>OY856187.1:306619433-306651122 GCA_963693315.1 Diogma glabrata | reverse complement strand
AAAAATCTTATGTTTAATTTTTTCATCTTTCATGTTTAGGTGAAACTGCATCATGCATTTAACTTATCACGTCCAAAAGCTGTATTTGCTTCACAGCATAATATTAAAAATGTAATGAAGGCGGTAAAAAACACAAATTTTGTCGAACAAGTAATTTTATTGGAAATGAGCGACTGGATAGTACTCTGATATTATTTACTGATTTTTTAAATAAATATAAGGTAAGATTAATTAAAAACATTATACTACATAGTATAGTGTATTACGAGAACAGAATGATATTAATGATGTTTTAAACACGAGAATGGCGAGTGTTTAAATTCATACAAGTGAATACTATCATTCTATGCGAGTTGACTATACTTTTTCTGCGATCAAGCTAGAAATTATCAGTTGTAATTTCCCAAGGGCGGTGATAATTCGAAATAATTGTTTGCCACAAATTTCGTAAGCAAGTATATTGATAAAAGCACGAGGCCGTAGGCGTGGGCTTTTATCAATACCACTTGCTTGAGGAATTTTTCAAAAAATTATGAGAATTTATCAACGAACGAGGGGAATTCGTTAGAAAATTTTTTGCCATTTTTCATTTATTTATATATTTTTTATGAATTATACGTTGGCCTACTGTGATATCAGTTAATTGTTTCAAAATGGGATTGAATTTTTTTGCCTTAGTTTTATTTTAATTTAACCCAATTAAATTCTCTAAAATGTAATGACATCATTCAATTTCACCAATAACATTTGAATTATACTAATAACAAATATTTATACGTTTGGCCTACTGGGATATTAAAAATTATCAGTCTAATTTTGAAATAATTAACTGATATCACAGTAGACCGACGTATAATTCATAAAAATATATAAAGAAATGAAAAATGGCAAACATTTTTCTAAACGAATTCCCCTCGTTCGTTGATAAATTCTCATAATTTTTTGAGAATTCCTCAAGCTAGTGGTATTGATAATAGCCCTCGTCCTACGGCCTCGTGCTTTTATCAATATAGGACTTGCTTTCGAAATTTTTGGCAAAAAATTATTTTGAATTATCATCGCCCTTGGGAAATTACAAATAATAATTTTTAATATCCCAGTAGGCCAGACGTATAAATATTTGTTATTAGTATAATTCAAATTTTATTGGTGAAATTGGATGATGTCTTTACATTTTAGAGAATTTCATTGGTTTAATTAAAATAAAACTAAGGCAAAAAATTTCAGTTGTAATTTCCCAAGGGCGGTGAAAATTCGAAAAAATTTTTTTCCAAAAATTTCGAAAGCAAGTATATTGATAAAAGCACGAGGCCATAGGTCGAGAGCTATTATCAATACCCCTTGCTTGAGGAATTTTCCAAAAAGTTATGAGATTCTATCAACGAACGAGGGGAATTCGTTTAGAAAAATAGAAATTGAAAAGAAATTGAAATTAAAAAATTTGAAATAATTAACTGATATCACAGTAGGCCAACGTATAATTCATAAGAAATATACAAAGAAATGAAAAATGGCAAAACATTTTCTAAACGAATTGTTGATAAATTCGTTCGTTGATAAATTCTCATAATTTTTTGAAAAATTCCTCAAGCAAGTGGTATTGATAAAAGCCCTCGGCCTACAGCCTCGTGCTTTTATCAATATACTTGCTTTCTAAATTTTTAGCAAAAAATTATTTCGAATTATCACCGCCCTTGGGAAATTACAACTGAAAATTTTTTGCGTTAGTTTTATTTTAATTTAACTCAATTAAATTCTCTAAAATGTAATGACATCATTCAATTTCACCAATCACATTAGAATTATACTAATAACAAATAGTTATACGTCTGGCCTACTGGGATATTAAAAATTATCAGTCTAATTTTGAAATAATTAACTGATATCCCAGTAGCCAATGTAGAATTCATAAAAATTATATAAATAAATGAAAAATGGCAAACATTTTTCTAAACGAATTCCCCTCGTTCGTTGATAAATTCTCATAATTTTTTGAAAAATTCCTCAAGCAAGTGGTATTGATAATAGCCCACGTCCTACGGCCTCGTGCTTTTATCAATATACTTGCTTTCGACAAAAAATTAAAATTATTTAGAAATTAAATAAAATTATTTTGAATTATCACCGCCCTTGGGAGATTACAACTGATACTTTTTAATATCCCAGTAGGCCAGACGTATAAATATTTGTTATTAGTATAATTCAAATGTTATTGGTGAAATTGGATGATGTCATTACATTTTGGAGAATTTTATTTGTTTTTTTTATTTTAATAAAAAGTGTTGTGTAGTAGGAATTACAAAATGTGTCACAACAACACATAGATACCTTTTAAGACCTAGGTCCCACAACAACATGCGTCTTGAGGTATTGGTGGACGCTTTTTTTAAAATCTTTGTGGATTGAAGGCACTCGAGACTATTGATTCGGGCAAAGCATTCCATTTGTACGATGTACGCACAAAGAAATCCCTTTGCATTTTATTACTGTGACAGTGAGTAATCTCGACAGCCCGACTGCCTGCACAAACCGATTGACGAGTCAAACGGGGAAAAACATATGTCTGAGGCATTATGGGCCTGATTTCATCCGAGCACTGCTGGTGACGATATTCATAAAAAACAACGAGATCAGCAACAGTGCAACGATGTTGTAGGGAATCAAGATTTAATGTTAAATGTCGATCACCTGCAACAATTCGCATTGGACGCTTTTGAACAGAGTCCAAAAGAGCTAGAATAGTAACAGATGCAGCGCCCTAAACTTGACAACAATACTCCATACAGGCTCGAATATAGGACTTATAAATGTGAAGTAATCGATGCGATTACGATTCGATGCGTAAAATATTTTTTACGTCTATTGAGGAGGCGGAGTTTTCTTGACGCGCTCTTTGCCATGGCCATTATATGATCGTTCCAGAGTAAGTCATTGGATATTGTGACTCCCAATAAAGGAATTATTTCACATGCGTCTATTTGGTCATCACACATATTAATTGAAATATCGTTGGGAAACTCGGTCTTTGATCTGGAAACAATCCCTTTGAAGATAGGGGAACGAATGACTTGTGCAGTGTACTATTATCTGCAAAACTATTTATTGGGTTACTGGTGATTTGCAACAGTTCGTTGATATAAATTAAAAATAAAATGGGAGATAAAACTGAGCCTTGGGGTACACCAGCGGTTATTAATTTAGACTCAGAAGAAAATCTATCTATAGATACCGAGATGTATCGGTTGAACAGAAAATTTTGAATCAACTTCACGATTGCGGGATGAACACCGTACGCAACGAGCTTGTTGATCAAGTTGGCATGCCAGATTCGATCAAATGCTTTTGAGATGTCTAATGCGATCACGTACGTTACACCACGTTTCTCAAGTATGCTATTCCAAATATGTGCCACACACTGCAATAGATCGGTTGTTGATATTCTGTTTCTAAAACCGTATTGGCTGTCAGATATTAAATGGTTGTCTTCCAAAAATTTGGATATGTGTGAATTAATATAGTGTTCGTATATTTTAGACGTGACTGGGAGTAAGGCTATTGTTCTATAATTTGAAATATCACATTTCATTCCTTTTTTGGGACAGGCTGGATATTGGCCAACTTCCAGCAGGATGGAAAAATACCAGATTTATAGGATTTATAGAATATTTTGGTGAGAGTTGGTGCAAGTTCTTTTGAAAATGTTTTTAGAATAACAGGAGGAATGTTGTCCAGACCAGAAGCTTTGTTGTTGTTTAACCCCCTTAAAAGTTTTTCGACAATTTTGGGTTTGAAATGTAATTGTTTCATATTAACTCCTGAAGACTGGATTTGGGGTATTTATTTAGGAGTTTCTAAAACTGTTGAATTTGAAACAAAACGTTCCGCGAACAATGTAGCTTTCCTTGCAGGGTCAGTAATGATTGAGTCACCATCAATAATAGGAGGGATAGAAGATTTAGTACCAGAATTTAAAGAATTAATGGCACTGTAAAAACTTTTGTCAGAAATGGACATACTCGAAAGTTTTGCCTTTTTCGCTCTGTCAATCTCTGCTTTTTCGTTTGCAATTATCTGGTTTGATATTTTATTAGCCTTTAAATATTGGGATCGATTAACAGAGTTCTTTTTATGAATCCAAATATTAAATAATCTACGATTGTTTCTAAGAGCCAATTTGGCTGCTTTCGAAAACAAATATTTTTGTTGGGGTTTCATTATTGAAATGGGAACACAAATTCGTTTTGAATGGTTTCAGTAAACTTTTGAGCAGAAACATTTACATCGTCAGTATAAAAACAATGATGATCAAAAGGGAAACCTGGAAAAAAAAACACGGAGACCCTTGGAGTCCATTTTTGAAAAGCGAAATATTTTACGTGGTTTGGGAACTCTAGTTTGTAGCAAATAAGTTTTGATAATTGATGTAATTAGATAATGGTCAGAATTTTCAATACTACCCTTATCGACATCGACACTCGTAATATCTGGCATAGATAGAAGTGATATAAAGGTCTAAGAGAAAACTTTTATCACCGCCATAACGAGGAGTGAAAGTTGGGCTTTTTACAATCTGCGCCAGGTCGTGCGATGCAGCAAATATTTCTGACTGCCTTCCTTTGTTGTCGTCGAGGGTCATTTTGGAAAATTCTAACCACGATTTGTTGTGGACGTTGAAGTCAGCGGTAACGATAACCTCACAATTTTGAAATTGTGCTCTAATTTCGTCGACAACATTAGTCAAGAGATTAAAAAAATTGGGATTATGTTTGTTTGGGGACCGGTATAGAGCTATTGTGAAAAAAGAAATTTCAGGTAGAAAAACCTTTAATACTACTGTGCTGTTGCCATCACCACTTCATAATTTGGAAAGCGTTTATATGCAACACTCTCACGAATGATTGCACATACACCTTGATGAAATTTAAAAGCTGATTCAAGCCTAGTTTAGGATTTAGTGTTACGACATAGGAATAGTTTTCAGAAACTTGTGTTTCTGTAAGAAAAAGAATATGCGGTTGGTCGTGCTCGAGATGATGTTGCACGGCGTCACGGTTGGCATTCAATCCACAAATAATTTGATTATGCATTTTAAATTTTTTATCAAATGTAATAATCATTTCAAAATATAATTTGTTTTAAAAATGGGTAACTAAACAATAAATCCTATCATATAATAAAATATGACATAGGCCAATATTTCATGATAGGATCTAAGAAATAATAAACAGGTGAAAACAAAATTTTTAAAAAATTTAAAAGGTTACTAACATATTTATCCATATTGTTCCCTCGAGTTAAGACGCAATAAAGGTCACCAACAGGCCTTCGTCTATACCTGTTAGAAGTCTATATACAACTGGGGGCGACAGGTGCCCAGAGGTTGGTGCTTTTCATGGTTTGACCCCACATGAGTCCTCTCTAGTGTACCCACCAGAGGGTGCTAATAAGGGAGAACCTTCCCGCCACTCGGGCGGCTGAGCCAAGGTCCTCGTTCCCGCTAGACATGACAACATGTTTACGGTTTGCAATAGCAGGCTAGAGCCTACTATAGCTCAGGTACCTCGGGTTCGCCAAGTCCCGTATCACGTTCTAATCAGACCAGTGACCTCTGAGGCTTGGATATTTGGATTAAATTAAAATAAAACTAAGGCAAAAAATTTTCAGTTATAATTTCCCAAGAGCGGTGATAATTCGAAATAATTTTTTGCCCAAAAGTTACGCTACCTAGATCATTTTATTATAATATAGAAACCATAGTGAAATGTCCTACATTTAATTAGGGGCTGTCCCTAAATTGCTTAACGCACTGGGGTAAGGAAGCCCTCTATAATACAGTGTCACTTTCTTACGAGTGGGAGAGGGGATTAATATTTCATGTGACGCCACGTCCAAATATTGATTTATTTTTATTAAAAGTTTTGTTAAAGTTAATCAATAAAACGATATGGAACCATTATTTTTATCTATGTTATTTAGATTTTAATTAGTTTAGTTTATTCTTGTGATTGACAGACTTTTGAATTTTCTGTGATTTAAACGGATTGTGATAAATTTATTTATTTTTATTTTAATAACGAATTGAAATAATAATGCGAAAGAATTTTTTATTTTGATTTTTTGTTTAATTTTTATTTAATTTTTTTCATTTTTTGTTTAGTTTAGTCGTAAAAAAATACATTTAATAATTGTAACGCAAGGGTAGTGAAATCCGAAATTCGACGTCCACGCCGTGCTGCCTGGGTAATACTGACATTACTTATATAGCGAGTCAATAGCTATAACACACTAGATGTAGTGGCATTACCAGAACTAAGATAGCCAGGCAGTGGAATCCATGAAACAGCGAAAGGATACACACTTTATTATTGTGGTCATCAAAACTGAGGAGAATTTGGAGTTGGACTTTTTCATACACCGTCGCGTGAATCAGCATGTTATCGATTTCTGCCAATTAATACGCGGTTATGCACACTGAGAATCCACACGCAAAAATTTAATGTAACGATCGTCAATGTTCATGCACCTACTGAAGACAAAGCAGATGATAATAAAGACATTTTCTTCCTAGAACTCGACTAAGTCATCAATTACATCCCGCGGCACGATATAAAAATCGTTTTAGGTGATATTAATGCTCAAATTTGTAGGAGTGCAGAACTTAAAACACAGATCTGTCCTAACAGCATGTATCATACCAGCAACAATAACGCAGCATGTATCATACCAGCAACAATAACGTTTTCGCGCAGCCGAGCTGGCTATGTATGATCTAGTAATTTCCAGCACTTTCTTCCCTCACAAGAAAATTCACAAGGCAAAGTGGAAATCAAGTGGATGGTCATGATTTCTAAGAGACACTCTACAAGTGTAACTGACGTTCGATTATATAGAGGTGCTGATATGGACACCGAGCATATGCTTGTCATCTTTAAGTACAAGTGCAAATTATCATCTACATTTAATAGACAAGCAAAAAAGACCGTGCGCTGGAATGTCGAAGCATTTACACATCCGGAAACGCTGAATAGATATCAGGAAATATTAACGCAAAACATAGAAGAGCATGACATCTTTTCTGAGATGCCATTAAACATACAAGAAGAATGGCAAACGCTTCAATCAACCATTATATCCGCAGCACAAACTACAAACGGAAAACGACCACCGAAGTTACACAACGAATGGTTTGACAACGAGTGCCGCCAAGCCGTTGAACACAAACAAAAACTGCGAGAAAATGGTTAACAAAGAACACCCAAAGCTCCCAAGCTGATTATCTATGCAGCAGGAAAACCTCAGCAAAACTTCTACGTAAAAAGAAACGCAAACATATGAAAAGCTGTATCGAAAACATCAACCAACATGCAATGGAAATTAGAAAGAGTGCTTTGCCAATGTACGGAATCTGACAAAAGATTTCCACCCAAGATCTACAGCCATCAAAAACGGAAATAATGAACTTACAACAAATGAAAGTGATGTGCTGGCAGTATGCTGATCCCACTTACAAGACCTACTGAATAGGAAGAATGAGTTCATCCTATTTGAGCAATTGCTGCATCAACTAAGAAGAACTTTGTTTCTACCCAGCAATAAAAGAAGTGGAAGCTGCCATTAAAATCCTGAAAAATGATAAATCATCAGGTATCGATGGCATTCCCGTAGAACTATTGAAAAATTGAGGAGTAACTCTGGTCCCTCGTATATACGATCTGATTCCTGCAATCTGGTACCAAGAAGAACTACCCGCTGAATGGAAAACAGCTCTCATTGTTCCGCTACATAAGAGAGATCTAAAGTCTAAAGTGAGCGAATTAACGTGGCATCGCACTGTTGAACAAAATATTAGTTAATGTCGTACTTGCTCGACTCATTCCGTTCGCTGAATCTATCATCGGTGACTATCAGTGTGGTTTTCGTCCCAATCGCTCAACCACAGATCAATGTTTTACATTAAGGATGATTCTGGAACAATGTTGGGAGTACAACATCAACATTCACCAGCTTTACGTTGATTTCAAGCACGCATATTATAGCATCATCCGTGACAGCCTTTGGTCCGCACTCATAAGCTTTGGTATTACAGAGAAACTTGTTTCTCTGTGCAAACTCACAACATCGAGATCAAATTGTAGAATAGTAATCGAAGGGGAGGGGTTCTGATCCATTCGATATAACATCAGGTCTTCCACAAGGTGATGCACTCGCGCCCGTAATATTTAATTTGGCGCTTGAGTACGCGATAAGAAAAAGCCGAATTGAGACACAAAACTGCATATTTAACAAATCTAGTCAAGTTCTTGGATACGCAGATGATATTGTGCTTCTCAGACTTAGAACAAGATATATTAAGGAAAGTCTCTCTCAGCTTGAAAGAAATGCTAAACGACTTAGATTATGCATCAACACTGGAAAAACTAAAGTTTTAATAACATCTAGGAACATATCTCTCGGAAATCTGGATACTGGCGACTATGAAGTGGAACGCGTGGAAAACTTCAAATATCTCGGGTCTGTAATAACATCGTCAAATGACATGTAGGCAGATATCAAAGCCCGTGTCTCTGCCGCATACAGAGTTTTCTACTCAAAACTTCTGCGATCAAACCATCTTTCGCGGTCGTGTAAACTCACACTTTACAAAGAATTAATCCGACTTGTTCTTACATTTGGAAGTGAAAGCTGGACACTGACTTCCTCCGATTGTAGAATTTTATCAACATTCGAGAGGAAGGTCATACGAACAATTTATGGTCCATTTAAAGTTGCTGAAAATCAGTATAGAATCCGAATGAATCATGAAATTAGAAAGCTTCTTGGAGGCTGCAATGTAATCGGGTTCATTAAATCCACCCGGATTAGATGGTTTGGTCATGTAGAATGATTAAAAAAAGCGTCCCAACAACAACCCGCTGGTGTTCGTCGAAGAGAATGACCTAGACAACGCTGGCGTGATGACATTTGCCAAGATCTTCGTGATATAGGATGTCGAAACTGGGATCAAGTGGTCATGGAACGAGATCATTGGAAGCTGATTGCACAGACGGCAAAATCCCTCCAATGAATGTAAACGCCAGAGAGAGAGAAAAGGAACGATACGAAACAGTCAAAAACGATAGAAATTGCATCCCTCGCAAAAGGCAAACCGTAAAAGTCCGCATCTGTTTCTTTCCGAAAAAAGGATTGAAGGAATCTCATTAATTCTCATTCAAAAACCACATAAGAAACGACAGAAAAGGGCTTATCGGTTTCTATCGTTTTCTATCATTTTTTTTACAAGGGGAGTAGTCCAGTCGTTTTAGCGACCAACCTCGGAATGAGCGATAATAAGCTTAATTTTCGTTTGTACCTTCATTTTGACGTTCTCAAAATTGCCTCAAAAGTCTCATAAAATCTTGTGTCTGCGTCGTAAGTTATTCAAGGTCAAAGGTAACAAAAAACAGTTTTTCGCGATTATCTCGGTTTCTATTGCTCCAATGACGTTAACATACAACACACAAATTGTAGAGCATAAAATTACTTCGGTCTGAAAGACCTAAGTATTATATTCATGAGCTCAAAGTGAAATTCCTACCCTCACTTTTTTTGACATTTCTCGACGTTTTAGGACCTCCTGATTCTAAAAAAGCAAAAAAAAAATGTATGTTTGTCCGCCGTCATTACCTACGCTGCAGGGAAAACCGCTGGAAGGATTTCAAAAATTTTTTCTAAAAATAGGTATACTAGGGTATAGGCATAGGTAAAACAGGTCCGAAAGGACGCTGTGTTCGATAACTGTACCGGAAGTGTGTCAAAAAAATCATTATGTTTGTCAAAAATAGCATATTTTCATATTTTTGGCTTAAAAAACGTTCATTTTAAGTGATTACGAGCAGAAACATTAAATTTGGAGAAATCTTGATGGTCGGGATTGGTATGTGAGATCAAAAACTAGATTATTGCATTATAAGTTTGTCAAAAAAATGTTGTCAAGTGTGTCAAAAGAAAGATGTTTATTTATTTTTTTACCCAATTTTTTGGGAAAAAAATAAAATTAATTGTTTGTTTGAAATAAAATTTTATTATTATTATTGAGAATTATGGCATTATAAGTTTGTCAAAAAATGTTGTCAAGTGTGTCAAAAAATGATTTCATTTAATTTTTTAGCCACTTTTTTGGGAAAAAAAATGTAGCTGTTTTTATGACGTAAATGTAATTTAAAATGAAATTGGACATGGAAATTTTTGAATTTGTTATAGTTTTTGAAATATTTTTGGAATTTTGAAAAAGTTTGGATTTTTGATTTTGTAATAATTTTTGCAATATTTTTAGAATTTCGGAAAAAGTTTTATTTTTGATTTCGTAAGAATTTTTGGAATATTTGTAGAATTTCGAAAAATTTTTAATTTTTGATATTATTATAATTTTTGAAATTTTGAAAAAATTTTCAATTTTTGATTTTGTAATAATTTTTGCAATATTTTTAGAATTTTGGAAAAAGTTTGAATTTTAAAGAATTTTTGAAATATTATCGGAATTTAGAAAAGTTTAAATATTTGATTTCATTCTAATTTTTGGAATTTTGAAAAAGTTTGATTTTATTTAATTTAACAATATTTTTGGAATTTTGATTATAATTTTCCGGCAACGTATTGATGTTTCGTGTTAGTTTTGTAATAAATTTTTAAACAGATATAAAAAATACTTTTACTTCAACAAAGAGTTATGTTTGATATACATCGCTGCCCAAAACTAAAAACTATGTCCTCATAAAAATTTTGGCTGAAAACTATATCAAAATCCTTTACCCAGACCGAAGTCTTGATATCTCAGAGCTGTGAGATTTCAGCCCCTCCATATTTTGCAACTAATTTTATTAAAAATATTTTCTCATGCGCTCAGCCGTTTTTGCGATAGAGGGCGGTGAAGTGGTTTTATTTATTTTCTTGACTCTAATGCTGCATCAGCTGTTTGGCCACAAAATAAACACATGTTTTTTAAATCAAACCCTTCATTCCATTTTTACGAGGTTCCCTGGTTGATGATAAAGGTTGATCTTCTTCTAAGTGTCGTTTCGATGCCGATATGGAATTTTTACTGATGTACACTTTTCGACACTCAACATGCACATTTACAGAAATTAAAATATTTAAGAAGTCTATGTGACCATCATTTCAATCGATACTTGCATTTTTTTCAGTTTTCATGCCACGCATCACATTAACAAAATCACCTTCTGCAAGTGGTTTCTCACAAATAAAACACTAAATAAGCCATGATTTTAAAAAGTTTGCGTCCGTTGTTGCCGAAATCGGAAACGAGAATAAACGACAATTATTCAAAGTAACCGAGTAACCGGGTCTTAACCGGTTTTTGGTTATTTTAAAAACTATGTTGACTAAAACTTTAAATATATTATAAAAAAAAATTGAAAATAACATGTTAAAATTCATTCATGTCAACAAAAAATAGAAACGAAACTTAACTTATAATTCTTTTTTTTTATAATAAAATAATATTTAAGAAAAATTAATGCGTCCAACAGGTCAAATTTCAAAGATGAAAGCTGCATAGTACAGAAATTACTTGCGATCGAAAAGACTCTCTCACTGTCTGTTGAAGTGGGTTGAATTGATGCCAGAGCATTGAATAAGTTGTTAATTTTTATCGATTTTTCCTTTGTAACACAAAACATTTTCATTTCATTTTGGAAGGACGACTCAAAATTTTTATGGTTTGCACATTCGTTAGAACCATGCAATACCGCAGAAATTGAATGTTGTAGCTGTTGTAATAAAGAACCAGATGTGGATGTCATTGCTTCGAGTTCACCTTCGTGAATGCTCTCTAAAATGTTTATTTCGATTTAGGAGTAAGAACTATATTTTTCTAAAAAAATTAATAATTTTTAAAAATTGTCGATAAACAATAAATTATTATAAGATAATATTGATAATATTTAATTCTGCATGAAAAGCAGAAAAAAATTATTGGTGCGCTTAGGAAAGAAAATTTTTTCCGAATGAGGTGTGATGATTTGAAATGCACCGACTACCGAGTACGGAAATATCTGTTTTCTAACGAGTATATGTTTGCATAATTCAATGGAATTGATTAAAACTATTTATTCCTTCATGGAAAACGAAATAAATATTTTAAGTATAATAAAACCACAAATGAAAACTACAAAAAATCTAGTACCCCAGAAATCAAAACATAAAATTGTAAAATGTTTTGGAAATTTCTCTCAATGGAAGACAGAGAAAAGTTCAGATCGTTGATAAAAATGTTATGTTCGAATACTTAATTGAAAAGTTTAAGCTTAAGAATTTAATATAAACCTTACGAACGGCAAGGGCGCAAGTGAAGACTTTAAAGTATTCCACATTGTATTTGGGTAACGTATTCGATCTTAATAGCTATACTGCTAGTTATGAATATTTCTAAGCAGAAATGCGATCCATTTCTATACGATTTTCAATTAACGAATCTATATTCTATTGCATTCAGAATACGAAAAACTAAATTTACTTTTTAGAATAAACAATAAAATGAACTTGTTGTTTACAGAAAAACCCGGTTTTTACGGCAAAACCCGGTTTTTTGACGGTTTTGTACAAATGAACAAAAAACCGGGTAACCGGTTTCGGTTTTATCCGGTTTACAAGCCCTAACAGATATTCACGGTTGACCTTTCATTACAGTACTTATAGCTTAGCGCTGTACGCTTCCCGCCTTCTATCGCAAAAACGGCTGAGCGCATGAAAAAATGTTTCAAATAAAATTGGTCGCAAATTTTATGCTCTACAATTTGTGTATTGTAAGTTAACGTCATTGGAGCAATAGAAACCGAGATAATCGCGAAAAACTGGTTTTTGTAATCTTTGACCTTGTATATCTTACGACGCAGACACGAGATTTTATGAGACTTTTGAGGCAACTTTTAGAACGTCAAAATGAAGGTATATACGAAAATTCAGCTTATTATCTTTCATTCCGAGGTTGACCCCTTTTTTATGCTAAAATGACTGGACTAGAGTGAATGATTTCGATAATACGAATAATATATGTACTTATTTTTAAATATTTGTTTATTTTACTCCTGTTCCATTTGCTGGGAAATTTTTCATAACCTGCTAACTCAATGTGTCAACATTTTACCTAATATATTTTTTTGACGAAATTAACATTTTTTTTTTAAATATTAAATGTATGCTTTTAACAATAGTTGAAATCAAATATAAAACTCTTTGTAAAAGCACAATTATTTTATCTCTGTTTAGAAATTTATTACAAAACTAAGACGAAACATTAATACGTTGTCGAAAAATTATAGTCTAAGAGTCAGTGACCGGCAGACTTACGGTATTTTAGCAAACTCCATATTGATGCTAGGTATAGTTTTTCACCTGCCGTAGTTAAAATGGGTATTCACTATCCCCGCCGATGGTTCCTTTGGGCGTGTCCGCAAATCAAAAAACGTAAAAATTGACTTCAAAAACGTGATTTCAGCAAGTCTGCCGTTTTAATATCTTAAAGTATACAATCTTTTTTTAGTAAAAAATCCAATGGCAGACACCTACTCCAGTTCCGAGTATTTTTTTTTAAATTTCAAAGTTTTAAAATTTCATGAAAATTTACTTTATAGTCCAGTAACTTTATATATCACAGTATGCGTTAAATCCGGTAGTTCTGATTTTTCGCAGACTTGTTTATGATGTTGGCCTAATGAATAATCTAAGTTTGTGGCCTCGAGCACCGAACGCAGCTTTGTCAAAAATCGAAAAAACCGCGAAAATATCGTTATTTTTTCAAACTTTGGCGATTATAACCCTAAAGTACTAGTTTTTCTTTATACTTTCTTAGGGCTTTTCTTTATACTTTCTTTTCCCTTCATGGAAAACGAAATAAATATTTTAAGTATAATAAAACCACAAATGGAAACTACAAAAAATCTAGTACCCCAGAAATCAAAACATAAAATTGTAAAATGTTTTGGAAATTTCTCTCAATGGAAGACAGAGAAAAGTTCAGATCGTTGATAAAAATGTTATGTTCGAATACTTAATTGAAAAGTTTAAGCTAAAGAATTTAATATAAACCTTACGAACGGCAAGGGTGCAAGTGAAGACTTTAAAGTATTCCACAATGTATTTGGGTAACGTATTCGATCTTAATAGCTATACTGCTAGTTATGAATATTTCTAAGCAGAAATGCGATCCATTTCTATACGATTTTCAATTAACGAATCTATATTCTATTGCATTCAGAATACGAAAAACTAAATTTACTTTTTAGAATAAACAATAAAATGAACTTGTTGTTTACAGAAAAACCCGGTTTTTACGGCAAAACCCGGTTTTTTGACGGTTTTGTATAAATGAACAAAAAACCCGGGTAACCGGTTTCGGTTTTATCCGGTTTACAAGCCCTAACAGATATTCACGGTTGACCTTTCATTACAGTACTTATAGCTTAGCGCTGTACGCTTCCCGCCTTCTATCGCAAAAACGGCTGAGCGCATGAAAAAATGTTTCAAATAAAATTGGTCGCAAATTTTATGTTCTACAATTTGTGTATTGTAAGTTAACGTCATTGGAGCAATAGAAACCGAGATAATCGCGAAAAACTGGTTTTTGTAATCTTTGACCTTGTATATCTTACGACGCAGACACGAGATTTTATGAGACTTTTGAGGCAACTTTTAGAACGTCAAAATGAAGGTATATACGAAAATTCAGCTTATTATCTTTCATTCCGAGGTTGACCCCTTTTTTTATGCTAAAATGACTGGACTAGAGTCAATGATTTCGATAATACGAATAATATATGTACTTATTTTTAAATATTTGTTTATTTTACTCCTGTTCCATTTGCTGGGACATTTTTCATAACCTGCTAACTCAATGTGTCAACATTTTACCTAATATATTTTTTTGACGAAATTAACATTTTTTTTTTAAATATTAAATGTATGCTTTTAACAATAGTTGAAATCAAATATAAAACTCTTTGTAAAAGTACAATTATTTTATCTCTGTTTAGAAATTTATTACAAAACTAAGACGAAACATTAATACGTTGTCGAAAAATTATAGTCTAAGAGTCAGTGACCGGCAGACTTACGGTATTTTAGCAAACTCCATATTGATGCTAGGTATAGTTTTTCACCTGCCGTAGTTAAAATGGGTATTCACTATCCCCGCCGATGGTTCCTTTGGGCGTGTCCGCAAATCAAAAAACGTAAAAATTGACTTCAAAAACGTGATTTCAGCAAGTCTGCCGTTTTAATATCTTAAAGTATACAATCTTTTTTTAGTAAAAAATCCAATGGCAGACACCTACTCCAGTTCCGAGTATTTTTTTTTAAATTTCAAAGTTTTAAAATTTCATGAAAATTTACTTTATAGTCCAGTAACTTTATATATCACAGTATGCGTTAAATCCGGTAGTTCTGATTTTTTGCAGACTTGTTTATGATGTTGCCCTAATGAATAATCTAAGTTTGTGGCCTCGAGCACCGAACGCAGCTTTGTCAAAAATCGAAAAAACCGCGAAAATATCGTTATTTTTTCAAACTTTGGCGATTATAACCCTAAAGTACTAGTTTTTCTTTATACTTTCTTAGGGCTTTTCTTTATACTTTCTTTTCCCTTCATGGAAAACGAAATAAATATTTTAAGTATAATAAAACCACAAATGAAAACTACAAAAAATCTAGTACCCCAGAAATCAAAACATAAAATTGTAAAATGTTTTGGAAATTTCTCTCAATGGAAGACAGAGAAAAGTTCAGATTGTTGATAAAAATGTTATGTTCGAATACTTAATTGAAAAGTTTAAGCTTAAGAATTTAATATAAACCTTACGAACGGCAAGGGTGCAAGTGAAGACTTTAAAGTATTCCACAATGTATTTGGGTAACGTATTCGATCTTAATAGCTATACTGCTAGTTATGAATATTTCTAAGCAGAAATGCGATCCATTTCTATACGATTTTCAATTAACGAATCTATATTCTATTGCATTCAGAATACGAAAAACTAAATTTACTTTTTAGAATAAACAATAAAATGAACTTGTTGTTTACAGAAAAACCCGGTTTTTACGGCAAAACCCGGTTTTTTGACGGTTTTGTACAAATGAACAAAAAACCCGGGTAACCGGTTTCGGTTTTATCCGGTTTACAAGCCCTAACAGATATTCACGGTTGACCTTTCATTACAGTACTTATAGCTTAGCGCTGTACGCTTCCCGCCTTCTATCGCAAAAACGGCTGAGCGCATGAAAAAATGTTTCAAATAAAATTGGTCGCAAATTTTATGCTCTACAATTTGTGTATTGTAAGTTAACGTCATTGGAGCAATAGAAACCGAGATAATCGCGAAAAACTGGTTTTTGTAATCTTTGACCTTGTATATCTTACGACGCAGACACGAGATTTTATGAGACTTTTGAGGCAACTTTTAGAACCTCAAAATGAAGGTATATACGAAAATTCAGCTTATTATCTTTCATTCCGAGGTTGACCCCTTTTTTATGCTAAAATGACTGGACTAGAGTGAATGATTTCGATAATACGACTAATAAATGTTCTTATTTTTAAATATTTGTTTATTTTACTCCTGTTCCATTTGCTGGGAAATTTTTCATAACCTGCTAACTCAATGTGTCAACATTTTACCTAATATATTTTTTTGACGAAATTAACATTTTTTTTTTAAATATTAAATGTATGCTTTTAACAATAGTTGAAATCAAATATAAAACTCTTTGTAAAAGTACAATTATTTTATCTCTGTTTAGAAATTTATTACAAAACTAAGACGAAACATCAATACGTTGTCGAAAAATTATAGTCTAAGAGTCAGTGACCGGCAGACTTACGGTATTTTAGCAAACTCCATATTGATGCTAGGTATAGTTTTTCACCTGCCGTAGTTAAAATGGGTATTCACTATCCCCGCCGATGGTTCCTTTGGGCGTGTCCGCAAGTCAAAAAACGTAAAAATTGACTTCAAAAACGTGATTTCAGCAAGTCTGCCGTTTTAATATCTTAAAGTATACAATCTTTTTTTAGTAAAAAATCCAATTTCAAAGTTTTAAAATTTCATGAAAATTTACTTTATAGTCCAGTAACTTTATACATCACAGTATGCGTTAAATCCGGTAGTTCTGATTTTTCGCAGACTTGTTTATGATGTTGGCCTAATGAATAATCCAAGTTTGTGGCCTCGAGCACCGAACGCAGCTTTGTCAAAAATCGAAAAAACCGCGAAAATATCGTTATTTTTTCAAACTTTGGCGATTATAACCCTAAAGTACTAGTTTTCTTTATACTTTCTTAGGGCGGTTTTAAAGAAGACTAAATTTGCTACAATATGATACTAGAATTGTCTCTGTAGACCCAATAGTTTCCGAGATTAAGCAGTTCAAAGTTTATCATTTTTTTCGAAATTCGCAATTTTTTGCAATCCTGTCGTTCTGAATGAATTTTCGAGTGACTAAAATAATGTCTAAAATATTGCAAAATATTGCGAAATATTGCGAAGTTAAAAAAATGATAAACTTTGAAAGGCTCAATCTCGGAAACTATTGGGTCTACAGAGACAGTTCTAGTATCATATTGTAGCAAATTCAGTCTACTGTAACACCGTTCTAAAAAAGTATAAAGAAAAACTAGTACTTTAGGGTTATAATTAACCAAAGTTTGAAAAAATAGTTGACAAAGTTGCGCTCGGTGCTCGAGGTCACAAACTTGGATTATTCATTAGGCCAACATCATAAACAAGTCTGCGAAAAATCAGAACTACCGGATTTAACGCATACTGTGATGTATAAAGTTACTGGACTATAAAGTAAATTTTCATGAAATTTTAAAACTTTGAAATTTAAAAAAAATACTCGGAACCGGAGTAGGTGTCTGCCATTGGATTTTTTACTAAAAAAAGATTGTATACTTTAAGATATTAAAACGGCAGACTTGCTGAAATCACGTTTTTGAAGTCAATTTTTACGTTTTTTGACTTGCGGACACGCCCAAAGGAACCATCGGCGGGGATAGTGAATACCCATTTTAACTACGGCAGGTGAAAAACTATACCTAGCATCAATATGGAGTTTGCTAAAATACCGTAAGTCTGCCGGTCACTGGCTCTCAGTCTATTATAACAGATCCTAAATTAACATAATTTAGTGAAAAGACGATACGTTCAGCAAACTAATTAAAAAGCCTCTATATTTACCGTTTCAAGAAAATGTTACAAAATCAAAAATTCAAATTTCTTTGCGAAATTCCGAAAATATTGTAAAAATTATAAGAAAATCAAAAATTTAAACTTTTTTCAAATTCTAAAAATATTAAAATTATGTTGTGTTTTTTCCAACCTTACTCCGAACTGGCCTTACTCTCAATTTGGTAGACGCAATTCCCGCAAATCTCTTCCGAGTTCGATCACTGATTAGTAAACACAAATACCAGGTTTTATTAAGTATTTAACTCCTTAATTGCTCCACAACAATAGGAAAACAATACAGCAACAATATTCCTATGTAAAATGTTCTTCAAACAGCTTCGAAACTCCAACGGTTTATTGTAGAAATTTCCAGTACACAGCGTCCAAAATAACACACAAAATACTTCTATTTTATAACGCTTAAAACTTTATTCACAAAAACTAATTTCAAAATAATTTCCATTTACACGATTTTGAAGCACCGTACAACATTTTGTTTTCAATTAATTCCAGTCTGCCTAAAACACCTGCTTAAATAGAAAATTCCGTGCAACCTAGAAAAGTCTAACCTCATAGTTCGGAACTTTCCAATAACAAAATTAAAAATAATTTTTTACTGTCCCTTAACTGTGAGTACAACAACAACTAGATTCATTTTTTTTTATTGTTGTTGTATTTTGTTGATTATCATCCCTCAATAATTATCATTAGAAGATAATAGGGTGTTTCATTTATGTTGAATTGAATTGAGTTCTACGTTGTATTTCGATATGATTTTGTTAAAACCGTAACAATACTATGCAACTGACAGAAAAATCATGTTTTATTTATCACATTGCCTCGACCGAACACTACCTAGGAATATTTCATTTGGACTACTCATTGCAATCATCGCTCTGAGTTCAACATTTTATATGTAGTTTAAAAACGACATAAGAATAATTATACGACAATTCAATTTTATTTAATTCTAAATAAACTATACGGGGAATCCGATATTAATAAAAATCCCGGAAATAGGGATTAGCTAATTTCCCGTGAATTCTCGACCGGGATAATTGCAAAATGCAAATATGATAACAATCCTGACAACCATGGGATGCAAACTCTAACGACAGGGTGCAGAATGCAAATATGATAACACACATTTGGGTTGGTTATGATATGGATTATGATGCACTTTTGGTACACGTTTCATGTTTCTATAAGATTGGAAGATTTTCATTTTTAGTGAAATAAAATGAGCGTTTTGCTTTACATATTTATTTTATTTCATTCCAGCAACCGTACAATGACAATTTTAAGGCAACAGAAATTGACAGTAAAAATGATGTAGGTTTGATTTTATGTTCATCTGGTACAACTGGTTTACCCAAAGGAGTACAAAACACGCATCATAATGTACTCGTAGCTGTCGAGGATTTTAGGTAAGAAGAAAAATATGAATCAAACAATACAAAGGAAGGCAAAGTTATAAATCATAGAGACAAAAATTGTTCTATCCTGCACATTTTTTCCTTTTTTGGTTAATTTTTTTTAATAAGTTGTGTTGTGTGGAATGTGTTGTGTAGTAGGAATTACAATATGTGTCACAACAATACATAATATATTTTAAGACCATGGTTCCACAACAAGGTAGAATATTTTAAGACCATAGCTCCACAACACTAGAGCTTGAAAAAGTTTAAACAAAAAATATAAAACAAATTTCACGTTAAATTTATTTACGAGTGATTATGTGTGATTCTGAAGAAATTGAAGATTTTTCGGCAATTGAAATTAGTGCAAATGCAGCTCGAGCTTCCTTGCTGCCAGAAATGTTGAGAGATCGTTTGCAGTAAGCAACTGCACAAGAGTGTTCTGATAATGGTTTTACTTTAAGTAAACAATGCATATTTTAATATGTTGTATTGAATATTTTCAAATTTTGTAAAATAATAAATTAATTAACGGTTGGAGAAAAAATTTAATGTTTTAATATGACTAAAAGTGGATTTTGGATCTCTTAAAATTGCGGTACTCCGCTATCGCGTCGCATTTTTTTGTCATAGTGAAACAAATAACTATTTTTATATATTTTTTGTTAAAGAATGAATAACAATAAATCCTAGCACATATAAAATATGACATAGATAGGCCAATATTTCATGATAAGATAGAGAAAAATAAAACAAAATAAGAGGCGAAAATAAATGTGTTTTAAAAACTTGCATAATAATAATAATAATAATAAATAAATAATAAAAAATAAAATAATACATTACTTTGACGTTTTATTTAATCAATGTTCCTTAGATTAGCATTGACGTCCATAGGAAAAGATGAAAATAATAATCAACCAAGTGTTGCTGGCATTGTTCCGTGGTTTCATTGTTACGGATGTGTTTCACTGTTTGCTGTACTTTGTTCAGGGATCAAAATGGTTGTGTTCCCGAAGTTTGAAGAACGTCTATTTTTAAGCATTATTGAGGTAAGTGTATAATTTTTTAGGTGAAAGATTACTCAAACTATCCAAAATAGCAAATCATTTACGTGTTTTCATAAAATGTCTTTATAATCAATCACATATATGTCAGTCACAATCAAATCAATCAATCACAACAATTGACAGAAAACATAACCACAATTGTTAACTAACTATTCTTAACTATTCTACATCATGCCCATGGAATATATATTCTTTAGGAATACTATATAATATTTAAAATTAATATTGGCCTTGTAATTGTTGGCAAACTTCCAAAAAGTTGCTTATGCTTGAAATCTTGGTAAAGCTTCATTATTTCCATATATAATAACGCACAGTTCGACAGAACCCGAGTTGAAATTTAACTACTCTTTAAAATCTACAGATTCTAATTTTTAGAATTTAGAGTATTTGAATATAATTTATTTTCAATACAAACATAACTTCTACATAAGACCTCCAAAAGCGAGCTACTGGAAAAAATCCCATTTGAGTTGTTAAATAAGCGTTACAAAATAAAAATCCTGTTTTGGTCCTAAATAAACTAAAAAAAGTCCAAACGGTAGGTATCCCAAGTAACAAATTTTGTTTACAAATTTATTACAGTACATTTACTCTGTAATCGTAAAGTTACAGTGGTAACTGTACCGTAAACGTATAGTAAGTGTTGCGTATACATTTTGGGGAATAATTTTGGCTTTTACTGAACGTTTACGGATATCAATTTGCGTAAGAATTATGTATGGTTACAAACACGTACGTAGTGTTACAGAAAGCAAAATGTATGCGATTTTTATAACTACGGACTACTTACAAAAAAGTTACAATCTCATACTTTAATACAAAGTTTTAGATGATTTTTTTGTAAACAAAAAATATAAAAAAATATACAAATACAATAATATATTTTATGTTTATAAAATGCAAATATTATATTTTGGCATAACTAATTTTGTATAGTTGGATGTCAAAATTTACAAACGAATAATAAAATTTCGATTAAATTTTGGAAATGCTTTTATCCACGACTGCTATAGAATATATGTTTTCCATATGTATGTCTTCCATTGTAATGTTAGACATTCTCTCACTTGTTGTAGAATATACCGATCGTTAATATTGCATAGTTCGTTAAGTTTTCTTCCTAACAAAATCAATAAATTTCATTCAATGACATACATATAATTTTTCTTGAATTGTATAGGAAAAAACAGTTATACATAACGTATAATAAAGTTTAACCGTGCATTCACAATGAAAAAACTTTTAATCATGAGAATTGAGCATTTTTTTGTTAATAATTTTTAATAGTAGAACAATGCTTTATAATGTTATGTTTGAAATGAAATGAAATTTATAAGACAAAAATTAAGATGAGTTAAAAGTATTTCAAAAATAAATTTTTTTTCTCAAAATTATTTTTATACAAACTTAAATTTCATGAGTAAAAGTTTTATCATTGTGCATGCACCGCAATAAAATGTTTATATTCATTTGTTTTAAATTTATACGAAACAACATTGTACGAGCGTATATATTCATTTATTTTTTTTTTAAATTTTTTGATTAGAAATAATCAAGTTTTATAATCTTTTCGACTTTTATATATTATTTAATTTTTTGATTTGTATTAGCTGAAGTATTATAGTCGAAATGTAATATTTTAATAAAACAACTACTTTTATTAAAAATATATACCTATATTTCAATTGTTAATTACAATCATCCTCAGGGCAATATTTTCTATATAAATACAAAAAAATTTATCAAAAACTTACAATAGATTATAATATAATGGATAAATTTAAAGAAAAACTTACATAATAAAAATGTTAAATTAAAATAAACATAAAAATTATTATGAAAATCCAAAAACGAAAAAAGTTGTTGATTACTTTTGTCAAATCAAAAAAAAAGATTCAACAAACTTTAACTCAACTAAACATGTTTCATCCTAGAATTCAGTTCACAACAGAAACTGAAAAAAATAATTCTATTCCTTTTTTGGACTTATTAGTAACAAGAGAGAATCAAAAATTAACTACAGATTGGTTTTTTAAGCCAACTTCAACCTGTAGGATTCTAAACGTTTATTCTAATCATCCTTATTCGATGAAGAAAAATATTGCAACTAATTTTTTCAAAAGAGTGATTATGTTGAGTGATAAAAAACATCATCCCAAAAATTTTGAAATTGTCATTAAGATATTGAAAAACAATAATTTTCCTGATTTTTTAATAAAAAATGTAATGAAAAAAATTAAACATGAAAATAATATATTAACACCAGAAAATTTATCTGAAACAACACAAATTATAACACCTCAACGATATTTTGGCTTAAAATACATATACAATTTATCTGATAAAATTAAATCTATTGCTAAACATTTTAATATTAAGACAGCTTGTAAACCGATAAATAAATTAGAAAAACTGTACACTAAATTAAAGGATCCTGTCGTTTTTGGGATAGGTCTAATTTAGTTTATAAAATAAAATGCAAACCTCCTTGTAATGGTTGTTACATAGGTCAAACAAGTAAAAAACTCAAAACTAGAACTAAACAACATATCCAAGATTATAATAAAATGATAGTAGAACATTGTCAAAATCCTAATATAAAAAAAAAATAAAAAACAAAACTCTAATCACAAAACATTTAAAATACACTGAAAGGTCAACTAACACAAATCAAGGAAAAACAGCACTAGTTTCACATGGTCTCCAAAAATTTAAGGATGGTGATAATGACCACTTCAATTTTGAAGAAGTAGAAATACTGTTTCATGAACAAAATAAAGAAAAAAGGGAGTTTTTAGAATCTTCTGAAATTTTAAAACATAAAAATTCCATAAATATTAGAACTGATTTGAGAAAAGTTAGTGATGTTTATTTCCTGTTTTAAAAAAAGCATTTCTTATAAACCACTAATTGTAGAGCTTTTCTATAGTACACTCCGCGACAATGAAATATATACACCATATTTTTTGAAATTTTTTCAGAATCGCTTATTCAAATAATTCTTGTTCGATGCCAATAGTATACTGACTGTATGTATACAACATTACATAGCCAATTAGATTTGTAAATATGAAACTGTATTTGCTACGAAGAATTATGAGTTTTCGGGTGCGACAATGAAATATATACACTTTTTTTTACTATTAATTTCAATTTTAATAAAAGAACAAATTTACTTCAGATACAATTAATAATGAGTATGACCTCCATTCTTAGATATCACTTCAAATATCCGATTCGGTAAAGACTCATATAAATGTTTAATATAATTTGGGTCCAGGCGTTGGACAGCATCAAAAATAGCTTCTTCGAGGTCTAAAGCGAACTGCATTGCTTTCCATTCATGTATACAGTTCGTGATAACTGGCTCCAGTAATTTTCAATTATATTTAAATCAGGCGATTTAGCTGGCCATGGCAATAGATCTATTTTTCGTTGTTTAAACCAGTCGATTGCTACTTTTGAACGGTGAGCGGGTGCATTGTCTTGCTGATAAATTAAATTTCGCCTCCGCAAACACTTCATAAATGGTAAAAGAGTTCCCTGCATAATTTTTAAATAGTTTACGGTATTTAAATTTTCACGCACTACAACAAATTTATGCCTTCCCGAAAATGATAATATGCCCCAAATCATTATGCCACCGCCACCGCGTTGGCAGCTGTATTGTGTGATCTTTTCTTTGCGTAAATCGTGAAAGTAATACGAATAGCAATCAGGACCATCTAAACAAAATCGTTTTTCGTCGCTGAAAAGCACTCGATCCCACTCTTTCTTCCAAGACATATGATCAGCAGCATATTTAAGACGTTTTTTTTTATGTCGTTCAGTTAACTGTGGCTTACGTTTCATTTTCCGTCTTTTTAAATGTTGTGACCTTCTTAGCGAACGTTGAATATTACGAACATTTGTTGTCACACCGGCTTCCACTGCAATTTGTCGTGCAGTTTTCGAGGAATTTGATGCAATTCGCAGTATTGACCGTTCATTCTGTCTGGACAAAGCTTTTTTACGCCCACGGTAATGTGATTTGCGATAATATTCCGGGCATTTTATTACTTTTGCAACTACCATATGACTTCTTTTTATTTTCTGACTTATTTGACGGAGAGACAGACCGCAATCACGATACGTCAATATCTGTGTAATTTCATTGTGATTTAATTTTTTGCCTCTTCCCATTGGCCCTATATGTAAAAAAAATGTATTTTAATATTTTCTAGACATTATACTAGCCTACTAAAATCAAACTCTTACATATATTGCAGGTTTAGTACGGTTAATAATTATTGATAAAATCCATGAACGAACTGTATCTATTTCATTGTCGCACTCATAAAACAAAATTAGTGTTTAGAAAAGCTAACTTTGATATTTTTAAAACAACCAATATTCGTAATTAATGCACATACAATACTAATTCCATCTCCACAAAAAAAAAATTTGTTTTGTTGCACTGGGTTAGAAGTCCTTAGAAAAAATAGGTGTATCTATTTCATTGTCGCGCAGTGTATGTATTAAATTTTCGTTTTTTGAAAAATTACACTAGTTTACAAGAAAAATCTCCCGAAATAAAACTCAATTTTTCTTATAGATTTGGACCTCCTGAACACGAATATCATATTCATTTTTTTTGGTTAGCTCTTGTTTTTGAGATATTCACGAAAAACCAAATTTTTTGGTGATCAAAAATGTTGTTTCGGTTTTTGGGTCTCATATTTTACAAAACAAACAAGTTATATATATTAATAAAACAAGTGCATAGTAAACATGCCAACAAACATTTTGAGTTATATTTTGTAAAAATCCGTTAAGGATTCTGGAAGTTACAGTCGAAAAAATTTGAAAAAATACGAAAAATTCACGTTTTTTTTAAATTTTTCCATTTTCAACACCATAAATTTTGAACAAATAAAGAAACTAATTTTTTTTAATTTCTTGGAGCCTATAGTAGTTTCAATTTTCTTTCTTTTAAGGTAAAAGATACGAATATTGGTGCAGTTTGCACCAAGTTATTCAAGTTTTTCCAAAAAAAGTCAAAACTCAAAATTTGGAAAAAATTGTTTTTTACTTAATTTATTGTGCCATAAATAATAATTTTAAATGTCCAGTTGTTCTCAAACATCAGTAAAGAATTATTTTAAAATAGTAAAGTATAATTTCCATTTTTGTTTTCGAAGTTGGGGAATTGGATCGATATGAGACGTATATAGAAAAATATAAACAAAAGATAATGAATTGTGAGGAGAGGCAAAACATCATAACATCAGAACTATTTAAGTTAGTTCAAGCACCATAAAGTTAAGCCCCTCTTTATGTCTATTAATACCTGTTAGGTTTGTTTCTTTTCTGTTTTTGGTTTTTTGATAATGTAAGTTTTTTTCTATCACCGCCCACCTTGTGTTACTCCTTACGTTTATGATCATTTTAAGTTTAATTTAAGAAAGCAATTACTTCTCCTTTTTAATAGTTTATCGGTTTTGCCAACTTTTGTTTAATTAGTTTAATTTCTTTTTAAGTAGATAATTGTCGTATGATTAGTTGCAAATATAATCTCTCTGAGGATAAATTTAATTCCAAACATTCAAGTGAAAATATTAATTAAAAACGAAAAAATATTACAAATATAAATTTTAAATAGTGTATTGTTTTTAAAAATCAATAAATCAGTAGTGATAGGCAGCTATAAGCAAAGCAACATAAATTGTTAGTAAAGTGTAAGGTCAAGTCTATTTAAATGGCGTCGTCAAGAAGTTTCAAGTGTAAAAATTAGCCCAAATTCATTTTGTTTTATTTGTGGAAGTAACATAATACATACTGCTAAGAGAATCACCCCATTTATAAGAACTGCCTATCTTCATTACTAACTGATATTTTCCAACTCCTAAAATAAATCCGAGGTGGGAGGAGCTAGATCATGTCAAAAAACTTCACAAAAAAATCTCAATATCGAGAAAAACCATATAAAAATAAAATACATCTTTTGTCCAAAAAAGACATTTCATAATCAACTAACTGATATTTGTCAACTCCTAAAATAAGTTCGAGGTGTGAGGAGCTAGATCATGTTAAAAAACTTCACAAAAAAATCTCAATTTCGAGAAAAATCATATGAAAATAAAATACAACATTTGTAAAAAAAAGACATTTCATAATCAACTAACTGATATTTTCCAACTCCTACAATAAGTCCGAGGTGAAAGGAGCTAGATCATGTCAAAAAAATTCACAAAAAAAATCTCAATTTTGAGAAAAATCACATACAAATAAAACACAACTTTTGTCAAAAAAAGACATTTCATAATCAACTAACTGATATTTTCCAACTCCTAAAATAATCCCGAAGTAGGAGGAGCTAGATCTAATACGAAAACAACTTATGTATAAATCAATTATGTTGCAGAATTTAAATTATTCTTATAGTTAAATTTTTTTTCCAAATTTTGAGTTTTGACTTTCTTTGAGAAAACTTGAATAACTTGGTGCAAACTGCACCAATATTCGTATCTTTTACCTTAAAAGAAAGAAAATTGAAACTACTATAGCAGAGGTGGCCAAGCTTCACTACACGTTGAGCCGCAGTACAATAATCTCTCGTTTCGAGAGCCACAAAAAAAAAATTTTTTTCAAAAGTATCAGTTGTTTGGAAATATTTATTTTATTGAAAAAACAATTATGTACTTATGGTTATAAATACATACAAAAACATCTTTAAAGTTTGTTACATGACATGCCTGCTGGTAGATGGCATGTTTGTTTGTAACTTGGCCGTGAATTTTTTGAAATTTGGTTCATAGTTTGTTAGCGCAGTACGAATTAATTCCGTTAAATGCTCATTTGTAAGTTGTGAACGGGGGTTTGATTTTATAAACTTCATTGTTGAAAAAGTGATTCACAACAATATGTTGTACCGAATATAGACAGTAATCTGGCAGCAGCTTTTTTCAAATTGGGGTACTTTGATTGAGACACTAGTTTCCAAAACTCATTTGGAGATTGTGTGGCTTTGTGATGCATTTTAAGAATGTGATCTTCCTGTAGCTCTAGTAATTCCATTTCTACTGAGGCACTGTCATGCAAAATATAACAAGGAATCGATAAGCCCTCGTTAATAATGTTAATTTCGAATGGATTTACAAGTAAATTAAGAGAAATATTTAAATTATTCAGATCATTAAATCGCAAGTGAAAGTCTTTTAATAATTCTGCTAATTTACTGTCGTATTCACTCAGTTTGTTATCATTAATTTTAGAGAGTCTGTTCTTCAGATGAGGAAAGTGGTTGAACACTTTTGTTGTTAAATCTCGTTGAAAAGGTTGAATTTTTTTAATAAAACTCAGAATCGTTTGAATAAGATCAGTAATAACTTTATCTTTTTCTTGTAAAGCTAGGTTGAGGGATTGCAGATGCTCCATTATATCAGTCAAAAACATACAATCATTAATCAATTCATCATCCTTTAATTCCAGATAGTGTTTTTCTTTTTCTTTGAGGAAATTTCTGATAGGTTCCATTAAATCAACAAATCGGCTTAGAACATTATAGGTGGATAACCATCGTACAAGGCAGTAAAATGTTATATCCCATACAAGGTTGTACAACTGGTCCAGTAATGGTCCATTACTGGCAGCCAGTAATGCAGCAATGGGCGAGTACTGGCAACCACGACTGGGTCATTAACATAATTTTACTGGATGATAACTTCGGACAATAAATGGTTGCCATTATTGGGTCAAATACTGGCAACCAAGACTGGGCCGTTAAAAAAAATATACATTATTATCATATGTAAATTTAAATAAATTAAATACAAACTAACTTAAAATAAAATAAAAATGACGGAAAAAATTCAAAACTCCCCATACAACTGGCTCAGTTGCAAGAATGGCTGAGTAATGTCAAACACCGCCCTGACTCCGCCAGTACTCCGCCATTAAAAAAATATAAAATAATATTTTTTATACATAAATTTAAATAAATTATTTACAAAATAATTAAAATAAAATAGAAATGAAAATAAATTAAAACATATACCAACCTTTTCTTTATTACCATAGTCTTTCAACCGACAAGGCGATAACTAAACTATATGTGAAATTTTTCAAACTGTATTTTTAAAAGGGATAATACTCTAGTGAAATTTAAAAAAAATGACATAGATCGGCAAATTCATGGCTACAGTACTGGCCCAATAACAATAGCCAAGTAATATTTACCATTCATGGGCCAGTGCTTGGCCATTCAAAGGTAACAATATACTGGCTATTTTCTGTAAACCATAGATCGGCCGATGATTGGTTCTAGTATTGGCCCAGTAACAATAGCCAAGTACTGTTAACCATTAATGGACCAGTGCTTGGCCGTATGTCAATGTCTGGCAAAACCTACTTGGGATCTTGAGGATGATCTTCAAAGTCCAGTGCTTCGATAAAGTTCTTGAATTGGCGATGGGTTTTTGAATTCGTCCGAAAATAGTTCACAATTTGTAGCACAGTTTTCATTACGTTTTCGTATTTAAAATATTTTGCAACTAAATGTTCACGATGAACAATGCAATGAAGTGCCGAAATTCGGGTATTCTTGGATCATTTTTTAATAGACCAATAAGGCCTACATTTTTTCCTAACATTGCAGGTGCTCCGTCAGTTGCTACACTTACCAAATTATTCAGTGGAATATCTGTATCTGACAATATATTATCAAGGGCACTCTAAGTATCAATACCACGAGAAGTATTTTTAAGTGCTACCAAATCCAATAGTTCTTCCTTTACGATTAAAGATTCGGAAACGTATCGGATAAATACAGCTAACTGGGCGGTGTCTTGTATATCGATTGATTCGTCAAGGGCTAAGCTGAAAGCTACACTATTTTTTACATCTACTTGTAGTCGCTGTTTTATATCTTTACTTATTTCCGTAATACGTCGCTCAGTGGTATGACGTGATACTGGAACATTGCTAATTAATCTGTGCAATTTGATATTTAAAGGATCCAGCATTTTAACCACCTGTTCCATATTCTTTTTGATAAATTTTCCCTCAGTGTAAGGTCGTTAAGCACGAGCGATGTTCCAAGCGATCATAAAACTAGCCTCGGTAGTATTATCGGCTTCTGAACTAAAAGATGATAATAATGTTTGCTGATTACTTAATGCAGATTTTAAAGAGTTTATTTTATTTGTTCGGATGTTGGTATTCAACGGATAACTATCCAAAAATTTATTATGGTTTTTTTCGTGATGCCGTTTTAAATTACTGGTTTTATAATGGGCAAGTGATTCATTGCACATAAGACACAAAGATTTTCCCCCTTTATCAATGAATGCGTATGCTTCAACCCATTCTTGCCTGAAGCTACGATTTTATCCGTCATATCTCCTTTTTTTGTGGTCCGACATATTTAGCAGTTAAATTAAAAAACGGAGTATTCATAAAAAACACGCAAAATATTATATTTCGCGACAAGAGATGAAATCACCGTTTTAGGTAGATTTCATATAAAAATCTACCTATTGGTATGTGCTTCATCTCGGAATTTCGGAAAAATTTTGGTGCCAAACGACTATATATGATAAGCGGAGACGGAAAATCAAAATGAAAAAAAAATTTATATATATATATATATATATATATATAACGATATGAGATATAACGGAATTTGGCGGCACTCTCACGGTCGCATTTTTCGACCTACACCAAAATAATTTTTTGTATGTGTTCCGGCAAATAATGTCTTGGACAAGTTCGTGAACTGGCCATATCCGGGTACCAGTTAAGCGGCTAGAGCCTAAAATGTCGAATAATCTAGGGCGCTATAACTTCCGTTTGAATCATAATATTTTAATAAAATTTATAAATATTGAATATTTGAACATATTTCTATCATTTTTATCCAGATGACCACTTTGGCGTTTCAGGTTCCTCAAAAATCAGCTGTTTCAAAAATTTGCTAAACTTTGCTGCCCTTGATCTAGCTGAAATGGCCAAGCTCATAGTTGAAAACTTTTTTTCATGTATTTAAAATATAAATCTTTCCAAAATTTTCAAAAATAATAGTTTAAATCTAACGGTTGAGACCCTACGGCTGTTGAAATAAAAACAAACGCAAAAGGCAATGCTTTCATCATGTTTCAGCTTATGTTATTTAAATTCATCTTAGCTTTTAAACATACTTTTCAGCTATAGCCTCAAAAAATTTCAGCTTTCTAACCCAAAAGGTCCCATTTTTATAAGCATTATAATGCAACCCTTACAAGAAAAATATCAACCCATTTAATACCATAGAAAAATTATCAAAATCTCTTTTGTTTTTATTTTTTTTACTAAGTAACCGTTTGAAAAAAGATTAAATAAGAACAAAAAAACACAACAACAAAAGATGATTTTGAAATAAAATTGTTTGATAATGTTATAAATTATGTGTGATGGTATAATTGTAGTTGTGACGTAGTTCATTTGATCTTTGGTGGATTTAATATGTTATTAAAAGTAGTTTAAACCAACTTAAATAAAACTGTTCCGAAATTGTATTGATGGAGCTAGTTCGGATAATGTATTTAATTTGGTTCGATAATTTTTTTGAATTATTCTGTTTCTACTTATATTTTTTATTTAAACTAATCTGACTTATCTAATTTTATTTGGACACAAAACCGTCTGGCCCCGAAATCTACCTATTTCTAGCGGATATACCTGCCGCTGGGATTTTTTTTCTTGCAATTTCCTTAAGTTTTTAATTTCGTTTTTGGTTTAGGGTAATATCTTACTGTCGTAGATGTAGAAGCGGTTGAGGTAGCATATGTCGGATTTGCACGTGTTTTTAATTCTATTTAATTATGAACTTATTCAATTTTTAATTGGAATATTAAAGGATACATTAAATTTAACGTCGGCAAATTGCCTAAAGATAAAATATCAAAAATATTGTTTATAAAAAAATTGCAGAAAAAGATAATCATAGAAAAACAAACGAATCCA
>OY856187.1:306609433-306614433 GCA_963693315.1 Diogma glabrata | reverse complement strand
TAGCTGGACTATTGGCAAACCAATTTTAGTTTTGTTACTGCAAATTTTTAAAACAAATCGTCGCCTTAATAATGAAATAACGTATGCCATATATACGTTATTATATAATGGGTGCGCTGCATTCCCCATAAGGATGTCTATAGAGTGGCATTTTAACACTTTCCAATTATTTTATAACTGGGGGTGAAAATTAATATATTGTTAATTAACGTACATGCAAATTTGAATTTGGTTAAATATTGAAACAGCGTAAATGCATGTACGATATTTCAATTCCCACAGAATAATAACTTAACTAAAATCAGTGTCGTATACTTTACATACATTACGATCGCCACACGAAATGGTAAATCTAAAATATTGTATAAGCATCATTCATGACTACATGATATGCCGGTTCATATAAATAAAAAATTGTAAGAATATCATGCGTTAGATCAATAATAATTAGTTTTAGGCTTAAGTACATGCAAAATAAAATAACGTATATGAAATTTGAAATAACGTATAAGGTACCTGATTGAATTTTCACCTCTTTTTAGGTAGAAAAGCCAGCAGGTACCAATGTGAAATTTTAATATGTTGTGGGGAAAATAGTCAAGATTAATTAGTATAAATTTTTTTCCAATATCTTTATTCATTCAATAGTGCTGCCGAGTTTACGAAAATCAGAAAATCGAAAAATCTTTAAACCCAATTATCTCGCAACTACACTTTTGCGAATACGTTGTTTCATTATTAAAGCGACGAAATTTGCTTTTTATCTCTTATTTTATTTTTATTTTCCCTATCCTATCACGAAATATTGGCCTATGTCATATTTTATATGTGATAGGATTTATGGTTTAGTTATCCATTATTTAACAAAAAAATATTAAAAAAAAAAAAAACAGATTTGCGTCCATTAACATCCTTTGAACGCATGTTGTTGTGGGACCGTGGTCTTAAAAGGTTTTAATGTGTTGTTGTGACACATATTGTAATGCCTACTACACATCACATTTTATTAAAAAAAAAAAAAAAAAATATATATATATATATATATATATATATATATATATAATATATATATATATATATATATATATATATATATATATATATATATATATATATATATATATATATATATATATATATATATATATATATATATATATATATATATATATATATATATATATATATATATATATATATATATATATATATACTAGCGGGACCCGGCGTGCTTTGCTACGCCTATAAAAAAGTTTGTGCGCGTACATTTTGTTGAATTAGCAAAAATAATTTCAAAGAGTCGGAATAAGAATAGAAAGCGTATTTTTTAATTTTTCCGTTTGGGAAATAGGAATAACAGAGAGCATTAGCATTCTAGTTGATCAATCTAGATGGGTTGAGGATCGAACGGCATGTCAAAATTTGAAAGTGATTGGTAAAGAGTTTTGGAGAATTTTTTAAGCTTATTGACGAATTTCCAATTCGATTATCATTCGCACTATTAATAAATCACAAGGCCTAACAATGTCAATTTGTGGGCTGGACCTAGAAACCTCGTGCTTTTCGCATGGTCAATTATATGTTGCGTGTTCGAGGGTTGGAAAACCTTCAAGTTTTATCGTATATGCCCCGGAAAATATTGCAAAAATTATAACAATTTCAAAATTTGAAACTTTTTACAAAATTTCAAAAATTATAAAAAAATCAAAAATTCAAACTTCTTCAAATTCTAAAAATATTCCAAAAATTCTTACAAAATCAAAAATTGAAGCTTTTTTCAAAATTCTAAAAATATTTATAAAATTCAAAATTCATAAATTCAAAAATTTAATTTGTTTTCAAAATTATAAAACTATTAACAAAATTAAAAATACAAACTTTTTTCAAAATTCCAAAAATTATAATAAAAACAAAAATTTAAACTTTTTCAAAATTCTAAAAACATTCCGGAAATTCTTACAAAATCAAAAATTGAAACTTTTCCAAAAATATTGAAAAAATTTAAAATTCACAAATTCAAATTGCATGTTCAATCACATTTCATGACATACAAATAATTAATTTTATTTTTTTCCAAAAAATTGGGTAAAAATTAAATGAAACATTCTGTTGACACACTGACAATATGTTTTTGACAAACTTATAATGAAATAATCTACTTTTTGATCTCACATACGAATCCCGACAATCAAGATTTCTTTAAACTCAAGGTTACTACTCATTATCACCTAAAACTACCGTTTTTAAGCAAAAAATATGAATATTTCCTTGTTTTGACACTCTTGACGATTTTTTTTGACACACTTCTGGTACAGTTATCGAACATATCGTCCTGGCGGCTATTTTAATTGAGTGTACCTGTTTTTAGAAATAAACATTTTTGAAATCCTTTCAGCGGTTTTCTAAATTTCGTAGGTGGTGACGGACGACCGACCAGCAGACAGATATACATTTTTTTTGCTGATTTAAATCGTTATGACCTGAAACGTTGAGAAATGCCCTAAAAAGTGGGGGTAAGAATTTCACTTTTGGCTTGAGAATGTAGTACTTATGTCTTTCAGACCGAGGTAATTGAAAAAAATTGTATTCCCGAATAGTTTCGTTTAATAGCCAAAAAATTCAAGTTATACGATACAGCCACTATTATTGATCTCAATGAATTGGAGGTAGAATGCCGATCAGAATTGATAATCGCTGACAAATGTTATCTACAAATATATTGTAGGTGGTACGAAGTTCACCGAGTGGGTCTTCTAGTAAAAATTTGTAATTTTAATTTAAATCAGTGCTAATCAGTAGGGGGAAGTGGGGATAGTATAAACATTGGGCAACTGTAAACAGTTTTAATTTCGCTCACAAAACATCAATCAAAAAATTCGACAAAAATATCACAGATGTCGCTTCGATCGACTACACACACCAGGAGAATTTGACAGCTGAAGTCAGTCTTGTTCAAAAGTTATTGGTGAATAGGTGTTTCGGCAACCCAAAAGTAAAATTTTTTTTGGTAAAACTCGAATAACTTTTTTTACCATCATATGTTTAAAAATATTCCAACATGGTTTGATAGCTGAAATATTCAAGAAACATAATATTTCTTTGTTTTAGCCAAATTTTAGACCTTGGAATATTTTTTCAAAACATAACCCTAAAATCGCCACGTGGGGCACATATAAACAAAAAAAAAATGGGATAGTATAAGCGCGTTTATATGTGCCGTATGGTATGGCTATATGGTATACGTATGGTTTCCCGTTTCAATTTTGATATTGATTTGCAAAACCTAAACATACGATGAGATTGAATTTTTGCTTTTTTCTTTATAATTTTCAACCTGAATTTATTGAGGTTTTACAACAATCGAAAAATATTGTTTTTTTTTAAAGAAATATATATGTTATATGCTTATATATATTGTTTGAAGCACAATAAATAATAAAAAATTTAAAAAAAAGTACTTTATGAATTTTATTGTGGTTTTTTTTGGGTGTTTATATGTGCCCCATACAAAAATGCTCATTGTTTATAAGTACCCCACCAGTGGGGATACTTTAAACGAGAAACATAATGTTTTGAAATTCAAAATTTTTATACTTAATGTTTAGTTACGTAATTAAAAAAAATAGTTTTATGTAGTAAAGATATGAAATTTTACAATGAAACAGTTTTTAAGTAAAAATGTTTTATGGTTTTAAAGTTATTGAGCTTTAAGTAAAAACTGTTTATACCATCCCCACTTCCCCCTAATCGGTGTACAATATTTTTAGTTAACCTGTTTTTTGCTAATACAATAAGATTTGCTGATTTACCCACACGTGATCATGCAACATATAGTTGCCCATGGGAGAAACATGGATTTGCCAAGTCCAAGGCACAAATGAACAGTGTTTGTCCTTGAGACTTATTTATGGTCATGGCGAAAGCCAAACGAATAGGAAATTGAAGTCTTTTGAATGGTATTGGAGAATCTGATGGTATCAACTTTTTATTATTATTTTTTAATATCAGCACAACGCTTTAAACTGTAGCTAGCTTCATTCCTTATTGATCATGAGGAAAAAGATAAGAAATTTTAAACTTTTTCATTGAGAAAAATATATTTCAAAAATAAATTTTTTTTCCTCAAAATAAATTTTCATACAAACTTGGTAAAAGTAATTTCATTGTGCATGCACTGTAATGTTTTTGGGGCTTAAACTGTTTCTAACTGTTTCTAAACAAGATAGCTAGATCGAGAGCTCAAAATAGCTAAATAGTTTTTATGCCTTTTTGGACAATTTATTAACCTTTCAAAAACGACCATGAAATAATGACTGTCCATGAAATAATGATTTTAAGCGGCGTTTAAAAGTAATATTAGAAAAGAAGTAATAAATTATGTGCAATACCCTAACAAACTATTGTTTTAATACAGATTTAGTGACAATACAAATTAGTTATCATCATTATAGCATTTACTGTTTTTTGTCAAACCAAATTTGAAATTTTTCACCTTCGTGATTTTGAATCTAAAATATAAATAAAAACCAAAAAAGCAAAAAAAGAGGAACGACGTGACTTGATTCGTACTCGAAACTTTTTGGTTGACAGCTCATGTTATTGGCCATTACGTTATCTAGACGTATTTACTACTAACCGTAATTTTGGGTATTCATAGAGAAATCATTAAAATTAATAAACTTTAAAGTCGTATTGTCAAAATTCTAATGATTTCTAATGAATTTTAATGTTTTTAAGACGTTCGGTAAAGTAGATTTTTTCTGTATTATTTGCCGTGACTCATTTCTCAAAAATGCCGATGAAATTGAAATTTAGTCGTTTTTCGCAGAAATATTATTTTTGTTTTGCTTTATCTTCTTCTACAAAAATTAAATTACGAAAAAACAAATATTACATGAATTTCAACACCACAATCTGGCAAAATTTATTCAAATGCGATAGCAGAGTAAATTGAAATTTTTGAGTCAATTTGCAGATTCAATTTCAATTTCAGTTTTTTC
>OY856187.1:306562485-306609233 GCA_963693315.1 Diogma glabrata | reverse complement strand
GATGAAAACCTTATAGAGAGTATCGAAAAGAGAGGAATTTATGTAGGAAACTAATAGATGGAGAGAAAAATCTATTTAATTTGAAAAAAGCTTCTAAATTTGCTGAGCACCCAACTGGATCGCGTAACTTCTTTAAAGCCGCTAAGACTATCCAAGGCAATTTCTGTAAATCTTCTCTTCTTCTCTTATTGATAGAGATATACCTATTATTGACCCAAAAGAAAAAGGCTAATTTACTAGAACATATTTTTTCTATAAATTCTACCTTAGTCGAACCCAATTTCCAACCTAGACCTATTCCTAAAGCATCGTTCAAAATGAAGCGAATAATTTGTCGTAAAAACATTATTCGTTAAATGCTTTTACAAATTAATACCAACAAGTCATCTGGGCCTGATAATATTCCTCCAATTATACTTAAAAACGTTTGCTAGGGAACTAGCACCTATCCTCACTAAAATATTTTATTTGTCTTATAAGAAAGGGATTTTTCCTGTAATATGGAAAATTGCTAGTGTATAGACAGTTGCAAAAAAGGGTAGTAAAAACTGACCCATCCAATTACAGACCCATTTCAATTTTGTCAGTAGTGTCTAAAGTTTTTGAGAAATATATAAATTTTAATTTAATGAGCTTCTTAGAGTCTTCCAAATTACTTAATGAAAGACAATACGGCTTCCGAAAAGGAAGAGCAACAGGAGATTTGCTTTCGTTTGTTACTCATCTTTGGAAACAAATCCCTTGAAAACTTTGGTGAGACTTTCGGTGTTGCTCTTGATATTTCCAAAGCATTTGACAAAGTTTGGCACAAAAATCTTATATGCAAGTTGAGATGTTTATGGTTTAGATGAGCCACTAATTTCCTGGATGCAAAGCTTTATATCTGCGCGAAAATTTTCGAGTCAATGTTGACGGTATTTCATCGGATGTAATTTTCGACTAATGCAGGAGTTCTTCAAGGTTTCCGCTTTGTCCCCAACTCTTTTTCTTATCTATATTAATGACTTGTTGGTTTTCAACAATTAATCCTATCCCATAGTTTTGCTGATGATAGCACTCTTCATGCATCTCATGTTGCACCTAGATCGTATTCACCTTTAGCGCTTAATAACTGTAGATCAAATTTGATAGATTCATTAAACGTTGATTTTAAAAACTATCTTTGATTGGGGTGTTACTAACAGTGTTTGAATTCAATACGTCCAAAAACACAAGTTTGCCATTTTTCAAGATTATCAACACCTAACCCTTTTCCATTGAAGTTTGATTCCAACGTTTTGATATAGAAAGAGTCCGTGAAACTTCTAGGAGTTGAGGGTTGAAAATAATATGAAATGGAATTCTCATATTTTTACCCTAGCAAAAAGCGCTGTTCAAAAAATTGGGGTTTTTAGGACGATGTCGTAAGTTTTTTCAGTAGCGAACAACTTCTTTTAATATACAAATCTTTTATACGTCCCCTGCATGGAATATTGTTCTCACATATGGGGGTGGAGCATACTTATGTAGTTTGAAGTGTCTTGATTCTGTACAGCAGAGAGCAGTTAAATTGATTGGTAACTCAAATCTTACTAATGACCTTGATTCCTTGCAGCATAGAAGACATGTTGCTGATTTCACGATTTTCTACAAATATATCATGGATGAACGGGTTTCTGAAGAGATCAAATCGATTTTACCTAAGTCTGCAAACCTATCGCGTCATACCAGAGCATCGGTAGCGGCCCATCCTTTTACGGTTCAAATAATTAGATGTAGAACTGTAGCCTTCCAGCGCGACTTTTTCAACAGAGTCTCTCATCTCTGGAACTCATTACCTTCGTGGGTTTTCCCTGATAACTTTAACCCTCAAAAGTTCAAAGTTGGCGTTCATAAATTTCTAAAAGAAACTTAATTCTCAATTGATTATAATCGCTAGTTGGCATGGTATCTTCGGATATTCAGAGACGTTAATGTATAACTAATTGTATTAACACTAAACATGCCTAACTTCCGATAAAAAAAAAACAAATATATATACATATATATATATATATATATATATATATATATATATATATATATATATATATATATATATATATATATATTATATATATATATATATATATATATATATATTTATATATATATATATATTTGTATATATATATATACATATATATATATATATATATATATATATATATATATATATATATATATATATATATATATATATATATATATATATATATATATATATGTATATTTATATATATAATATATATATATATATATAATATATATATATATATATATATATATATATATATATATATATATATATATATATATATATATATATATATATATATATATATATATATATATATATATATATATATATTTAATAATTTTGAAACGAGCTTATGGTCTGTAACTTTTTATTTTATTATATTATATATAATAAATTAATTTTATTATATTATTTATATATATATATATATATATATATATATATATATATATATATATATATATATATATATTATATATATATATATATATATATATATATATATATATATATATATATATATATATATATATATATATATATATATATGTATATATATATATATATATATATATATATATATATATATATATATATATATATATATATATAATATATATATATATATATATATATATATATATAATATATATTATATATATATATATATATATATTATATATATATATATATATATATATATATATATATATATATAAAAATTTATGTGTGTGTATTTCACTGTTGATCGCCAAAAATATAAGAGAGTGACTTGTTGTTTTTAGTTACCATTTAGCTTCCTACTATAAATATTTTTTGCAAGGTAGCGAGATACTACTAAAGCGCTTGGAAATTTAACTTTACAATAACTAAACAATGCCATCAATTTATTTGATGGTAATGTTAAGTACTAATTGTTTCATTGGTGTTAACTTCAGGCTGATCTAGTACAACTTTAAATATGATCGATATTGACATTTTGTTTTGTTTTGTTGACTGTCATGAATCAATAAATATTAAATAATGGGGTCTATTCAGTAAAAATCTTCTATTGAAAATTTCTGCTATTTTTTTATTTTTTGTAGGAAATTTTATAAACATCAAAATAGAAGAAAAAAAATAGTAGAATTGGTATTCAGTCGCAATATTTTTTCTTCTAAAAGTCTTCTATTCCTAGAAGATTTGGATATTTTATAGAAGTAAGTAAAAAGATGCTTTTATGGTTAGAAGAAATATGTTTTTTGGGATATTCTTTTGAAATGTACAATTATTTGTCGATTTTTTTTTGAGTTTTTTTTTTTTTAAATCTGAAAATTTGGTATGTTATTGGTGTTGACGAATTAAAAAAAGTCAGACAAGTGCGAATAAAATTCGCTCGTCAAGGGTTCCGTGAATGTAAAGAAAACAATATCAAAATAATTTTACATAAAGTTGTGTTGTAAAGGGTTTTATATTGCCAGACCATAGACACATAAAAACTAAATGGTTCATCGTAAATATCAATAGTTAATGTCAATCTCATCTAAATTGATCGAAATGATATAAAAAAATATTACTTTAGGTTAAATGATATCCATAGCTATTTATGGTAGCTAAGGAACGACTCAATTCTGTTAAACAACGACGAAATTTAGGGGTGGAGTGGTGTTAACGCTAAAAACAGAACTTTTTTGACAATAATTCAAAAACTGTACATCGCAAGATTCTAAAATAATTGTATTGTTTCTTAATTTTGGTGTTCTTTCAAATGACACTCATGCGAGCCAAAAAAACCTTTTTTTCACGATTCCCCACTCTTATCCCCTAAACACGTAGAATTAAAACTACTTGAGGCTTCGCTATATTTTTCGTTAAGGGTTTATCAAATTTCCTATCTCTATGAATTTTTTTCAAATTTTTCTGTCAATCAACGAAGAAACGTATAGGGGGGGGGGGGGGGGACCAACTTTTTGTTGCACTTTTTTTGAGACTAATTCAAAAACGGTGCATCGCAAAATTCTAAAAAAACTGTATTGTTTTTTTAATTTTGGTGCTCTATCAAATGACATCCCACTCATGCGGGACAAAAAAACAATTTTTTCACCCTTCCCCACTCCCATCCCCTAAACACATAGAAATAAAATCACTTGAAGCTTCGCTATATTTTTCGTGTTCCATAGAATTATAGGCTCATCGCTTTACTAAAATTTTCAGTTCTTTCTATAGCAACAATTTTTTTTGTGTTAGATTACATAAGTTCGACATTTAGGTCGGTGCTTGAAAAACAACGTATAATTTTAACAATATTTAAAATTAACAAAAGATCAATGTTTGACTTAAACAATAGCATATTAAACAAATATTAACCCTAAAATAATTGCAGGTTATCGAACTTACCATTCAATTAAAACTCAACATTATGAATGGATTACAAACGTGGATCTTAACACAAACTAACAAATCACATCAATCTGATTTGAACCTTGAGAATTTACGCCACCTTTTGGGCCCACTTATGGCATACAATACAATACAATATACAATAGATAGTAAAGGACCGTGATAATTTTGAAATAAAGTCTTCTTTCTTTTGGATAACTGGTTATATTCACTCTAAAAGAGTTGCAAAAATTAAGAATTGCTCTAAGAATCAGTATAAAGGATGACATGACTAAAAATGTACACGCCAGTCCCCACTCGATATTGCTATTCGGGTTAAAAGCTTTATTTCACCTTATCATTCCTACCCTTTCAAAACGATTAATAAATATTTGATACACGGGGGACGGTCTGAATTTTGAACATTTTTGATCATAACTCAAAAACTGTGCACCGCAAAATTCTAAAAAAAAAATGCAATGATTTTTAAATTAAGTGGTTCTTTCAAATGACACTCCATTCGCTTGGGTCAAAAAAAGTTTTTTTTACCCTCTCTACCCCGGTGCCCTAAACACACAGAAATATAATTATTTGAGACTTTGGTATAATTTTTCATACAAAATTTACCAAATTTCCTAGCTCTGTGAATTTTTTTCAAATTTTTTCTGTCAATCAGTGTCGAAACGTAGGGGGGGGGGGGAACGGTTTTGAATTTTGCACTTTTTTGTCCATAACTCAAAAACTGTGCACCGCAAAATTATAAAAAAAAATTGCAACAAATTTTAAATTAGGTGTTCTTTCAAATGACACCCCACTCGCTTGGATCAAAAAAGTTTTTTTTTTACCCTCTTTACCCCGGTCCCCTAAACACACAGAAATATAATTATTTGCAGACTTCGGTATAATTTTTCATATAAAATTTACCAAATTTCCTAACTCTGTGAATTTTTCCAAATTTTTATGTTAATCAGTGTCGAAACGAAGGTGGGGGAAACGGTTTGAATTTTGCACTTTTTTGTCCATAACTCAAAAACTGTGCACCGCAAAATTATAAAAAAACTGCAACAAATTCCAGCTACTATTAAACTATGCAGCGCATTGTTGGAACAGCATACTTGATAAAGGTGGTGAAACATACGTTATCGCTTTAGACATCTCCAAGGCATTCGATCGAGTCTGGCATGCCAACTTAATCAACAAGCTCGTTGCGTACGGTTTTCATCCCAATGTTGTGAAGCTGATTCAAAATTTTCTATCCGACCGATACATTTCGGTAACCTTAGACGGATATTCTTCTGAGTCTAAACTAATTAACGCTGGTGTACCCCAAGGTTCAGTATTGTCCCCAACCCTATTTTTTGATTTATATCAACGAATTGTTGAAAATCACCAGCAACCCAATAAATAGTTTTGCAGATGATAGTACTCTGCACAAGTCGTTCGAGCCCCTTCCTTCAAAAGGTAAAATGCACGAACGAATTAATCCTGCCCGGAAAGACGCTGCCATAAACGTGAACAAAGACCTGAATAAAGTCGCCGCCTGGGGTGACCAAAACCTTGTCAATTTCAACTCCACCAAAACACAGCTGTTGATTGTTTCCAGATTAAAGACCGAGTTCCCCAAAGATATTTTATTTAGTATGTGTGATGAACCAATAGGTGAATGTAAAAACATTCGTTTATTGGGTGTCACAGTTTCAAATGACCTACTCTGGAACGATCACGTAATGGCGATGGCAAAAAGCGCGTCTAAAAAACTCGGCCTCCTAAATAGATGCAAAAAATTTTTCACTCCATACCAATTGCTCCATGTTTATAAGTCCTATATTCGTCCCTGTATGGAGTACTGCTGTCAAGTTTGGGGTGCTGCCTCTGTTTCCATCTTGGCCCTCTTGGACTCTGTTCAAAAGCGAGCTATACGAATTGTAGGTGATCGAACTTTGACATCAAAACTTGATTCCCTACAACATCGTCGCACTGTTGCTGACCTCGTTGTTTTTTACAAATATCGTCATCAGCAGTGCTCAGATGAAATCAGCGGCATCATGCCTCAAACTTATTCTTACCCCCGCTTCACTCGGCAATCGGCTACCGCAACCAGTGAAACGGTAAAGATCCCGCGTTGTCATACTGGCAGATCGCAGAGAGACTTCTTTGTCCGAACTGCGTACAAATGGAATAGTTTGCCGGAACACTTAGTCTCAGGTGGCTTCAACCCACAGATGTTGAAAAAAAGCGTTAATTTACACCTCAGAACGCCAGTTGTTGTGGGACCCAGGTCTAGACCTAGGTCTTAAAAGGTATTTATGTGTTGTTGTGACACATATTCTAAACCCTATTACACAACACATTTTATTAAAAAAAAAAAAAAAAAAAAAAAATCTACCATTACTAAGTATGATGAACCGAAATCCAAAAAATCACAGCCAATCTTTTCAAAAGGTAAGTCTGGTACATCATGAGCAATCATTGGCTCTTTCACATTTTTGGCACTATATTTTTCACATACTTTACAACGACTTATCGTTTCCTCTATATCATTATCCATTCCTGACCAGTAAAACAAAGTTCTAGCTCTACTTTTGGTTATACATATACCAAAATGACACTCATGTAAAAGATTTAACATTTTCTTACGCAACGTATTTGGAACTATAATTCTGTCATTTAAAAATAAAATTTCTTTATCTACATATATACTATCTTTAAATTTCCAATAAAATTTCAAATTATCAGATACCTTATTTTTTGTGTCTGGCCATCCATCTTTGCATTTTGAAACTTCTTCCATACATATAATGATGAAATTTTGTTCATCCAAAAACTATCGCTAACATTTCTTTTGCATTTCAATAATTTTGCTCGCTTTGAGTTAAACTACGTGAAGCGTAGCAAACGGGCTTTCCATTTTGCATTAAACACTCACCAATGACATCCTATAACGCATCAGTTTGGACAATTATTTCTTTATTCCTATCAAAAGTTCCCAGCGCTTGAACTTTACATATTTCAGATTTTATCTCATTCATAACTTTCTCATGAATTGGAAGCCACATCCATTCATTATTCTTCTTTATTTAATCTCTTAGAGGTGATATTTTTTCCGACAAACATAGGCATGAAATTTCGTAAGTAATTAATTAAACCTAAAATTCGCATTAACTCTTTTTTGTTGTTCGGACTTGATATATTAATAGCTTCAACTCTTTCATCATCCGGTAAAATGCCTTGTTTTGAAAAAATATGTCCTAAGTATTTGACAGTGTTTAATTTGTACTGAAGTTTCCTCTCATTAAATTTTACATTATTTTTCCTTCACCCTTTTAAGATTTTCATCATGCTCTGCATAATTTTTTCCCAGCTATTAAAATATCGTCCATGTAAATCATTATACCTGGCAAATCTCCAAAAATCCTTTCATTAATTTTTTGAAATTGCCCTGGTGCAATATTTACACCAAATGGCATTCTCTTAAATGTATAACATCCAAATGGTGTACTGAAAGTGCATAAATTGGTTGAACGGTTGGACAATTTTATCTGCCAAACCCCATCCTTTAAGTCCAACACTGAAAAAACTTTCATATCCACTAACTTCAAACTAATTTCATCTAATGTGGGTAATGGGAAAAAATCTTTTTTAATAACTTTATTTAATTCTTTTGGATCAAGGCACAACACAACCGAAGTGTTTTGTCTGGTTTCTCTACAATTACCAGATTACTAACCCATTATGCCGGAGTCTCAATTTTTTGAATGACATCTATATTTTGAAGTTCTCGCAATGTTTCTCTGAGTTTAGGTTTAAGGTACCCTTCGCAGTGAATTTGATACTGGAACAGCATTATTAACTAAATGTATTTCAAAATTATCTTCAATTGTTCCTAAACCTTCAAATAAATCATTTCTTTTTATGAATATTTCTTTTCTATGGTCATTATTTTTAAGTGTTTCATTGATTAAATTTATGCGAGATATAAGATTATATTCGGTGCACGTATTCAGACCTAATATTGGCTTAGTATTACAATCTATTATAACAAAATTTTGATAAATTTCTTAATTTGTCTAAAAAAATATAAAGGTAATATTTTAACCTCAGATGCAGTATCTAATTTAAATTTAATCAACTTATCTTCTATATAAATTAATTCAGACCAAATCTTCCCGTTATTCAATGCATTATCGCAAAAATTTTCTATACTATTTACATACACATTCTCATATCTTGAATTGCAATTTTTAATTTCTCTAATATTCTTAACACTAGGGGGTATCCCGCGGGCTCCACATCAACAAAAATTATAAATATATGTATTATGTAACTTAATTAAAATAAAAAAATAAAATCCCCTAAATGCATTCTATAATGATTGCATTCATAACTAAACAAAATGACGTCACACGATCTTTTATGATAAAGCTGTTATATTGCAAGAGAAATACATACTCAAATAGTAGTTTTTGTTTTTCCTTAATTTAGTTCACAGGAATGAAATTATGGCAAATAATTATCGGAAACCAATATTATATGATTTTTAGCACTGCCTGTCAAAAAACTAATTAATTTTCTTGTTAATTTCGAAATTATATAATAATTAGAACGAAACGGGAAATGACAGTGCAATAAAATGCTACGAAAACTGCATTATCGATCAAATTGCACTATCGTAAAACGAAATTTATGTATGAATAAAATAAAAGTGTGTAAAAAAACAATAATTTTAATGTTATTTATAGTAGTTGTTGTTATTCTTAATATCGAAATGTAAATATCGAAATGATTTTAATGATTTTAATTTGAACAAATTATGGCAAAAGACAACTTAACTTTTTAACTAACTTTAAAGAACTACTTTATCGATAATTCTAAGTATCCAAAAACAAAATTTTATATAAGTTTTATTTATACATATATGAATTATTTATTTATATGAATTCATTCATGAATAATAAAATAAAAAAGCACAATAATTTTAAAGTTATTTAAAGAAAATAATGAATTTATGAATAAAAAAAAAACAATTTTAATGTTATTTAAAATAAAAATTTAAAAACTGCATTCACTCGTTTGGGTCAAAAAAAATTTTTTTTTACCCTCTTTACACCGGTCCCCTAAACACACAGAAATATAATTATTTGGGACTTCGGTATAATTTTCATACAAAATTTACCAAATTTCCTAACTCTGTGAATTTTTCCAAATTTTTATGTCAATCAGTGTCGAAACGAAAGGGGGGGGGGAAACGGTATGTTTTTGACAATAACTCAAAAACTGTGCATTGCAAAATTCTAAAAAAAATTGCAATGATTTCTAAATTAGGTGCTCTTTCAAATGACACCCCACTTGACCACATTTTAAATAGTGTTTTTACCCCTCCTCATTTCCACCCCCTTAATAAATCTAATTATGAGAATATGACACTTTTATATATTTTTTATTAAAACTGTACTAATTTTTCTATCATTCCAAATACATTTGAAAATTTTCGATCAGTTAGGTTCTGAGCTAATCGAGTTAAGAAAACACGAAAAAAACGTCATTATTCAGAATTATACAAAAAATGGTGAGATGTAAAACTCCAAGATAAATTTTTAAGGAATACTGAAATGAAGCCCTTTCATATGATACCCTATTTGAATCTATAAAAAAATCTATTTTCTCAAAGGTCTCACATCGAACCCCTGTAAACCAAACGAAAACCACTTTAGTTTTATTTGTATTCGTCATTTCATGTGGACCAATTAGTTTTATACGCACCTCAAATTTCAAGTCCATAGCATTTATAGTTTACGAGATAATCGATATAATGTGAAAAACTCGTTTTACTCTCACCAATAGTGTTCCGTATAAAAAACGGAACCCTAAAAACCAAATTAAGGATTTTTTATTTTATAGCTTTGAAATGGAGTTATACGGGTAATAATTTTTTATGGTTTTCCGTTATGGTATCGGTGTTTTCTAATAAATCTTGCAATATTTCATTGAATTGATATTCATTTTTGCAAGTGAGTTTAGAAATAGTTATATTATCGAAAAATATTACAAAATACTAATTTATCTCATATATCCGCTATGTTGAAATTCTTTTACTGCAAAAGCTTATATCTCAAAATAGCACTTTTTCCACAAGTTTTACAGATACAATATACAGGGCTATTATATTCTAAAGAAAATGTTTTAGGATCCCAAACAGATTTTTGAATATTATTATATAGGACTATTCTTTTGAAAATGCACATGTTTTATTGATTTTTCTTAAAATGCATAAAAATTTGGTATATGTTTAGTATTTAGTACAGTAACTATTTGTTTTTAACAAATAATCCTTATCTGGTACAATTTAAAGTATTTGAGCCTTTAGGTGGTTCAGATCGTAATTGGATTCCTACACAGTTAGATTTACAAATTCCAAATTAATTTAAAGCTAATCCTCGTGTTATTCGGGATTATAAAGTTGCGCATTGGGAGGGTCTTGCAGGTTTTTTTGAGCGACTTCCTTTAAAACGTAATTGTCTTACCGTCCATTACCCTAACCTAGCTGCGTTATATTTTTCGGAGGCTATTCTTGAGGGCATGCGGATATTTATTCCTAATAAGGCCGTTCCTAAGGCTGATCTGTGGTTTTTAAATAAATGCAAAAAGGTGATTTAAATTAAGAAAAAGGCCTTTCAAAAGTTTAATCTAAACAAAACTAATGAAAACCAATGAAATATATGCAGGACACTAATAGATGCAGAACAAAATCTCTTTAATAGCTACTGGCTCACGTAATTGCTTCAAAAAAGGTGAAGGCTGTTCAAGGAAGACTAAGCGGTTAAGGCTGTTCTCTACCTCCTCTTATTAATAGAGATATACCGGCCATTGACCCATAAGAAAAAGCCAAACTGCTGGGTAGTTATTTCTCTAAAAATGATACCAATTTCATTGCGAAGCAGGGTTCATAGAGTTTTATTCTTAATGGGATGTATAGTTTTTCGTGGAAAATGGTAAGCGTACAACCAGTTCCTAAAAAAGATAGTAAAACTGATCCTACAAAATACAGACCCATTTCATTTATCGGTTGTTTCTAAAAATTTTGAGAAATACATTAATTTTAATCTAATGAGTTTTTTTGAGTCCTCAAAGCTACTCAATGAAAGACAATATGGCTTTCGAATAGGAAAAGCGACGGGAGAATCACTTTCCTTTGACACTCATGTCTGAAACAAATCGCTTGAAAATAATGTTGACACTTTCGGGGTTGTCCTTGATATACCCAAAGCATTTGACAAAGTTTGGCACAACAATCTTATTTGGAAACTAAGATGTTATGGTTTACAAAGGATACAAAGTTACTTGGATACAAAGCTTTATTTCGGAGCGGAAATTTCGGGTCAACGTTGATGGTGTCTCTTCGGATATATTCTCAACTAATACAGTAGCTCCTCAGGGTTCTACTTTGTCACCAACTCTCTTGCTGATTTATGTCTGGTTTGTTTGTTGCTTTTCAGCGTGACTTTTTCAACAGAGTCTCTCATCTCTGGAATGCCTTACCTTCATGGATTTTCCCCGATAGCTTTAATCCTCAAAAATTTAAAGTTAGCGTTCATAAGTTACTTAAAGAAACCTATACTTTATTTAAACAAAATCCTAATCCCTAGTTGGCATGGTTTCTTCGGATATTCAGAGACGCTCATATATAATTTTATTATAATTAACACTAATGTTTAGCCTTATTTAGCCTTATTTTATTTAAAAAAAACTTAAGGTGTTCCGCTAAAGTTGGTCAAGGAACAAAAGTGACAAAGCGATAGTGATTTTACCCTGGGGTTGAGTGCCGATTTTACCCTGGGGTTGAGTGCCACCACTTCTCGCGGGTAGATTTTTCTTACTCAAATAACCCCGAAAGTAAAAGTGCTCCATAGGATTTTCGATATCGATATTTTTCGAGTTATTCGCGATTGAAATCATACATGTTAGCAAATATGTAACTCCAAAACTTATAGCGTTCTATATCAGTAAAATTGTAATGAACAAACAATGATAAATAAATATATATTGGTTTTATATAAGTGTTGTAAGTTTAATAACGGAAAAGCGTTATTAAGCGTTTTATACTATTTGACGAAATAAAAAAAACCTTAGTTAAGATTTTTTTGTTTATGAAATGGAATTATGAATTATTGGTCCTTTTTTAAGGTTTTTCCGTATGGAGTCGGTGTTTTACTAGCACCTCTCACAAATTTCATTTAGTCGTTATAAATGTTTACAAATGAGAGGAGAAATAGTTGTATCGAAAAGTGCTATTTGAAAATTTATAATTTTTTGGATTTCTGCTGGCTACCTTTTACTAAAAAACGCTCATAAATCAAAATATTAGTTTTATTTTATTTTTAATTTTTTTAACAAGTCTTATAAAACATGCAGCTACCAAAAATTTTGAAGAAAAAATTTAAGGATCCATATATAGATTTTTTGAATATTTAAAAATATGTAAACATAAATGAAGCACTCTTTAAAAGTTCGGTAAAATCAATTCATATATGAATCTTTAAGTTTTTTTCGAATTTAAAAGTGGCATGTATTATCTTTAAGATTTGTGAATAAAATTATAAAATAAAAGTGCTATATTGAGATATGAGCTTTTGGGTAAAAGAGTTCAAGCGCACCACCGCGTGCTGTGTGGCGAAAATCGAATAAATTATCAAATGTTCAACTGGCGTTTTTTGATAAAAAACTAGTTACTCACTTGTAAAAATGTATTTCAATGCAATCAAATTTCTGAGAGTTATTGGTAAAACACCACACCGAAAAACCTTAAACCATGACATAACTGGGAGATTTCAGAACTTTTTTCACAAGTCTGTAAAATTTGTGAAAAAAGTGCTATTTTGAGATATGAGCTTTTCAGTAAAAAAAAGGGTTTCAACTCATAACACAGCGGACTTGAAATAAAGTACTAGTTTGAAATAAGCGTTTTTGAATATACATAACTATTTCTACACTCACTTGAAAAAATGTATATCAATTCAATGAAATTTGTGTGAGTTATTATCAAAACACCGACGTCATACCAAAAACGCATAAAAACTGACCAAAGCTCATAACTACATTTCAGAGCAATTAAAATAAAAAATCCTGAATTCAGTTTCTCCTTTTGTTAAAACTAATATCATTCCCAAATTTCAGATTTTTAAAAATAGTCGGAAAAATCGATGTACATCTTGTACGAGATACACACTCTGAAAATACAATTTATATCCTCTAATTCCTGAATTTTGTTTAATTTCTGCTATTTAATATATACTATGTACTGAGTATTTGCTATTTTCTGTTTAATAATTACTTGTCACTTTGTCAGTACTACTCCGATATCCAAACTTTGCTTTCTGGATTCAAATCAAAACATGACCTTTCATTATTTTCAAAACCATAATACAATGTAAAAAACAAAATTTTATTTTAAGAAATATGTATACGTACATATATAGTCCCTGGGCCAACGTCGATTTTATTTGATGATTTCCACATATTTTATACTTCGTGAAACGCCTGTCCTTGACGAGCCCGAAAACTTTTATTCTGCGATTTTTCTCAAATCCGAAGCTTTTTCATTCAGCAAGTTTCAAAAAGGCCGATTGCCAGCAATCTTGTAAATTTTTTGTTTATTTAACTATGGGGGTTGGAATTTTGATTTAGAACACGAGTGTAACCTTGTCCGACAAACATTTGTCTGCTATTATCTAGTCCGACAACCCAAACATACCAAAATGTCAGTTGTCGGACTCGACAATAGCAGACACATTTTGGTCGGATAAGCTTACTCTCGTGCTCTAAAACAAATTTACAATCCCCACCGTTAAAAAAAATTTGGTAGCAAATTTACAAGATCGCGGGCAATCAGCTTTTTTCGGAGCTTGCCGAATGAAAAAGCGGTCGATTTGAGGAAAATCGCAGAACAAAAATTTTCGGGCTCGTCAAGGACAGGCGCCTCACGAAGTATAAAATATGTGGTAATCTTCTTATTATATCTGCGAGGGCCCAGGGACTAGTAAAATTCTATTAGAAATTTTACATTTTTCATTCAAAAATTAAAAACATTGGTTACAAGTTACATAAATTTTAAACAACAATTTTGCCAAGAAATTTAAAAACATAAAACTTACCGTTTCTTACATTTTGCAATTCCTGCTCAATTTTCTATTGGTTTGATATTGCAAACGTTTAAAAAAATACTGATGTCATAACCTGTAAATTATTGTTTTCTTTAAAACAAAATTTATAGTCCCTGGGCCTTCACCTACATAATTTTGTGATTACCACATATTTTATACTTCGTAAGACGCTTGTCCCTGACGAGTCCTACAACTTTTTTATCTGCCATTTTCCTTGATTCGGCCGCTTTTTCCCTCGGGAAACTCCGAAACATGGCGATTTCCCGGGGTCTTGTATATTTATTACCATAATTTTGTTATTTATTATAGGGGGTGGAAATTTGTTTTAGAAAACGAGGGTAAATTTGTCCGACAAAAAATTGTCTGCTTTTGTCGAGTCCGACAAATCAAACTGGTCAAAATACCAGGGTATTGAGAATCAAACACCACAAAACTAGTTTTCACAGGATTGTTTAACAAAAGTGAAAGTGAAATTGAAGGGTCATATTGTCCGACAAATTTTCGGCCGCGTTTTTTCAGTCCGACGACTGGAAGTCGGAATTCTGGCGGGGTAGTGTTTATTGATTACCACATGTCTAATTTTTTTTTATAGTTTTAATTAACCACCTATAATATTATTTAACCAATTATTTAACAATTAACCACCTATAATATTATTAATTAACCACCACGATGTGTGGTATTGTAGGTGTGACGTAGTTAGAACGTTATTCCACCAAAAGATTTAATATTTTATTAAATAGTTTTTAACAAGTTAAACAAAACTGTTCTTAAATTGCATTGATAAAGTATTATCCGGTATTGTATTTAGTTTGGTATAAACATTTTTTTGATTATTCTGTGTCTACTTTTTTTTTAAGTGAAAACTTCTTTAACCGCGTTGTGCCGTTTTGTATGGAGCAAAATTTATATATTCGCGAACTCATTTTAAGAGAACAAAATATTTTTATATGTGAAATACATCTATCATTTTTTAACGTTTCAGATTGCGATTTGGATATCGCCCGTCGACTGAGGTTCTATAGGTCGTGAGTTCAATTCCTGTTGTGGTACATTTTTTTATTGTTTATTTTTAATTTTTATTAAATACCATTAAAACTATTTTTTTTTATTCATGAATTCATAAAAATAATAAAAATTTCTTTATACGAATTTTAAAAATTAATCTATAATGCAGTTTTTAAAAGTTATATTGCTACTGTCATCATGTTAAATAAATATTGAAATTATATATAAAATTGAAAGTATGTCTGTTTGTCGTTTATGCATTAATACATTAATCATCATGAAAATTTGGGAAGTTATTGTGTACACTTAATTTGCTTTTTATTTAACTATCGTTTTAAACGGTAGTTTGTTTTGATCAATGTTTTTTTTGTTGAACATAATTTTTATGAAATTAAAAATAACGTAAGAAAGATAGTATAACCTGAAACAATTACATTTGTATATCAAAATTATATGTATTAAAATTTAACATATCATGATGTTACAAATTTTATCATCTTCACCAAATATGTTGTTGATTTGGAATTGTATGTAATACATGTTTCTAAAATTAAGTGAAGACTTAATACTTGTAACTTGATACTTGATAACATCGATTATATCGATTTAAAGCTCACAATAACGCGACGGAAATCACATAAATTCTATACAAAGAAGCATAGCTTATGTATGATTAAATATGGATGGCAATCATGATCAATAAACTAATTAAAAATTGTGGCACTTAGCCGATAGTGATTTGCAAACGCCAACAATACGCATTAATACCAATGAATTTACTTAGCTTTCCGCAGGAAGATTTGTAAAATTTAAAATTGTTGATCTATGGGTGTGACAACCACGCGTACTGTAGTCCCTGCTATTGGCATATGAGTTATCTTGAGATATCGTATACCACTGGCAATATCAGTGCAATCTCTTTAGCCAAAGTGATATCTTAGTTGTGCTGGCGGATGAAGTATTTCCAATCAACGATACCATCCCTTACTCTAAGTTATGGAATATTCTTTGATGATACGCTATTTTTTTTTAAATAAAATGTGTTTGGCAGTAGAAATTACAAGGTGTGTCACAACAACACATAAAAAACTTTTAAGAACAAGGTCCCACAACAACATGATGTCTAAAGTGTTGATAGACGCAAATTTTTATATGATATGTTTTGATTATTTTAAATATAAAAATGTATATAATAGTTGCTTGGAATGCTGATAGATGTGAAACCCAGAATAATTTTAATGATTTTAGTTTAAACATTCTGAAATTTTATTTTGCAATGTTAAAATAATTGGAAGATACAAAAAAACACAGCTATTTCACAGATTTAAGTTTTCAATTCTGTCGGCAGTCCTTAACACGGCCTTCTTTTTTTTATAAAGTGTTGTATTGTAGGAATTACAAAATGTATCATAACAACACATAGATACCTTTTAAGACCTAGATCCCACAACAACATGCGTCTTGAGGTGTTGGTGGACGCTTTTTTTAAATCTTTGTGAATTGAGGGCACTCCAGAGTCCAGACTATTGCTTTGGGTAAAGCATTTCATTTGTACGATGTACGTACAAAGAAATCCCATTGCATTTGTTACTATGACGGTGAGTAATCTCGACAGTTTGACTGTTTGCACAAACCGATTGACGAGTAAGATGGGGAAAAGAATATGTCTGAGGCATTATGGATCTGATTTCATCTGAGCAATGCTGGTGACGATATTAATAAAAACAACGAGATCAGCAACAAAATTCGTATAGCACGCTTTTGAACAGAGTCCAAAAGACAACAATACAGGGACGAATATAGGACTTATAAATGTGGAGTAATTGATACGGAGTAAAATATTTTTTACATCTATTAAGGGTTTTAAGGGGCCGAGTTTTCTTGACGCGCTCTTTGCCATGGCCATTATTTGATCGTTCCAGAGTAAGTCATTGGAAATTGTGACTCCTAATAAAGGAATATTTTCACATCCGCATATTTGGTCGTCACACATATTAATTGAAATATCGTTGGGAAACTCGGTCTTTGATCTGGAAACAATCAATAGCTGTGTTTTGGTGGAATTAAAATTTACCAAATTTTTGTCACCCCAATCCTCGTTTACATTTATGGCAGCGTCTCTCCGGGCGGGATTTATTCGTTCATGCATTCACCCTCTGAAGATAGGGCGACGAATGCCTTGTGCAGTGCATAGGCGAAGCGTCTTTGGATGCTAGGGAAGCACTGCTTCCCTTTGAAACAGGCCGCTTTTTTTCAAATTAACGATTGTTTTTTAATAAAGATTTTATCAACCATCATTCAATAAATTTTCAATACTTTAGTATTTATTTAAAATAAATCTTCAAAGTTTCTGTAAAATTATACAAATATTTCTATTAATTATATTAATTCCTAATATTTATAAAAAAAACTTCAACGCAATCAAAATATTTATTTATTTCGTCCAAATAATATACAAGAAGCTGTCCAACTTGCAGCGTACGGAATTATAATATTTGTACGCAAAAAATAAAAGAAGAAACACAAATAGGAAAAGAAAAAACGAAAAAAATCAAACAAAAACTATAGCAGTAGATGCTGTGTTGCTTATAGCATATCATATACTATCATAGCAGTGCTATAGTAAATCTGTTTTGTTTTAGCTTATATGTACTGGTTTAATTGTTTTAGCTTAGTTTTACTACTTTACATCAAAGTATGTATTGATTTTTAATAAGAATTTGGATTTAATGTTTGAATTACAAATGTTTGAATAAATAATTATGGTGCATTATTAATTAAAAATTATTGCAGAACAGATTCCAAAACAGTTTTGTTTTAATATATCAACATATTTTTCAATAAGAAAATAGAAGACCCACTGATTTCTAAATTATGTAGGTATTTGTCTTCTTTTGAACCGTTTTCGTGGTTCTATTTCTCGATTGTTTGTTAGGATACCAACAAATAGACCAACCAACAAATACAATAATTTTTCCCTTGGTGAATTTCAATAATATAAAACGATAGTCCATACTTTGATATATTAAGCAAAGAAATTTTTTCATGTATCTGATGAGATGAGCTGCTTTGTAACAACCATATTTATGTTCCAAAATTAGTACATATAAATAAATGCAATTTTTAAAATGGACTGAATTTTGCGTTTCAAACCAGACGATCAAGTTTTTACCGTAAAATTTATTTATTTTCCTTGCCGTTTTGTGCATTGATAATTTCATTGCAAACGACTGCTTCGGATATTAAATAAAAACTGTTCCTCTAGAGCAAAATAACTTAAAAGCTTTGAGTAGAGCACAAATGGAACGTATAAACTTTAAAAATATTTCAAACATAAATACACAATTTTATTCTTATTTTAAAATAATTATTTTGAGCTTATGATTGATCTGACTAGTCCATTATTATTTTGATCTGACTAGTCCATTTTATTATAAAAAATACAAAAACATGTTTGTAGCCGCCGATCTAAATAAATTAGTAAAATGAAAATTACACAACTATTACACTTATTTTCAATTACACAACTTGTTCGAGGGAGAGTAGATTAAAGTGAAACAAGTTTGATCTTCAATGGTAAGCGTCTTTAGTTAAAAGTAATAGAAAAATATGCAAAAAATATATTTTTCTACAATAGCAAATGAATTATATTTCCATGCAGATGTAATACCCTTTGAAAATCGTTGTTTCCTATAGTGTATAAAATCATATACGCTAGATAACAAATTGTAGTTGCTATGGTATCTTCATCAAATAGTTTTTAAGACAAAGTAACCATGAAAAATAGAATATGAATTTTAAATGGTATGTCGTCGATTTCCAATTAAACAATTTATAATAAATATCATTCACGAAAAAGCAGCGTTTCCATATCTTGTAGCAAAATGTACTATGTTTCTTCAAATAGGCTATTTTTGAGTTTTAATAGTAGTTATTGTGGAATATTATTTAGACCGCAGCATCCCATTCTTAAAAACTCGCGCTTCGCCTATGGTGCAGTGTACTATCATCTGCAAAACTATATATTGGGTTACATCTGCAAAACTATATAATGATGATTTGCAACAGTTCGTTGATATAAATTAAGAATAAAGTGGGAGATAAAACTGAGCCTTTTGGGTACACCAGCGGTTATTAATTTGGACTCAGAAGAAAAGCCATCTATAGATACCGGTATCGGTTAGACAGAAAATTTTGAATCAAATTCGCGACTGCGGGATGAAAACCGTACCCAACAAGCTTGTTGATCAAGTTTCGATCAAATGCTTTTGAGTGGTCTAATGCGATCACGTACGTTTCACAACCTTTCTCAAGTACGCTATTCTAACGATGAGCTACATTGTTCAATAGATCGGTTGCGGATCTATTGTTTCTAAAACCGTATTGGCTGTCAGATATCAAATGGTTGACTTCCCAAAAATTTGGACATGTGTGAATTAATATAGTGCTCGTATATTATAGACAGGACTAGGAGTAAGGCTATTGGTCTATAATTTGAAATATCACATTTCGTTCCTTTTTTGGGACAGGCTGGACATTGGCCAGCTTCCAGCAGGATGGAAAAATATCAGATTTATAGGATTTATAGAACATTTTGGTAAGAGTTGGTGCAATTTCTTTTGAAAATGTTTTTAGAATAACAGGAGGAATGTTGTCCAGACCAGAGTCTATGTTGTTGTTTAACCCGCTTAAAAGTTTTTTGACCATTTTGGGTTTGAAATGTAATTGTTTCATAATAACAAATGAGGACTGGATTTAGGGTATTTTTTTATGAGTTTCTAAAACTGTCGAATTTGAGGCAAATCCTTCCGCGAACAATGTAGCTTTCCTTGCAGGGTCAGTAAAGATTGAGTCACCATCAATGATAGAGGGGATAGAAGATTTAGTACCAGAATTTAAAGAATTAATGGCACTGTAAAACTTTTGTCAGAAATTGACATACTCGAAAGTTTTGCTACTATTTTTTATTTAAACTAATCTGACACATCGAATTCTATTTGTAGAGAAAACTGTTTGATCCCGAAATCTACCTATTTCTAGCGGATATGCCTGCCGCTTGGACTTTTTTTTTACTTTTGCAATGAGAAATACCCTTATTTAATATTACTTTTACACGATTTTATATTAAAAGTATGTACAATGTACATGTTATTTAAATAATAGTTTTTCTCAATTTCATGAGAATGTATAAATCCAGATAACATTCTTCATTTAATAAGGATCGTAACTAATTATTATGGTACACGTCGTGCTGGTATCCTTGGCCTTTAGCTCACCTTGTACTATTACAATTTTGATTTTGTGGTTTTTAATAGAGCTCGAAGTTCTCGTCTTAAAATTTTTCCACTTGTATTTTTTGGTATCTCATCTATAAATCTGACACCACCTCGGATACGTTTCACAGATGACACTCGTTCTGTAAAGTAAAAATATAGATGTTATGAAAAAGTAAGGAATAACAGTTTATTTACCTGCAACATATTTCACTATTTCTGATTCTGTTATTTCAACTCCTGGTTGCTTGACAATAAATGCCAGAGGAAGTTCACCACAGACTTCATCTACTAAACCGACGACGGCAGCATCTTTTATTTTTTTGTTGGTTAAGATAATGGCTTCTATTTCTGCGGGTGGTACTTGATGTGCGTTGTACTTTATTAACTCTTTTAGTCGATCTACTATAAAAAAATATCCATCATGGTCATAATAACCAACATCTCCAGTATGGAGCCAACCATCTTTATCAATAATAGTAGCTGTCGCTGCCGCATCTCCAACATAACCTTTCATTATCTGATCGCTTTTAAATAATAATTCTCCTTGTTGGTTTGCTTTCAAAATTTTACCGGTTTCAATATCAATAACTCTAGCATAAACTCCATTTCTCAATGTACCTACACTTCCTGGTTTTAACAAATCTTGTTTTTTTCCCGTAACGGCTAATGCAGTTTCGGTCAGTCCATATCGTTGCTGGATCTTGCAATTTGGATTTAAACGTGTTAAAACTAAATCTATTACATCTTGCCCTAACGGTGCTGCACCACAAAATATTTCCATAACGCTTGAAATATCATAGTTAAGTACAAGATCACTTTTTGCCAAAAAAACTACCAAAGGAGGCACCACTTGCAGTGTGTTAATTTTATATCGCTAAAATTTTTAAATTATGTTTTATCGAAGCTCTAAAATTACATTTAATGAAGTTCTTACTTCTATTGTGCTTAAAAAAGGACGTTCTTCGAATTTTGGTAGAAACGCCATTTTTGTACCTGAGCAACAAACACCGATCAGTGATACACAACCATATCCATTAGTCCATGGAATAATGCCTATTACACTTTGTTGCATATTGCTCTTATCTCTTCGAGCGACCTGTTGTCCAGAACTGAAGAAAATAATTTTTTTTAAATTACTCAAATCAATTTTTATAAAAACCAATTAATATTAACAGGGGTTTTTAGGGTTCCGTACTTTGAAAAAGTAAAAACAGTACCCTATTGGTGAAACTTCGGTGTCCGTCTGATTTTCTACATAATCGATTTTCTCACAAACTATAAGTGCTATTAACTTGAAATTTTCTACATTTATAAAGTGTTCGCGCTTTCAAACAATTGCAAATATTTGTTTTTTTAGACATTGATAATGAGATAGTAAAACAAAAGTTTTTTTAAGTTATCGAGTTTGATTTAGAAAAATCGAAAAAGATTGAAATATTTAAAAAAAAAATTCAATTTACTATCGACTGCTTGGTTTTTGAGTTATTACCAAACACGTGAGTTTATTTTCCTGTTCGAAAGACGAAGTCTTCAATTCAAAGACTATTATTTTTGCTAATATTAATGAAAAAAAGTTATAATATGCATAAAAGCTTACATTAAAGCTAATAAACACCATTTATTATTCTGATAAATAGGAGGTTATGAAGTATTTTTTGTTTATAGATAGTCTTTCATAAATAAAAAATTCAAGTTCTCTTAGAATTTTTTTTTCGACCAGGGGTCTTCACAGGGTGCCCCTCAATTTTTCGTTATTTTGTTATGTGAGTGCATTTTGACGAGCGATTGTAGAAAAACTACTCAATCGATTTTCATGTCGTTGAATAGGTATTAGAACAAAGTTTTTAAAAATGTACACTGTTAATTTTTTGAAATAATTTTTAACGGTGTAACATAAGAAAAAAACGGTGTAATTGAAGAAAAGATGGCGCTTCACCTTTTTTTTTTTTAAATTAAATTGAAGCTTATTTTATATATAAATACTTGTGAAAGTTTAGGACATGCGTTATTTTTTGTTTTAAAGATAAAATTCGTTGTACATATGACTGTCGGGAATCAGTTTTTTTTACTGAAGGAAAATTATAAAAATGGCGTTATAAACTAAGAGATTTTTTTTTTATGTTAAATATCAAATATTTTATTATTAGATGAACTTTTTAAAATATTATAAAAATTATACATATGTAGTATAATAATTAAAATAAATACAATTGTTTAAAATGATTTACTTATTTTACAAACAGAAGTTTCTTTTGAATAAGAAAACACTTCTGCAATTATTTTCTTTGTATTAGATGACTTAAAAAAATGAAATGTTTATTTACCACTTTTAGTAATCACTTGTCACTTTTATAAAAAATAATTTGACAGTCTCGACTGCAAACAAAAAAGCCGTATAAATAACTAAATATATTTAGGAACTTTTGACTGGAGAAGTATTATGTTCGTATTATGTTATTATGGAATCATAAAGTAAAAGATTGTATTTTAACATTAAATAACAAATATTTTATTATTGAATAAACTTTTTAAAGTATCATACAAATTATATATGTAGGTTAAAGAAAATAAATATAGTTATTAAAAATTATTTACTTATTTTACATTTAAAAGTTTCTTTTGAGTTGGAAAACATTTTTGCATTTATTGTCTTAGTATTTAATGGTACAAAAGAATGAAATTTTTGAGTTCCAATTATAGTAATCGCATTTTTATATCGATTTTGTAATTTTTTTTTTTGTTAATTGATATTTGTTTTTATCGGCGTATCCAAAGTTCATGGTAGATTCTCATTTTAAAGCCCATTCGAAAAGTTTTTTTGGTGTATCAATAATATCTTTGCCCGCCATACTATAACGGTGTGCAGCACACTTCAGTGTACCACCAATCCTATCACAAGGTCCCTTCCTATGGCTGGTAGCATGAAAATGCCATTCTGCATCAACCTTAAAGTCTTTTTTATGGTGGCATAAGTTAATTAGGTTATGTTAATTTTTGTATTAAGAAGGTGCACCGTCAGCATTATAAATTATTTTCGTAATATTAGAATTTATATGCGTTTTGATGAATTCAATAAGTTTTGTAATGAAAACATGGACTGTAGTACTGTTGTGATCGTTTTTATCCGAAATTAGTATAAAACTTCGATGCTGTATATATTCAATTGCGGCACTTTTAAAATAAATGACAAATGGATGAATAGTAGCTTGTGAATTATTATAATAATAGCCTTGAACCGCATCCTGAATTATGAAGCCGTAGTTTTCAGAAAAATCCCCTTGAACGAAACACTCTCCTGGTTCTAATATTTTTTTCTTTCCTCAATGAATGTAGATTGCTGTTTTGCTATAAAGTTGTGTGGTATCAACATTTGTGAACGGTAAACAAATTTTTTCATAAATTCTTCTACAGTTTCTATTAAAGTATCCAAATTGCATCGATCAGTGGTATTCCATTGTTGATATTTGACTTGAAGGATTCCTTTAACGTCAAAATCATTTAGTAATTTTTCTTCCAGTTGTTGAAGTTTTTCTAAACATTCATTGCACTTCAAAGTATGACAATCTTCTGTTAATTTACCACATGAAACAAAGTCAATTAATGCTTTATAATTCTGGAAAGCAGCATCAGTAATCCAAGACATCTTAGAGTGTTGAATATAATTAGTTTAATATTTTGATGTATGGTACACACGCACACATTATGAACTCCTTGGGATAATTTTATATATTCTTCTGGTCGAAAGAACGTGAATTTAGTACATCCTATTTTTGCATCAGGAAACTTATTTTTAAACTCCACATAAGCTTCATTTAATGTACACAGCAATAAGCGCTTTTGTGTATTTATGCGCTCATCTCCTTTTTTAATAGATATTGTATCTAGTTTGCATGGCATTAATCTACTGATTTCATCACTTTTATAGAACTGTTCCACAACATTTACATCTGTTGTGGATACACCTCTTTTATCCGTCGCAGATGAATGCTAAAAATGATTTTCATGTAGAGTTTTACTTTTTTCAACCAAATGACGAGTAGCATTACTTCCAAATATATCTTGAATCTCCTGCATTTTCATTTCTTGCTTTAAAATTGACAACATTTTTTGTTTTTCAGCATAATCCCCATTGTCAAAATGTATCTTAAGGTTTCTAATAATTTCTGCATAACGTTGCCTTATTTTTGCATTTTCAGACAACTCTAATACTTCTCCAGTCAAACGTTCCTGAATAGACTTAGTTATTTGTACGGCTTTTATTTTTCTGTAGTCGAGACTGCCACACAAATTTATTTTAAGAGGTGAAAGATGATCCGATATATGCGGCACAATATGTTCGTTTAAATTATTAATTAGCACATCACGCTCTAAGTTAATCAAGTTTAGTGTTTGAGCATAATCTTGATTAAAACTAGCACCAATCACTTGATCGGTTTGCATTTCATCTGATGTTTCATTTGAAGATGCGTCATTGGATACTTCGTCGTCACCCACTGTTAGTGATGTTGATAAATCTGAACCAGACGGTAGTGTTGCCTGATTGATTAAATTTAAATAACAAGATGAACATATTCACTAATCCCCAGAACATCTAAATGTTGTCGAACATTCTCTGTGATTTTCCTTTTTTTTTTAAGAACACTTAGAATTTGAAAATGGTTTAACGCATCTATATTCACTCATTTTAGAAAAATTAAATTTTGAAAGTTTTTGTTAAAGTAATAAGATTTAACTGATAGTGACCAATTTAAAACTTCATTTAAATAACAAAAATGGGATTTAAAATAGTAATGCAGGCATCAATAAAAATTATATACGACTATTTTTTATGACCAAATATAATTACTTTACATTTGTTTACCTGAGCATCTGTTCAACCTTTTGAAATCTTTGTCTTAATTACAGCCATATATAATATAAAATCCTTAAGATGGTTTTTATTTATTTTTAATTCATATGAGTTTACGCCTATATTCACTTATAGTTTTCAAAGTAGGATTTTCAAATTTTTCAATCATGCATATCTAAAAAAACAGCCTTCTTTTAATGGATTAACGGATTAACTTTCACAGGTAATTAAATAAAAAGAAGCTTCAATTTTATTTTAAAATAAATAAAAAAGTGGGTATAGATGCTAGGCCATCTTTTAATTTTGTTTTCTTATGTAACACCGCTAAATAGGATTAAAAACTAACAATGCACAATTTCAAAAATTTCTTTTTAACACCTATTCAATGACATATCAAATATGAAAATCAATTAGGCAGTTTTTCTACACTCGTTCGTCAAAATGATTTCTGCATGATAAACTTACAAATATTCAAGGGCACTCAGAGAAGGCCCCTGGTGGAAAAAAAATTCTACGAGAAGTCGTATTTTTCATTTATCAAAGGCTATCTATAAAAAAAATAAACCAAATTAAAAAGGAGTCAAAATGTCGCAAAATTTTGCTGAATTTGACTGAAATTGCTCATATTTTCTTTATTGTACATACATAACTTTTATAATATTTAAAAAAGTTCATTTAATAATAAAATATTTGATATTTAACATAAAAAAAATTTGAATATAAAAATCGCCATTTTTATAATTTTCCTTCAGAAAAAAAACTGACTCCCGACAGTCATATGTACAACGAATTTTATCTTTAAGACAAAAAATAACGCATGTCCTAAACATTCTTAAGTTGTTAGATATAAAATAAGCTTCAATTTAATTTAAAAAAAAAAGGTGAAGCGCCATCTTTTCTTCAATTACACCATTTTTTTCATACGTTTTAAAAATTATTTCAACAAATTAACAGTGTACATTTTTAAAAACTTTGTTCTAATATCTATTCAACGACATATCATTTATGAAAATCGATTGAGTTGTTTTTCTACAATCGCTCGTCAAAATGCACTCACATCACAAAATAACAAAAAATTGAGGGGCACCCTGTGAAGACCCCTGGTCGAAAAAAAAAATTCTAAGACAACTTGTATTTTTATTTATCAATCAAAATTAAAAGGGGTCAAGTCAGAACGTTGTTGAATCTTCGTGAAATTGCTCAACTATATATTTATAAATTTCCCGAATTTATTTATGAACTTTGTTTAAAAATTTTATAATTGTGTTCATACTTTCAAAAATACTTTTATTAAATACATAAACGTACAAAAAATATACGATTATTCTCTTATAAATGCTGGTTTATAGTATACATAAACAAGTTAACAAACGATAAATAGATGTTATAAATATTTCGTATTATTTGTGAAAAAAATTAAAGATTTCATAAATAAAATAAAATTTTATAAACCGCGTTTATTGATCCTTAATGTATTTTTTTGAGTGTATTTATTGGAGAAGTTAATTATCAGAGACAATTATTTCTGCGAATTCTACTTACATAAAACCTTCTACAGTTACTAATAAACTATAATGTGTTAACTGCACTCCTTTGGGTAAGCCTGTGGTACCAGAAGAGCATAAAATTAAAGCTACATCATTTTTGCAATCTAATTGTGCTGGTTTAAAATTTTCATTGTAAGGTTGCTAAAAATAAAATAAATGAAAATGTCCTAAAAACGGTCGACTTCTTTGCTTATAAAAAAATCAAATCAATAATTTTACCAATTTTTTAAAATATCTCTCTCTATCTCTCTGAGTATAGTGTGAGAGTAAATAAAATAAAATATTTTATCCAACAACATTTAATATAAAACGCAACCTTACCTTACCTGATAATGATTGAAAAAATCGTCGAACAAAACTACAGAATTATTTAATAATTCTTTCCCAAATAAAACTACTTGCTGGACAAAATTCGTTTGCTTTGCTGCTTTTACGACATTTTGAATATTTTGCGGTGAAGAAAAAATCACTTTTGGATGTGATAAGTTGTATGCATGGAGTAATTCACCTAAAGATAAAAATAAAGTGTTTTTGATTTAGAACTAATAGCTCTTTTGACGCGAGTTATAAGAGGAATAAAAGACCAATCCCAGCCGACTAGATATTAAAACACCACGTAGAACGGCAAAACTAATATTATAAGTTTAAAGTAGGAGGAAATATGTTCCTCAACCAAAGTGTCACCTCAACGATGAAAAGGGTGATCGACAACCATTTACGATCTATAGGACTTTCGTAAGATATCCATTGCAAGATAGTTCAAACGTTCAGTGGATCACTGAAATCCAGCTACTCAAGCTCACTATAGAAAATTGCAACCGTCAGTGGACGGCAAGCAAGTTGCATTTTGTGTTTTTTTGACATTTGAGAGGACTCCAACGCGGTAAAGAATTGTCTTAGTGGAACAAACGTTTACAGCACCATAACTAACTCAAAGCGTGAGATTCTGAGGGCAAAATTAGCAGAAACTAAGGCTAATGTAAGGCTGAAGAGACACTCTGTGATATTGTACAGCGACACTTAATCTAATAGACACATGGTGCACATATGTGCGTCTAAACTAGGGTGAACTCATTAGGGGCTCTGTAATTGAATCTGCACAGGAGACATAAAATATGAGAATAGTTCTAGATACTAAGCTACTATGGAGAAACCATATGAAAGTGGTGGTAAGCAAAATTGTAAAAGCTCTGCTGGTATGCAAAAGCCTTCCAGATTAAACATAAGAGGCCGCCTAGTTATTCTAAGATGGATATATACGATGATAAAAAATAGTACGGAGCAGTCTGAGAGATAGAGGACAGCTCAACTCTGGGAAGACGTAGTAAGAAAAGTGCTAAGAGAGGCTTCTATCTGCATAATAAACTGATGACGACATGTCCTATTATGTCAATGTAAATGCCACTAGGACTAGTTTCACTCCACTTGCAGATTAAAAGCAAGGCCAATTTAGCATGTATGGTATGGGAGAGGAACAGATCTTCTAGTCTAAGCATCGAGAGACACTTCAACACAGAATCAATTGCTTGAGTTTCCTAAATATGGAATGATTAAAATCAGAAACCAAAAACGTAAAGAAAAAATATTAATGCAAAAGGAAACAAACAAAACCTAAAAAGATCGGTCAAAGTTTGTAGATGGTATCAGGATTGGCATTGGTAGTGGTCGGAACAGAAAACAATTTATAAGAAATATGTGAAAGGTTAAGTGATCGCATAAGAAATTGTCGCCGTTCTAATGTTGGGCACAGTGGTCTAATAGTGAATAGTGATTCCTTGGTCGTTAAACTATAGAGTATAAAACCAACTCTCAGCAAGCTCGAGCTATGGGCTCAAATTACCAACCGACGATCAAGAAAATTTAACCACAAAGATTGGATAAAGCTGCGCATAGTATTGTAACGACTCTTCGTTGGTTCTTTTCGATTATTGAGCAAATACGACAGTAAAAAGACAGATCTTTGGTTAACAGAATCTCAAACTTTATTTGTCAACAAATTACAGCAGCTTCCGTTTTTCCTTACAATAAATTCCAGGGTCTCCAATTTATGTACCATAAACTTCACCGCTTTTCCGCAATTTGAATCAACAATATTCGGAATCGTAAAATCTGTATTTACTGTTCCACTAAGTTCAGATTCTTTCACTATTAGTACCCAGGCTCAAGTACCACCGATTATTCCTTAAACTTGCGAATATTTATAAACACTTTTAATTGCAAAAGTAGAACTCACTATCTGATATTTTTGTTTGCTTATTTATATCGAAAAATAAATAAATCGAAACTTCTATAATCCACTAGAAATACTACGTAGTCCGTACATCTGAAATAGGCCACACCTGTTTTCATTCATACTTGCATTTGTATTAGCGAACTCAAATTTAATTTATGCAAAATGTATTAGGTCACTCCTTTTAATTAATGTAAACATTTGTATAACAAATTTAATTTACATTAATTTATGCAATACGATTTGCAATACAAGTAAAAGATTGAAAAAGGAGTTAACTTTCAATTCATGAATGAGTAAATAAAATTAACCCATTCTGGACGAAGTTTATTACATTGCCCTCCATTTAGTTTTGTTCGTCCCGAACAATATCAGATATCGCATTGGTGCTGTTACCTTGGTACGGTGCCAACCTTTGCAGATGTATCACTTTCATCTTGGTACGGGGTCCCTTTTGTATGCGGTAGATGACATCATTAATTCGTTTGATTATTTTATATGGGCCTTCCCAATCTGGCTGCAGTTTGGGTGATCTTCCCTTAGTTCTTCTGGGGTTGTATAGCCATACCAATTCTCCTTCTTGAAAACCGCCACTATTTGCATTTATGTCATACCTGGTTTTCATTTTGTCACTGGCAATCTTAATGTGGTCTCGAACCTGTTGATGGATTTTATTCATCTTCTCCCTTAGTTGTCCCACATAATCTGTTTTCGTGGATACCAGACCTCCAGGGATGCCAAACTCGATGTCACTAGGAAGATGTAGTTCCCTTCCGAACATGATATTCGCTGGCGTTTCACTTGTCGTATCGTGCACTGCGCTACGATAGGCCATCAAGAATAACGGAAGATCCTTGTCCCAATTTCTTTGGTTGGCTTCTACTACCTTTGACAAATGTTCTTCCATGGTTCGGTTGAATCGTACTACCATGCCATCTGACTGCGGGTCCATAGGTGTAGTTCGTGTTTTTCTAATGCCGAGTGTTCTGCACAGCTCTTCCATCAGTTGAGATTCGAAATTCCTTCCCTGGTCGGTATGCAACTCGAGCGGTGTTCCATATCTGCAAACCCATTCATTGACTAATGTTTCCGCGACCGTAACTGCTTCCTGGTTCGGTATTGCATAGGCTTCCGGCCATTTTGTAAAGTAATCAATGACCACCATGATGTATTTGTTACCTTTTGTAGTTTCCGGAAATGGCCCCGCGATGTCTATAGCAATTCTCTCCATTGGGGCACCCACATTGTAATGGTTGCATCTCTCCTCGAGTTCTAGTTTTTGGTCCTTTGCTCGCCGCACAAGTATCACATCGCCGACACCATTGCTCTACGTCGGTTCGATACCTTACCCAATAAAACCTCTCCCTTACCTTAGCCAGGGTTTTATTGACTCCCAGGTGTCCTCCCGAAATACTTCCATGCAACTTTCCTAGTACCTCTTCCACTCGACTTGTTGGCAACACCAGTTGTTCTAACACTTTCTTTCCATCAGCGGACTCCCATTTTCTTTTAAGTATCCTGTTGTCCATAAATAGTGAGTCCCATTGCGCCCAGTAGCATTTCACCTCCGTACTTAAAGGTGCGACCTCTTTCCACTCCGGCCGCCTTCCCTCGGTTTTCCATTTCAATACTGGAGCCGTAGCTGGATCTTCTAGCTGCTCTCTTTTCATTGCTTCGGTACACCAGTCTTCAGGAGTTTGGAACCTGATTTGCTTCACTGTCATTGCCTCTTTTCTTTCAGTCCTCCTACATGACTTGCGCTCTTCAACACAGGGTCTTCTTGAAAGATCTTCAGTGTTACAATGTATCCTTCTCTTTCGGTGTTCAACGCGGCAATCTTCTTCCTTTTTGACATTTGCCTCCTTTCTCTCAGTCCTGCTATATGACTTGCGCTCCTCAACACAGGGTCTTCTTGAAAGATCTTCAGCGTTACAATGTATCCTTCTCTTCCGGTGTTCGACGCGGCAATCTCCTTCCTTTTTGACATCCACATGCTTGTTTGAAAGGTTCATCAACCGGCCTGAAACTATTCCTTCTTTTGCTGCTACTCGTGTTTTGCATTCTTGTCTGATGTGCCCTAACTGCCCACAATTCCAGCATCTTACTCTGTTAGATCTTCTTCGTTGATTTCGTTCAGGCTTATCTTCCAAACTTTTGACACGCATGATCACTTCATCAAGCGCTGCTTTTAGAGGTTCTTCAGCAACTTTCATCTGACGTACTCTACCTGAGTCATACGCTCTTTTTCCAGCTTCCATTTGCAGGGCTAATGCTAAGACTTCCGCAGGTAGTTTCTTCTCGCTTAGATACAGCTGATTCCTCATTTGTACATCTCGAAGAGCATTGATAAATGTATCAGCTGCCAGTTCGTCTCGGTGTTCAGCGTTATAGTTCGGATATGACAGATTAACCAGTCTCACAATGTCAGCCTCTAATTCTTGCAAAGTTTCGCTGACTCCCTGTTTTCGTGTTTTGAGCTGCATGCGATGGAGAGCTTGCATATGACTTTCCCCATATCTTACTTCTAAGGCCTCCATTAGCTTGCTGTAATCACGCTCTGTCGCTGATAGTGTCTGCAAAATTTCAGCAGCAGGTCCCTTCAATGCCAATATAAGCGCGTTTGCTTTTTGCTGGTGATCAACCCCAGTTGTTGCTATCTCAAATTGCATCTTAAATATCTGATAAGATGTAGATCCATCAAATGCGGGCGTTTTCACTCTAGCTGGGGCTGAAGTAATTGATGGATTGCTCATGTTACCTGACTTCAATTGTGCTATTTCTTGACGGAATTCACTCGAAAGATTGCGTAATTTCTCTTCATGTTCTTCGGTAACTTTCCGCAGCTCCCTTTCCATGTTGTTGATTTTACCCTCTGCACTGGATATACGTGACTCGATTACTTCACGTAGACTTTCTTGCTTTGCCATCATATCAGCAAATTGTTGTCGCTGCTCTACTTTTTGTTCTGCTGCTAGAACTTTTTGTTCTGCTGCCTGTTTCTCTTGTCGAGCCATCATATCAGCAAGTTGTTGTTGCTCTACTTTTTGTTCTGCTGCCAGAACTTTTTGTTCTGCTGCCAGTTTCTCTTGTCGGGCCATCAGATTGTTTCCTTGTTTGGCCATCATATCAGCAAATTGTTGTTGTTGCTGTGCCATCATTTCTTTCATCAACATCATCATCGGATCAATTGCTGGGGCATTCTGGACAGGAGCTTCCTCCGGCTCTACCTCTATGACCTCTGTGCTTTGGCCTGCTTCTTCTAAAATTTTACGCAGCCGAAATGCAAGTTCTGCCTTCGTTCTGTGGATTGGAGCATTCCTTTTCTTCAACTCATCCTTCAGCTGGGTCTGGCTGAGATCACTAATATTTACTGTCTTGACCATTGTTTCAATAATCCCACTTCTGACACCACTGTAACGACTCTTCGTTGGTTCTTTTCGATTATTGAGCAAATACGACAGTAAAAAGACAGATCTTTGGTTAACAGAATCTCAAACTTTATTTGTCAACAAATTACAGCAGCTTCCGTTTTTCCTTACAATAAATTCCAGGGTCTCCAATTTATGTACCATAAACTTCACCGCTTTTCCGCAATTTGAATCAACAATATTCGGAATCGTAAAATCTGTATTTACTGTTCCACTAAGTTCAGATTCTTTCACTATTAGTACCCAGGCTCAAGTACCACCGATTATTCCTTAAACTTGCGAATATTTATAAACACTTTTAATTGCAAAAGTAGAACTCACTATCTGATATTTTTGTTTGCTTATTTATATCGAAAAATAAATAAATCGAAACTTCTATAATCCACTAGAAATACTACGTAGTCCGTACATCTGAAATAGGCCACACCTGTTTTCATTCATACTTGCATTTGTATTAGCGAACTCAAATTTAATTTATGCAAAATGTATTAGGTCACTCCTTTTAATTAATGTAAACATTTGTATAACAAATTTAATTTACATTAATTTATGCAATACGATTTGCAATACAAGTAAAAGATTGAAAAAGGAGTTAACTTTCAATTCATGAATGAGTAAATAAAATTAACCCATTCTGGACGAAGTTTATTACAGTATAAAGAAATATTAAACAAAAATCTGGACCGAACGGACCGAAAAGTTAGTCAAGAAGATAATACAGAGCCTTGTCGTTATAAATAAAAGGTCAGCAAGAGAAGATTGACTACCTACTGAGGTATTTGCTTAGTGTGATAGAAACAAAGAAGGACTTTAAATTCTTCATGAAAGCGTTAACATCGGAAAAATCGAAGAAAAAAATGTTAGAGTTGTAAGAATATTCCCCATATCGTAGAACTGAGAATCAGTAAATGGCTATCCATAACATCTCTTGAAATTTGACCAAGAAGGTTAAGAATGTCACCTTATTTGAAATTAATATACAACACAAGGTCACCGGCACCGTATGTGCTGAGTGCTCACTATGATTAAAGATTTGTTGCCTCAACTATATGATTAAAGATTCAATCAGGACGATTCAGGAAGAGTCAGTCGCACAATGCAAGTCACACAGGTTCTGGGTAGAGTGAAATTTAAAGTAAACAATATATTTTTACAAAATTTTACAATGCTAAACATTTAATAAATTAGAAAACCTTAAAACTATATCTTGGGATCTTGGGCACTATAATGCACAAGATTTACGCACAAAAAGTTACGACAAGCTTACTCATTTGACATAGAAGATATATAAACTATGACATAAAACATTCTACGACTATCTTTGTTTAGATAACAATTTTGCTTTATTAATCAGTTTTATTTATAAGCCGCACGAGAGAATCTAATTTCTGTGAAATGTGCACTCCCACTTTGAGGAAGTATAGCTATTTTTTGTTTTCATATTTTCATATTTGTAATTTCTTTGAAAATTATTACTAGACTGTGAAGCTTAAGATGAAAAATATTTATAAGTACAAACAAAACCCCTTATACTCATAGCCCGCTTGATTGATGCCATATGCAAAAAATAATGAACATAGATTAGTGTTTTTGATTAAATTTTTTAAAATTTTTTTTAAATGGAATTAAAGCTTGATATTCTCGATATATAGTATAATAAATTTATTTAAATTCCAAAACTATGTATCTTGCTTTAATAATCCCGTTTTAATCATATCTCCAATCTCAATTCATTATTTCATATCTGCTTAAATTTCCATCAAAATAGTAAAGCGTAATACAGCATAATATCCATATAACATCAGCACATTCAATCCTTGTAATAATGTAACTACTTTTGTACAGTAAAAATGTGTAATGTTGTTCAAACTTCTTAAAGAGTTACATTCGTGAAATTAACGATAGCAATTGATCGTATGTAGTTGCTCAAATTTCACTAGAGTATTAATTAGCAATAACTAATAAATAAATAATATCATGATTCTAGTTTACTCTTAATATTGTAATAAAGTCGAGTATATTGTAATAAATGAATCTTTACATTTATTACAAATAATCATTATATTGTAATTGTTTTTTATCCATAGTAAACTTAACACAATTCATAAACTTGAAATCATTCTTATACGAATTGAAATAATTATAATGAATATAAATTATTCATAAAAAAATTAAAACGAAATTTGTTGTTTTTTAACAAAAACTGAACTAATAGAAATTACTATCATTAACGTTAAATTTCAACTTTTTGAAAAAACATGAAAATTCGAACTGAAAAAGAAACTGAAAACTAATTTGTTTTCTTTTTTCAAAAATAACTAGATTAAAACTAAAATTTTAAATTTTTAGTTTTAACATCCGCCACATACACCCCCTTACTAGTGATATTGTTATATATCAATATCAAAGAAATATCACGATAAAAAGGTATTTACAAAGTGTGACTTATAAAAGAAAATGTAAGTTTGCAAATATTTGCATATCTTGCATTAAAAACTTCTTGCGTCAAACAAAAATTTTAATTTTGAAATTTAATAATTGAAGTTAGTAATTTGGAAGGTGTACGTGTGATCCGTCCAGATCTGGTAACAGAAGTTTGAGGTTGTAAATTAAATCGCACTGTTTTTTTAATTTTGATCGGAGTGCTCGAAATTGAAATTGAAGAAGGATCGGAGTTAGAGATGTGATCCTGTTCCGTAGGATTCGAAACAGGTATCGAAGTACAGTGCTGAGGAGAACTAGATATTATCGGTGAATGGTTATTCAGGGATCGTTCAGATTTAGTGCTATCCTGATAGCTGGGTTTTAATCTGTCGATACTAACTTTAACCATTCTTCCTCTAATATCTATAGTGAAAGTTTTGTCATCACGATTGATGACGAGATAGAGTCCATCGTAGGGTTGTTGCAATGACCTTCGGACCGTGTCTACTCTGAGGAAAACGTGTGAGCAAGTTTTCAAATCGTTGAAAACAAAAACGTTATCATTCGAGTGACGAGAAGAAGTAACAGGTCGGAGATTGTTGAACTGTAGCTTGAGGTTAGCTACAAAATCCGACTGTGGATCCAATGTCGTATGTTCCGATAAAAAGTGTCCCGGCAAGCGTAAGGTAGATCCATACACTAATTCTGCGGAGGTAGATTTAAAATCTTCCCAAAAAGCTGTACGCAGTCCAAGAAGTATAGTCGGGAGAGTACGTGTCCAATCTTGTCGATCGTGACACATTATGGCCGCTTTCAATGTTCGATGAAAACGTTCGATCATGCCATTACATTTAGGATTATAAGCTGTAGTTCGTCGATGTTCGAAACCTAACAGCTTTGAAAGTTCAGAATATAGTTGTGATTCGAATTGTGATCCTCGATCGGTCACAATGAAATTTGGAACCCCGAAGCGAGATATCCACCCAGAATAAACAGCAGTGGCTACAGTTGCAGCCGTAATTTCTGAGATCGGGATTGCTTCGGGCCATCTTGTGTATCTGTCGATCAGAGTTACACAATACCGTTGTCCTTCTGACGAAGGCATCGGTCCAATAATATCTAAATGAACTTCGGAAAATCGTTCTGAAGTTGAAGAATAATTAGATAGAGGAGATGGAGTGTGTCGTGAAATTTTCGATTTCTGACACTGTAAACAGTTTCGAGTCATTTCCCGGACATCTTTTTTTATTGACGGCCAGACCACGGCGTCAGTCAGTAATTTAATAGAAGCATTGATTCCGGGATGAGAAATGTTGTGCATTTGCACGAAAACGCTTTGACGAAACTGTTTTGGAATAAATGGACGAAATTTCCTCGTTGAAACGTCACAATAAATAAATTTGTTAGAGTCAAGGAATAGAGGAAACTGTTGGAATTTAAGCTTCGTGCTATTTTCCGAAAGTAGTTCCTTCAACTCTGAATCAGTAGTTTGAGCATCAGCAATTGCCGAATAGTCGATGCTCTCAGGTAGTTGGATTTTATCAATGCGTGACAAGGCGTCAGCAACAACATTGTCAATTCCAGAAATATGTCGTATGTCAGTTGTAAACTGGCTGATAAAATCTAGATGTCTAAATTGTCTAGGACTAACTTTGTCTGGATTTTGCGACAATGCATAAATTAAAGGTTTATGATCCGTTAATAGGATAAAATTTCGCCCTTCTAGAAGGTAACGAAAGTGTTTAATGGCTAAATAAGCTGCCAAAAGTTCACGATCATAAGCGCTGTAGCGCTGTTGAGTTTCGGTTAGTCTAACCGAAAAGAAATTGAGAGGCTGCCATGAATCGGTGACCAGTTGTTGAACGACTGCACCAACTGCTTGTCGGAAGCGTCGACCATAAGAGCAAGTTGGGCATCTAGAGAAGAATGAGCGAGCATCGTAGCATCGCTGAGTTGCTTTTTACAATTTGTAAAAGCTTGAAGAGAAGATTCTGACCAGTTAATAGGTCGTTTGTCGTTCTTCTTTGAGCCTTTTAAGAAATCTTTTAAAATGGCTTGATCACCAGCAGCGTGAGAAATGAAACGTCGATAGAAATTGATCATTCCAAGAAATTGACGTAGTTGTTTGACCATTTGAGGAGTGGGAAAATCGGAAATAACATCCACTAGTTCTTTCGTTGGTCTAATGCCATTAGAATCAATGATATGACCTAACAAATTAATTTCGTGTTGTGCGAAGTTGCACTTGTTAAGGTTAATGATCATACCAGCATCTTGCAATTTTTGAAAGATGACTTTAAGATGTCCTAAGTGTTCGACATAGGACTTAGATGCGACAAGTAGGTCGTCTAAATAGACGAAGCAGAAATCTAAACCACGTAAAATGGTGTGCATATGTCGCTGAAACGTTTGACCAGCGTTTCTTAAACCGAATCCCATTCGTGTGAACTCGAAAAGTCCGAATGGTGTAGAGATAGCTGTCTTAGGAATATCAGACGGCTCAATAGGAATTTGGTGGTAAGCTCGCACTAGGTCGATAGTCGAGAAAATAGTGCAACCTGCAAGTTGTTGCGAAAAATCCTGAAGAAAAGGAATGTTGTATTTGTCGGGGACTGTGACTTTATTTAAGCCACAGTAATCACCGCAAACACGAAAACCACCTGTTTTCTTTTCGACCAAGTGAAGTGGACTGGACCATTAACTACTAGAGGGTCTACAGATTCCTTCTTCTAGCACATAGTCAAATTCGGTCTTTGCAGCTTTAAGTTTGTCAGCTGCTAGTCTGCGAGTTTTGCAGAAGACTGGAGGTCCAGTAGTGATAATCGCATGTGTCACATTGTGTTTCACAGCTGAAGAGAGACCTGAGTCAAAGGTTAATTCTTTGAACTCGTTTAAAAGCTCTTTAATTTCACGAGAAAATTTATCATTGATAAGAACGGACAATGAAGGAGTAGAGATAGGAGCTGTGACTGCTGATGTGAAAATATCAGACAGTGGGTCGATAATTCGTTTCTGTTTAATATCAACCAGAATACCGTATTTGTTCAAAAAGTCAGCGCCAATTATCGGAACAAAGACACTGGCGTTGATGAAAGAATGAACGAATGAACGTCGAAGACCTAAACTCAACGTTAAAGTTTTCGTCCCATAAGTAGACACGGTAGTAGAATTCGCTGCAATAAGAGTGAAGTCTTATTTCACACTGAGCTTCTGAGCGGAAGTAGCTGGAATTACCGATACCTCGGCACCGGTATCGGTAAGAAATTTTAGATTAGTGATGGTATCATAAACCATCAAACGGTAATTATTGTGGCAGTCACCGCATTCCACTAAATGCGGCGAGCCATTTAGTTTTTTGAATTAGAAGAGAATGTTGAACATCGGGAACAATCAGGATGGCATTTTTTAGCAAGGTCACCGAATCAATGGTGATAGAAACAACTGCCCTGGAAAAATTGTGGAGGTCTTGAACTAGATCGCGATCTGCGATCATTACCTCTAGAGAGAGTTCTAGATCTTGATCTAGAAGAATTAGATAATTTTTGGCTAATTGCCGATAATTGAATGTCCAGCTTTTTATTTTGAAGTTCTAAATTTTTAAATTGCTGTTGCAATAAAGAAATTTCCAAATTTGATTTAGCAGAATTATCATTGGAAGATTCAAAGTGCTGCGAAGGTTGTGCAACTTGGAAAATTGATGGAGTGATCAAAGCACTGAATACAGCATCTGCAGTGACGGCTACAGCGTCAATAATGTCATTACTAGGAGCAATAGCGGTTTTAATGAGAGGAGGAAGTTTTTCGCTCCATAGAACTCTCAGTGTGTCATCAGAAAAATTTTGTTTCGCTTCACTTCTCATTGCTCGCAACAATTCGGATGGGCGTTTATCGCCAAGATCCATCCCACGGAGCACGGTACGAATGCGGTCAGTATTAGATTTTCCTAACCGAATGAGAATTGCTAAGGATGATCAGGATCGGGATGTGCGATGATATCACTAACAAGTTGGGCTAACTCAGGGGTAAGAATGCGACAAAATGTTCTAAATTTATATTTTTGGCTCGTAACTCGATCGTTACTGAACTGAGCCTCAAGTGTAAGAAACCACAAATCGGGTTGGCTATGCCAAAAGGGTGCAGGAGTAAAACCTACGGCATTAATGTCGACGTTGCTTTTAGGCTTAGATATAGCATTGCTGCTACAAAGAGCTTGATCATCATTAACCAGAGAAATTGGATTTTTGGTAGCTAGTGCTACAGCTCGTGCAATCGCGTCATTTACTTCGCGTTGCGAAAACATTTTGGGGGTCTCTTCAGAAACTAGAGGAACCGTGTCAACCATTTAAAAGAATATTTAAATAAAAATAATATCGCGAAAGCCAAAAAGAAATCTAGATCAAAAAAAAAATATCTTAAGACAAGATAAGCAAATAAAAATTTAAAAATGTTAACATTTAAAAAACTAAAAAAAAATGCCTTTTGTTTAAAAACAACGAAAAAAATAATAATAATATATAATAGTAATTTGAAAAGTAAATAAAAGTATTAATAATAATAATAAAACAACAATAAAACAAATAATAAAATTAAGGAATTGTATTCCAATACTTGCTTCTTCAATGTTGTTTTCCTTAATCTTCGTGTTCTTTGTGTTCGGGGTCACCAAAATATAGCTTGATATTCTCGCTATATAATATAATAAATTTATTTAAATTCCAAAACTATATATCTTGCTTTAATAATCCCGTTTTAATCATATCTCCAATCTCAATTCATTATTTCATATCTGCTTAAATTTCCATCAAAATAGTAAAGCGTAATACAGCATAATATCCATATAACATCAGCACATTCAATCCTTGTAATAATGTAACTACTTTTGTACAGTAAAAATGTGTAATGTTGTTCAAACTTCTTAAATAGTTACATTCGTGAAATTAACGATAGCAATTGATCGTATGTAGTTGCTCAAATTTCACTAGAGCATTAATTAGCAATAACTAATAAATAAATAATATCATGATTCTAGTAAACTCTTAATATCGTAACATAAAGATTCATTTATTACAAATAATCATTATATTGTAATTGTTTTTTAATTGCTCAAAACATTTATTAATCTGGATTATATCCATAGTAAACTTAACACAATTCATAAACTTGAAATCATTCTTATACGAATTGAAATAATTATAATGAATATAAATTATTCATAAAAAAATTAAAACTAAATTTGTTGTTTTTTAACAAAAACTGAACTAATAGAAATTACTATCATTAACGTTAAATTTCAACTTTTTGAAAAAACATGAAAATTCGAACTGAAAAAGAAACTGAAAACTAATTTGTTTTCTTTTTTCAAAAATAACTAGATTAAAACTAAAATTTTAAATTTTTAGTTTTAACATCCGCCACAGAGTTTTATATTTGAAGATAGCGTTAAATATGTTTTTAATTTTTTTATATTGAGTTTTAATTTAAAAATAGTGCTAGAATTTCACGATTTTTTTCTGTGCTAAAAAAACAAGAGGCTTACAATATCGGGGGTTTTGGTACAAATATTAAGCGAAAATTTGCGCAAAGTTTCTCAAAAAATATCTATGATATTGATATTTATCATTAGGTTAAATTTTTTTGTAGTGGCAAAATATTACAATTCTACAAAACATACTCACGATCACTATAAATGACATTAATTGGGGCTACAGTAATCCCTAAAAGTAATGCTCCTAATAATGGTAATGTAAATTCTATCCGGTTCTCACTAACAATGCCTATTGTATCTCCTTTCTTTAAGTCAGCCGCTGAAAGACATTGGGCAAATTCAATTATTTTACGTCGAAGTTCCTTACAGCTCAGTTCAACAGATGTAAAAACATCGACCTATTTGATGAATGCAAAATAAAAACATTTTCATAGATATCAAACAAACATGGCTAAATCCTGTATATTTACCAAAATTGTTGTGTCGCCCAAATTTTCAAGGCGCTGTAAAAATATTTCTTGAAATGATTTATTTTCCAATTCAGCTAAATTTTCTAAATCACCACCGTACAAAATATTAGGTTCAGAACTCATAATTGTCAAGCTCATCAAAAATCTACTTCTAAAAAGCAGCAAGTGCTAATCTAAACACGAGTATTAAATTCATTAAATATTAAATCATAAAAATACTAATAGACTGATAAAAAATTCGTTATGTAATTGATAAAAGTTAAACTGATAAATTTCTAGTGCTCGCTATACTCTCGCATCTTATTTAAGTAACCTCCACATTATCATTTTAAATGATATCATTTTAAATGTCGAATTTCTTCATTTATCGTTGACTCCTTCACACCACACTATCATTTAAAAATCTTCATTTTTTTGGAAAATTTGTACAGAGTGGCATTATTATTCTGTAGTTTTTCTTCACGAGAAAAAGAAGTTATAACATTCACAGTATTAATTAAAGTAATAGTTTCTTAAAGAAAATAATAAAACGAACATCTGGAAATAAAATATTCACCCAGGCAATAAAAACAACGAATTGTTAGTTATTAATTTTTATTAACAGGTTCTAAAATATTATCATTATTTTTAATTTTTAATTATCATTATTTAAGGTATGAAATAATATTCATGACGCTACAAAAAATATAAATTTACAAAAGGACAAATAGGAAACACGAATAGAAAAATTATATACATAGGAGGCACGTCTTAGAATTGACCGATTGATTTCAAATTTTGCACATAATATTTTTACGGGTATTGACATGAAATGGGAGGGTGTCGTACAAAAAATTTAAATTTTTCTTTATAATGGCCACAACAAAACTTCTCAACTGTAAGTAGCCGGAGGCACCCCTTAGAGTTGACCGATTGATTTCAGATTTTACAAATAATATTTTTATGGGTATTGACCCCAAATGGAAGGGTGTCGTACAAAAAATTCAAATTTTTCTTTGTAATGGCCCAACCAAACCTCTCAACTTTAAGTGGCCAGGGGCACCCCTTAGAGTTGACCGATGGATTTCTAATTTTAAACATAATATTTTTATGGGTATCGACATCAAATTGGAGGGTGTCGTACAAAAAATTTAAATTTTTCTTTATAATGGCCACAACAAAACCCCTCAACTTTAAGGTGCCGGAGGCACCCCTTAGAGTTGACCGATTGATTTCAAATTTTACAAATAATATTTTTATGGGTATCGACACAAATGGAAGGGTGTCGTACAAAAAATTTAAATTTTTCTTTGTAATAGCCACAACTAAACCTTTCAACTTTAAGCGGCCGGGGGAACCCCTTAGAGTTGACCGATGGATTTCAAATTTTACACATGGAATTTTTATGGGTATCGACACAAATCGGAGGGTGTGGTACAAAAATTTAAATTTTTCTTTATGATGGCCACAACAAAACCTCTCAACTCCAAGTGGCCGGGGGCACCCCTTAGAGTTGACCGATTGATTTCAAATTTTACGCATAATATTTTTATGGGTATCAACACCAAATGGGAGGGTGCCGTACAAAAAATTTAAATTTTTCTTTGTAATGGCCACAACCAAACCTCTTAACTTTAAGTGGCCGGGGGCACCCCTTAGAGTTGAACGATTGATTTCAATTTTTACACATAATTTTTTTATGGGCATTGACACGAAATGAGAGGGTGTCGCACAAAAAAAAATTAAATTTTTTTTAGGGTCTAGAACAAAATAAAAATTTTTGTTTTTAAGGGCCACCCTAATATATATATATATATACATATATGCATATATATATATATATATATATATATATATATATATATATACTATATATATATATATAATATATATATATATATATATATATATATATATATATATATATATATATATATATATATATATATATATATATATATATATATATATATATATATATATTAGACTGGACTGGTAATTTTGCGAGACGCCCCCTAGAAAAAACTCTTTGGGGTCAAAAAACCACAACGGCACTATTTTTTTTTTTTTTTAAATCAAAAGAACACGTGCCGCAAAATCGTCGAAGTTGATTTTTTGAAAATTCGTAGATATTTTCAAATATCTCATAAAATATGCAGATGTCAAAAAAAATCACATAACCATTTTTGTAGGAAATTTAATTCTCTACAAAAAAAGTGCATGTCATTTTTTCCCGAAAACGTATAGTTCTCATGATATTTTGAAAATGAACTTGTAAGTTTTCGTAATTTTTAAAAAACAGAAAAAATAAAGATGACGAAAAAGTCCTAATTTTCTTCTTATGCTATAGAATGAAATGTATAAAAAAATAATCGTGACAAAAAAAAATCAAAATTAGTACTTTTTCGTCGAAATTTTCATCATTTGGTTTTACGAGTTTCGAAGAATTTCAAGTTTTATTTCAAAATATCATCAGAAATATAGGTTTTAGGAAAAAAATGACATGGATCTTTTTTGTAGAAAATTGAATTTCCTACAAAAAAGATTATTTGATTTTTTTTGACATCTGCATATTCTATGAGATATTAACAATTTTATCAAAAATAAACTTCGATCATTTTGCGGCACGTGTTCTTTTGACTTAAAAAAAAAAAAAAAATGCCGAAAAATTTTTCTAGGGGGCGTCTCGCAAAATTTAGTTTTTAACGACCAGTCTAATATATATATATATATATATATATATATATATATATATATATATATATATATATATATATATATATATATATATATATATATATATATATATATATATATATATATATATATATATATATAAATATATATATATATATATATATATATATATATATATATATATATATATATATATATATATATATATATATATATATATATATATATATATATATATATATATATATATATATATATATATATATATATATATATATATGTATATATATCAGAATTTCGAACCGGAACCGAACCGTAAACCGAAAACCGTTATTAACCGAAATTTTGGGCTGAACCGTAACGTAACCGAAACCGTAATTTTTTATATGTAATGAACCGTAACCGGAACGAAAAAATCATTTTATTTACGGTTCATGTAAAACGGTTTGCAGTGAAAAAATAAAAAAAATATTCTAACAAAAAGCTGCTCATATATTATGAGTAAAAGATTTTCATTTTGCATGTAAAATTAGCTATTGTTCCTAATCTATTCCAAAATTTATTACATTTTTTTAAAATACCATGAAACCATGCAGCAAATTTTGAGAGGCATATTGAACGGTTTCATAAAAAGAATTAACAATTTTAAAATGTCTTAAAATGTCTTAAAATATCAGCAAAAGCTTCATGTAAACGAAATATGCCATCAAAGTTAAGCTCAAGTAGTGTAATGACGCTTACTCCAACGTTATTAGACACGAATTTAAACTGAAAAACTTCTTACTGAAGCCTGTATCGATGTTCTAGATTCAATAATTGCTGAAGTTGTTTCTTTTGAATTTTTGCATAAGAAGACTGAAAATCCTTGATTTTGACATCGGAACTGAACTGGAACCGAACCGAAAACCGGAACGAGCGTTTAGCATTCACCTAAAGGTACAATTATAGAACCTTCACTTATTCAAATTTGCTATTGTACTTATTGCAAAAAATTAGTTTACTGGTGTTACGGTTGTGACACAATTAGTGACACGCTTTTTTTTCGCTCAATGATCATTTCACGTTTTGTGCTCTCTTAAGAAAAATACCAAAAGAAAATAAATGTAATTGTTACAAGAGATATAGATTTAACTATTTAGAGTTGAATTCAGAAATTTTTCTCCTTTGGTCCCTTAGAAACAAAATATGAAAAAGTTGTTACGGTTGTGACTGGTTCATTACGATTGTGACATTGTACAAAATAGAAGACAAATATATAGAAATTCAGCATTTATCACGGAGTTTATGCGACCCATAACCGAGAAATTTTAAGCAACAAAAAAACAAATGAATTGGCTTTATTTTTATTACAAACCAAAGTATACAGTGAATACCCGTTACAACTAAAATTCCATTTTAACGAAATAAACGCTTATTCCCTTTTGAATTATGTTAACTGAGATAAAATTTGTAAAAATACGTTCTTGTAAAATATGTATTGTGCAAAACGAGATAAATAAATAAACCATTATTAAGTAAGAACAAATGTTTTATTTATGATAACAAAAAATTCTTTAAATATTAACTAAATTTTTTTTAATAATAACGAAATTATATACAACAGAACGTTATGTTTTAATTATAACACTTATAACACTTTGATTTTAGTTAATAGTACGCAAAGTTTTTTTTCGGCGTATTTCTTAATGGTAATCTCAGATAGCGTGCTGCTAAATGCTGATCCCACTTTTAAAACACCATGCTTTCCGAGTACAGGGACAACATGGTGTACGGAATGTGTGTTTGGAATGGCTTTTATATTTTTCCACCTTTTATCTAGCATTTCTATACACTTTTGAATATCAAATTTGGGAACTAAAATGACAGAAATCTTCTTGGTCACACAGCGAGCACACACTACAAACTCTTCAGCATTACGAATAGTGTACTTTCGTGCTAGGACTGCTGTAGCAACTGCTCGCTTGATTGTTCCTCCGATGCCTTCAACCGCTCCCTTTCCATGTGATGTCGCGAAAATGACCAAATACAGTCTAAATCAAAATCAGTTTTGAAAAATGAAACGTTCATCAAATTATATTTATTTTTAAACTGGGCTGATGAACCATCTGAAAATATATGAACTTTATGAACATGTGGGTGCTGGGATTTTAGGGACTGCATAATTATTTTTAAAAGGTCCAAACAGCATATTTCCCATGAACCATATCATCTGAAGCAATTACATAAGACGGACACTTGTTAGATGCCAACCATACAACCGTAGTAAATATAGTAATTTGGTCATTATACCAATGGGCAGCTTGTTCTCTGCAAAGTCCAGTTGAATGATTGCTTCACCAGCTTCTATTTTATCACGGCTTTGTTGAAAATGTTGATCTTGTAACTTTTGAATGTATGAATGTGCCAGGTACTTGGGAAATGCATCTGTAATTTCTGACACTAAAGTAGCCACATCGTCACCCTCATTATTTCCATCTACAATCTTTTCTCTTCCTTCAACGTTTTCCAAGCTTTCCAAAATACTTCAACAGCAAGCTCATCTTCATCTAGAGCCCAAGTAAAACTTCGCCAACTCTATCAACAACAGTTACTTAGCATGCAGTCTTCATTATATTCACTGCAGACAGACAAACCACGTAATTCTGCGGCTTTGATCTTGAGGTTTGGAACTGCTTTCAACATGAAATTCATGTTTGCGTGATTTCTACAGACGCACACATTGTGAGGCATCTTTGATGAGGGCAAGACATGTCTTGGCCGCAACTCGAAAAACTTTGTTCT
>OY856187.1:306535784-306562285 GCA_963693315.1 Diogma glabrata | reverse complement strand
ATCCTGCAAGAAAAGCTAACTTGTTCACTGAACGCTTTGCTCTAAGCTCCACTGTTTTGGAAACTCCTAAAGAAATACCCCAAATCCAGTCTTCAGGAGTTAATATGAATGAACTTCACTTCAAACCCAAAATAGTCGCTAAACTTTTAAAGGGGTTAAACATCAACAAAGCATCAGGAATGGACAATATTCCACCCATTATTTTAAAAACCTTTTCCAAAGAACTTGCACCAACTTTAACTAAAATATTCTACCAATCCTACAAATCTGGTATATTTCCCTCGTGCTGGAAGTTGGCAAATGTCCAGCCCGTCCCCAAAAAGGGACCAAAATCCGATATCTCAAATTATAGGCCAATAGCTTTACTATCGGTCCTATCCAAAGTCTATGAGCATTATATTAATACACATATTTCAAAATTTCTGGAAGAAAATCATTTAATATCCGACAGCCAATACGGTTTTAGAAACAAAAGATCAACTACCGATCTATTAAACTATGTAGCGCATTGTTGGAACAGCATACTTGATAAAGGTGGTGAAACATACGTTATCGCTTTAGACATCTCCAAGGCATTCGATCGAGTCTGGCATGCCAACTTAATCAACAAGCTCGTTGCGTACGGTTTTCATCCCAATGTTGTGAAGCTGATTCAAAATTTTCTATCCGACCGATACATTTCGGTAACCTTAGACGGATTTTCTTCTGAGTCTAAACTAATTAACGCTGGTGTACCCCAAGGCTCAGTATTGTCCCCAACCCTATTTTTGATTTATATCAACGAATTGTTGAAAATCACCAGCAACCCAATAAATAGTTTTGCAGATAATAGTACTCTGCACAAGTCGTTCGAGCCCCTTCCTTCAAAAGGTAAAATGCACGAACGAATTAATCCTGCCCGGAGAGACGCTGCCATAAACGTGAACAAAGACCTGAATAAAGTCGCCGACTGGGGTGACCAAAACCTTGTCAATTTCAACTCCACCAAAACACAGCTGTTGATTGTTTCCAGATTAAAGACCGAGTTCCCCAAAGATATTTTATTTAGTATGTGTGATGAACCAATAGGTGAATGTAAAAACATTCGTTTATTGGGTGTCACAGTTTCAAATGACCTACTCTGGAACGATCATGTAATGGCGATGGCAAAAAGCGCGTCTAAAAAACTCGGCCTCCTAAATAGATGCAAAAAATGTTTCACTCCATACCAATTGCTCCATGTTTATAAGTCCTATATTCGTCCCTGTATGGAGTACTGCTGTCAAGTTTGGGGTGCTGCCTCTGTTTCCATCTTGGCCTTCTTGGACTCTGTTCAAAAGCGAGCTATACGAATTGTAGGTGATCGAACTTTGACATCACAACTTGATTCCCTACAACATCGTCGCACTGTTGCTGACCTCGTTGTTTTTTACAAATATCGTCATCAGCAGTGCTCAGATGAAATCAGCGGCATTATGCCTCAAACTTATTTTTACCCCCGTTCCACTCGGCAATCGGCTGCCGCAACCAGTGAAACGGTAAAGATCCCGCGCTGTCATACTGGCAGATCGCATAGAGACTTCTTTGTCCGAACTGCGTACACATTTTATTAAAAAAAAAAAAAAAAATATATATATATATATATATATATATATATATATATATATATATATATATATATATATATATATATATATGTATATATATATATATATATATATATATATATCTATATATATATATATATATATATATATATATATATATATATATATATATATATATATATATATATATATATATATATATATATATATATATATATAATATATATATATATATATATATATATATATATATATATATATATATATATATATATATATATATATATATATATAAATATATATATTAAGCTTGCCAGATTTTTTTTTGAGGTATTCCGGGCCGGAAAATCCGGGCGGTTTTTTTATAAATCCGGGCAAAATCCGGGCGACAAGTGTCAAAATTTCCATTTGAAAAGCCGGGCGAAATCCGGGCGAAATACAAAATTTTTAAAAATCGCACAGAAAAGATAGGCTGGGGCCGTTATGGATTTTTATAGCTGAAATAAAAAAAATTAGTAGCAGGTAGCGGCCAGCTGGAATATATAGTTGAGGTCATAAATAATGAAAAAAAAAACTTTCGAACTTGAGATGAAGGGAAGTAGTGAAATGAGGTGATGTGTAAGGGGAGAAAACAGTTTTTCGTTATTTGTAACGAAACGAGGCCTCCTAGAGAAAAGTGTTTCATACAAAAGTTGTAGATAATAAAAAAATCTAAAACTTTAGTGAAGTCATTTTTCGACATAACCTCAAAGTTTGCGAGAAAATGATGAAAAACCGATTTTTCTGTTTTTTATTTTTTTTTACGCGTGAAAATTATTTAATTTTAATGAAACTTTGTGAAAGTACGTAATTATTTGCGCATAATAAGCATGAATTTTTTCAATTATGCAAAATAAATATTTTTCGAGATTTTACCATTTTTCCGAAAAAACACCCCTATCTCCGGCGAACAACTTTATTGATGTTTTTTTGGATTTTGATGTTGTTCTAGTTCTTATTTTTTTTGTCAAGATGTCTGCTCTCAAATAGTATATCGATTTCAATGATTTATTGTTATTTAGCTGCTTAAAATTGAGAAAAACCGAAAAAAAAAGTTTTCGAATCTCGAACTTGCCGATTTTTTTAATTTTTTTCAATTTTTTAGCATATTTATGTTAATAGTTCATAATATTTTAAAGAAAAAACTTTCTTTGGTGTAAAATAAATAAAATTAAATGAATTTACTTATTGGAAACAACGCTAAAATTGAATAAAGTAAAAAATAAAAAAATGCTGTTACGTATTCAAACAGAAAAAAATTTACAAAGTTTAAAATTTAACAGCATACTATAGGGTTGCCACGTGTCCTACATTCGGTAGGACAGTCCTACTTTGGAGCAAGAATGTCCTACGTCCTCCTTTACTATAAAAATGTCCTACTTTAGGCAAACTGTAATACAATATCTTACACTGAAAAAAATAGATTTTTTTTCTTCCTATTTCTCTCAATAAACGCGCTAGCAAAATAAGTAATTGTTATTAGTAGGTAAGCTATGCGGGTTCCAGCGCAAAATCGTGTGTTATTTCTTATGAAGGTCTCAAATTGTCAATTTTGATCCAAGGTCAGATCTCAGCCCAAAATCGTGTGTTATTTCTTGTATGAAGATCTCAAAATGTAAATTTTGGTTCAAGGTCAGATCTTAGCACAAAATCGTGTGTTATTTCTTATATGAAGATCTCAAATTGTAAATTTTGATCCAAGGTCAAGCGTGAGATTATAAGAAAATGAAAACAAAAAAGAGGAATCGAGGTATTAGGAATTTGTTTTTACACTATATTTTTTCTTTTTATTTTAAGTAAGAATTTAAGATGTCATCGATTTGTTTTTTAATTATTAAAATAAATAAAAAACAGAAAACGCACATATTTTTTTATTTTTGTTTTGTTTTGATTATAACAGTCTTCACGTAAAAATGTGGTGTTGATTAGTTTTAACTGATTAAAAAACATGATGAAACAGGTTGAGGTGTGAAATGTATGACATCTTATAAAAGTAATTGATCTATTTCATTAAGACGTTAAGCAATTAAAAAAAAATTATGCATAAGACAAGAAAATATCTGTGGCTTAAAAATTTTTTAACTGTGTGAATTATAAATTATGCGAATGTGGATTTTATTTGTTGGTTGTGTGTATGTATTTCTGAGTAAATAATAGATTGGAAATATTGTTTTGTTTTCAAGTTTAAGATTTCAGAGATTTCGGAATGTAAAGTTGCTAGTTTTTAACTGGTTGATAATACTTAAAAAAAAAATATGAGGTAAGAATTTAAGATGTCATCGATTTGTTTTTAATTATTTAAATAAATAAAAAACAGAAAACGCACATAATTTTTTTATTTTTTGTTTTGTTTTGATTATAACAGTCTTCACGTAAAAATGTGGTGTTGATTAGTTTTAACTGATTAAAAAAACATGATGAAACAGGTTGAGGGATGAAATGTATGATGTCTTTATAAAAGTAATTGATCTATTTCACTAAGACTAATTTTCAAGCGTGAGATTGTAAAAAAATGTCAAAATAAAAATCATCGAACTCAGAAATCTGATTACATACTTCAAACGACTCAAACGTGTATGATCATATTTCACCCCCGTTTCTGTATAATCACTAAGGCAATCTGTTATGAGATTGAGCGTAAACTATTATCAAATGTAAAATTACATAAAATAATTAAGACTGATAAGAAAAAACTATTTGAAACAAAGAATTTTTCTTCTTTTGAAATTTTATTGAATATTATTGAATATTATCAAATTGCAATTATGTATTAAAATGAAAAATGACAAGAAATAAATTTGTAGAATAGGAAAAACTATTCAAAACAAAGAATTTTACAACTTTTTGTTTTGAATTGCAATTTTGTGTAAAACTTTGAGATTTAATGAATATTATCAAATTGCAATTATGTGTTAAAATGAAATAAATGATAAGAAATAAATTTTGCAGAATAGGAAAAACTATTCAAAACAAAGAATTTTACAACTTTTTGTTTTGAATTGCAATTTTGTGTATTAAATTATTATTTTGCTATTTAATTGATTCTCTCAGCAAAAAATTCTAATATAAATGTGTAAATTTCGATTTGAATTAGCATTGTTAAGGAGAAACCAAAGTAAAAAGATGAAAGTCAAAGCAAGTTTATTGGTAAGTGTAAATATAGAATATCAAAGTATATATTTCGAATTTTTGTTATAAATTTTGTAATTTTTGAATTTATTTAATTTTAAACTTTAGATTCTCGGGGTGATTTTGGGGGCGATTTCCAGTAAACCAGTGGGCAGGAGAGAAACTCAAATAATGGATGAGCATTTTTTAGTAAGATTTTAGAAAATTTTCGAAATAAATTAAAATTAACGGTTTCAAACTATCTCTAGGTTATTGTGGAAGCGCACCGTCAGGTGAAACGGGGTGCGGATCAATACGAGGGCTCAGGGTCTAAAGGTGATTGGACTCCCCCGCTGCCCCCCCTTTGGGATTTAACAACAACATCAACAACAGAGAAAGCCCCCAACCATCTGACTTTCTCTAACAACAGTTTCAATTTCAGCGGTGGATCTCCATCGCTAAAAATTGTGATCCGCACCCCGTTTCACCTGACGGTGCGCTTCCACAATAACCTAGAGATAGTTTGAAACCGTTAATTTTAATTTATTTCGAAAATTTTCTAAAATCTTACTAAAAAATGCTCATCCATTATTTGAGTTTCTCTCCTGCCCACTGGTTTACTGGAAATCGCCCCCAAAATCACCCCGAGAATCTAAAGTTTAAAATTAAATAAATTCAAAAATTACAAAATTTATAACAAAAATTCGAAATATATACTTTGATATTCTATATTTACACTTACCAATAAACTTGCTTTGACTTTCATCTTTTTACTTTGGTTTCTCCTTAACAATGCTAATTCAAATCGAAATTTACACATTTATATTAGAATTTTTTGCTGAGAGAATCAATTAAATAGCAAAATAATAATTTAATACACAAAATTGCAATTCAAAACAAAAAGTTGTAAAATTCTTTGTTTTGAATAGTTTTTCCTATTCTGCAAAATTTATTTCTTATCATTTATTTCATTTTAACACATAATTGCAATTTGATAATATTCATTAAATCTCAAAGTTTTACACAAAATTGCAATTCAAAACAAAAAGTTGTAAAATTCTTTGTTTTGAATAGTTTTTCCTATTCTACAAATTTATTTCTTGTCATTTTTCATTTTAATACATAATTGCAATTTGATAATATTCAATAATATTCAATAAAATTTCAAAAGAAGAAAAATTCTTTGTTTCAAATAGTTTTTTCTTATCAGTCTTAATTATTTTATGTAATTTTACATTTGATAATAGTTTACGCTCAATCTCATAACAGATTGCCTTAGTGATTATACAGAAACGGGGGTGAAATATGATCATACACGTTTGAGTCGTTTGAAGTATGTAATCAGATTTCTGAGTTCGATGATTTTTATTTTGACATTTTTTTACAATCTCACGCTTGAAAATTAGTCTTAGTGAAATAGATCAATTACTTTTATAAAGACATCATACATTTCATCCCTCAACCTGTTTCATCATGTTTTTTTAATCAGTTAAAACTAATCAACACCACATTTTTACGTGAAGACTGTTATAATCAAAACAAAACAAAAAATAAAAAAATTATGTGCGTTTTCTGTTTTTTATTTATTTAAATAATTAAAAACAAATCGATGACATCTTAAATTCTTACCTCATATTTTTTTTTAAGTATTATCAACCAGTTAAAAACTAGCAACTTTACATTCCGAAATCTCTGAAATCTTAAACTTGAAAACAAAACAATATTTCCAATCTATTATTTACTCAGAAATACATACACACAACCAACAAATAAAATCCACATTCGCATAATTTATAATTCACACAGTTAAAAAATTTTTAAGCCACAGATATTTTCTTGTCTTATGCATAATTTTTTTTAATTGCTTAACGTCTTAATGAAATAGATCAATTACTTTTATAAGATGTCATACATTTCACACCTCAACCTGTTTCATCATGTTTTTTAATCAGTTAAAACTAATCAACACCACATTTTTACGTGAAGACTGTTATAATCAAAACAAAACAAAAATAAAAAAATATGTGCGTTTTCTGTTTTTTATTTATTTTAATAATTAAAAAACAAATCGATGACATCTTAAATTCTTACTTAAAATAAAAAGAAAAAATATAGTGTAAAAACAAATTCCTAATACCTCGATTCCTCTTTTTTGTTTTCATTTTCTTATAATCTCACGCTTGACCTTGGATCAAAATTTACAATTTGAGATCTTCATATAAGAAATAACACACGATTTTGTGCTAAGATCTGACCTTGAACCAAAATTTACATTTTGAGATCTTCATACAAGAAATAACACACGATTTTGGGCTGAGATCTGACCTTGGATCAAAATTGACAATTTGAGACCTTCATAAGAAATAACACACGATTTTGCGCTGGAACCCGCATAGCTTACCTACTGTTATTGCACCTTACTTATATTAAAATTGTAACTGATTATTTAACTTTATGTCGAAAGGTTAGTAACAATAGCAAATAATTTACATTGCTGACATATGTGAATATCGATGCTTTATTGCACGATTTATTCAGGTTGTAAACCACCATTGTTTAAATTTTGAAAGTAACCCACCGTTAAACCTCTGTTTTTTTAAATAACTTTTGTTACAAAGTACCTGTTCTTAGAATTATTAATTATTATTAATTATTATTAAAATAAAATGACTGAACCGAATTTTGTTATAAAGTAAAACCTTTGGCTACAGAAAGCTAACGATTTTGAAGGAATATGTGAATACACAAAACTACTACACACACTAGGACACACTACCCCTAATGTCTCAAAACTAAAAAACTCGTTGGATTTGTGCCTTCATATTTTTTTTCATTGTTTATGACCTCAACTATATCGTCGCTTTAATAATGAAACAACGTATGCTATTTATACGTTGTTTTTATATAATAGGTGCGCTGCATTCCCCATAAGGGCATCTTTGAATTGGTGTTATTAAATTTTCGAATTATTTTATGACTGGGGGTAAGAATTAATAAATTATAAATTACCGTCCATGCAAATGCATGCGCACATCAAACTTTAAACTCAAATATCTCGAAACTATACTTTTGCGTATACGTCATTTCATTATTAAAGCGACGATATATTCCAGCCGGCCGTTACCTGCTACTAATTTTTTCATCTCAAAAAGGTAACGGCCCCAGCCTAAGAAGAAAACAAAAGGACTATGTTTTTTCATAAATAACCTTTGAAAACTCTATTGCTTTGAAATGTTGAAATATATTTTGTTAATAATATTTTTAATTCTGTTTATTACAGAAAGAGTTCTATGCTTAAATTGTCAACATTGTATTCAATCAATCTCCATCGAAGTCGATGACTGTCCACTCTCTTGAGTACCAAACAAACTATCAGCTCTCATTTTGTATTTTTCACTTCCAGCAACTTTTTGGAGAAAACCAGCATCTTCTTTTATTTTTGTATAAAACTCTGGACATGTCTCCTTCCAGTTGAATTTTACCATCAATTGTGCCCGAACGTTTTTCAGTGTCAATTTGCCTTTTTCTTTTGTCCAAATGTCATTGATGTGAGAAAATACGCGCTCAGGGGCCCTATTCTTGAACCATTACGAAAATTTTGGGTATCGATTTAATGTCAAAGTATTACGAAAATGTTTAAATGGTATTCTTGAAAATATATTACGAAAATTCTCGCAATGAAATGTTACTAAAATTTTAGTAATGGTGTTTTCATTCCTTATTTCATTTTCGTAATAAAATTTATATGAAAAAATTCTCAATTTTAAATTTTTCATGTGTAAGAATAGGATAGATATAAAAATTTAAACTGTTAATCTGAAAAAATTGTGGATACATGTTTTTGTATTAACGTTAAATAACTTGGTTGATTCACAACGAGGTCCTAAAAATATATATAATGAATAATGTAAAACGGGGAGGAAGCCATATAACGGCTGGCCAAAAAAAAATGTTGGTCGAGTTTTTAGAAAACAATGTAAAATTAAATAGTGGTAAGTTTGATACTAAATTCACTTTTAAAGATGCGACAAATCTATGGGGGAAAATAACCGAAAAACTAAACTCTGTACCAGGCGCTTTTAAGAACTGGAAAGGCTGGAGAAAGGTAAACATATGCATTTTAACTTTATCTCAAATATTTACTATCATTATTCTTACTATATTATTACTATCATTATCAAAAAATTTTATTGTTTAAAATACAATGCCAAATGAAACTATAATAACCACATTATTTAGGCTTGGTATGATATAAAAACAGCTGCTAAAAGCAAAAGCTCCACCATAAGAAATTACCAGGGTGGAACGGGTGGAGGCCAACGTCTTAACCTTTAAATAACTCAGACAGAGCAGCGAGTTTTAGCATTGGTCGGCCCTACATCTTTGACTGGCGATGATAACATAGCAGAAACAGAAATAAATTTAGTAAATAAAAAAATTATTTTGAAGTTATAGTTATTTTTAATATTATATGATCGAAATTTAAAATTGTTAAGTACTTATAATTTTTGCATTCATGTTTTACTTGGCAATCCTAAATTAGACAATTGCATTAAAAATAATCACATTAGAACATTTTATAAAAGTAACATTAAAATTATGATCATAGTATGTTAAAAAATAAAGCCAAGAAATACGAGAGGTACGTACAATCCTTTTATTTTGATTTTTTCGTTTCAGATTAATTTTCAGACAAACAATAATACAATTGCAACGACGAATACCCAAGTTACTATAATTGACGAGGAAATATCGGTCCATGATGATGAGGGGCAGTTAGATGCTGTTATATCGATCGAGCCATTTTCATCGCCTCCAACAACTACAATCCAACCAGTAACACCATCTCCGGCTCAAAATTCTAACTTTCGATCAAAAAAAGGAAGCGCATAGTAGAAACAACTTTGGAGCACACAAAAGCAGCCACTACAGCTTTCGAAAATAAATGCCAGAAAGAGCTGGAACTGAAGTCAAAATACTACGACCATAAAATAAAGTTATTAGAAAGAATGACGAAAGCAAAAGAAGACATGGCAAAGTCCACTGCTGATATGGTCGAGGTTGGTATGGCTATTGCTTTACATCTAGCAGGAGGCAACAGACAAGTAAGTAACTCAAAGTGAAGAGTGAAACAGATTATGTTAATATTTGTGTATATGTGTATATAGAACAAATCCTTTATTTAATTTTTTGTATTTTCATAGCATAGTATATAAATACAAAGTATATAATAAAAATAAAATATAATCAAATGAAAAATAAACTAACGTAATTATACGCGATGTTAAATTATGATTTATGAATCATAATAAAATTAAATAAAATTAAATTAAATTAAATTAAAATATAAATGAATTTAAAATTAAAATGAAATAAATTTAAAATGAAATATAATAAAAGTGTTTTTTTAATTAGAGCTAAAATAAGATCTAACAATTCTATTTTGGAGTGCCCGTCCTTGCGTTAGAAGTGTGTTAATGTCATTGGTTTGACTAGCATCCCCTATGCTGTTGAACATTTCGTCATCCATTAAATCCTCCATATTGTCTGGTTCTTCTAAATTTGAGGCTACGCACATGTTGTGCAAAGTACAACATGTATTAATAATTTTGGATGCCACTGTTGGACTGTAATGTAGCACTCTATAATCTTCTACCGAAAGTTTCTGCTATTCTTCTATTTTTTGTATGAAATTTTATAATGGGAAAATAAAATTTCATAAAAAAATAGAAGAATAGCAGAAACTTTCGATAGAATATTTTACTGAATAGGCCCCATTTGCACGACGTGGTTTATATCTTATAGTGATGTAGTAGTAGACATATTTTCACAGCTATAAATTCTTGTAATAATCCACGCGCAATTTTAGTAAAAGGGCTATTTACTATTTCGCACGCCATCAGAATAACAAATATTTTTTGTAGTAAAATACCTTGTATTTTACAACGTTTTGGACAATACGGTATTTTACGGATAATACCGGGTATTATACAATTGTATTAAACACTTTTACATCACTAATCATATGGATCTGCCACGTATGTTAAGTCAGAAATCCTGAACTGCACGCACGTACTTACACAGACGGACAACGATATACATCTTATTGTTGTTGATATATCGGACACGAAAATTGTAAACGTATACAAGCCTCCAAATACAGGATGGCCAGCTGCTACTCTACCATTATTTTATCATCCAGTAATATATGCTGGTGACTTCAATAGCCATCACACTCAGTGGTCCTACTCAAATAATAATACCAATGGCGTGCAACTGACCGACTGGGCGGATGATAACAACATGTTCCTGGTATATGATGCGAAAGACTTGAAAACCTTTAGATCTGCAAGATGGCGACGTGATTACAATCCCGACCTCTGTTTTTCCACAAAAAACGAACAACGTAACCCTATTCCAATATCTAGGGCTGTCTTACAAGGTTTTCCACGCTCTCAACATCGTCCAGTAATTCTTGAGGTAGGAATCCAAATTCCACTCGTTAACTCTACTCCTCAACCTAGATGGAATTTTAACAAAGCTGATTGGGATAAATATAGGATGAAGTTGGATGCAGTGATTCGCTGGATCCAACCCATTCCTAAAAATTACGATAGATTTGTTGGAGCCATCATCTCAACTGCAAAGAAATGCATCCCAAGAGGCTTTCGTGAAGAATATATTCCTGGCTGGAGTAAAGAGAGCGATATATTATATGAGGAGTACCTTAGTAGTGGTGAGGCAGACGTGGCTGATGACTTAATATACTCACTGGACGCCGCGAGAAAACAAAAGTGGATTAAGGCTGTTGAAAACATTGATTTTTTCCATTCAAGCAGGGAAGCATGGAGTCTCCTTCGGAAACTGGGTGGCTCAAACTCAATTACTCGTGCTAACAATGAAATAAATCCAGAGGACATCGCAAATCACATAGTAAATATGTCTCGTGCTTCTATTAATCGCCTTCATAAGAGAACAATTAAACGCAAATTAAGAGAAATGAAGCGCAATTGCTCGTCTCCATCGAAGTATGCGAACTCTTTTAGTAGCGAAGAACTAGAATCAGCTCTGTCCCAAACAAAAAACGGAAAAGCAGCTGGCTACGATGGCATTTTTCCAGAATTTCTTAAGAATGCTGGAAAAAATGTAAAACAGTGGCTAACTAAATTTTTCTCGAATGTCCTAGAAACCGGCAACCTACCAAAACATTTTAAGACTACGAAAGTGATAGCGATACTCAAGCCAGGTAAACCATCCAATGAACCAGGAAGCTATCGCCCGATTGCCCTTTTGAGCACCTGCTATAAATTGCTAGAACGGCTCATATACAATCGTATCGCACCGATATTGAATGACCAGATCCCAGTCGAACAAGCTGGTTTTCGTCCCAATCGCAGTTGCACTGACCAACTGCTCGCTCTAACATCCTATATCGAAGCTGGGTATCAAAAACAACTAAAAACAGGCGCAGTATTCATCGATCTTACTGCAGCATATGACACGGTCTGGCGAATTGGGATTATATATAAGCTGTTCAATGCAATACCTTGTAGCACCATCTCGCGTTTAATTAACAACATGCTGAGTAATCGTGTATTCAAAGTTCATCTAAATAATTCCTGCAGTAGGTCTAAAATGCTTAACAATGGTTTACCACAGGGTTCCGTCTTGGTGCCATTACTTTTTAATCTGTACATTCATGACATTCCTGACACAACATCAAAGAAATTTGGTTACGCTGATGATTGGACCCTGGCCACTCAAAACAAAGACATGGGTGTTTTGGAGGATTTGCTCTCAACTGACCTAGCGATAATGAATGACTATTTTCGAACGTGGAGTTTATTTCCCAATCTAAGTAAAACCGAGAGCTCCTGTTTCCACTTAAACAACAAACTGGCAAAACACGAACTATCAGTGTTATTTAACGGCACTGTCATTAAATACAATCAACAGCCAAAGTACCTGGGCATTACTCTCGATAGAACTCTTTCTTTTAAACTCCACCTAGAAAATACGTCACAAAAACTTAAAACGAGAAACAATATATTGCACAAACTGGCAGGCTCTACATGGGGTGCTACTCCAGCTACCCTCCGAACAACTGCTCTAAGTCTGGTTTACTCAGTGGCTGAGTATGGCGCACCAGTCTAGTTGAATAGCACACATACTCAAAAAGTTGACTGCCAGCTGCATGCTACGATGCGTACTATATGTGGTACTATCAGATCCACCCCTTTACCTTGGCTCCCTGTGTTAAGCAATATCGCTCCACCTGCACTCAGACGCTCGCATGCTCTCATGCGTGAACATAAAAAGGTAACCAACAACACCACGTTACCCTTGCACGAATATTACGGTGACAACACTCGTTGTCGATTGAAGTCAAGAAAGCCTCCACATAAAACTGCCAGCAACCTGCTGGCAACTGATTTTAATATCTTGGATGCCTGGGACACCTCCTGGCAACATTACAACACAACTGGCCTTTCTATTACTAACCCGACTTCTACCCAACCTGGTTTCGATTTGCCACGTCATACCTGGACTACATTAAACCGAATAAGAACGAATAGTGGACGTTGTGCTGATTCTTTCTACAAGTGGGGCATTTCAGAGTCCCCTGAGTGTGACTGCGGCGCTCCACAACAAACTATAAAACACATTGCAACTGTGTGTCCAATTCGACGTTACAATGGCAACATCTCAGACATCCATTTGGCAACTCCCGATGTAGTAGCATGGATAGACTCGCTCGATGTAAACATCTAATGTTCAAATGTACTGCCCAATGTTCAAATATTTTACTTTTTAATTTACTTAAAAGACACGCAATCAAATCGATTGTAAGTTCATTTAATGTGTATCCATGTATTGTTTTAGGTAGATTTCATAGAAGAGTCTACCTATTTTTAAGTTTAATTTTTTAATGTGTCACCAAAAAAAACCATACGCTAAATAAATAGTAAAATTTAACTTTACATTAATTGTTTTCTAAAATCTTAAATATTTTGTAACTGCTTCTACTTACTTTTGCCGAATACGATTTAAATCTTCGACACTTGATGGAAACTTTATTTTCGCGGCAAAAAGTCCGCTTGAGTGAACAGCATCTGTTACTTCGTGTATCGATCGGCTAACTGAAGCCTGGCTCAGCGCTATGTTTTTGTTATCAGCTATATCTTGTTGATAGCTACCTGAGGCAAAAAATCTTAAAGCGCACATTATCTAAAATAGATCAAAACACAAAATCTCTATACTATTTAAAAGAAATTACGTCATTTTGCTATAAAGTAGTTACCTTAGTTTCCACACTCAACGCAGACACTCGGGTAGGTTCTACCATAAATGGATACAAAGTATCCACTAACTCTTGGGCAATTTTCTTGTCTACTCGAAACAATTGTTTAAAAATATTGTTCGGTATTTCGAAACAATCAACAAGCTGATTTGTTTGCCGAGCGACCATCATATTCCTCTCAGCTTGTTCCATTGCTGATAATTGCAAGAGCCAAGTTAAATCGTCACTGGCTGCCATTCTGTATAAAAACAAATTTATTGTCAATAAAATAATGTAATAAAAAATAATACACAACTAATTTCAATTAAATAATAAAAAACTTACATTTAAAATAAATTTATTAACACAATTTTTCTTTTATAACACAACAACTATTTAAATAATAATAGTATTTAATCACCTCATTACGAAATGTCATTTGTTTTTATTCACCACTTTTCAATTTTCGTAATGGTTTCAAGAATACTAATTTATAATTTCTCTATTGCGATTACGAAAATAGCGTTGCGAAAATTTTAGATACCTAAAATTTTCGTAATGGTTCAAGAATAGGGCCCCAGTTGTCGTATTGGCCGCTGGGATAACTAAACCAAACTCCACGATTTGCAGCATACGATTGAACGAACGAGAGCACAATATATAAATTATAAAACATTGAAATGATGTCAATTGTTTATATATTTTCATATGAAACATTGAAAATAACACGACTTAACATGTGAAACATATTTGAATAAGAAAGATACAGATTATTGAAATTTTGACTATAAAACGAATTAATATTATATATATATTTTTTTTTCAATGAACAAATGTTGAAAAAATCCGGGCGATTTCCGGTTTTTGTTTAGAAATCCGGGCGTCCGAACCGGGCGATTTTTCAGCCAAGTTTTACTAATAAAAGCCGGGCGAGTCCGGCTTTAGCCGGGCGATCTGGCAAGCTTAATATATATATATATATATATATATATATATATATATATATATATATATATATATATATATATATATATATATATATATATATATATATATATATATATATATATATATATATATATATATATATATCTTCTTATATATATAAAAATCACGTGTCACGATGTTTGTCCGCGATAAACTCCGCAACAACCTAACCAATCTTAATAAAATTGTGTTCAGTGTGTGTATAATGGTCCAACTTGAGAGATAGGATAGTTTTTATTTTGATTAAATGCCTAAATATTTTTTATTTACGAATTAAATGTTAAATATGGATAGTTCATAAGCAAACTTTCAGATGGCGGCGTAAATTAATTAATTTACTGTCAAACCTGCTTTATCGACTTTTCAATCATCCATGTAGGGCCCATATAGACTATCATATGTTATTGAGTGAATATTTTGTTCCGGTATTTGCTGCAATGGCACTGCAAAAGGGGGAAAAGAAACGAAATTCAATAAAATTTATATGGGATTTCATACAAAACACAACTTGAATAATTTTAAAAATTATCGGTTGTAATACCACGAGTCATTGAAATTTTTTCGAAAATTTTTTGATTTTACGAATTAAATTATTTAGCAACACTGCGAATCAAAGCGCACAATAAACCACGAGTCCGAAGGACGAGTGGTTTAAGTAGTGGTTTGATTGAGCAGTGTTGCTTAAAAATAATTTAATGAGTAAAATTGAAAAATTTTAGACAAAAATTTCAATGAAGAGTGGTATTTAATGAGATAATTTTTTTTTAATTATAATTTTGTTTAAAAGATAATTATTAGTTTCTAAATAAAATTTTGTCTACAAATTATTCAATAATACAAAATTATGTAAAATACAATTTGCAAATAATAAAAATGTCCGTTTCCATTCATAAATGATTGCATGTTTATATTTCTTTGTCAAAAATAAATTACAAATTTATAGCATTTATGCCGCCTACTAAGATGAAATTATATTTTATTTTGTTAGAAGAAAAAATGACAACAAAGAATTTTCATAACGACAAAGCAAAATTATCGACGACAAGAAGAATTGCCGACAGTTGAAACAAAGCCTACTGTTTAAATATCATAGTTTGTATGAATGAAAAATAAAATTTCTGACAGCAAAAAAAAATTATCGGTTGTAATACCACGAGTCATTGAAATTTTTTCGAAAATTTTTTGATTTTACGAATTAAATTATTTAGCAACACTGCGAATCAAAGCGCACAATAAACCACGAGTCCGAAGGACGAGTGGTTTAAGTAGTGGTTTGATTGAGCAGTGTTGCTTAAAAATAATTTAATGAGTAAAATTGAAAAATTTTAGACAAAAATTTCAATGAAGAGTGGTATTTAATGAGATAATTTTTTTTAAATTATAATTTTATTTAAAAGATAATAATTATTAGTTTCTAAATAAAGTTTTTTCTACAAATTATTCAGCTTATAAAAAATTACGTAAAATTGCAAATAATAAAAATGTCCGTTTTCATTCATAAATGATTGCTTGTTTATGTTTATTTGTCAAACATAAATTACAAATTTATAGCATTTATGCGCCTACTAAGATAAAATTATATTTCATTTTGTTAGAAGAAAAAACGAAAACAAAGAATTTTCATAACGACAAAGCAAAATTATCGACGACAAGAAGAATTGCCGACAGCAAAAACAAAGCCTACTGTTTAAATACCATAGTTTGTATGAATGAAAAATAAAATATCTGACAGCAAAAAAAAATTATCTATGAAATTTCTCATTTTACTACAATTAAATAATTTAAGTTTCTTTATGTACTATTACTGACAATTACTGACAATATTGAGCATCTTATATATATAAAAATCACGTGTCACGATGTTTATCCGCGATAAACTCCGCAACAACGTAACCAATCTTAATAAAATTGTGTTCAGTGTGTGTATAATGGTCCAACTTGAGAGATAGGATAGTTTGTATTTTGATTAAATTAATAAATATTTTTTAATTGCGAATTAAATGTTCAATACGGATGGTTCATAAGCCTACTTCAGATGGCAGCGTAAATCAATTTATTCAATTCATAGTAAACTTCAACATCTGTATAAAGCCGTGCATTCACATACAACAGAAACAGAAACCGGAACTGAAACTGAAAATTTTCAGTTTCTGTTTCTGTTTCTAATTTGGTTGACGGTGGTGAATAATATCAGAAACGGAAACCGAATTTTGTTTAAGTTTGTGAATTTGTTATCCATTATGAATAATAAAATTGAAGAATAACAAAAACAAATAATTTGTATTTATTAAACCTATTTATTGAATTCAAAATTCAAAGCTTTTGTTATCACAATTCAACATAATAGTTAATATTATGTGACAGTTTCTGGTCATGTGACAGTTTCGGTACTGAAACAATTCAATTTTAATTGTTTCCGTTTCAGACAAAACAGACGAATTTTCCGTTTCTGTTTCTGTTTCTAAATTCGGTTTCTGTTTCAGTTGCTGTCAAATTTGTATGAAATTCGGTTTCTGTTTCTGTTTCCGTTGTATGTGAATGCCCGGCTTAGGGCCATTATTAGACTATCAAATATGTTTTAGTAAAGAAAGTTTTGTTTTATTTGATAATGAACGAAAAGCGTATTATGCTAAGTCAAAACCTTTCTTTATTAATCATAGAAGTGTTAGAATGTATCAAAACCTGTAAAAAAATTAATGTATTGGTTCTTATAAAGTTTGAATAAAAATAATGTGGTTTTCTTTCTTTTCACTTTTCTAAATCAATTTATAAATTAGGATCTGAAAAGAACAAAAAACAAAAATTGATGTGAAATATGGTTTTATTAGTGATATTAAATGGCGGTTGTCTACTTATAAATTTGAAAAATTTCTGCAATATTCTGCAATTGCGTATTGAAATATTTATAAAAGATTCAACTAATTTGTAAATAAAATAATTTTGTTTTATTCATGCATATTTGTTTTCGATTTAAATTACTTCATTTTAGAGAAAAGCGTCTTCGTTTTTTTCTATGATGCATCTTTTTTCATCCGCCCAATGAAATATAGTATTTTACTTTTAATAAATCCATTTTGGAGTTTTTTTTATTTATTAGGAGTTCTTTTATTAAATGTTAGTTACATTATTGTATATATATATATATTATATATATTATAAAACACAATAATTAATTCTTCAAAATCAAACAATTTAAAGTTATATAAAAATTTGTCGTTAACAAAACGATTATTTTTTAAATTTTCTTTGTTGATATTAGTAATGTCAAAAAAATTTACGAAAAAATGCACATTTTTCTTTTTGATGCAAATCGAAAAAAAAATTGATTTTTTTGCATCAATAGAACAAAATTTTTGATTTACATCAATTTTTTTTTATGGATTTGGGTGAAAAGAATTCGACATGAGAGTGAAAATTAAAGAAAACAATAATTTAAATTTATTTATTTTTTTAAATTTATCATTGATCTTCAATGTTAATTTACAAAAATCAATATCAAATTGAAAAATACTCTTATTTGTATTGCTAATTAAAATAGAACGATTCCCGCTAGAAGTAAAAAAAAGTCCAAGCGGCACGTATATCCGCTAGAAATAGGTAGATTTCGAGATCAGACAGTTTTGTGTGCCAGTAGAATCTGATGTATCAGATTAGTTTAAACAAAACAAACTAATTTAAAACAGATATCGAACAAATTTTAAAAAGAAAATTAGCTACCTACAAGCAAAATTATATGTATCCAATTTCGCAACAAACAAATATCAAATCTACCACAGAACATGTGTGTGATAATTTATGACACAAACCTACTCTATATCATATGTCGTGCAATTACTGCAAAATATCAAAATAGTTTATTTCTAAGAAAAAAAAATTAATTTCTTCTATTCAAATCTTTTGACTGTTATAAGGTTGAAATTGATTGTTATAAGGTTTTTGGAAATTGTAGTTGGGGATTGTTACAAACTTTTTTGTTGAAGCCAACAAGTCAAAAACCTCTAACTGCAGAGGTTTATTTTTTAAAGAAACGGATTAAAATGTTTCCACAAATTCTAAATTTATGAAGATTTTAAAAATATCAGTATCCAAACGGCCGTTATAACGGATTAAAAAAACCACTTTTTTTCTAGTATAAAGCCTATAGTTCCTTAACCGTGTGTCAGATTTTTCTGATTTACGAACTAGTCCAAGATATTATTAAAACACACATTTTTAAGAAAGGTTTTTTAATCTGGCTCCACAAATGCAACCGTGAGAGCGCCGCTTGATTCAAACGCATTTTGTGTTTTACAAGCTTTTTTGTTGGAGCCGTTCACTCAGAAACCTCTAACTGCAGAGGTCTTTTTTTTGAAAGAAACTGATTAAAAAGGTTTCAAAGATTCTAAATTTATGAAGTTTTTAAAAGTATTAGAATCCAAACGGCCGTTATAACGGATCTAAAAAACAGAGTTTTTTTCTAGTATAAAGCCTCTAGTTTCTTAACCATGTGTTGGATTAAGCTGATTTACGAACTTGTCCAAGATATTAACAAAACGCACATTTTTAGAAAAGGTTTTTTGATCTGGCCTTATAAATGCGACCGTGAGAGCGCCGGTTGTTTCAAAAAAAAATTTTTTTTTGCAAACTTTTTTGTTGGAGCCGCTCACTCAGGAACCTCTAACTGCAGAGGTCTAGATTTAAAACAAATTGATTAAAAAGATTCCAAAGATTCTAAATTTTTAAAATTTTTTGAAATATTAGTATCCAAACGGCCGTTATAACGGTTTTAAAAAATTTTCAGAAAAAAGCCTCTAGTTTCTTAACCACGTGTCGAATTTCGCTGATTCACGAACTTGTCCAAGATATTATTAAAACACACAAGTACAGAAAATTTTTTTGATCTACCTCAACAAATGCGACCGTGAGAGTGCCGGTCGTTTTCGTTATATCTCATATCGTTTATATCTATATATATATATATATATATATATATATATATATATATATATATATATATATATATATATATATATATATATATATATATATATATATATATATATATATATATATATATATATATATATATATATATATATATATATATATATATATATATATATATATATATATATATATATATATATATATATATATATATATATGTATATATATATATATTTATATATATATATATATATATATATATATATATATATATATATATATATATATATATATATATATATATAAATTTTTTTTTTTTTGTTTTTTTGTCTCCGCTTATCATATATAGTCGTTTGGCACAAAAATTTTTCCGAAATTCCGAGATGAAGCCAATAGGTAGATTTTTATATGAAATCTTGCAATAATTGCAATAGGTAGATTTTTATATGAAATCTACCTAAAAATTGTCATCAAACCGGATGAAAAACTTTCAAAGTTTAGTTTACAACTCTCCAATTTCATATCAAATTTTTTTTATTGACCAATATATTTGATAGTGTGATATACGCCTTATTAATTTGAGTTAGCCAATAGATGGAGCCGCATTTGTATTAAAAACGTTTTTAATGTCAAAATTTTGAAAATCCACTACGATTTGCTTTTTCCAATTGTCGTGTATTGTATGAAAAAATTTCATTTTATCCAAATTATGCTGTATATAGTTTTGTATTTTATTATTATTAACTACAAAATAATAATTTTTTAAAATATGTAGTAGTTGCCATGAATTTATATTAAATTATTTTTCTGTCCTTCTTTCACTAATCCTCTATCTACAATAATATTATGAACTTATATATTTATACATTTCAAAATTTCAAATGATCATTTTTCGTTTAGACAGCATAAAACTACTCCAAATAATAAATTAAAAATGAGTAAGTATTACTTAATTTGTTTAAAGATAGTAATTTTTATTTAAAATAATAATAATACGGCACAGATCTACTTTATCAGACGCCCTTCTTCGATTTTTTTTAAACCTGGGTATTTCAATGATATAAAACCTTAGATTATGAAAAAACAGGATAACTAATATTTTCTAAGTTGAAGTTTCTTTTATTAACATAAAGTAGTGTGCGAATTTAACGTGATAGTATTTGCATTGGAAAAACACAGTAGCCTAGAAATTTAAATATCATCGAGATTTTTCATTGCTCGACCAAATATGCTTACAAAATAACAGACTTATGTAGATATTTTGTATTTAGCATTTTTATCGATCGGAAAATGACCAACCTTATTCAATTTTATCTTATTTTTGTCAAAAGTATTTCGATTAAAATAAAACTGATAATATTAAAACTGAAAATTTGATCCTAACTAAAACTGTATCATGTACGCCTTGGTTTTGTTTTCATTTAGAATAACTTTAGAGTGAAATGGATATTATTTGATTGAATGTTTTTGTTTTGTTTTTATTTAGAACGAAATTAAAATCTATATATATAAAATTCTCGTGTCACAGTGTTTGTAACAAAACTCCTCCGAAACGGCTTGACTGATTTCCATGAAATTTTATGTGTATATACGGTAGGTCTGAGAATCGGTCGTAAACTATTTTTTATACCCTTAAGTGATAAGGGGAGCCCTCCCCCCAAAAATTTTTTGTATTTTTCAGACAAAATTTTTTATTTTAATTTTTTTATGATTTGACAATAAAAAATACATATAATCCTTAATTTTCTTTTTTCTACCACCAACCCCCATTTTTTAATTGCGATATTAGTACTGAAATGCTCTTCAATTACTCCTTCGAAACGGCCTGACTGATTTCCATGAAATCTTATGTGTATATCCGGTAGGTCTGAGAATCGGTCGTTAACTAATACCCTTAAGTGATAAGATGGGCCCTCCCCCCAAAAATTTTATGTATTTTTCAGACAAAATTTTTGATTTTTATTTTTTTATGATTTGACATTACAAAATACATATAATCCTTAATTTCCCCCCTTCTACCACATACCTCCATTTTTTAATTGTGATATTGGTACTGGAATACTCTTCAATTCTAAGTAGTCGATAACTGATCAATCTATTAATCTATCTATATATCTTCTATCTACATATCTATACATGATAAATAAAAATGTAAATGTTCGTTGGTTCAAAATAGGCAATCTAGGAATGTACTGGATCGAGTCTCTTGAAATTTGGACACAATGTTGCATTCAAATACAGAAAGGTTATTATACAGTGTTTTTTTAGCGACATGTGTTTTATATAGGAATGTAAGCTGTCAACAAGCACAAGTGTCCCACACCTGCATTAATCTCAATTGAATCTTTTTATGCTTAAAGACTTACACTCAAAAAAAAAACTAAGTAAAACTAACAAAATTCTACATACGTTCTACAATTTTTTTATAAATATACAACACACAAAAATTTTTGTTAAATGTACATTTTTACAATAAATATTGTAGATATACAAAAAATTATTTGTAAACACTACAAATTCTTTTACTAACATCCAGCAAAAGATTGTAAGCTTAATAAATTAAATTGTAAAAATGCCCGAAACATTTTTAATTTTATTAAATGTTTTGTAAAATCCTCAAAATTAATTTTTGTTTGCACAAAAGCTTTAGAAAAATTACAAATTTTTTTATTTGGTCAACAAAAGACATTTATGGATTTAATATTTATTTTTTTGTAAAACAGTCATTCATATATATTAGTTCTTCGTTAATAAATAAAACACAATTTTTTGCCAACATTTATTTTATTTTCATTTTTCATTTATAAGATATTTTTATTAAAAATAAATATTTTTATTAAAAACAAATATAGTAATATAAATTATTAGAAATTATAAAAATATCTTATTATATTTTTTTTATGTTATATTTATATTTTGAAATTCCTGCATCATTTAAAAAAACAAATTTAAAACATATCAAAACGCCGTTATATTATTACAGCCTAAGCTTTTCAACTGAGGTAGCACCGTAAAATCAATTTCAGCATCTAAAAAAACAATGAAAAAGTTGTGATATCTTTTTATTTTATGCTGGCTGTCACCGATTACGTAGGTTTTGAAATTTTTATAGATCTGATCCAATTCAGTTCATCCATTTTCTCTAAGAGTCAATTCCAATATCTACGCAATCGGTAAGTGGCCTATTAATATCGAAATATGTAAAATTTCTCACCTGTGCATAGAGTATGTCATCTAAATTTTTCATATATGCATTTTCACTATCACTATTTATCATGAATTGACATTGCTAAATAATCACAATTTTAAAAAATATCTGCGAATTTTACTTAGACAACCAAATTGAAACTGAAATTGTTTAATACCAATTTTGGTTATACATAATTTCAATTTATGAAAATTTATAAAAGCATTTGTATAAGCAAGGTTTTTTTTGTAAAAAATGTGTTTGTTTTTTTAAATTGCATAAGTCTCTTTGTAAAGTTTGCAAAAAAATCGACAATATTCGTATTAAGTTTGACAATAAAAATTGTAGAATGTCATTTTCCTGTTGACAAAATTTTACAAAATTATGTACAATTGAATTTTATTTTGTTATGGATAAGTGAGATATGATTTAAAATTTAAAAAAATCAACATAAACCTTAACAATATTTTTGTTAAAAGAATGAAAAAAAATTGTATCTAGAAATATTTATGATTTTGTACATTTGTAATCCAAATTACAAAAACAATTGGTTAGTTTACAATTTTTTTTTCAGATTTAAAAAAGTCAAATAGACTATACAAAATTTTGTATCAAGTTTAGCATTTTTTGGCAAATTCACAAAAAAATTTTGTTAGCACTTTTACAAAACGATTTTGTGAATCTTACCGGGCAAATTTTTTTTAAGTGTTAATCTAATCGATTCGTTATGTATGGACGATCACCCATATATTGTTTTGTTCAATTTATCAACCATATTGGTTGATTACCGGTTAATTGTATAACCACTCCAGTGTCCAGTGTTATTGTATAACCAGTGTGTTGAAGGTTGTTAATGACTTTGTATAACAACACTTTGACCTAAATGGAAGTAGTGCTAACCACTAGACCATTTAACACATATATACATACATTTATATACATACGGTTATAAAAATGTTCTATTTCATTTTTGTCCATTGCATGGAAATCGGTTCTATTGTATATTATACCAAATACTTCCACACGGAATGGCATTTTGATAATTTGTTTGAAAACCAGATTTCAAAAAACGATTTAGTGCATTTGTTCAAAACAGCAGTTGACATGATGTATGTGATACATATATAAGTGTCAATAGCTCAGGTTGACAAAACGCCTGCTAGAGGACATGTGAGAAGACTCAATGCTCGAACAATAAATGAAGTGACAATTAATAAAGTCAGCAATAAATTTCAACCGGAATAAATTTTTGTCATTAAAAGAAGGATTAATGATTCGAGGGGAAGAAGATGAACATTTCCACATTTGGAAATGCCGTCAATTGTTTTACCAATACATGGTAGATATGTATGCAAAAACATTCGAAACAGAACGTTTAATATTTATACGTTTAAATCAAACCAAGCTTTTCTCTGAAGTACCAGTTTATTTGCGAGAGCCAATTTAATATGACGGTTATTCACAACTAACGCACATACACAAAATCATCTCAAATGCACACGGCAAATATCCGATGCCAGCTTCGATAAAGATTTGTAGGAAGTTGTGACGAAAAATATGTAACATGAGCTTTCCAGAACACTGAATCCACTGAATGCAAAGTACGCAAAGTGATATCATTAAGGATTCAGTAAGTTACAGGAAATTTAGTTGCATGAAACGATGAATATCCTTTATATAAAAGAAGAGCCGCAGCAGATGGCGGTAAGGTAACAACATATAGATATGCGAAACGGGAATATGGAAATAGTTCCTTAAACATGGATGGTTGTTCTATATTAATCCTTTGTTACAAAGAACATACAGATCGCACATAAACTTGGAATACGGTATATACGTCAAATCAGTCAAATACGTTAGTTAGAAAGTACTTTAATAAAGGCAACATTTCAGTTTTAGCGTGCTACAATGAAGCAGCACTGGGATGTATGCATCATTCATCAATGACACGTGCAGCACGTCACCTCCAAACTAAGTTCGGGCTTTGTTTGAAATCATACTGACCGGTTACTGTTCTTCATCTACAAGAACGTTATGGGAAAAAATATAAATCGCATATGGTTGATGATATTTCCTGCCCAATATAGCAAAATGATTGAAGATCTGTGCGTAGTATTCGCGAACTTAGTTCTCAATCAATTATTAATGCTACCGCCGAATCGATCTGCTCCGTCGGTCAATGTGAAATTACGACGTTAATATAAATTCAGTACGGTTGATTAGCATTTCAATTCAAAAGATCACAATTGTCAATTAAATTGATGTTTGCAATCACCATAAAAAAAGATCACGCTCAATCATTAAAAGTGCGCGCTTTAGATGTAGAACGGATTGATTTTCGTATGGACAATTATATGTTGCGAAGACAGAATAGAGGCATTAAACTAGATAATCTCTATATCTGAACCAACAATGGAGCCACAACAAATAATGTATAACCTGCAGAAGCATCGAGAAATTGAACATTAGAAACCTGTAGGTTCTCTTTTCTTAGTGAGCACTGAGCACATTGAACATATGGGTACTGCGAACATTTGTAAATCTATTTATGTTCTGTATACTGTTCTATATAGAGATGACACACCTCTACTAATTCAACAAGTTACTTAAATTTTTTTTTTGCTTACTTGAAAACTTATTTGATCGCTAATTTTTCATATATCCGAATCTGATCAGCTAGGAGTGCTGATTATTTTTCATCCATATTTTAAAAAGATAAATTAAAAATTATGCTATCATTTTCATTACCACTTTTTGAAATCATTGCTATACTACGTCAACAAAATGTCTGTGCACAAGCTTTATTTATAAGCGTAGCAAAGCACGCCGGGTCCTGCTAGTAAAAATATATATTGTTTGGCAGTTATTTCTATCTGGCAATAAAAGAATAAAATTATATTTTTTTCTCTAAATGGAAAGAGATAACAAATGCTGCATGGGACCCTGTATTTTTGTGTTTATTTTGATAGGAGCCTTTTCTTTTGTGGAAATTTTTTTCAATACGACATTTGAATTCAAAAAACAGCTTCAATTTTTTTATAGTTTTACTAGCGGGACCCGGCGTGCTTTGCTACGCCTATAAATAAAGTTTGTGCGTATACATTTTGTTGACGTAGTAGCAATAATTTCAAAGAGTAGTAATGAGAAATGATTTTAAATGTGTGTATGTTTAAAATTTGTAAATGTGTTTGTATGCACCTTCATCGAATGAATTGTTGCGATTCTTACTGCCCTTGCTGATAATAAGATGATATCACGATCACACTGTTTGCAACTTTTTTAGTAAACCTACCGGTAAGAAGCGTATATTAAACCGCATGAGCACTGTGAAAATTTGTGAATCGATTTTTGTTCCGTATAATGTTCTATATAGAGACAAACATGAAAC
>OY856187.1:306503857-306533084 GCA_963693315.1 Diogma glabrata | reverse complement strand
TATATTTAAAAGAGTAATTTTTGAATGAAAAAATTAAGTAAAAGGTTTAATTATATGATAAAAATGTCCATCGACTGTTATTATATCATCATAGATGCATAACTCATTTTTGACAAAAGAGCAAGATACGGCCTTTCTGCTTAGCACGGCAGAAAAAACTATAATGCTGTTCTTATTGTTCACTCAGGAGTAACTGGCCTTTTAATTTAAACATTTAATCTTACCTAAGCTATTGCAGCTATTCAAAGGTAGTTGTGACTCACTACAACTATAATTATTAGATCATAATTATCAGTTGTAATTTCCCTAGGGCGGTGATAATTCGAAATAAATTTTTGCCAACAATTTCGAAAGCAAGTATATTGATAAAAATGGCAAAAAATTATCAATACCACTTGCTTGAGGAATTTATCAAAAAATTATGAGAATTTATCAACGAACGAAGGGAATTCGTTTAGAAAATTTTTTGCCATTTTTCATTTCTTTATATATTTTTTATGAATTATGCATTGGCTACTGGAATATCAGTTAATTATTTCAAAATTAGACTGATAATTTTTAATATCCCAGTAGGCCAGACGTATAACTATTTATTATTAGTATAATTCTAATGTTATTGGTGAAATTGAATGATGTCATTATATTTTAGAGAATTTCATTGGTTTAAATTAAAATAAAACTAAGGCGAGCAATTTTCACTATAATTATATTTTTCGCAGATCGTAGGAAAAAATATATCTTTCCGTTGTTTTTTCGAAACAAAAAGCTCATGATTCCAGTATGTTGTATTTGTTGCTAAGCAACAAGTAATAATAGAACGAGAATATTTTTTCTGGCCTTGACCGGGAATATATTCCCGTATGGATTTTTAATTGTTTAGAAGAAATAAAAGTACACTTATAAGGTCAAACGCATTTATTTATTTTAATTTAACGGTATACATAATAATCAATTTTTATTTGATAAATCTATGCCAAACTAATTATGTGTTAGGTATAGGAGTTAAATTTTACTTATTTGTAATATTAACCGTTATCGTACAATTAGTACAATTATTGAACATTGGTGGATTAATAGTATCGCATCCCAGCATTGTTGTTGATATATTGCTATTAAAATCATTAACATTGTTTGCATCGGCTGTTTCATTATCCGTTGTATCGAAAATCTTATGAGCAACTTCAATTTTATTGATAATGGATTCATCGACATACCCTTCAGCAACAATCGATGACTTCCATCCTCCAAATCTTTTTAAGCATGTTAAATCTGCGCCATTATCAACTAAAATTGTTGCAGATGAACGGCGGAAACAGTGCCCTGTGTATTTTTTTGCGTCTGGCAATTTTAAAAAAGTTAACAACAATTTGTGGCATTTTACCAAACGGATGAATGCCAACTACTTGTTTGAAACCTTTACCATTTGTGTAATTAAAAAAAACGCAAAGAATTTAAATCTTTTGGACGCGAAGCTATATATTTTCTGTAATATTCTAAATAAGTTTCGTTTACGATAAATGATCGTGGTCTTGTTATTCGGGATTTTAACTAAAAGTTTAGATCCCAAATCACTAATGTCAGTAATTTCCATGTGGGCCACTTCATCCCGTCGACAAGCACCAGCGATTCCAAAAATTAACGCAACCTACAAAAAACAAACACAATATTACATGCAAAAAAATATTGCAGTGTGAATTGTATTTTATCCGAAAACATATTTGAATTTTATGTGTAAATACAAATAATAATCGTTTTAAATACCTACATGCTTACTTTAGTAACTAGGAACGAATCATCTGAAGCTTCCAAAATGAATTTTTGAACTTATTCCATAGCTAATATTTTAGATTTCTTCGCTTTGTATCCGTCGGATTTGCGTTTCAAGAGGACACGTAATTTTTGGTATTTTGCAATATCCACATTATTTTTAACCACTAGCATCGACCTGATCATTGAGTAGTTTGATCATAATGTGGATGATTTCAATTTTGTAGATAAATCAGTGAAATACGCCAGAATGACGTTTTCCGAAAATGAATTGATGTGTTTAGATTGACGATAATCCATAAAGCGTTTATAAGCATTTTCGTATTTTTCCTTCGATTTTTGCGGGAGTAAATCACATGTAGCAGAATTAGCTCCTTCCACTATATCCGGCGGGGTACAAGAACAAGATAAGGATAATTTGCTTTCACTGTGGATATCCCTTAAATTTCGTTCACACGTTTTTTATAAATCAAATAGGTACACAAACTTGACGACTTTTGAAAAAAAAAGATACTAAATGTATTTATGTCTTATGATGTCGTGGCTAACTAAGCAATAATTTTATGTTTTTTTCGATTTTTTACTTTGTTTTTATTTCTTAATATGATAATTAATGAGTAATACTAAAAATTATTTTGGGTTTATATTCGTTTTAAAGTCCGATCGGAGAAAAAATAGTATGTACAATTCGGAGGAAAAGTGCTGCATTCCCGGACTCCTGTGGTTGCCTTCCACTATCGTCCGGGAATGCAGTACTTTTCCTCCTAATTATACAATATACTATTACTCAGCTAAATAAATCAAACAGAGCTTTCCAATACTATGGAAAACGAAATAAAATAAGAATTTAGCTGGTGTACTCTATTTACCATCTGCTTGCAAACTTCTCTTCCAGAGTACAATTTTTACAGATGATGAACATAATTTTTAGAGAACTCGATAATGTGTGTGTAAAGTACGTAAAAAAGTTAAGTATTTGTTTTTAAGGTAGTTCTTATATAACAACAATATTTACTAATATTTGATAAAAGTAAAAATTAAACAAAATGTAAATAAGTTGTGTATTTATAATAAAATAAGTCTTGATTGAAACAGAAAGCACCACGATGTCATAAAGACTAACCAAATTGATTGTATTAAAATATCGTTGTATGTCAGTCTCCAGAATATTTTTGTTTAAATAATAACTGAAGCCGCAATTAGACTATTGCAGAACTCTGCTATAGTTCTGCAATGGTAGTGTGTAAAATATTCATTGCAGAAAAGTTTGGCAGTGAACTCATTGCAAAACATTGCATAAACATTGCAATGCAGAGTTCTGCAATAGTATAATTGCGGCTTAAGACGACAATTAGGAGATATTCGAGATATGACGTGGGAAAAACAGTTTCAATATATATGTAATAAATAATAGTACAAAATTTTCAATTGAGCTTAACTTTGTGTAAACATCAGGAATAGTTAAATGCAGATTTTATTAATGCTTTTTATTAATACCAATTGGCTACATGCTTTGGCTAGTTTGAATAATGTTGTATTAACTTTACTTAGGAAACTTAATACAACATTATTTCGTTTGAATTATTGATATATTGTTCTTAAGCTATAAGTACATCACCTCCGATGAATGAATCGAATCGGATTAGCACTAGACCGACTTTTTCCTTTATTTTGTATTAGTCTACAATCGCATGATTGTGTTTTTATATCGTTCTACAACCAAAAAATATTAAATTATTATTGTTTTTATTCCTTCCCGTACTAAATATGCCAAAATTTTTACCGTAAAAACGTGATCTACACAGGTGAAAAAGTTTCGAAATTTAAACTTGACCATTTTTGATTTTTCTAAAGCTTGACATATAATTAGTATTGACAAGATTCCAACAAACTTATTACTGTAATTGTAATTAAGTTTAGAAATAAAATATTATAGAAACTTTTTTAAAGATGGCGCTAGGTTCAAACTTCAATTAAATTTTAATTTTTTTTTAATAGTTCTGTCTTTACTCTTAGTCTTAAATATGTCGTAAGATTTTCAGTCCGACTAAAAGTCGGATATTCAGAGACGTTAATCTGTAGTTTTATATGGTTAACATTACACAATGCCTAACTTTATATAAAAAATGGTGAAAATCATCACGAAAATCATCAATCAACCGAATTATCGGTTCGGTGGAGCCTCCAGACCTGGCTGGGGACAGCGTTGCCACTTAAAAAAATTAAAATGTATCCAATTTTATAAAAAAAGAGTATCCAAATGTATCCATTTTTTTTGAAAAAATGAAACATAATTGGGTGCGGTGCGTTCGACTTGGCTGAAAAAACTGAAAAAAACAACAATTTCATTCAATTTTCCAGTTGTTTCAGTTTTTTCAATGCAAAACGAACACGGCTAATATTTGATGTTAGTAATTTAAGCAATCTTATTTGAGAAAAACCTTATACCTATATTGTGCGGTTTCAGCGCAAAATATACCTGAAATTCCTTTAGTTCATTGCAACGCTTCCGATATAATGCAACCTTAAGTGCAGTCAATTCAGAATTGTTTACAAAAAAGGCGATCGTTTTTAAAAACTGTAAAATTTGCAACACTGTTCACCAATTTTCTTTTCCTTTATCTTCTACTAAAAGAAAATAGACGAGCAATGTAACAAATTTTATAAACATTTTCAAAGTTTTTTGCATACAAAACAGTTTAAATGCATTTTAAACAGAATGTTTTCCTTGCGAATAAATTGTATCCATTCTAGCAGTTTTGCGATTTTTTTGTATCCAGTATCCATTTAGTAAATTTTTTAAATAATGTCCATATGGATTCAAATGTATCCAAGTGGTAACGCTGCCTGGGGACCACCGTCCCTTTTGTGTGCGCGCGTATGCTCAAACTATGCATTTTAAAATTCTAAAAAAAGTTGTAGCTTTTATATTGTCCACACTATACTTATATGCTAAGTTTCAGGAAAATAAAAAATGGTCAGGTTTTCTATATAATATTTCTAATATAAATTAAACAATCGTTTTTCTTTAGTTCAGCCCAGAAAGCAATTCGAAGAGATAAGAAAAATACTCCCCTAACCGTTACAGGAGTTCTTCCATGGTTTCATGCTTATGGTTGCATAACACTTATGGCTGTTTGTTGTTCAGGAACTAAAATGGTGTTTTTACCGAAATTTGAAGAACGCCTCTTTCTCAGCACAGTCGAAGTAAGCATTACACTCCAAAATTCTATTTGTAACGTTTATTTTATCATTAGGTACTTTACAATTGCAGCGTTATAAAGTTAACACTCTTTTTCTGGTGCCCCCATTAGTAGTTTTTTTGGCAAAAAGCCCTCTTGTAAATAGTTTCGATATATCAAGCGTTACGGAAATATTTTGTGGTGCTGCTCCATTAGGTCAGGATGTAATAGATTTAGCATTAACTAAATTAAATCCTGATTGTTTGATCAGACAACGGTATGGAATGAGTGAAACTGTACTGGGAGTTACAGGACAGACACCGGATTTATTAAAACCAGGAAGTGTAGGTACTTTATCAAAAGGAATACACTGTAAAATCATTGACATTGAAACCGGTAAAACCTTGGGCGCCAATCAAATCGGGGAGCTTTTATTTAAAGGAGAACAAATAATGAAGGGCTATGTTGGAGATACTAAGGCAACATGCGATACGATTGATAAAGATGGGTGGCTTCATACGGGCGATGTTGGCTACTATGATAATGATGGTCATTTTTTTATTGTGGATCGCTTAAAAGAGCTAATTAAATTCAAAGGCTTTCAAGTACCGCCTGCAGAGGTGGAATCCGTGCTTTTATCTAACAAACATATAAAAGACGCTGCCGTTATTGGCATACCTGATGAAGACTGTGGTGAGCTTCCTCTTGCATTTGTTGTCAAGCAACCAGGTGCTGAGATAACAGAATCAGACATAGTGAAATATGTTGATGGCAAGTAAAATATGGCTTGTACTAAAGCATTAATCAATTTCATTTTTTTTGTTTCAGAACGAGTGTCATCTGCAAAACGAATTCGAGGAGGTGTTAGATTTTTAGAAATAATACCCAAAAACGCTAGTGGAAAAATATTACGCAGAGAGCTTAGAGCTTTATTAAAAACTCCAAAGTCGAAATTATAATATTATTTATGTACACATGATTTTATTTTTTCCACACGTTAATTGGTTGAAGAATCAAAATTTGTTATAAGACAAAATAATATCTTTTTTTCAGAAATAAAAGCTTTAATTCTCTTCCAAATATTAATATCAACTTTATTTGTATGTTTTTTCTATAATAATAGTATGTATTATTATATTGTTTTCTAACCTATAGATGAATGAACTTAACCTATTGTCTAATGAAAATTTTTCTATAAAAAATTATCATTATTCAATTGGTCAAATTGTTTTAATTGTATTAAAATTATTTTCAAATTATTATCACAAAGGCTTTGATACGTTTAGTTCAAAAATCAAATTTTAAGTTAAATTCTCTTATTTCTTTTAGTTGAATTTGGTTGATTGTTTTATCATCAGGCTTGTTTTTAATCAGAAATTTGATTTCTCAACCAAAACAATAAAGATTGATTGTTTTTATTGTTGAAAACGTTTCTATTTTATATAATACATAATTCTTTGTCAGAAAATAAAATAGTGTAATCAATTCTTGATTAACGTATTTTATTCTCTAGCAAATTAAAAATGTGCCTCGCTCGAAACTTAAACTTTGGTTGAGAATAAACTAATACATTAATCACTTATTGGTTAAACTACTTTTATTGTGATTTTTTGCAAATTTAGGGTTTAAATTCATTTATTGAAAACATGCTTGATAAATCAAATTGGAAGAAAAAGAGACGATCGATAACAATGCAACTGAATTCATTGATTTACTCATTCATTTGAAAAACAACGGCAAAACACTAACACACTTAACCATTAGGTTTTCTTAGTTTTAATTTAAATAAAATTATTACACAATTATACCAAAATATAAATGCAAGTAACTAATCGAAAATTGCTAAGCGGAGTTTTTGTAGCCCTGCACCACTTTCTTCAATAGTCATAAAATAAACAGTTCTTTTTCATTTTGAGCCAGACGACAAACAATATGCCAACTATTTTTTAAAATTGATGGTTGTAGTGTGGAAATATATGCAAATAATAAAAAGAGGTTTAATCCAGAGTTTTTGCACATATTAAACAAAATAAAGTTGTTTAATAAGCTTGTCTATTATTTTAAATAATAAATTTTTTGGATAAAGCCAATAAATAAAACAATATTTTTAAAAAATTGTTTATCCAACAATTGTTTCGGTTTTTAATAAACCATCTTCAGGGATAACATACATATAATATAAAATTCTGATACAAAAATTAACACAACTTGACAAATGAAATAAAAAACTTAGTATTATTATTTATTTTTTGTATCAGAATTATAATTATATGTATGTTATCCCTAAAGATGGTTTATTAAAAACCGAAACAATTGTTGGATAAACAATTTTTTAAAAATATTGTTTTATTATCTGTAGGTAGGAGGTAAACTACACCAAGTCACATGTTTAAAATTTTACAGGAGTAGTTAATTAAGTTTCCTACAAAAAACTCAAAAGAACCGAATCTCTACGATTGATATTTCTCGAGATAATAAGCTTTTATTAAAATGGATGTTTTAAGAGATTTTCGTCATCAATTTAGGAAGACCGCAAGTTCCAAAATAATAAATGTTTATTATCTCGAGAAATATTAATCATAGAAATTCGGTTATTATTAGTTTTTTGTAGGAAACTTAATTAACTACAACTTTGTTACTGTCATTTTTCCTGTAGCTTTTGCCATTTATGAAATAAAAACAAAAGAACAAGAAATTCATATAAAATTTACTTTTGTGATCTGTACTGTGTCACCGGTGTAAGTTACAGTTACATCTCTAAGGGCATTTTTGTAGATAATTTAATCCTGATTGCTTTTTTCCATTTTGAAATAGTATAAAATGCCGCTGAGCTGAAATTTTTTTTTTAAAAAACACTAAAGTTTACATGTATTTTGTATGGAAAATATTCAAACGCAAAGGCCGAGTGCTAAACATTAATTTTGAGGGCTCATATTTTAGGAGGACGTTTTCTTGGGTATTTCCAACAAAATTTCGGTGGGGCACCAGAAAAAAAGAATTGTCGCCCCAAAAAAAGCATATATAAAAAAGCAATTCCACGAAACATAGGACACACAATCAAAAAAAAAAATTTGAAAAAAACAACTAAACTTTGATTTAGATGTATTGAAATATGTTAGAAGTTTATAATTTACCAAATAATTTACATAATTATAATTAATAATAATTATAATTATAATATAATAATAATTATAATTAATAATAATTAATATTATAATAATTAATATTATAATAATAATTATAATTAATCATTAATAATTATAATTTACATAATTTACATTTTTGAATTAATAGAAGGAATACAACAAGTTTATTTTGATTTTAATACTGCCAAAGTTATATTTACAGTAATTATTAAAATCAATGCATTGTTGCTACAGTGTTGCCAATACTTTTCCACACAACGTTTCACAGATGCATATAATTAATGTCAAATACCTTTTGAAGCATTAAAATTCATACAGATGTAAAACTAAGAAGTAGAAAAAGGAAATGTAACGTGAGTCACAGAATAGAGTAACGTGAGTCACACATATTAATTAGAATTAACCTAATAACTAACATGTAAAATTTGTAATTTAAGTGTTAAACAAGAGTTATTAATGTTCCAATCCTTTTGAAGTAAGTTTTTTTTAAATAACTATTCTGCAAGAGGAGAAAATTAACATTTATGTTACCTTCTAAATATGTTTGTCTGTTTCATTGTAACGTGAGTCACGCTTATAAATAAGACTGCTGTTCCCTCAATTATATATTTTTCTTTTAAAATAGTATATTTCTCTACTGTAGGAAGTCCCTTGGTTCATATAAGCAGTGTTTTTTCACCAAAAAGAATCATAACTGCAAATAAATATCAATTATAAAATCGAAAACTGTGTCATTTTGTAACGTGAGTCACGTGGAATTGCCCATATATATATATATATATATATATATATATATATATATATATATATATATATATATATATATATATATATATATATATATATATATATATATATATATATATATATATATATATATATATATATATATATATATATATATATATATATATCTTTTTCTTTTATCTTTTCTTTTCTTTTATATATATAAAAATCACATGTCACGATGTTTGTCCGCGATAAACTTCGCAAAAACGTAAATAATCTTAATATAAATTGTGTTCAGTGTGTGTATAATGGTCCAACTTGAGAGATAGGATAGTTTTTATTTTGATTGAACGCCTAAATATTTTTTAATTACGAATTAAATGTTAAATATGGATAGTTCATAAGCAAACTTTCAGATGGCGGCGTAAATTAATTAATTTACTGTCAAACCTGCTTTATCGACTTTTTAATCATCCATGTAGGGCCCATATAGACTATCATATGTTATTGAGCGATTATTTTGTTCCGGTATTTGCTGCAATGGCACTGCAAAAGGGGGAAAAGAAACGAAATTCAATAAAATTTATATGGGATTTCATACAAAACACAACTTGAATAATTTTAAAAATTATCTATGAAATTTCTCATTTTGCTACAATTAAATAATTTAAATTTCTTTTGGCGCTGCAAAAGGAGGAAAAGAGAATAAATTCAATAAAATTTATATGGGATTTCATTCAAAACACAACTTGAATAATTTTAAAAATTATCGGTTGTAATACCACGAGTCATTGAAATTTTTTCGAAAATTTTTTGATTTTACGAATTAAATTATTTAGCAACACTGCGAATCAAAGCGCACAATAAACCACGAGTCCGAAGGACGAGTGGTTTAAGTAGTGGTTTGATTGAGCAGTGTTGCTTAAAAATAATTTAATGAGTAAAATTGAAAAATTTTAGACAAAAATTTCAATGTCGAGTGGTATTTAATGAGATAATTTTTTTTAAATTATAATTTTATTTAAAAGATAATAATTATTAGTTTCTAAATAAAGTTTTTTCTACAAATTATTCAGCTTATAAAAAATTATGTAAAATTGCAAATAATAAAAATGTCCGTTTTCATTCATAAATGATTGCTTGTTTATGTTTATTTGTCAAACATAAATTACAAATTTATAGCATTTATGCGCCTACTAAGATAAAATTATATTTCATTTTGTTAGAAAAAAATATGACAACAAAGAATTTTCATAACGACAAAGCAAAATTATCGACGACAAGAAGAATTGCCGACAGCAAAAACAAAGCCTACTGTTTGAATACCATAGTTTGTATGAATCAAAAATAAAATATCTGACAGCAAAAAAAAATTATCGGTTGTAATACCACGAGTCATTGAAATTTTTTCGAAAATTTTTTGATTTTACGAATTAAATTATTTAGCAACATTGCGAATCAAAGCGCACAATAAACCACGAGTCCGAAGGACGAGTGGTTTAAGTAGTGGTTTGATTGAGCAGTGTTGCTTAAAAATAATTTAATGAGTAAAATTGAAAAATTTTAGACAAAAATTTCAATGAAGAGTGGTATTTAATGAGATAATTTTTTTTTAATTATAATTTTACTTAAAAGATAATTATTAGTTTCTAAATGAAAATTTTTGTACAAATTATTCAATAATACAAAATTATGTAAAAATGCAATTTGCAAATAACAAAAATCCGTTTTCATTCATAAATGTTTGTTTATTTGTCAAAAATAAATTACAAATTTATAGCATTTATAGCGCCTACTAAGATGAAATTATCTCTCATTTTGTTAGAAGAAAAAATGACAACAAAGAATTTTCATAACGACAAAGCAAAATTATCGACGACAAGAAGAATTGCCGACAGTTAATACAAAGCCTACTGTTTAAATATCATAGTTTGTATGAATGAAAAATAAAATTACTGACAGCAAAAAAAAATTATCTATGAAATTTCTCATTATACTACAATTAAATAATTTAAGTTTCTTTATGATCTATTACTGACAATTACTGACAATATTGAGCATAATATATAAAATACTTTATTTTCTTCTGTCCGTAAAAGAAATACGAAAATAGGTTAAATTTTTCATACAAGTTTGTATGGTAAATTTTGGCAATTTTCATGTTTGAGCGACTTAAGAATAATCTTATATACATAAAAATCACGTGTCACGATGTTTGTCCGCGATGAACTCCGTAACAACGTAACCAATCTTAGTGAAATTTTGTACAATGTGTGTATGATCAGCTTGAGAGATAGGATAGTTATTATCTTGATTAAATGCCTAAATATTTTTTAATTGTATATTAAATGTTAAATATGGATTGTTCATATGCCAACTTTCAGATGGCAGCGTAAATCAATTTATTCAATTGATAGTAAACTTCAGGCGTGCTATACACCTGAGCTAAACTATGCGAAATATGCGAACTATGTTTTTAAAAAAGTAATGTTTTAATGCGAATAAAGCTTTTTCAAAAAAATGTAATGTTTCCGTTTTTCTTTTCTTTTTTAAATATTTTGTTTCGGTAATGTTTTTTTCTATAATTACGTTATATACATTATTTTTTAAAAACATAGTTCGCTTTTTTTTATAGTTTCGCTCAGGTGTATAGCGCTTAACTTCGTATAAGGCCATTATTAGACTATCAAATTTGTTTTAGTAAAAAAGTTTTGTTTTATATTTGATAATAAACGAAAAGCATATTATACTATGTCAAATACGTTACCAAAGATTATTAACAATTTTGTGGAGGTTATATATTAATTATAGTAGTGTATAAAGTATCGAAATCTGTAAAAAATTAGGGTATTGGTTTTTATAAAGTTTGAATAAAAATAAGAGTAAAAATAAAGAAAACAATAATTTAAATTTATTTTTTTAAATTTTTCATTGGTCTTCAATGTTAATTTACAAAAATCATTATCAAATTGAAAAATACTCTTATACGTATTGCTAATTAAAATAGAACGATTAGAGGTAAAAAAATTGTCATCAAAACTGGATGAAAAACTAGCAAAGTTTATTTTACAACCTTTATGCTTGATTTATAGTCGGTAACTTTAACTTAACGTAAAGTACAAATGTATGAAAATGCACTAGAACATTTATAGTCGGTACGTAAACTTAACGTTAACTTAACGTAAAGTTCATTTCATTCTATCTTAAGGATTTTTTGACGTTTAGTATAAAAACTGAAGAAAACTAATATTTAATTGCAAGTGTCCATAAAAATAAAATTTTATTTATTAAAAAATGCAAAAGATATAAAAAGAGCTACTTTAATTAAAGCCAAATATTAGCATGAAATTAATATGAAAATAAATTTTTTTATTTTTAAATTTTGTATCAAATGTTTATTTCGAAATTTATTATTTTAAATTTTGATTGTGAAATCAGTTTGTTACTTTTAAAGCATTGATTGATTTATAAAATTGATTACATAACCAAAATTAATATCAAATCAAACGTCAAAGAATACCTAATTTCTTACCAACCTTAAATCAAAATTTTGTATAGAGTCTTACGTTACGGTTAAGTTAAAGTTAACGTCAACTCTCCAATTTCATGTCAAATTTTTTTTATTGACCAATATATAGATAGTGTGATATACGCCTCATAAATTTGGGTTAGCCAATAGATGGTGCCATATTTGTATTTAAAAAATTGGTTTTAATGTTAAAGTTTTCCAAATACACAACGCTTGCTTTTTCCAATTGTCGTGTATTATTTTTTCATTGGTGATTGGTGATAATTATTTTAATTGGTTTTTTTTTAAATATCGGTTTATGCGCGTAGCTTGCTTTGATCAATGTTTTTTTTCGTTGAATATAATTTTATGAAATAGAAAAATGAATGTATAATATTTTATTAAAATAATATGTCAAATATTTTGAAATAGCACATTTTTTTGGAAATTTTAGGTGAAAAAGATGATGAACAATGTCGTTGAAGCTACAATTTTGAATGGAAAATTCAAAGTGGAAGATGTCCTGTTGCTACGTATTTCAATGATCGCAACAGATATGGCATTTGAATTCAAACGTTTAGTTTCCAATGCGACTCGCTTTTGCAATAACCATCAACAACTCAAGACGAGTTTTCTTGAATTTTCTTTCTTATGAGATACCGACAATATGCGACGGGTTATAATGTTAAATAAACAAAAGGTTTACACTATTTGGTGTAAAATAAATAGTTTTTAGAGATTTTTAGAGTGATTAAGCTAAAGTAATTATTTTAATTCACATGAGTTTTGCAATTTTAAAGCATTTTTTATTTTCTCCCAGAAAAACTTCTTTAAAACAGTTTTTGTGTGTTTCGTGTCGGGAACAAATACAATTTACAATTGTATAATCACAGATGAAGAATTCAATTTAAATAAATATGCGATAATGAAGTTTCAATTTAGAAATTATCTGAACATGAAAATTGAAATATGTTTCGTTGTTGTTTCATCCACTGTGGCTGAGTCTGTAAGATGGCTTTGAACTATGATGTCTCTGATGAGCGTGAGTTCAATCCCGACAATAATTACTTATTATCGGGAATAATACTTTTAATAATTACTTTGAGCAATAATTACTCACAAATTCGCTTAAAAATTAATATTCCATTAATGTTGTCCATATATGGAACATTTATGCCAATATATTGACCGTGTGTAAGATATTAGTTTCGCATTGATTTGCAACATTCAATAATAATGACTTTAAAATGACTTAAAATGTTGACTAAATAGAAATATTTCTCATCCTATGAATTCAAATCCTATGAATTCATATACAAAAACTTCCAAATAATTTTGATTTTTTTTGCATCACTTCTTCTATACCTTCATCGAATGTATTGTCGCTATTCTTACTGCACTTGCTGACCATAAAATCATATACCAATCAAAATTTTTTGCAACGTTTTTAGTAACCTACAGGTAAAGAAAGCGTATATTAAACCGCATGAGCACTGTGAAAATTTGTGAATCGATTTTTTTCCGTATAATGTTCTAAATAGATGTCACACCTGAAAACTTATATAATCGCGTATTTTTTATATATTCTTTGTTTTATATATAATACTATTTTTTATATTTTACTGATCAACTAGAGTGCTGATCCTTTTACATTCATATTAAAAAAAAAAATAGAAAACCATTTCTCATTACTACTCTTTGAAATTATTGCTACGTCAACAAAATGTATACACACAAACTTTATTTATAGGCGTAGCAAAGCACGCCGGGTCCCGCTAGTATATGTATATTGTATATATATATATATATATATATATATATATATACATAGATATATATATATATATATATATATATATATATATATATATATATATATATATATATATATATATATATATATATATATATATATATATATATATATATATATATTAAGCTTGCCAGATTTTTTTTGGAGGTATTCCGGGCCGGAAAATCCGGGCGGTTTTTTTATAAATCCGGGCAAAATCCGGGCGACAAGTGTCAAAATTTCCATTTGAAAAGCCGGGCGAAATCCGGGCGAAATACAAAATTTTTAAAAATCGCACAGAAAAGAAGAAAACAAAAAGACTATGTTTTTTCATAAATAACCTTTGAAAACATTTTATTGCTTTGAAATGTTGAAATATATTTTGTTAATAATATTTTTAATTCTGTTTATTACAGAAAGAGTTCTATGCTTAAATTGTCAACATTGTATTCAATCAATCTCCATCGAAGTCGATGACTGTCCACTCTCTTGAGTACCAAACAAACTATCAGCTCTCATTTTGTATTTTTCACTTCCAGCAACTTTTTGGCAATGCAACCAGCATCTTCTTTTATTTTTGTATAAAACTTTGAACATGTCTCCTTCCAGTTGAATTTTACCATCAATTGTGCCCGAACGTTTTCCAGTGTCAATTTGCCTTTTTCTTTTGTCCAAATGTCATTGATGTGAGAAAATACGCGCTCAGTTGTCGTATTGGCCGCTGGGATAACTAAACCAAACTACACGATTTGCAGCAAACGATTGAACGAACAGGAGCACAATATATAAATTATAAAACGTTGAAATGATGTCAATTGTTTATATATTTTCATATGAAACATTGAAAATAACACGATTTAACATGTGAAACAAATTTGAATAAGAAAGATACAGACTATTGAAATTTTGACTATAAAACGAATTAACATTATATATATATTTTTTTTTCAATGAACAAATGTTGGAAAAATCCGGGCGATTTTTCAGCCAAGTTTTACCAAAAAAAGCCGGGCGAGTCCGGCTTTAGCCGGGCGATCTGGCAAGCTTAATATATATATATATATATATATATATATATATATATATATATATATATATATATATATATATATATATATATATATATATATATATATATATATATATATATATATATATATATATATATATATATATATATATATATATATATATGTGGGATCACCCTATAATGAAAATAATTGTTATATCAAAATATAACATAAATACTTGCTTTATTTAATTAGTATTGGTTTAGTCCCATATGGGCAAACATATAAATTGATTTTAATTTTTATATAAAGTTCAGTTGATCTTAAAATATTATCGGAATTAATTGTTGAAATAAATTAGGAATAAATTGAGAATTAAAAAGTTATTTTTATTTAAATTATTATTTTCTTTCGATAAATCCTACAGTTTGTGTCAGAAGTGGGATGGCTCTAAGTTTAATGGTGATATTAAGGTGTTATATTCATAATTTTCTGGCTAGAGCTTATTAATTAAGGTGTTAATGTAAAAAATTTCGGTGAAAAACGCGGTCGAAATTTTACGGGATTTATCAGTGGTGTAGAAATAACTCTACAGGCTGATTCTGACATACCATCACAGATGTAAAAATAGTCATAGCAAAGACTTTTCTCTTAGCTAAGACTAAACCCTCTTAAATGCGATTCTGTATGTAGTCACAACTGTGAGATGTCAAAAAAAAACCTCTTAACGTAAGACCATCAAACATGGTCATCTTAAGCATCATAATTTAAAGTTTCATATTTTTTATTTGAATTCTTGTATGAAAAGTTATATTAATAAAGGATAAAATATTAATTATGAATTATTTATGTAATTATTATAAAATTTATAATAATTATCTATATTTTATGTTGGTTTGAATCAAAAATATAAAACAAAATATATATTGATATATATTGATTTGAAATAAAATGGCGATTGAAAATTTCATATTTGCAATATAAAACTTTTACGTCTCATGTTGTTTTATGAAAATTTTGCAAATTTTATATAAACTTTAAGGAAAAACAATAATTCTTTTCTCACAAATTTATTGCAAAATAATTAAAATATGGTATAATTTTATATTAATTGTAAATTGTATATAAATTATTATAAAATAAAATACATTTTTGATTATTGAAAATGGCGTTTGGTATTTTCACAAACAAAAATTATTGTTTTGTTACCTTTAAAAATTTTATAAAACATAAACTTGATTTTTATAAAAAATTATTATATAATATACCATAATTCTTAATAATAATTTATATGGTATTTTAATTTGTATTTAAATTATTTAAAAAGAAAATATGACATTTTATAATACTTTTGTTTATAAAAATAGCCGTTTGAAAGATCTCCAAAATATATTTGTAGAGTTATTATGAGGTTTTTTATGACAACGTTCACAGAATCGCAATTAAGATATTCCTCTTAAAAAAATTGTCATAACAAAAAAAATCATAGCTAAGACCTCTTAACTCAGAATCAGCCTGCTAATTTGTAGAGATAATTTTAAACAACAGAAGTTCAGCTTAGTTTTGTTTAAAGGTGACCGAAGTGAAACAAAAAGTTGTTTACGGTGAATAAAAATAACAAAGGCGATTGTAAAAAAAAATATAATAATTGTTTGTATTTGTCCTTGTGCTGTATTTCATTATCAATCTTTAAAGAAAAATCTAAAATTGTTAAACAAATTACAAACGACTAACAGTTAAACAATTACGAACAAAACAGGTAGTATTCAATATAAAGTTTTGATTGTGGCAATTAATACTGATAAAGAAAAGATTTTCCTTGTGTGCATTTAATAATTTGTTTTTTTTAGATTTTGCAAACATTTTTATAAAAAAAAAAACAAACAAAAATTTAGAATAATTTTAATTATAAAGTGAAGATTTATAAAAATTGTGCTAGAATGACGGGAAAACAAGGTAAAGAAACGGAGAATAATATAGGTCAACAGACCGCTAATCCAAATACTGATATAGTAGTATAGAGAAATGGATCAGTGATTTTGACGAGTCGGCGAAAGGTGTTGGGTGGAATGATACACAAAAAGCGATTTATGGCAAAAAACTTTTAGTCGGTACGGCGAAACAGAGTATGCGAACAACCGTTGATGTTGGTACGTGGGACAAACTTAAAAAGTTTTTGAGAGATGAATTTAAGAAAACTGTTATCAGTTCTAAAGTTCACATGAAAATGGCTCAGCGAGTTAAACTGCCCAATGAAACGTGTCGAAGTTACCTACTTACACTTCAAGAAATTGCTTTGGATGTGGATATGGAAGACGCATCGATCATTGATTACTGCATCAATGGTATATCAGATACCATGGCCAATAAAGCAATTCTGCACGGTGCTCGAAATTTGATGGATTTTAAGGAAAGACTTGAAAGATATGAAGAACTAAAGGCTAGAGAACTAGCAAAGGTGAGGTCAGATACATCCATCAAACAGTCTCCCTTAAAAGTATCGATAAATGGGCGGCCAGTTATAAGGTGCTATAGTTGTGGTGGTGTTGGTCATCGTGGAAGAATGTGTAGAAACAAAGAAAGAGGTCCAAAATGTTATAAGTGCAATGAATTCGGGCACATAGCGCCAAATTGTTCCAAAAAAGAAGAAAAGAAAGCCAGCGTTTGTGCTGCCATTACTGAACAATTTATCCCGTCAGCAACAAAAGACCTTAAATAAATTCGAATCGAAAATCAAGATGCTTATGCAATGGTGGATAATGGTAGTGATTTGAATTTCATGACGCATAGAAAATATTTATCTCTCGGTGCTTCAGATTTTGAAAGTCTAACAACAACATTTAGTGGTGTTGGTTCAAAAAACTTGAAGACTCTTGGACGTTTTTTCACAGATATGGTTATTGAAGGAGAAATTTACCACACCGTGTTTCATATTGTTGCGGATGATATGCTACCGGTTGATATTATTCTAGGAAAAGAACTTTTAAACCAAACTATAACAGTATTGACACCTGTAAGTATTATTATGAAAAAATTTATTCCAGAGCACTACTCAATGGTGGTTGATCACGGAGATTTGCTTATTAATTTTGGTGTATTTGGAACTGATCGGCAGAAATGGGTTGAAGTCATTAAAAGTTTAGTAGTCAACTACAGTCCGGCAAAAATTTTACCAGAAGGAGACATTGCAATGAAAATTGTTCTAACAGATGAAACACCTATAGCACAGAAATTAAGACGTTTATCTCCATTAGAAACAAAGATAGTGCACGAACATATTGAAGAGTGGCAAAATGAGAAAATTATACAGCCCAGTAAGTCAAATTTTGCAAGTCCTATAGTGCTAGCTAATAAAAGAGATGGTTCAAAAAGACTATGCGTGGATTACAGAAAGTTGAATAAGGTGGTGGTCAAGGACTGTTATCCTATGTCGATTATTGATGACCAAATCGACCAATTACAAGATGCTAAGTACTTTGTAACGCTAGACTTGCGTAATGGATTCTTTCACGTTCCAATCGAGCCAGATTCTGTAAAATATACGGCGTTCATAACTCCATTTGGTTTGTATGAGTTTCTGAGAGCACCTTTTGGGTTTCGAAATTCTCCAGCTTCATTTCAACGCAAAATCAACAACATCTTTGCAACCCTTTGCTTAGAAAAATTTCTTTGTATTTATATGGATGACCTTATAGTACATGGTAAGAATAAAGAAGAAACTGTAAGGCGATTGGAAAAGGTGTTAGCAGTGGCAGAAAATAATGGTCTACAAATCAACTGGAGGAAATGCCAGTTTTTGTATTCAACAGGGGAGTACTTAGGATACGAAATTGGAAATGGATCTGTCAAACCATCTTTACGGAAAAAGAAAGCAATAAACAAATTTCCGCAGCCTAAAACCTTAAAGCAACTTCAGAGTTTTTTAAGCTTAACAAGTTACTTCAGGAAATTTGTTGAAAATTATGCTATCATAGCTAGACCTTTGACAGATATGCTACGTAAGGAGAATTCTTTTAAGTTCGGGGAAGCTGAGATTTCATCGATTACTACATTAAAAGAAAAGCTAGCAAATGATCCTGTACTCAAAATCTACAATGTTAATGCATATACGGAATTGCACACGGATGCATGCAAGATCGGTCTAGGTGCAATTCTACTTCAAAAATCCAGTGATGACAATATTTATCATCCGGTGTTCTACTATAGTAAAAAGACTTCTAAGGCCGAGGAAAATTATAGTAGTTACGAACTGGAGGTGTTAGCGATAATTAGAGCGCTGAAGAAGTTCCGTGTGTACTTGCTGGGGTTGCAGTTCACAATAGCTACCGACTGTGCTGCCTTTAAGGCAACAATGGAGAAAAGAGAACTTACCTAAAGAATTGCAGGTTGGGCGCTTCAGCTCCAAGAATTCGACTTGAAGCTTGAACATCGGCGTGGCACTCGTATGAAGCATGTGGACGCATTAAGCCGAAATCCTGTGTTACTGATAGCTCAAGAACATCTGTCAGTAAGAATTCGAGCTGCACAACGGGAAGATGAATCATTGAAGCCGATATTTGAACTTCTTAAAACAGGTGGGTATAATGAATACGTGACTAATAATGGTCTTTTATTTAAGATGCTGCAAGGTAGTTTATCATTAGTGGTACCAAAGGCGATGCAATTTGAAGTAATTAGGACGTACCACGAGCAAGGTCATTTTGCAGTAAAAAAGACTATCGAGTTGATTCAACGCGAGTATTTCATCCCAAAGCTGGCAGAAAAAGTTAAAAAGATTATTCAGAATTGTATTCCATGTATTGTTGCGGAAAGAAAGGCAGGGAAAAAAGATGGTTTGTTAAATCCCATACCAAAAGGTGAAACGCCGCTTGTTACATATCACATTGATCATCAAGGTCATCTGACTACAACGAAAAAGCAATACAAATACATTTTATGCGTGATCGATGGTTTCTCAAAATTCGTATGGGTATATCCAACTAAAAGTACGACAACGAAGGAGGTTTTGCAAAAACTTGATTCTCAAAAGTCAATATTCGGTAATCCAAAGCACATTATAACAGATCGTGGCACAACATTTACATCTGCAGAATTTCCTAACTACTGTGAACAGGAGAATATTGAACATTCCACTATAACAACAGGTGCACCAACAGGAAATGGCCAAGTGGAACGAATAAATCGGCTTATAATACCAGTCTTATCAAAACTATCACTAAATGATGAAGAAAATTGGTACAAGTACGTGAACCAGTTACAACAATATTTAAATAATTCATATCAGAGAGCCATTGGTATGAGTCCGTTCGAGCTACTAATGGGAGTTAAAATGAGATGTGCTGAGAATATTCGTATTAAGGAAATTGTTGAAGAAGAAGAAGTCTACTTGTTTACGGAAAATCGTCAATCTTTCAGAGATCGAGCGAAGTTTAATATTTTAAAAGTTCAAGAAGAAAATCGGCGTGATTACAATAAAAGAAGGAAGAAAGCTTATCAATATCAGGTTGGAGATGTCGTAGCAATCAAGAGAACTCAATTTGGTGGTGGTTCGAAATTACAGGCGAAATATCTAGGGCCATATGAGGTAACAAAAGTAAATGGGAAAGATCGCTACGATGTTAAAAAAATTGGAAATTTTGAAGGACCAAATAAAACATCTACTACGGCTGAATATTTGAAACTTTTTTACATTGGAATCTCAGAAGAAGAAGATGATATTGATGAAAGCGAAAACGAAGTTGTATCTTTAGACTCATCCGAGGCGGATGAGGGAGCAGGAGGGCCGTGTGGGATCACCCTATAATGAAAATAATTGTTATATCAAAATATAACGTAAATACTTGCTTTATTTAATTAGTATTGGTTTAGTCCCATATGGGCAAACATATAAATTGATTTTAATTTTTATATAAAGTTCAGTTGATCTTAAAATATTATCGGAATTAATTGTTGAAATAAATTAGGAATAAATTGAGAATTAAAAAGTTATTTTTTTTTAAATTATTATTTTCTTTCGATAAATCCTACATATATATATATATATATATATATATATATATATATATATATATATATATATATATATATATATATATATATATATATATATATATATATATATATATATATATATATACATATATATATATATATGTATATATATATATATATATATATATATATATATATATATATATATATATATATATATATATATATATATATATATATATATATATATATATATATATATATATATATATATATATATATATATATATATATGAGCAATTTCACGCAAATTCAGCAAATTATTTTTGGGAAATTTTGACTTGACCCCTTTTAATTTTGATTATTTTTTGTTTATGGATAGTCTTTCATAAATGAAAAATACGGGTTCTCTTAGAATTTTTTTTTCGACCAGGGGTCTTCACAGGGTGCCCCTCAATTTTTTGTTATTTTGCGATATATTTTGACGAGCGATTGTAGAAAAACTACTGTATCGATTTTCATAAATGATATGTCGTTGAATAGGTATTAGAACAAAGTTCTTAAAAATGTAGACTGTTAGTTTTTTGAAATAATTTTTAACGGTGTAACATAAGCAAAAAATGGTGTAATTGAAAATAAGATGGCATAGCCTTTTTTGTTTTTTTTTTAAACTAAATTGAAGCTTATTTTATATCCAACTACTTGTGAAAGTTTGGGACTAGCGTTATTTTTCGTTTTAAAGATAAAATTCGTTGTGCGTATGACTGTCGGGAATCAGTTTTTTTTGTTCTGAAGGAAAATTATAAAAATGGCGATTTTTAGATTCAGATTTTTTTTATGTTAAATATCAAATATTTTATTATTCAATGAACTTTTTAAAAAGCAATTTCAATTTGACTCGACCCTTTTTAATTTGGTTTATTTTTAGTTTATAGATAGCCTTTGATAAATGAAAAATACGACTTCAAGTAGAATTTTTTTTAAATATAATAATATAAATTATTATATTTTTTAATATAATAATATAATTATAATAACAATATAATTATAATAACAAACAACAGTAATGCTACACGTCATTTGGTTGAAAAAAGTAAAACTATACATGAAAATAATTTTCAGCATTCATCTGCGACGGATAAAAGAGGTGTATCCACAACAGATATAAATGTTGTGGAGCAGTTCTATAAAAGTGATGAAATCAGTAGATTATTGCCAGGCAAACGAGATGCTAAATCTTTTAACAAAGGAGATGAGCGCATAAAAACACAAAAACGCTTATTGCTATGTACATTAAATGAAGCCTATGTGGAGTTTAAAAATAAGTTTCCTGATGTGCAAATAGGATGTACTAAATTCACTGTAACCACCAGGTGGTTAAACGTTTTTTTTATTCATCTTGTTGAGTCATTAATTGATATATGAGCGGAATTGAATTAGCCAGAAATTTAGCTGTATAATCCTAAAGTTAAAAATATATCAACCTCTTTAATAGGCCCATGTTGACCTGTATTTGGCAAATTTGTTTATTTTATCTTCTGAAGATTCCATTAAATACTGTATCTAAATTCAGCAAAATAAATTTTTTTTCTTTTTCAAAAAAAAATAAGTGATGTCTTAGCATCTCATATTTGGCAAATGGATAAACCAATCTAAAGATCTTCACTCTGAATTCAAAACAATTACAGTAACAATTATGAGTAACAAATTGGAGTAACAAATTATGCACAAAATTCAATGTATATTTTTTGAGCACTAAATCCATGTTCAATATACAATTATATTATCTTTTAGTTGATAAAAAGTAAATAAACTATTTCGCGGCAATGGGATAGAAACATTTCAAGAACCGATTTAAATATTCTAGACAGCACAGTAAATGGAATCTTGATCTTTTCCAATTGTCTTAGAGTCTTTTGATACCAAATCATTTTTGGTTTAATTCATCCTCTGACAGCTGTTTTAGTGCAAAACATTTATTTTTGTCAACAAGGTATAACTAGAGAACTTGAAAATGGGAAAATTACTTTTTGCAGAAACAAAAAAAAAATAATAATAAAAACTTAAGAATTATTTTGTTTATTCGTCTAATTGTTTTAAACGAATATTTAAAAAAAAAAAAAAGAGAAGAAAACTCTGTTAGTTTGAATGTTCGTCGCGATTAATTTTCGAACTGTCAACAGGGATACACATTGTTTGTTTACCGGTTTGATTGTCACTGCGTTCATGTTGAACCGATTCGAGTAAACGTGTCCTAAGATTGTCATACACGTTTTTTTTAAGTGACAGCAACTTTGTGTTTCCATTTCCTGCTGAGCTGCTCAAGGTGTAGAGTCACTTAAATCATAATTGGTTAGTAAAGTAGTGAAATATAGTATTCCAGGACTCGCACACACAGCCATTTTTCGATGGACACACTACATGGAAATTTTTTTTATTTTTGTGAATCGAAAGGTATGTGGAATGTTTGTTTTGGTGTATTTCACGAAACTAATTTAAATCACATGTGTTTCTAGTTTTGAAGTCTCATCCTGTTGGCTGATTGCATTGTATATCGGCTGTTAAAAGACTGTCTAGTCCACCGTAGCATGCAGTCAGGAATTGGGGTGTTTCATGTGGACAAAATTTAAACTTCAATCCAAGCAAGATATAGTAAACTGCTAGTTCGCAACAGATTTAAAATATATGTGCAGCAGTCATATTTTATTTTATAGTGATTTATAACCCGAAAAAGAGATTATTTTATATCCATGATCTTGCTAAGGAAAATATGGTTATCTTACATCCATCAAAACCTTCAAATTTTCAAGTGGCTTTTATAACGCTTAGCCTTACAATAGTATTGCGTTTTTAGGAAGTTTTAGTATCACCAATAACACGATGTTATATTTTAAATAGTATCAAAGAGTTGAGTTGATATGTATATAATGCAGATACAACTTCATTCCTGTATCTTAAACTCATAATTACACATTGGTGTTGCTGGTTATTTTAATTGTTTAACTTATATAACACAGTGCGCTGTTCGCTCATTGAAAATGCAGTTAGTTTTATATCCATGTTTCTATTTGTATCACACATTAGTGCTTTAATATAAATTTGATTAGCTTTACTATTAGTTTATTCTAGATATAATAGGTTATGATCATTAATGTTTGATAATGGCTATATATAATTATATAATTTTTTTTCTGAATTAAGTGTAACATGACCAGACTTACTATATTTTTTGGGATTCACCATAGCTTTTTTTAGATTTCCTTTTTTTAGTAAATAGAAAAAAAAAGAACCTTGTGGTCTTGCGGTGAGCTCATCTCCAGAATCAACAAAGGGCAAATTGGTGAGTGAATTTTTATTACACTTTAGAAAGTTTATGAGTGGTTCTGAAACTGTAGTATTTTTTGGTCATAATTTTTTTTGAATGGGGATCAAATATTGCCAATAGACCTCATATATATTTTATTGTTTTCAATTAAGATTAGATTGTGTTTTTTTTTAATCTAATTACAATTATTAAAATTAAAATTACTGAGTACTGAGTATTCTCAATTAAAATAGTATTCTTAATTACGCCTATTAAAATTACTGAGTACTGAGTGTTCTCAATTAAAATAGTATACTTAATTACAATTATTAAAATTAAAATTACTGAGTACTGAGTATTCTCAATCAAATTGTTGTGATTTTCTTTTTTTATCGTTTTGTGTCTGTGCTAGACATGAATGGCTAAATAGTAGATAGTGGCGGTGGTGATGGGCTGACTGCGGCTTGCGCCGGGATGATCTAATTGACTTGTCATAGCACGAAGGGAGTTACGACCTACTCAACCTCCATGCAAGAGGACCCCCTACATTTCCGACTTGCGCTTCCCGCAAAAACAAAACTATAATTAAATCGTGCTGCAGTGGAGGATGGTCGGTTACATCACGTCCCTTCGACCACAAGAATGTATAAAATTATCCCAAGGAGTTCATAATTCGTGCGTGTGTACCTTTACATCAAAATATAAAACTAATGATTCAACACTCTAAGATATCTTGAATTACTAATGCTGCTTTCCAGAACTATAAAACATTAATTGACTTTGTTTCATGTGAGGAATTAACAGAAGATTGTCATACTTTGAAGTGCAATGAATGTTCAAAAAAACTTCAACAACTGGAAGAAAAATTACTAAATGATTTTGACGTTAAAGGAATCCTTCAAGTCAAATATCAACAATGGAATACCACTGATCGATGCAATTTGGATACTTTAATAGAAACTGTAGAAGAATTTATGAAAAAATTTTTTTACCGTTTACAAATTTTGATACCACACAACTTTATAGCAAAACAGCAATCTTCATTCAGCAATCTTCTTTCTTCAATTCATTGAGGAAAGAAAAAAAAATTAGAACCAGGAGAGTGCTTCGTTCAAGGGGATTTTTCTGAAAACTACGGCTTCATAATTCAGGATGCGGTTCAAGGCTATTATTATAATAATTCACAAGCTACTATTCATCCATTTGTCATTTATTTTAAAAGTGCCGCAAGTGAATATATACAGCACAGAAGTTTTATACTCATTTCGGATATAAACGATCACAACAGTACTACAACAGTCCATCTTTTCATTACAAAACTTATTGAATTCATCAAAACACATATAAATTCTAATAATACGAAAATAATTTATAACACTCACGGTGCACCTTCTCAATACAAAAATAAACATAACCTAATTAACTTATGCCACCACAAAAAAGACTTTAAGGTTGATGCAGAATGGCATTTTCATGCTACCAGCCATGGAAAGCGACCTTGTGATGGAATTGGTGAAACACTAAAGCGTGCTGCAGCGCGAGCAAAGATATTATTGATACATCAAAAAAACTTTTCGAATGGGCTTTAAAATGGGAATCTACCATGAACTTTGGATACGCCGATAAAAATGAATATCAATTAACAAAAAAAAAAATACAAAATCGATATAAAAATGTGATTACTATAAGTGGAACTCAAAAATTTCATTCTTTTGTACCATTAGATACTAAGACAATAAATGCAAAAATGTTTTCCAACTCAAAAGAAACTTTTAAATGTAAAATAAGTAAATAATTTTTAATAACTATATTTATTTTCTTTAACCTACATTTATAATTTGTATGATACTTTAAAAAGTTTATTCAATAATAAAATATTTGTAATTTAATGTTAAAATACAATCTTTTACTTTATGACCATAATAACATAATACGAACATAATACTTCTCCAGTCAAAAGTTCCTAATTAGATTTTGTTATTTATACGGTTTTTTTGTTTGCAGTCGAGACTGTCAAATTATTTTTTATAAGAGTGACAAGTGATTACTAAAAGTGACAAACATTTGATTTTTTTATGCCATCTAATACAAAGAAAATAATTGCAGAATTGTTTTCTTATTCATAAGAAACTTCTGTTTGTAAAATAAGTAAATCATTTTTAACAATTGTATTTATTTTATTTATTGTACTACATATATAATTTTTATAATGTTTTAAAAAGTTCATCTAATATTAAAATATTTAATATTTAACATAAAAAAAAAAATCTCTTGGTTTATAACGCCATTTTAATAATTTTCCTTCAGAACAAAAAAAACTGATTCCCGACAGTCATATGCACACCGAATTTTATCTTTAAAACGAAAAATAACGCTAGTCCCAAACTTTCACAAGTGGTTAGATATAAAATAAGCTTCAATTAAGTTTAAAAAAAAAAAAACAAAAAAGGCTATGCCATCTTTTTTTCAATTACACCGTTTTTTTTTTTTGTTACACCGTTAAAAATTATTTCAAAAAATTAACAGTGTACATTTTTAAAAACTTTGTTCTAAATTGAAAATCGAAACAGTATTTTTTCTACAATCGCTCGTCAAAATGCACTCACATCACAAAATAACAAAAAATTGAGGGCACCCTGTGAAGACCCCTGGTCGAAAAAAAAAAATTCTAAGAGAACCCGTATTTTTCATTTATGAAAGACTATCCATAAACAAAAAATAATCAAAATTAAAAGGGGTCAAGTCAAAATTTCCCAAAAATTTGCTGAATTTGCGTGAAATTGCTCATATATGCATATATATATATATATATATATATATATATATATATATATATATATATATATATATATATATATATATATATATATATATATATATATATATATATATATATATATATATATATATATATATATATATATATATATATATATATATATATATATATATATATATATATATATATATATATATATATATATATATATATATATATATAAAAAATTATTTTTTTTGTTTTTCCGCCTCGGCTTATCATATATAGTGGTTTGGCACTAAAATTTTTCTGAAATTCCGAGATGAAGCACATTGCAAAAGGTAGATTTTTATATGAAATCTCCCTAAAACATGGGAATAACTATACATATGTGTATATTGCATATTGTATATGTATATTGTAGACTCACGATTTCTTTGTACAAAAAATGAGGCTTATAACTGAATTGCTAACTGCAGAAAGTGTTAGGGAGTCAGGTCCATGTTTATCAATTTCCATTTTATTATCAATTTGCACTAACCACGTTTAAATACATCTTTTACTGCAGGAAAAAAAACAAATCCGTCCGTCCGAACATCTGAAAATAGCGCCGTCTATATCTAGCTATATCTATTTTTAGAGTTAAAAGCTTTCTAGGGTGCCTTCTACCGGCTCTGATTACTACAATATACTAAAAATATAATATTTCATAAAAAAATAAATAGCTTATACCATATAAATGGTACATTTTTCTTGTGTTTACTGCAGCAAGGATGCATGTCCATGGCTTTAAAATATCAATTAAAAAAGACTTAGATTAGACCAATTTATTTCTAATTAAGTTTCTAGTTAAGTTGATTGATGTATACTATTTAAAATTAATAGGAATTTCAAAATCATATCTTTATTATTTCATTCAATATTTGGTTTTTTGTCTCTCCTGAAAAGTTATAAAAGGTAGACAATTATCCCCTTTCTGCAGTTAGCGATTCAACTAAAGACAGTTTTGTTTTTGACATAGAAATTAATTAATTTATTCATATTGAATCATTTTTTTAAAGCAGATATATAAATATACATATCAAGATTTTAATTTCAAGAGTGTATGTTTAAAGTGTGAAGTGTATGTAGTTATAAAAATATTTAATAATTAAAAATATTTTCTAAGAAGGTAGTAGAAAACAAACAGTACTTTAATCATCGAAAATCATATTTTGAATCTCGCATTACCAACCTCTGTTAAACCGTACTCTCGTTTCAAAATATGATGTTTTCGGCATCCTTGAAGATTATCTATATATCTAGATTATATATACTATTACTTTAAACTTTATTCTGGAAATAAATATGTACATACACCCATCCCTCGATTTACGCGAGACTCGTTTTACGCAGTTTCGCTTTTACGCGGTTAAGAAAAATCCCAAAAAAAAATTTCTAAAATCGAAAATTATGTTGTAATATACATTAAAAAGTACTAATATTTCGATTTCGAATTTTGCTTTAAACGTTCTCATTTTAATATTTCATTTTACGCAATAAAACGCAATTATTGTAAATGTGTACCAAAAACAAAAGCGGTTGAAATTGATCATTTATATGTGTACTTCACCAATGTGTGGTTGATATTATAAATAACACATGCAATGAAAAGCGTTAATATGGACAATTAACCTGTGTACTGGATAGCCAACAAAAAAGGTTGGATGACATGTGCTGTATTTGAAGAGTGGATTCACAAGTGCTTCGTTCCCGAAGTGAAAAGTTATTAAGAAAATAAAAATCTGCTGTTTAAAGTGCTTTGCTTCTAGATAATTCACCAAGTCATCCAACAAATTTACAACATCCAAATGTTCAAATTGAATTTTTACCGCCAAACACAACATCAATAATTCAACCTCAAGATCAGGGCATAATTGCCACGTTTAAAGCGTATTATATAAGATGAACATTTGCAGATATTCTCGGAAAACTAGATAACAGTCCGCTCTTTACTGTACCACAGGTATGGAAAAATTTTACAATTCTAAATTGTGTGAT
>OY856187.1:306325618-306498118 GCA_963693315.1 Diogma glabrata | reverse complement strand
AGAAAGATTTTTATTTTATTTTTTTACCCAACTTTTTGGAAAAAAATAAAATTGTTTGTTTGAATTGAAATTTTATTATTATTATTGAGAATTATGGCATTATAAGTTTGTCAAAAAAAATGTTGTCAAGTGTGTCAAAGAGAGATTTTTATTTTATTTTTTACCCAATTTTTTGGAAAAAATAAAATTGTTTGCTCGAAATAAATTTTATTATTATTATTGAGAATTATGGCATTATAAGTTTGTCAAAACAATGTTGTCAAGTGTGTCAAAAAATGTCAAATCATTTATTTTTAGCCAATTTTTTGGAAAAAAAAATGTAGCTGTTTTTATGACGTAAATGTAATTGAAAATGAAATTTGAACATGGAAATTTTTGAATTTGTTATAGTTATTGAAATATTTTTGGAATTTGAAAAGGTTTGCATTTTGATTTTGTAATAATTTTTGCAATATTTTTAGAATTTCGGAAAAAGTTTTATTTTTGATTTGTAAGAATTTTTGGAACATTTTTAGAATTTTGAAAAATTTTTAATTATTGATTTTATTATAATTTTTGGAATTTTGAAAAAGTTTTAATTTTTGATTTTGTAATAATTTTTGCAATATTTTTAGAATTTTGGAAAAAGTTCGAATTTTAAGAATTTTTGGCATATCGGAATTTAGAAAAAGTTTAAATATTTGATTTCATTCTAATTTTTAGAATATTTTTGGAATTTTGAAAAAGTTTGATTTTATTTAATTTAACAATATTTTTGGAATTTTGATTATAATTTTCCGGCAACGTATTGATGTTTCGTGTTAGTTTTGAAATAAATTTTTAAACAGATATAAAAAATACTTGTACTTTAACAAAGAGTTATGTTTGATATACATCGCTGCCCAACAACTAAAAACCATGTCCTCGTGAAAGTTTTTTGCCGAAAACTATATCAAAATCCTTTACTCAGACCGAAGTCTTGATATCTCAGAGCTGTGAGATTTCAGCCCCTCCATATTTTTTATTTTTGTTTTTATTGCAGTTTATAGCATTTTTTTTTATAAGTGGTAATACTTTTTTTTCACTTTTCTTTTAATTAATTTTAATTATAAATTAAAAAACATTATTTCATAATTGAAATTGAATATAATAAAATTATATTAAAAATATTATTTATTTTACTATTAATTTATATCAATAAACAAATTTTGAAACGCAGAATTTAAATTCTAAAATAACCACAAATTCAAAACAAAATTTTCCTGCTATGCGCATGTAAAGAAAAAAAAATTGTTTTATCCTTTGTTTTATAGAAGAAAAATAGAAGATAGATCTAAGGATTAGGTCAACAATCCTCGGATAGATTCTTTATTTTATTCTGATTCATACAATACAAACGACGATTAATCGAGGATTTAACTTCTATCCGCATTCATACAATCGGCCCTAAGTATGACCAATGTAGATCAAAACAAAACAAACTACTATTCTTCCACAGTTCCACATGTCATACATTATTGCAGTTGTCTGCAGATGTCTGTATTTTTAAAAAAATTAAAAAAAATATGTCCAAAGTTTCATTATTCTTTAGTTATTCAACTTTTAAGACTAGGTTGTGCTGTACTTTTTAGAAATTGCAAAGACTAGGGTTTTGGAATAAGTACCTCCATATTTGTAGGCTATCGCGTACGGCGTAGCAGTACAATGACAAATGATTGAAACGAACTACGCTTATTTAATTGGTTTGCAATGGAAACAGGCGTAAAAACGTTAAAGAAAAAAAATAGAAAATAGTAGAAGATGGAGTAAAAAATAAAAACTGTTGAATTATATATACAGTAAAACTCGCTTTTAGCGTACACCTCTTTATAAAGTACACTTGGTCTATAGAGTACAGCAAATTTTTTTCTTACATCTATAAAAATTTTACGAACAAATTATCCTTCTTATAAGGTACCTCGGCTTATAAGGTTATAACGTACGCACGTTTAGTCCCGTGAACTATTTTTCTGTGTAATTTGCCCAGTTTATAAAGTACGAATAGAAAATGAGAATACAAAATAAACATAAAAATTTAAAAGTCGTAAGGATTCGGTGCTTTACGATATTTATTATTTTTCTACGAAATGTCTCGGCTTCCGTTCATTATTGTTGTGATTCATGGTTAATTCGCAAGCAAGTGTTGATAAAATATTTGCTAAATTATCAGTTCGATTTCTTTAATGCTTTTATGTTTAAAAAAAAAGCTAAAGGTACGACACGGTCCCAAATCAAATGAAAATGCTACTGATAACTTTGGCCAATAAATTAAAATATTTGATAGACGTTAAAATATTTGTAAACTCTAGTGTATCGAACCTTAAAGATAGAGCGAAAACACTCTTAAGGCTTGAAGCCACATACAACAGAAACAGAATTTCATATACAAATTTTACAGAAACAGAATTTTTTTCTGTTAAATTTGTATGAAATTCTGTTTCTGTTGTATGTGCATGCGCGGCTTTAGATGTCGTTCATTTTATTTCGAAGTCGTGATAAAAAGTTAAAGCAAGCTACCATAAGCTATGGTTTCAAAAAACCTGGGATAACTACGATCGTATTCGACAGTAACTGATAACAGGGCGTTTATTAGACGACTCAAACTAAATAGAATCTGAGTACGATGATTTATAAAAATTCGAACAAATTTTTATTTTTGGTCTACGGGAGTGACGATAATGCCTACACAAGTCCCTGCTATTGACATATATATATGGGCTAACGTGAGATATCACATACCGCTGACAATAGCAGTGAGATACTTCTAGCCAAGGTGTTATCTTAAGGGTGCTGCCAGATGAACTTTATTGTTATGGAATATATCTCGATGGTGGCACTCTATTTTGTTAAAAAGTGTTATGTTATAAGAGTTACAATATGTGTCACAAAAGCACATAGATACCTGGTAAGATCAAATTATCACAACAATATGCGTTCTGAGGTGTCGATGAACGTTTTTTTTTCAAACCTTAGTGGATCGAAGGCACTCGTGAGGATCGAAGGCACTCGTGACTATTGATTTGGGCAAAGCATTCCATTTGTACGATGTATGGACAAAGAAATCTATCTTCATTTTAACACTATGACAGTGAGTGACCAGTAAAATACCATTGACCATTGACAAGTAAAACAGGGCAAACTCGGTCGTTGATCTGGCAACAATCAATAGCCATGTTTTGGTGAGTTAAAATTGAACATATTTCAGTCACCAAAATTGGCAGCTTTTGCCGGACTATCATTTACATTTATGGTATCTCTCCGGACGGGCTTTATTCGTTCATGCATTTTCCCTTTTAAAGACAGTAAAACGAGCGATTTGTGCAGTGTACTATCATCTGCAAAATTATTTATTGGGTTACCGGTGATTTTCATTTGATGTAAAAGTAAAGTGGTGACAAAACTAAGCCTTGGGTACATCAGTGTTAATTAATTTAGACGCGGAAGAAAAGCCATCGATGGATACCGAAATGTATTGGTCGGTGAGAAAGTTTTGAATAAACTACACAAGCGCGGGGTTAAATCCGTACGCTACGCGCTTGCTGATCAGGTTTGCAGCCCGGATTTGATCAAATGCAATTCGACGACCAAATTGTAATTAAAGTGGAAAATATTATTCAACTTTGCCTTAACAACAGAAAATTACTGATTATTTTTCAGTAAAAAAATTGTCCATGGCAGCTTAATCTGAGTAGACATATTCAGACATTCACATTCGAAAATATTTACATATACATATGTTTATGTAGCGTCGGTTTGATTAGCGTTAACATAATTATTTTATTAATGAATTGTTTTTTAAACTATTCCTATTTTTTTGTGATCGCTTTTATATCAATTAACATGTAGTAAATAATTTAATATGAAATACAACGATATAATGAGAATAACAGGCAAATTTGCTTATGCTTTTTTAATTTTTATGGATATAACGTACCATGGTGTATAACGTACGCTTACGTCGGTCCCTTGACCGTACTTTATAAACGAGTTTTACTGTATTTGATCTATTCCTTCTTTCCTATTAGTAAAAACACACCTCGGAAGAAAAACAAATACTTCTCTCCTTTGGTGCATAATCTTTTATATAATACAGTTGTTTTCGTTCATCAATACCAAAACAACCAAATTTTCAGATTTTTAAGATGCATTTTTTATTCATATTTCTAATGTAAATAACCTTTTCTTAACAGCAACCATTCAATGAAAATTTTAAGGCAACACAAGTTGATAACAAAAATCATGTTGCTTTAATTATGTGTTCATCTGGTACCACTGGCTTACCTAAGGGAGTTCAAATTACACCGCATAATATATTTGCAGGAATTGAATGTTTTAGGTAAGTAAAACCGTTAAACACAAAGACGATGATTTAACGCATGTCTATTAAGTGCTAGATGGTTTCTAAATTAAAACTTCATCATCTCCTACAAACTTGGGTTTCAGTTATTTAACCGTGGCTAAATCTTTCTGAAACAGTCTTGAGTGAAGGTTTGCTTTAAATTTACAATTTGTTTTGCGAATTTGTCCCTAGGTTCTATACTCTCATCATAATTTAAAATCAGTATAAAAAAATAATTTAAATAACCTTAATTTTATCGAGTATAGAATGAATCTGAATGAAATTGCACCAGCTAACCATCTTCCTTTATTTTAATAAAATGTATATACATGAAATGTTTGAGCAAGTGGTTGTTTGAGAGAATTGAGGCTCAAAGATGTTAATCGCGCATCCTTTTTATCGCCAATATTCTCTGCGTAGAGAGAGTATTCTCAACCGATTCAGGAGCCTGTATCTTATCCTCACCTTTATCCTTATTTACTTTCAAAGTGACTGCCTTTAACTAAAATTTTACACCATCAGCTCTGGATTGCGGCTTTTTAAGAATTTCCAGTATCTTACCTGAATTTTCAGATTTTGTATAGGGATCCAAGCCCGAGCTCTAGATCAACTTGGTGTTTCCTCCACAATAACCACTTCCAGTTTAGCACCTGCTCAAACCTCTCTTAGGAAACTGATCTTCTTCGTGTACAGCGTCAAAGATTGGAGCTCGGCACTTGCTTTTAATTTAACAAGATTCCGATGGTAACCACCGTCTTTGTAGACAGGGAATAAAGTCAGTTTCTCACTGATCACGCCCATAAAGATGTCAGCTAGTGCAGACAACACCTTCCTCCATTTAACAAGCGTAATGCTACCATTATCCTAAGCTCTGTCTATATAACAACTAACAATAGCTGATCCTCTGCTACATTACTAAAAGACTTGGTTGCCAAAGCCTTTGGTATTTTAGGGGTCTGTGAGGATTACTGCTGTGGATCTGTTTTCTGCAAGCGTAGGCCTTAGTATGGTCTGCAAACCATAATTTGGTAACTTTTTAATCCCAATCGAAGGTGGTTAAATCTGTATCCGTTTTATTGGTATTTAACATTAAATTTACCGACTTCATTACCCGCTCCCTGGGACACTATCGTACATTTTTATATTTATTGCAAACTGCGAACCGAAACGTTGATCATCCCAAAACCAATCAATCTTAATGGAACGGATACAATCTATTATGTTGTTCCTCCAAGAAGGTGCCGGATTTCAAAGTTATATCCAGTTTCATATTCTCCATCGTCTGTGTTATGTGTAGTGTTTCCAATCCGGTTTAAGCCGGATTGGAATTATCCGGATAATTCGTAAAAATTTTGCTATCCGATATCCGGTTAATTCACAAAAAAATCCGGATAACTAAATTAAAGCAAAAAAAACTATTTGCGCTATTTACCTTTTTAAAAATTTTAATCAGCTACTACTAATTTTTCATAATAGACGTATTCGTTTAGTCAATCTAAAACTTACTTTTTCATTTAGACGATTTCGTTTGGTTGATCTAAAAATTATCATTCCAGCAATTGTTTTGAATTTGAATTTTTAGAAGTGTAATTTATTTACAAATAAAACACAGTATGTGTCATAATTTACGGTTCAATTTTTTGTAATTTGAAAATAATCACATTAAGGCAGTCTATTAACAAAACGAGAAATGTTGAGCTAGTTTCATTAAAGATGTTGGTGCAGAATTTAACACTATTCCAAAATAATAATTTTGACGATTTTAGTTATATTTCTAAATCATAAGCTATCAGTTATGCAAAAACGTCAATAAAAAGTTTGTTTCCTGATACCAAAACAACCGAAAACGTTAAGTTAAAAAGAGTGGAACAAGATGTTAAGGAAAATGAAAACCAACTCCGACCGAACTTACCGAATGTACTTTAGTCATGGAATTTACGAAAAATACGATTTCACCAATCAAAAATACATAGTAAAGTTAAGCGTTAAAATAATTATTCTTCAGGACAAGGAATTGAATTAATAAAAGCATAAATAAAACACTCGCTACTTACCGAGAAAAGCTGTTTGATGCTTTGAAGACTATTCTTCACTATTCTTCTATTCTTATCCAACTTCGAACGAAAGTGAAAGAGTCTTTTCGGTTGCTAGTATCTTCTTAACGAAAACTAGAAATCGGTTGCAGTTTCCAATGTTAAACGCTCTTGTATTTTTAAAATATTATTTTTCAGATGAAAATAAATTATTAACTAATTTTTATTTTTTAAAACTACAAATTGTTTTTATTTAAATCCACTATCCGGATTATTATCCGGATATCCGGATAATTACTTTACATACTATTCGATATCCGGATAGTTAAAATCACGGATAAATGGAAACACTAGTTATGTGGACCAAAATTGTTTACAGAAACTGCTTAATTTAATGTTGATGTCATAACATTTTATTCATTTCTAGAATCATTCCTATGTTTCATTCATGGGAATTAAGCTAAATTCATAAAATGTTACAACAGTTTGGTTGGTTACAACAACAATTAAGAATTTTTAGATAATTTGCAAAAATTATTAAAGAAGGCATGAGCATGAGATTATTAATTTCAGATTCATAGCTTTGAATCCAGTACAAAGGCCTACAAAGTTTACCACTGCATCTTAGTACGTTATTACGCAAATGAAGATAGTGGTCATATTTTTAAGTCGTAAAATGAAAATGTATGTGTGTGTTTGCATTTGTAAAGGAGGCGTTCATTCCTTCCCAATTTGTTTAACAATACAATTTAAATGAAAAAAAAATCAAAAAATTTAAATATTTGACTAACATATAAAAAATAATATTAATTTTCGGCGATTTTCTAAAAATTATAAAAAAGGAAATTTAAATATAAGTAAACCTATATCAAAAAAGACAAACAGGAAATATTAAACAAATATAATAATACTTTTAAATCACTTAAATTAATTATTCAACGTAGCCGTTCGGTTTTTGTGTTTGTTTTCATTACTTTTCACTAAACAATTCTTTCGCACATATTTTAGATGCAAATTAATTTAAATTCATCAATTTAACATTACGAAAACAAAACAATTATTAAATAAAAAGGCAAATGTTCAGATACCAAGGATACAAAATCAATTCAACAATCAACTAACTTTTTACAAATTCAAATTTAAACTATTATTTAATTGATGTACAAAATTGTTTAATAACTTTTCAATGAACCCTCGTAAGCATATTGTACGGTTTATAATTCATGATCAATTAGTAATTACATAAATATAAATATAATAGTTGGCTAACTTTATTTTCCAAAGATTTGTTTCAGTTTTTCACAAATAATTCTCTATTTAAATATTTTCACAAAAGATGGTCTTCAGCTGAAGGTTTGTTCTAGAAGAAAAAATTAATTTGCTCAAGACATTTTATCTACCTTAATAAATCATCTGGCAATTAAATTGAATGATTTTAAATGGTATAAATTATAAAACATCGGAATACATAATAGTATATTACATATCTAGAGTTGTAAATAGCATTTTACATGCGAGAGAAAATTTTGCGCACGAGACGCGTAGCGTCGAGTGCAATATCTTCACGAGCATGGAAAATGCTTTACAACTCGAGATTTGTTATATACTTTTCCTACGACTTTGTTTTGATGCCCAAACGCATATAATTACTTGAAAAAATGAACTACTAATTATAAATAAAATGCAAATAGTTTACAAATTGTGGTAGGCTTTGCATTATTCTGTGTCAAAATGAATTGAAATATTTAATTTTTAAAAATCAAATTTTTCTTTAAATAAAAATTTTTCTTTTTATTAAAAGCGTGCGGTAATATATATATGAAAATCCATTACCGCACGCTTTTTTTTACTTACCGCACGCTATTTGAAATAATCAATTTACAAGTCATGGATAGTGCGATGTAATTTATAATTTACTGTGATAGGAGTAGGAAAAGTTAATATAATTATTAATTTCTAATTGATCATGAATTATAAACCGTACAATATGTTTACGAGGGTTCATTAAAAAATTATTAAACAATTTTGTACATAAATTAAATAATAGTTTAAATTTGAATTTGTAAAAAGTTAGTTGATTGTTGAACTGTTTTTGTATCCTTGGTATCTGAACAAAAACAATAAGGCATTTTAGAAAATGCAAACAATATTTTTTAATTTTCCATTCTGTCATTCTATAATAATAATAATTATCATTATCATTAAATAAATTTCGTTTCATTTTGTTTATTCGTGAAACATGCGAATGAAATTTGTGTTCATATATGTACTAAGGCATTTTAAGACATGTCCACGGTATGGTGCACATAATGTACATGACATGTACAATATGTGCAATTTTGTGCACGGGGATTTTGTATCATGCACCTTTAATGCTCATTTCATGCATTTTTTCAAAATTGTTTTGCGGATACATAGCTGGTAATTATTATAGTTTTTGGATATATTAAATGCAAAAGATTTTAATGGACAATAGATTAACATAACAAATGTATCAATGGCGCATTAAAATAGTGAATGAATAAAATGATTTAATAATTGTACTATAACTTAGTGTTGTATATAATTCTAGAGTAGCATTTGAGACCATTTCGAAGGATGGTAATAATATTCAACTCGCATTAGTAGGATTTCTTCCATGGTTTCATGCGTTCGGATGCTTATCACTGATTGGTTTATGTTCTACTGGTGCAAAAATGATTTTTTTACCAAAATTTGAAGAACGTCTTTTTTTGAGCACAATTGAAGTAAGCATTACAAATTTTTATTTTACCTATAATTTCTTCCTATAATTTACTGTTATAGCGATACAAAGCAAATAGTCTTACCATGGTACCTCCGTTAATTGTGTTGTTAGCAAAAAGTGATATAGTTCAAAATTATGACATATCAAGCGTTCTACAAATACTAAGTGGTGCGGCTCCATTAGGTCAGGATGTAATTGATTCAGCTTCTTTGAGGTTAAGTCCAGGATGTGTGATTAAGCAAGGTTTCGGTATGACTGAAACAACATTAGGAACAAAAGTTCAGAGACGTAACTTAATAAAACCAGGTGGAGTTGGAACCTTAACACCAGGAAGTTATGGTAAAGTTATTGACACCGAAACTGGAATACTTTTAGGAGCCAACCAACAAGGAGAATTATTATTTAAAGGAGACCAAATTATGAAAGGTTATATTGGGGATTTGGAAGCAACACGTAATACAATCGATGCAGATGGTTGGTTACATACTGGCGATATTGGTTATTATGATGACGATGGTCACTTTTATGTAGTGGATCGACTAAAAGAGTTAATAAAGTACAAAGGTTTCCAAGTGCCACCTGCTGAATTAGAAGCAGTTCTACTATCTAACCCGAAGATATTTGATGCAGCTGTTATCGGGTTAGCAGAGGAAGCATGCGGTGAGATTCCTGTTGCTTTTGTTGTTAAGCAACCAAATTATGAGATAACGGAGTCAGAAATTGTTAAATATGTTGACGGTAAATAAATAAATTATTGATCTAATGTCTTACCGATAAAACAAACCTAAAGATAATTTGTATCATTTCAGAACGAGTATCGTCTGCAAAACGAATTAGAGGTGGTGTTAGATTTATTAACGAAATACCAAAGAATGCTAGTGGCAAAATTTTACGTAGAGAGCTTAGAGCTTTATTAAAAGCTCCAATTTCAAAACTGTAATTTTATTTCCTCTAATCGATTTTTGTTTTAAATAAATGTAGAGAATAAATGAGAAAAGGTTATGTAAAAATATCGGTTTTTATTGGGTGCGTACGATTTGATTGAAACAACTGAAAAAACAACAAAAAGTGAATACAATTTTCAGTCGTTTCCGTTGATTCAGTCAAATCGAACACGGCTATTGTATTGAGCGTCGAATGATCGATTAGAAAATCGCTTTTCATCCATCTTGGGAAAAGAAAGACATATTAAATACGGTAAACACAGAAAGTAGGATATTCTCATTTCAAATATGAAACGGCGACAACAATTTGATCTTCTTCATCGTGGCAAACAAAACTCATGACTTCGTAGAGTTTCATTTGACTGATTTGTCTGCATATACACATTTTACTTTATTCTTATTATAAATAAAAAATGTCCGTCAAGTTCGAATAAAATTCGCTCGTCGAGGGTTTCGTGAACATAAAAGAGCAAAATATCAAAAATAATTGACATAAGTTTGGGTTTAGGGATGCAATCCCGGGATTTTTTGCCTCATGAATCCCGAGATCCCGGGATTCATTGTTACCCTTCAGTGTTAGCTAGTTGAATTGAACTAACAACTTTAAGTTGTATTTTCCCTTAGTGAACAAATAACTCAAATTCCTTTAGTTGTTGTCTTCAGAAAATGTTTTATTTGAATAGAATAAATTTACAAATTGTGTTTCTTATATACTAATGTTAAGGCGAGAAAGTTATACAATTCAAAAGATAGCAATACATAATATTCTTAAATCTACTACTTAAAAAAAATCTATTTCAAAATTAATATGAGCAAAAACTATGGTTTATAGGGATAATTCTAATTGCTCTGAAAATATGCAAAAAATATGGTTTATAGGGATAATTCTAATTGCTCTAAATTAAATGTCATTAAAAGGTAAACAATTATAAATGACAGAAGGTAAGTATAAAATACAATATATAATTAATCTGATTATCCATCTTGTAATGGTATCTGAGGAACCATTTACTCCTATACTGATTTTTCCAAATTAAATAGTAATACATCATAATATTAAGTTCTCAACCTATTCAACCTAGTCAAAGTCATATAATGAATAATCCAAATAATAAATTGAGTTCAATTTGCATATTTTTTAACATAGTTCTAATTAGTTGATGTTGAATGTTGTTGATGTTGTTTGTTAATTTTTTAAAAAATTTTGTAATAATTTTTTAGTAAAAATGAAGGTTGAATGTTTTCATAACTTTTGATTACATAAAATTAATAATAATAATGTACAAATTTGCAAGTAAAATAAATAAACAAAACTATGTTTGTAGGTTTATTTATTTACTATGGAATTTAAGTTGTGAAAACGAAAGTTATGATTTTAATTATAATCATTTCTTGTTGTGTTTACAAAATTATATTTTTGTTTTGTTTTTGTTAATTTCAACAAAAATATAATTTAGGAAGTAAACAATTAATTTTGTTTTATGTCACAACAATATTTCTTGAAAACAAAATTATTGGATTATATAAAAATGAATTTAATATAATAATCATTCTGTTCTTACATTTTAATCGAAATGTTTCGAGATAAATTGTGTAAAATAAAAATGGTCTTACTTTTTATTAAATAATAAAATTGATTACAAAGCGTTCAAATAAATAGTTATTTTGATATTTTAAAATATAAAATTTGTATAGTTTTATTTATACCATAAAACTATATATATATACAATTTAAAAAAACTAACCTACAAGTTCCCCTTTGATAGTTGAGACAGCTTGGATAATTAATAATAATTGATAGCACATAGAGTGACTTCTTCCTTTGGATGACACTTGATTTTGCCTTTTTATCCCAAAACAGCATTACTTATGAAATTGGTTATTTCAATGTTATTTGACTTAGCATTTAGTATAGTTTTCATGAGATAAAATAATTTCGCCCAAGTATTCTTAGACCTCGTGATCGTACATCAGTTGGATAAGTTGATACACCGTTTCTAGTTAACCATGTTACATGGTTCTTTCATGAATGACATGAACCATCGCGTAAACTCCATTTTTTTATATTTACAGAACTGAACAAACACCAAATTCTCCTTTCTTGTTAAATTAATAATTTTTGCTTTGATCAGATATTAGTATATAATAATTCTTTCTTTATTCTTTTATAAATTTTAAACTGGTTTTTTTACATCAATGATCTCAACAGGATTTTACTCTAATAAAATCAACTTACATCATATTATCTCCTTATATCACAAACATTTTTATTGTTGTTAAACTCAACAGGAATAGTAATTCCGGCAAAGGATTATTATTTTAATCTAACTTTTAAATATGAAACTATGAATATATAATTATATATCTTTGTTTTATTTTCAATTAGAAAACTTTATTCTTTAGATCAAAACGCGATCTCTTTTTCAATCGAAAAAGAAGAACAGAATTGAATTGATAAAATGTGATTTCTGACATTTCTTTCTTTTTCAGCAAAAAAAATGAACAAACATTGAGTAAGCAATGAGTACGTTTATTTATTTTCCGTGATATTCGAATTTTGAGGCTGTTCGGTATTATTTGAAAAAAACTGTTAAACTATTATGATTGTAAAAATGAAATGGAATATGGAAATATTTTTGATGGATGGAAAAGAGAATAAAAATTGGTTTTAATATTACTATTGCGAATATAGTCGACGTTACAATATAAGAGAAATTTTGTTAGATAATGGGATAAGTATAATTTTATTCTTAAATTGAAGAAGATATAGCTTTTGTAACAAACGTAAAAATAGACGGAAAATATTATAAGAAGAGAGGAAGGCTTTTAATCATCCCAACAGATATATATATATATATATATATATATATATATATATATATATATATATATATATATATATATATATATATATATATATATATATACAAAAGGTATGATCAAAAGGTCTAAGGGCCATCAAGCCAACGACTAGGTATGACCCTACAGAGGTCTCCCAGCTTTTGACCATATTCTTTTATTATTTTATTAGAAACGATAGACTTGTGTATGAGAAGTCTAGTCGTAGTTTATGGCGACCTAAAAAGCGAACGGACCAACAAGGATTTTCTACAAAAGCAGCAGATTGACGAATCGAAAGCACTTAAGCAGCATTAATTAAACATATTCTGATGTCGGTTCAGCAAAAGATACCCTTGGCAGAATTACTGAAGGACCCAAAAGACCGACCCCGGCCCATTACGATAGAAGAGTATAAGCGACGAAACAGAAAACCGGAAGCAATCAGAACTGTTGTAGTGATTAAGTAAAAAAAACACGTAGAGGAACGGAGGCAGCTATTCGCAAGAGCATAGCTGAAGCTTATAGGATCTTACATGTAACGACTGGAGCACAGCGGGAAGTATTTTTGCAAAAAATAAGATCGTTAAGGCAACAAAAGAAAGAAGTAAGGAGATATAAGAAGATGAAGAAGAACGGAAAGCATCAGTAAAATTATAAATAGATATATGTAAATTAGATGTAGATTAATAGTTTAGATATTTTTTTTTAATTTTTTTTTTAAATAAAAGTCAGACCAGCAGCCAAATTCTGTAACTGTGAAGCGGTGAAGTGATAAAAATTTCTTCGTTTCTTTTCATTAAAAAACTTATCACTTCACCGCTTCACAATTACAGAATTTGGCTGCAGATATATAAATAATTTTTTTATTTTTATTTTTTTTTAACTTTGATGGATACATTGATTAGGGCTGAAAAATTAATTAAAGAGGTTTGTGTCATCGAGTCAATTTTAAAAGAAGACAAAACTGTAACACCGCATGTGTTAGAAAAATTCTCTGAAGATTTAGAAGGATTAAGGGATAAATTTGGGGATTTATCCAAGACTTTAATTCTCGAACTTGATAGTGCCGAATTTGATAAACTAAAGAAGCGGTTCACTACAAGCTTGAGATCGGTGAAGCAATTATTATCTGAATATTCGATAAAGTTTGGTGAAAGTGCAAAAATCGCTAGTTTCGATATTGTTGCTACTTACAAACTGATTCCTCAGTTTGAAGGTAAAAACACAGAGAAGAAAATGTTCTAAACTTAGTTTAATTTCTACACGATACTTTGAGAGACCAGGTGGAAAAATCGATATTAATAGACTTCATTTTTCAAACCAAGTTATCAGAAAAGGCAAAAATTTCACTAGCTGCGTATAAAAAACCCGACTCTTTGGAAGAGTTTGCAACCTTATTTAAAACTGCTTTTAAAAGTCGTGTTTCAGCTTCAAAGATACATGCTGAATTATCGAATGTCAGACAAGCGAACTTGTCTGCAGACCAGTATGGTCACAAGATAGAAAGTTTAATTGCAAAACTTATCGCGGTTCAAATCGCAGAAAAGGGCGAAACAAATAGGGGCATAATCTCAGACTTAAACAACCAGATAGGGTTGAACATTTTTAAGTCAGGGTTAAACGAGCCACTGAGAACAACGATAAACGCGTGGCGGCCATGTTGCTTAAAGGATGCTATTGAGTTGGCACGAGAGATAGATGACCAAAACCAAGCCCAGGTATTGAATTATGGAACTAGGTTCCAGAAAAATAAAAATTATAATAGGAATAATTTCCATCAAAGAGAAGTAGTAAATAGGAATTTTAATCCCAGAAGAGGATATAATAATTTTAATAATAATAATTTCAATAAAAATTATAATAATAATTATAATAATAATAAAGGAAGGTCTGATAGTTACCGTAATAATAGTTACAATAATACAAGTGGTAATAAAAATAGAAATAGGAGAATTAATGAAGTTAGCTCGGGAAATATCAATTTTGATTTCAAAGAAAAAGGACGTGTTTTTTTCATTGCAATAAATATTTATCATTTGTGCTTTTATTTATGGAAACATTAAAAATCCATTTTAATTTGTTTTTCCTACATGCAAAACATTTCTTGTAATTTTAACAGTTAACTGTAGTGAATTGTGTCGAGATTTTTTTTTAGTAAGAACTATTAGTCGTGCTTATATATATACAGAACAGATACAAAATAAAACAATAAAGATTTTCTGTTATTGGTGATAAAATTACAAATAAAAAATTAACATTTAAAATAGTGCATTACTGAAAACTGTATTGTGAATGTGTTTTCTGTTCTTTTCATAGAAATTTTTATAATAAATAAATAATTTAAAGTACAGTACAGGCTACATAAACTGAACATTTTGTTATATGTAAGCTTAAAAAACAAATTTATTTCATATACTAATATTAACACATCTAAACGTAACATCTCATTTGAAATTGTGTATTACTCGTTTACAACGGTATTACATATAAACAAAAACAAAAATATAATCACGACAAGAATTAACAATTTTAAGTAACAGGATAACTGTATGATTTTATTTGATTTTATTTTGATGCTGGGATAGTTTCCGTTTTTTATTTTATATGGTTGCATTTGATTTTAGCGGTATACAAATCTATTCAAAATTTTCAAAATAAACACGGTTTATTATTAAATATTAATTATGATACATTCACCAACTCGCAAATTGAGAAGTAGTAGCACAACTACACCCTTGGATATTTTGTTGGATAAAGAAGATGTTGATCAAGTCCAGCCGCTTGTTTTAAACGCTCAGAATACGGCTAAAATTACACTGTCATCGATTTATAATGAGTTGATGGCTTTGAAAGAGTCATCGAGAGTATTTCACTTGAATCTGGAGGCTAATTTGAACAGTATCAGGAAAGAAAACGGCGAACTTAAAGATATGGTTGGTGAACTGCATGTTGCGCTTGAAAATCTTAGAGCAAATTGCAAGCCGTTCTCGGGTGTGGCAAGTTCAAATGATTCAAGAACATCTGTGGTGGTTGAGTTACCTGTTGTGACGAATAAGGTGAAGGAGGCGGTAAATAAAAATATTAAACCTTTTAAAGATAGTCCTGCTTCTAAGTCTTCAAAAGATATACCTGCTTCTAACAACATCCAATCTGGATCCAAAATTGTAAGCAAATCAAAAGGATCTAGTATTAATGTAGGTGCTTCTGAACCTTTATCTACTGGTTCGGTAGAAACTGGGAATAAAAACTCTTCTGAAGTGATAATCGGCAGTGGTATACTAAATACGTCACTACGGACAGTTCAACCTCTCAAATGGTTGTTTGTGTCTAGGTTGCATAAGGAAGTTAATTATGAAGATGTTAGGAACTACATTAAAAGTAAATTTGATATTGAAGATATGGTACTAACGCAATTGAAACCTAAAGGTGACGATGGTAACCGTGGCTATGTATCTTTTAAAATTGGTGTTTCTGGTAGCACATTTGATTTAATGCTTGCTCCTGAAGTATGGCCTGATGGTGCTCTGGTAAAAGAATTTACAAACCGTGCAAAATATGGGAACCGTTTTTTACGCCCACGCTTGACTCAAGAGGGCTTAAAGTAAATCACAACATATACGATGGTCATCAAAATGTAGGGGTTATTGGATCAACTGCTTCTGATAATTCTTATTCAACTTCACTCAAAATTTACTATCAGAATGTTAGAGGCTTACGTACAAAAACTATTCAATTTTCTTTAGCTTTAAGTGACAATGATTATGACATTGTAGTTTTAACTGAAACATGGCTTTCTCCTGATGTCTTTGATTCGGAACTTTTTTCTAGCAACTACGTAGTTTTCAGGTGTGATCGTTCATATTCTCGAGGCGGAGGTGTGCTGATTGCATTAAAATCTGACTTTATTTCCAAAAAGATTGATTTTGTATCGCCATTGGACTGTGAGGCTGTGTGGGCTAAAGTTAAAACTCCTTTAAGGAAGTTTGTGATTGGAGCTCATTACATTCCCCCCAGTTCTAATTTAATATTTTATTCTGAGCACTGTAACATCATAACGTCTATTGTTGAATCTATTGACGATAGTACAATAGTACTGGTGTTCGGCGATTTCAACTTACCGTATATATCTTGGCAAATGAATTCTAATAGCCTTCTACCTAATAATAATCTCTCTGCTCTTGAGTCTCATTTTGTAGACTCTCTAGCATCCTTAGATTTGAATCAAATTAACGGCTTATTTAATTCTCGTGGTCGGTTATTGGATTTAGTTTTTGTATCCGGGAACTTCTTTGAATCATTGTATAATTTGGAGGAATGTCATGAATGTTTGGTTAAAAACGATGAACATCATAAGTCAATTCTTCTAACAATTGATCTTGGTAATATTGAATTTGTACGTAATGTTAAGAGTTCGTATTTAAACTTTAATAAAGGTGATTACATTAATTTAAATTTATTTTATGATGATGTTGATTGGCTAGCGCTGTTTGATTTTTGTGACTTGGATCTTGCAGTGAAGAGATTCTACGAGGTAATAGCTCTAGGAATTCAAAACTTCATTCCAATTTGTGCAAAGCGTCAACCGAAAACAAATCCATGGTCGGATAACGCGCTTCGGCGGGCCAAAAACCGTATGGATCGGTTACGGAAACAGTATACAACCCGTTTTCATCTATCTAGCTACTGTGCGTTTAGAAATGCTCGGCGTGCCTTTAAAAAAATGCAACGATTAAAGTTTCGTAAATACGTAAGTAATATTGAACTTGGAATAAACAGGAATCCTAAGAAATTCTGGTCTTTCATAAATTCGAGGAGAGGCATTTCTGGTTATCCTCGATTTATGAAATTCCGATCTCAAGAGTCTGAATGTTCTTCTGTAGTAAGTGAAATGTTTTCAACGTTTTTCTCTTCAAACTTTTTACCAGTGTCTGAATCGTGTAAATTGTCTGAATCGTTACCTGGTTCCGATGATGATCAAGCTATTGCTAGCATTGGTTTCATTAGACTTGATGTTAATCAAATTTGTGAATATCTTTGTAGCCTTAAATCTAATCATAATTCTGGTCCCGATAATCTACCTGCCATTATTTTGCGCAACTGTGCTTTTTCTCTAGCTTATCCCTTGCAATTGTTATTTAATAGATCACTTGAAGTTGGATTTGTTCCCGCTTGCTGGAAGTCTTCGTATGTCATTCCGGTGTATAAAAGTGGAGATAGATCATTAGTTGAAAACTATAGACCCATTTCTATTCTATCTGCTACCCCTAAGTTGTTCGAATGTATTGTTCGGGATATATTGTTTAAGGAGATTGGAAAGTGTGTCATTCCCCAGCAACATGGTTTTTTTCCTGGCAGATCTGCTTCTACAAATATGATTGAATTTGTTGATTTCGTTGTGAATACAATAGAAGAGGGTGAGCAGGTGGATGTAGTATTCACCGATTTTAAAAAAGCTTTTGATAGAATTTCTCACGAAATTGTAATATCTAAGTTGCGCTGCGCTGGTGTTCACTCTGCCATGCTTTTGTGGTTAGCTTCTTATCTTGAAGATAGAATACAAAAAGTGAAATTAAGGGATCGTATATCGTCTGGGATAGACGTTACTTCAGGGGTGCCACAGGGTAGTCACCTTGGACCTCTACTATTTTTAATATTTATTAATGACGTTGGTAGTTGTCTGATGCACTCAAAATTTTTGCTGTATGCAGATGATATGAAAGTATTTGTTAAAATAGTTACATTAAATGATTGTAAGCTTCTTCAACAAGATTTAAACCGTTTTACTGTATGGTGTCAACGAAACAAATTGGAACTTAATATTGGGAAATGTCGAGTTATGAGTTTTTATCGGAAGAAAAATCCCATAAGCTACGCGTACAATTTTAACAGTACTGTTATTGAAAAAGTGAATGTGCATAAGGATCTTGGCATTCACCTTGATTGTAGCTTAAATTTTATTCAACATACTGAAACAATAATAAATAAAGCCAATGCTATGCTTGGATTTATGTTTAGAACATGTAAGGATTTCCGAGATGCTTCTACGTTTAAAACATTGTTTTTTTCTTTAGTTCGATCACAATTAGAATATTTATCTATAATTTGGAACCCACATTATGTTGCTCGAGTTAATCGTATTGAACGCATTCAACGGAAATTTAGCCGCCGAATTTGTCGTTATTGGCTTAATAATCAGGAGTATAAAAATTTAAACATTCGTGACCGTGCTTTATTACAACCACGATTTCATAGAACGAATTATGGTAAAAATAATCCTCTGGATATGGCTATAAACAGGTTTAACATGTTCTACAGCGCTTTCGATTTCAACATCGGTAGAAATGAGTTTAAAAATGAAATTACTAAATTATTTAAAACATAAAATTTTATAAGTAGGTCAATTAAATTAAATTTTATTTGGTTTTAATTTTAATTATTAAATTTTAATTAGATGTTAGCAAATTATTTAAATTTTAATATGTATAGGAGGTCGGTTAAATTAAATTTTAATTTGTTTTTATTTTTATTATAAATATTTTTAGGAGTTCCAAAATGTTTAAAGCTTAAAATGTAGGTCAGTTAAATCATATTTTGTTGATCAATTGAATAAATAAATAAATAAATAAATAAATAAAAACGACGAGCTAGTCTCCGAAGAAGTGGTTTCGCGAGGCTCAGAGAGTCAAGAATAGTAGATTTTAGTAATAATAAAGAACCACTAAAAATTTTTAATATACGGAATAGCACATCAAATTTTGTAATCACAAAGACTAACATAACGGAAAAAATGGTATCATTTTTGATTGATACGGGAGCGGATATTTTGCTCATTAAAGAAAATGTAATCAGCAGGGATATAGAGCTGATAGATGAATGGTGTAAGATTATCGGTGTAACGAAAGAGGAGTCACATACATTAGGGATGACGGCAGTAAGAATAAATTTTGATGATGTAAATTTTTGTTCCAATGAAGACGAAGTTACCAGAGAATAATAGATTTGTGATACCGGCACGAACTCAGATAATTAAAGCTATAGACATGAGCGTTGCTGAGGACAGTGTGATTCTTAACGAGGAACTACAAGAGGGTGTATTTATTGCCAATTCCTTAGTTCCATCAAAAGGAATTGCGCATGTAAAAATTGTAAATACCTTAGGTAGAGATGTAATAGTAGAAAAATTTTCACCAAAGATGACACCATTACGTGACTATTACGTGATCAACACTTTCAAGAAGAAAATCGTCATGAAGTCGGATAAAGAAGAAAGGTATAAGAGGTTATTGGAAGAACTAGAAATCGACAGCTTAGATGATGCAGCAAGAAATTCGATTTTGAGAATATGTGAGCAGTATGCAGATATTTTTCACTTAACGGGGGACAAGTTAACAACTAACAATTTCTACAATCAAACAATTTCAACAGTAGATAAAAGTCCAGTTTATATAAAAAATTATAGACTACCGCAATCGCAGATAGAGGAAATTAACAAGCATGTTGATGAATTAGTAAAAGATGGCATATAGTATATATAAAAGGTGTTGTTCGAGGATAAAAGTAGTATAAAATTGTCAGCGATAGAAAAGTATAAAAATTTAGCAGTGATATAGGCGACTTGAAAATAACAGTGTTATAAGTAGAAATTATTGTAAGTGATATAAATTTTTTCAATTATGTGTATAATACATATCTATAAAATTAAAAAAACTTTTTAAAAAAAAATAGAACCGACTTTAGAAAAAACAAAAGAGGCACAAAGAAGTGAAAAACAACTCAATTGTTGCTTTTATAAACAAAAATACGTTACATTTTGGTTAATTTAATTTAATTATACCTTACGATAGTCAAAAAAATTACGCTATTATACAAAGTTACTATATTAAAATAGTTACTTTTTATTATAATTATTATAGTTATTATAGTTGTTATAATAGTTTTTATATTTTAAAAGTTATTTGTAGTACAAAACTGTTCGAAATCGGTGCCACATTGACGAAAAACCGACTAATATGTCATGTCTCGGGCTTGGCACCGATTTCCAACAGTTTTGTACTACAAATAACTTTTAAAATATAATAACTATTATAACAACTATAATAACTATAATAATTATAATAAAAAGTCACTATTTTAATATAGTAACTTTGTATAATAGCGTAATTTTTTTGACTATCGTAAGGTATAATTAAATTAAATTAACCAAAATGTAACGTATTTTTGTTTATAAAAGCAACAATTGAGTTATTTTTCACTTCTTTGTGCCTCTTTTGTTTTTTCTGAAGTCGGTTCTATTTTTTTTTAAAAGTTTTTTTTATGTTTTAAATTAGAATTTTATTAATTATAAATTTTTTGAGGCATTAAAATTAATATAATAAAGCATTAATATTTTTAAAAGAGAGGTTCTTCCTTCTTGCTCTATGATTTAGACGCGTCAATTTTTTCCTGAAATTAAAAATTATTATAACAAAAAATTATTGTACTGCAGCTTCTTCGATTTTCTGTACCGTTAATCACTTTTGATTTGTATATTGTTTTCAACACAGTATTTCACTTTAAACAAAAACTGACAAAAATCACATAGTTGCAGCACGAAAAGTAAAAACAAAACTAGAAAAAATTTGTTGACTATGTTTACAAGATATAACAGGGATGACATTCTATTTTTTAAATTCCGTTTTGGTTGAGTTTTGGAATTTTATCTTTCTTGTAGGTTAAAAGTGATGAAAGTTTTTGGTCGGCTACTTCTATTAATTCTACCTACGTTAAATGGTTTGAAGACTTTTTTCAATTTTGAAGATATTTTTGGTGCATAACTGACTTTTATGCACCAAAAATATATTCAAAATTGAAAAAAGTCTTCAAACCATTTAACGTAGAATTAATAGAAGTAGCAGACCAAAAACTTTCATCACTTTTAACCAACAACAAAGATAAAATTTCAAAACTCAACCAAAACGTGATTTACAAAATAGAATGTCAATCCTGTGATAAAAAATACATTGTATCACCAAAAAGAAAAATAAGTACTAGGTTCAAGGAACATATAAACATCAAAACCGGCTATGAAACATCACCTGTTGCAAAGCACATTGTTGACACCAATCATAAAATTGACATCAATAGTCTCAGCTTAATTCAACAAGTAAGAGACAACAGAAAATTGGAAATAATAGTCATACTACATAAATCAAGAAATACAAGAAACCCTCCTTAACCTAGATAAAGGTCCAGTATTCAGCCCTCTGTTCAACAACAAACAAATTTAAACATTAAATTAGAAGACACAACCCACCAAAAATCACAATGTCATTATAATAGTCAATAACCATCCAAAATATTCATTAATAATTTTAGTTTTAACGCCCATGTAATTTAATTTTATCAACCAAAAAATTTCAAAAACAATTGTTTTACAACCCTAATTAAGAAAAACCCATTCAAAAATAAAAAATTCTTACTTTTAAATACAAATAGATAGGTATAAAAAGACCAATGTAATAGTTTCGTTTATAATAGAAATCAGAATTCATTCTCTGAAGAAGGTCTCTTCGAGACAGAAAATATATTTAGAAAAATAAAATATTAGGTGCGTTCGATTTGACTGAAACAACTGAAAAAACAACAACAATTGCATTCAATTTTTCAGTTGATTCAGTTGCTTCAGTCAAATCGAACACGGTTATTATTAAAGTGTACACTGAAAAAAAAAATTGAAGTTCATGACAACCTCATCTCGAAGTTGGCAGTTGATTATTCATGCAAAGAAAAATTATTTGCAAACAATTTCACTGTGATTGGGACAACTTCTCGATAACATTTTCCTAACAACAGAATGAGGTTTATTTAAAATATAAAGTGTTATATCCAATATAACAGTAGTTGAAGAAAGATAATAACTATTTCTCTGAAAAAAATTTTCTTTGGCCTTATATCATGAATTTTTCATTTTAAAGTTTAAGTATTTGAGATTAATTAAACTATATTTTATTTTCACATAAATATTTCGTGTGATTGTCTCAACTTCATCGATTTATAATTGTAGAGTTGTTGAAGCAATTTCGTAGTTTGATTCGCCATATGTGACCGCACGGTGAGGTTGAGACAATTGCATTTCGATTGGAAATAGGACATGTTTTTTTCAGTGTATAAGAAATCTTTTAATCAAAAAATTTTCAGCAAATTTTAAATCCCGGGATCCCAAAGCCTGTGGTTTGAAATTTATGAATACGGATTCATAAATTTCAAAACCCAGTCACGGGATTCAAAAACGCTCCCGGCTTGCAAGTCCTAATAAGCACTTACAATAGAAATATGTTTCTGAACGATTACTACAATTTTGGCTCTCTCGTTTTTCACAGAACCAATTTCCACAAATATAGCAACAGTTTTCGAATGGCTACAATTAGTGGTTAATTTTTTCTACCATACTCTGTATATGGTTTTTTAAAACTTCTGCGTAAGTTTTGTCGAGCTCACAGTTGCTTTCAATAACCAAGACGCCAATAAAATAAAAGCAAATGAACATGCCCATATCCGTATTCTTGAAACTTCGGTAATCGTTTAAATAACTAAAAAACTAATACGTGATTTTATTTTTCGTTTGTTTTGACACCGGGTTGCACGAAATATGTAAAGAAATAAGTCGAATTTAAAGATTAAGATTTATTATTTATTTACCGTACTTACCCTTTACCTTAAGTTATATGTCTAAATAACTTATATAACACATTGCACTGTAGTAAAAAAATAAAAATGACAGTCAAATTGAAAACTAGCCTCAAATAGCAACACCTGTTATATTATATGTATAAAAAAAAGAAATAAATACGGAACATTTTTATTATTTAACTCAGCAATATGACGAGGCCAGCCAGACCCACCCTGGAACAATTTCTTAGTTACGCCAATGAACGAGAGTAAAGAGAGGGAGTGAAAAATGTTAGTTGCTGATAATTATCATGAAAGTAATTAGGAATTTCATCAAAATATTCATCGCAGGATCACTTATTTATTTCTTTTAAGAAATACAATGAAAATATCATCAATACTTCAATATCTTTCGCTTATCTGTTGTTCTTTAATATTTTTTTTGTGAATTGTATTAGTAAACTGGTGAACAATTTTTACTAGGGTAAACTACAACAAAATAAAATAAAAATAAGACGACATGAAAAGTTAAATTAAATTTTAGATTATTGGAATCAGTTTGTTACTTCATTGAAATGAGACAGTAACTTAAATATCATCGATTAGAGTCGAAACTAATTGGTGGTTTTGTAGTAGCGGGATATTTATCACTGTTCCACTAAATGATTGGATAAGCTCAATAAAAATGGATGGTGAATCAAATGTTCTGTACGGCGGGGATATTGAAAATTTAAAGGAATTGGAAAATCATTCATTTGGTGAAATATTTTTAAAGCAACTGGCAGATTCGGGTCATCTTACAGTTCTGGTTAAAAATTATAATTAAACTGTCAATAATTAAATTTAAATCAATTTTTTTATTTATTATTATATAGATCGATGCTCTTACATCTATTGAAGTAAGCTATAAAGAACTTCGGCATAAAATAATAGAATTTGCACAATGTCTTGTGGCAGCAGGTTTGAAAAAAGGCGATGTCATCGCAATTGTTAGTGAAAATCGAATAGAATTTGCCTTAGTTTTATTTAGTGCATTGGTGTTGGGAATAACAATAGCTCCAATGAATGTCACCTATATAGAACGTAAGTAACAATTTTTGTTACATCATTTTTATAACAATTAGTAAAAACATTAGAAAACGTGAGTGCGGTGAAGAATTTACAAAAATGACCCGAAGATCTAAAGGTTAAAGTGCATTTATGTTAGTAAATCTTTTTATCTCATTTTGACACAAAACAATAAATTATATTAGTTAAGTTTTTTTTTGATTTCGGTGAAATTGTTTTTTGTTCTATCTCATTTTGTTTTCAAACTCAGAATAACATAATGTGGTTATTTGCTTATCAGCTACCATATGGTAATGTTTGATCTTGCAATACAAATATATTCAATACGTAATATAACTGTTTGAAAAATAAAGAACACATTAAGTCTTTCTGATAGCATGCTCATAAGCTTATTGCTCTGGTAAATATTTCATTATATGTATAAATTAGATGATTCCAACAGATATAGACAACAGTAACTAGCAATTAACCAACGTAACAGATAGTCAGGTAAGTGGAGTTCATCTAAGATTATCAGGATTTGGTTCCCGTTGAAACCTTTAAAGGCATTTTTAACATCCAGGGTGACAACAGCGGGAGTATTGTTTTCCACCCTCTTGCCATATTTAACCACTCAATGCGTTATACGCTATCTCACATACTGCAGAGATTGTATCAAAGGTAGAGCGTTTCTTTCTGGAACTAAATTACCAGTCAGAATGGCCCCGCTTGCCTTCAGTATGTTGCTCAAGGCGAGTAGCAATAATTTTCTTAAACATCTTTCCAGTTGTGTCCATCATGTACAGTCAGCGGTAGGACGATAGTTCTTGTGGTGGCTTGTCACCTTTTAGTATAAAGACAAGACGTTAGCGCTTCCATTCCTCAGGAAATATCCAGTGTAAAATTTTCGACAAAACGCATAGGATCTTGATGAAACTTTAACACGAAAATGGAAGATCTGGATTCATTTCAAAATTGCACAAAATGGCTGGGGGTCTCCCAAACACCCGTAAGTTTGAATCTTCAACGACTTCTAATCTTAATGAGACCTGGTTTATAATGTTTTATTACTGTTTCAAATACTTCTGCATACCAAATTCTGTTTTGTCACTTCAGGTTAAAAGTTTTTTTAAGTGTTTATGCCCTGCTTAAATTATCCTATTGAAAAACAAAGTTTAATGGGAAAATTGCATCGTAAATTTCCTATAAAATCCTATTAAATAATTCTTTTTCCTTTTGAAATCGATTGAATCCTATTCAATTGTCCTATAAAAATACATTGAATCCTTTTAATTAAAATGAAAATATTTCTATAGGATTATAAATTCTTCAATGGGATTGAATTTTCTGCGACCGTCAAAGTTTTATTAAATAATAAAAAATCCTACTTGACTTTATAATAGGAATAAACACATTTTAAAGGGAGTTTTATAGTCTTAGAATTTTATATATATTTTATTCCTTTTCGATTCTTAATGGGATTGACTAAGTTTTAATAGGAATTTCTAAAACCTTCAGATTTCCTATTAAATAATAATCAATTAAAATAAAATACACATATACAACCTTAATCACTATTATTATAGTCTTTCAGCCGAGAAGCGATAATTAAAACACATAAAACGATTTTAACGATATATTTCTAAAATGGATACTACTCTAGTGAATTTTGACCTTCCCATAAAACTATATAGAATTCTATTGAAAAATACTGTCGTGAAATTATAATTTTAAAGTCGTATATTCCTTTAGAAATTTTACACTTCCTATTAAAAACTATTAATCCTATTGGGAAATTTTGTCGTAACAAAACAATTTTCCAGGTTTTATTTTCCTTTAGAGATTATTCATTTCCCATTGAAACTGTTTCAAGGTCTTCCTTCAAAACAATAAAGAATCCTATTAAGAATCCTATTAAAAAAAAAATTGTCTAAGTTTTATTTTAATTTTCAATTACGTAAATTCCTGTAAAAACGTTTCATAAGGAACAGTCTGATATTTAAAGGATTATGAGCTTAATTCCATTTTCCCATTGAATATGAGTCTTCCATTAAAATCGTCCTGTTCCTATCCAGTTTTTATCAATATTCTATAGGATTGTACCTTTTCTAATGAGACAGTTTAAGCAGGGTCCCTACAAAAATTAGAGTTCCCGATACTGTAGCGTACAGTTTCAAATCAATTTTCATGAAACGTTGATATAAGGTTTCAATCAATATGAGAAACAATTCCTTAGGTTTTGTGGTATATTGGACAAAGGGTTGGAAGTTTGAAGTTGGAAGTTGGAAATTTTTTTTTGCAATTTTTTGTATTTTTGTCAGTGTCTTTATCACACTAATGCCTACAACAATGAAGTGATTATGATGAAACTTATCAAAAAGGTTTCAATTAGTGTAAGAAGATAATGATCAGCTTTTAGGACACATTGATCTAAGTGGACCCACCATACGACTGCTGAATTTTCTCTCTTTCTTTTTAATGTAGGTTGGGAGCATACAGACTTCGTTAATTAATAAATTTTGATGACACTTTGAGAATTTGAATGACAAAGAAATGATTAGTTTTTGAACGATATTGGAATAAGTAGTGGGAGTCGTCCGAGCATCTGTTTATTTGAAACTTCAATAACATCAGTGCCTGATAATTAGCTTTTATTAAACTTGGTATATACATATTATGCTTATAGTATGAATTTGTAACATTTCTGCATTCCAACTTCCGGTTTGTCACTTTCGGTTTTTACTTTAATTTTTTTACTTCCGATATTAATCGAAGTATTTAATGGATATTAGCTCACTATATATCTAGAACATTTTGTTTCCAGAGTTGTGAAGTTAGCCTATGCATCAGCGTCGCAATATTATTATACTAACGATTTTCGAAGTGGTCGGGTACTGGTCGGGTAATGGTCGGACAGTGGTCGGGTTCACATCATGAGCGTCTTGATACAATTTTCCATCTATATCAAGGTTAAGTACACATATATGCGCAAATACTGCAATTCTGCTTACCATAGTATGACAGTCGTACAGTCACTCGTACTTGATTTCCTTCATTTCCAAAATTGTATTTGTGAAACATGCCCAAATTTTGATTTACTGAAATGTTGTTGATTTTTATAACAAATCTTGCGTGTTGTCATAACGACATTGGGTTCTATTCAATTAATTAATTTTCACTTTTAACCCTACAACTTGCTGGTATACGTTCATGATGTTGCCAAAGTAAAAACAATGAAGCGTACTGCGTTAATTAACAAAGTGACGTGTTTTTAATCTAGTTCACTTTAGGTAGAAACACAACACAGATGATAACGTCGGACGATAAAAAAAGCGTCTACAATTTCGCTGTTCTAACCACAACAAAGGCGTCAGCGTGAAAAGCTGTCAAATATAAAATTGAATAAACTAAAATACTTTGGCCTTTGTCAAAATGAATTTCACAAATTTCAATTTTAAATATAACTAATTTTTGCTAATAAATAAATAATAATAGTTTTTCTACTAATAACTAATTTTAAAAATAAAATACAAAAAACAAATTATGAAAATATATAAATGAATAAAACCGAACTTTGAACACAAACTGAAAAATATGGAGGGGCTGAAATCTCACAGCTCTGAGATATCAAGACTTCGGTCTGGGTTAAGGATTTTGATATAGTTTTCGGCAAAAAACTTTTATGAGGACATGGTTTTTAGTTTTGGGCAGCGATGTATATGAAACATAACTCTTTGTTAAAGTACAAGTATTTTTTATCTCTGTTTAAAAATTTATTACAAAATTAACACGAAACATCAATACTTTGCCGGAAAATTATAATCAAAATTCCAAAAATATTGTTAAATTAAATAAAATCAAATTTTTTCAAAATTCCAAAAATATTCCAAAAATTAGAATGAAATCAAATATTTAAATTTTTTCTAAATTCCAATAATATTTCAAAAATTCTTAAAAATTCAAACTTTTTCCAAAATTCTAAAAATATTGCAAAAATTATTAGAAAATCAAAAATTGAAAATTTTTTCAAAATTCCAAAAATTATAATAATATCAAAAATTAAAAATTTTTCAAAATTCTAAAAATATTCCAAAAATTCTTACAAAATCAAAAATTAAAACTTTTACCGAAATTCTAAAAATATTGCAAAAATTATTACAAAATCAAAACTACAAACTTTTTCAAAATTCAAAAAATATTTCAAAAACTATAACAAATACAAAAATTCCCATGTCCAATTTCATTTTAAATTACATTTACGTCATAAAAACAGCTACATTTTTTTCAAAAAATTGGCTAAAAAAATTTTTGACACACTTGACATTATTTTTTGACAAACTTATAATGCCATAATTCTCTATAATAATAATAAAATATCATGTCATACAAACTATTAATTTTATTTTTTTCTAAAAAAATTGGGTAAAAAATAAATAAAAACCTTTCTTTTGACACACTTGACAACATTTTTTGACAAACTTATAATGCCATATTTCTCAATAATAATAATAAAATTTCATTTCAAAGAAACAATTTTATTTTTTTCCAAAAAATTGGGTAAAAAGCTAATTAAAAATCGTTTGACACACTTGACAACATTTTTTTGACAGACTTATAATGCCATAATTCTCAATAATAATAATAAAAAAGTAATTTTATTTCAAAGAAACAATTTTATTTTTTTCCAAAAAATTGGGTAAAAAGCTAATTAAAAATCTTTTGACACACTTGACAACATTTTTTTGACAAACTTATAATACCATAATTCTCAATAATAATAATAAAATTCATTTCAAACAAACAATTAATTTTATTTTTTTTCCAAAAAATTAGGTAAACAAATAAACAAAAATCTTTCTTTTGACACACTTGACTACATTTTTTTGACATACTTATAATGCAATAATCTAGATTTTGGTCTCACATACCAATCCCGACCATCAAGATTTCTCCAAATTCAATGTTCCTACTCGTAATCACTTAAAATGAACGTTATTTAAGCAAAAAATATGCAAATTTCCTTGTTTTGACACACTTGACGATTTTTTAGACACACTTCCAGTACAGTTATCGAACACATCGTCCTTTCTTATTAAGTAAACCTATTTTTAGAAAAAAAAAATTTTCAAATCCGTCTAGCAGTTTTCTAGATTTCGTAGGTTGTGACGGCCAGCCGGCAGACAGACATACATTTTTTTTTTTGCTTTTTTAGAATCAGTAGGTCCTAAAACGTCGAGAAATGTCAAAAAAGTGGGGGTAAGAATTTCACTTTGAGCTCATGAATGTAATACTTAGGTCTTTCAGACCGAAGTAATTCAGTTGACAACTCAAAACAAACCGATTACAACCTCAGAAACGCGAAAAACATCAGAAAATCATATATTTCAGTTGGCGGCACTGTCAGAATAACATTAAAAATTACCCTTGCAGCCAAATAAAAATAAAATTGATATCTGGCAATAATCATCGCCGACGATAAATTAGAATAGAATCTAAATTTTCTCCGACGAAAAAAACTTTTTCGTTTATCGCTGTAGTTGTGTTTGAAATGTATGGATCCTGTGTATTCTAATGTTACTAACGTCGTCGTCGGACGAATTCACCCGTGTTGTGTTTCTAGCTTTTTTTCTATATTTTCAGGTGAGCTCTCTCATGCATATAATTTGTCATATCCAAAGGTGATTTTCGCTGCACCGCAAAATATAAAAAATGTCATGAAAGCCTTTAAAAAATCAAATTTCGTCGAAAAAGTGATTCTATTTGGAAACGAGTTATTAGATGATTCTGTAATTTTATTCAACGATTTTTACAATAAGTATAAGGTGAGTAGAGTACAATATTTAAATTGGGCAGATTTTGATATCCGTTTATTAATGTTAAAAACAAACAGAACTCGACAGTTGTGATTATGATAATACATACTTGTAGATAATAAAATTTTATTTCCAGCAACCATTCAACGAAAATTTCAAACCAACGCAAGTTGATAACAAAAATGATGTTGCTTTAATTCTTTGTTCTTCTGGTACCACTGGTTTACCTAAAGGAGTTCAACTTACACCTCACAATATATTTGCTGGTAATGAAGTTTTTAGGTAATTATAGAAAAGTAAATTTTTTTTCTAGATCTCTATCTCACAAGTATAAATGGATATTACGAGCATTAATGCGGCAAAGAAAGTATTGGCAAATCTCATCACTATATTTAATTACAAACCTGATGCGGATCAAAACTGAATTACTAAAAATTAGAGCTCTTAAATCCTACAAATATTTTGCTTCTCGAAAATAAACACTAATGGTAGGCGAAGTTTTGCCGAGGTTTCCCTTTTTATCGCTAGTCGATTTCCTATAAACTTTGCTAAAAGTCTTTAACTTGGTACTAATAAATTCAGGAAATCGAGTTCAATATCAAAAGACCAACAACGTATAAACCAGATGATCGAAAACGAAAATAAAACTATACTTGATAGAAGGATGTATTAGAAAACGATGGTAGCTGCTACAAAACACTTCTAGGTTTCGTCTAGAAAAGGCCCTGTTTGTAATTGTAGATAAAAACTGTTAGAAAAAATATCGATTAAGTGTCGCTAGCATTGACTGGAGTAGGCGAGGTATCATCCGTAGATTTAAAATTAACCAAAACTAACAAATCAAAATTAAACTGAACTCTTTATGCGTAAACATTTTAGAAAAGTTTTATCAAAATTGCTTTATAATTGTAGATCGTTGTGTGGATAAAGAAGTAGATCAAATACAAACAAAACAAATTTACCAAAAGTGACAAACCGGCACGTATGCAGAATTCTGGTATATTTTACAAAAATATTATAGATTCTTTCACATTAAATTTTCACATAAACCGTTGCTCGTGCCTCGAACCCACATATACTATGTCCAATTTTGAAATGAAATCAAGTCTTCCATTTTCAAGTTAACCCGTTTCGTTATGGTTTCATGAGTCTTCATAAACGTCTAAGATTTCAACCATCCACCTTTTTACCTACTAAGTTCTCACAATGTATAATAACAGAGGACAACTTGGAAATTTCAAATAAGATCAACATATTAAAATTGTTGTATATAATTCCAGAGAAGCAGTGGAAACCATGACAGTAGGAGGGAATAGAATGCGACCAGCTATTGTGGGCATTATTCCATGGTTCCATGCATATGGGTGCTTAACACTCATTGGTTTATGTTTTACAGGGTCGAAAATGATGTTTTTACCAAAGTTTGAAGAACGTCTATTTTTAAACACAATTCAAGTGAGTATTATAATGTTTTTTTTTCAAGAAAACGTTTACCTTTTTATTTATTTATTAGCGTTACGAAGCAAATACTCTGTTTATGGTACCTCCTTTGATTGTTTGGCTAGCAAAAAGTCCTATTGTCAAAGACTATAACATATCAAGTGTTCAACAAATACTTTGCGGTGCAGCACCTTTGAGCCAGGATGTTATTGACTTGGCTTTACACAGACTAGGCCGTGACTGTATGATAAAGCAAGGATACGGTTTAAGCGAAGTAACATTAGGGGTAACAATTCAGAGATATAACAAAATTAAACCAGGCAGTGTTGGAACGTTAGCAAAGGGAACGTATTCCAAAGTTATCGATACCGAAACTGGAAAAACTGTTGGGGCCAATAAACAAGGAGAGTTTTTATTTAAGGGAGATCAAAGAATGAAAGGTTATATTGGAGATTCGGCAGCTACACGTAATACAATTGATGAAGATGGTTGGTTACACACTGGCGATGTAGGTTATTACGACGATGACGGTCACTTCTATATAGTTGATAGACTAAAAGAGTTAATAAAGTACAAAGGATATCAAGTGCCACCTGCAGAGTTAGAAGCCGTTCTGCTTACCAACACGAAAATCCTTGATGCAGCTGTTGTCGGATTGGCTGATAAAGACTGTGGTGAAATTCCTGTAGCATTTATTGTCAAACAGCCAAATATTGAGATAACCGAGACAGAAATATTAAAATATGTTCAAGGTAAAGAGAATATCGATGTTGATTGAATACATACATAAAAAACAAACACCAACTTTTTTTATTTCAGAACGAGTATCATCTGCAAAACGAATCCGAGGTGGTGTCAGATTTATTGCCATGATCCCTAAAAATGCTAGTGGTAAAATTCTACGTCGAGAGCTTCGAACTTTATTAAACACTCCAAAATCAAAATTGTAACACGTCACATTAATCGATTAATAAATTAGCTGCTATAAGCACATATTTTCAAAACTTATTGGAAAAACAATATATTTTGAACTTATTCGGATTTTAATGAGCATTTACATAGAAGTATTTTAAAGAATCGTGTGAATTGTCAAATTCAACAGGTTTTTTTTCAATTAAATGTAGTGTGTAGCAGGAACTACAACACATAAAAACCTTTTAAGACCTATACCTCACAACAAAGTTGATTCACGCATTTTTTTTTTTTGTTTTTTTTTTAATTTAAAGTCGAACAACAATTCCTTTATCGCATATATAATATTACAAACGCCAATATTTCATGAAAGGATAGAAGAATTAAAAACAAAATTAGAGGTAACAAGCAAATTTGTTTTAAAAAATTTGCAGGAACAAACTAAATTGCGGAGTTGTCAAAGTATGTTCTTGTCTTTTCCTCAATAAACTTATCAGTTCATTTATTTCATGGCTCCTCCTTCTATTCAGTAATTTATAAAAGAAAAGGCAGTTATATAAATACGATCGGCAATAGCAACAGTCATTAACAAGTCCTTAGGCAAGTGGGCGATAGCTGAAAACATTAATAAAATTAATAGAAAAAAATACGCCATTAACGTTTATTAAAATAAATGCCTACGAAAACCTACATAACAAAATCGGAACAAAACTGCTGGTGGTTTCACGACGGCCCAAAATCAAGTAAAGTTCTTATTGTGTAGTTACGTAGAATAGGATGTTAAACTCTTTGTTAATCAGAGTTAAGAGTTGTGATTTACAAGCAAAAATAATTATTTTTGTATACGTAAAGAGTTTGTTAACAATAAAAGTTTACGAAAAGAATGTCATGAATGTAAAAAAAAGTCGGACAAGTGCAAATAAAATTCGCTCGCCAAGGGTTCCGTGAATGTAAAAGAACACACAATATCAAAACTAAATGACATAAAGTTATGTTGTAAAGTCTTTATATCGCCAGACTATGGACGCATAACAGAATAAATGTTTAATCGTAGACGTCAATAGTAAATGTCAAGCACATCTACATTGATCAAAAATGTTACTTGAGGTTAAATCTTATCCATAGCTGTTTATGTTAACTAAAGAAAGATTTAACCAGTATTTTAATGGTTTAAATTGGGAATATTTGTTCTATAAATCAGCGTCGAAATATAGGGTGGTATACATACACTTAAAATAGAACTTTTTTAGCAATAACTAAAAAACTGTGTATCGCAAAATTCTAAAAAATATTGCAATGTTTCTTAAATTAAGTGATCTTTCAAATGACACCCCACTCGTTTGGGTCCAAAAAAGTTTTTGATGCGTTCCTATTCCATTATTAACATCATTTAATCATTAACGTTGAATCGAATCTAGCATGTCAACTTGACCAACAAGCTCGTTGTTTTCAAGAAATTCATTCAGCAGTGGCGCAACTGAATCAAATTTGTTTGACTTTCTTTATTCTTAATTTTTTACCATGATACTAAATTAATTAACACTGGTGAACTGCAAAGCTTGGCTTCGTCCTTACTCTATACTACACAACTCACAAATAATGTTTCCTCATATCTCCAAAAATTAAAAGTCTTTATCCGACGGGAGTGATCGAAGGGAAGAAGGACGCTAGTGAAGGTGTTTTCTGTGCAAGGTACCACACCGAGTGTGGTAAACGAAAACTTGTCAATTTTAATTCCACCAAAACACAGCTATTGATTGTTTTTAGATCAAAGACCAAGTTTTAAAAAATATTTCAATTAGTATGTGTAGTTAACAAATTGGCGAAAACATACGTTTTTATGAAGCAAAATTGTCAACAGCTTACTCTGGAATGATCATTTTATAACAATGACAAAAAGCAGGTCTAGAAAGCTTTGGCGTCTCAATCGCCCCTGTATAGAATATGGTTGTCATTTTAAGAGTGTCGCATCTGTTTTCATTCAGAGCATTCCATTCTAACAAAGAATCTATCTAGCTTCTGGGAGTTGAGGTTGAAAATAACATTTAACAATTACAATATGATGGGCCCACATCTTTTTTTTCCGCTTTTATACTGTTTTTGAAAGAATGGATAACTAAACAATAAATACTATCACATATTAAATTATGACATAGGTTAATATTTCATGATGAGATAGAGAAAAATAAAATAAAACTAGTGGGATGGGGGTGTGACCACTGACCATAGGGGCCACGCCAAGAACTTCCCGTAAGATTAAAAATTAAACAGTTACTGGATAAGGTATACTAAAGTACCAAACATAAAAAATATTATATGATATAATCTAACTGCAATAAATACAAATAAAAAACGAAAAATTACAAAATAAATCGTCGCTTTAATAATGAAACAACGTATTCGCAAAAGTGTAGTTTCGAGATAATTGAGTTTAAAGATTTTTCGATTTTCTGATTTTCGTAAACTCGGCAGCACTATTGAATGAATAAAGATTTGGAAAAAAAATTTCTACCAATTAATCTTGACTAATTTCCCCACAACATATTAAAATTTCACATTGGTACCTGCTGGCTTTTCTACCTAAAAAGAGGTGAAAAGTCATTCAGGTACCTTATACGTTATTTCATATTTCATATACGTTATTTCATTTTGCATTGAAGTACGATTAAGCCTAAAATAAATTATAATTGAACTAAAGCATGATATTCTTACAATTTTTTATTTATATGAACAGGTCTATCATGTAGTCATGAATGATGCTTATACAATATTTTAGATTTACCATTTCGTGTGGCGATCGTAATGTATGTAATATATACGACAATGATTTTACCCAAGTTGTTATTCTGTAGGAATTGAAATATCGTACATGCATTTACGCTGTTTCAATATTTAACCAAATTCAAATTTGCATGTACGTTCATTATCAATATATTAATTTTCACCCCCAGTTATAAAATAATTGGAAAATGTTAAAATGCCACTCTATAGACATCCTTATGGGGAATGCAGCGCACCCATTATATAATAACAACGTATATATGGCATACGTTATTTCATTATTAAGGCGACGAAATATTAAAACAAATTTGAAAAAAAAGTCAACAAAAAGTGAATATTAGCTCAATGAGGGTTTTTAAAGCCTTAAATACGCAAAATTAAGATTTATTTATTATACGACACATCAATTGTAATAATTTTTTAAATAGAATTTGAATGTGTACGTGCACGTAATCATATTTAAATTTAATAACATACTAACACTCAAACTGCAATCTAAAATAAGTTGTCTAGACCGATTCAGAAGGTATTGAAAGGGGAAGATATCATTAAAATGACCAATATCAAAAATGATCTCCAACACAACAACCTAACCTTATAGTAAGATAAAAGGTCAGCATTTGTTTGATGAACGGCGACCACTATATACAAAACACCTCAAAAGCAAATTTGTTCTATCTCATGCTAACTAAAAAGTTTTACCAAGCATTCGGCAAAAACACTTCATAACTGTGGCTGTTGTTGTGATATATTTTAAAGAAGAAGATAAAGTTTTTAACCGAAAGTGACTAATTGCAAAACTACTATAAACATTACAAAAACCTTATGATTTAAGTTTCAACAAAATTAAACGTCAGGACTGAGTGTTATATTGAAGTCTAAAACAACAGTCGTTCAACGAACCACAGACATCCTCCCCGACTCCTTTGAAAATAGCTCATTCAAAATAGCATGTTTTCCATATTCAAATAAACCCGGATGCGTTTGTAGCTCATTTTAATTCAAAAGTTTCATCTAGTTCTCATGAAATAACATCTATTTTTCAAATTTTCTTAAAAAACTCAAAAAGTAAGATAGCAATTGTTTATACAAATGCCATTATAAATGGCTGACATGATGACAAACAAAATGGGAGGTAAATGGTCTTGATAGCATTACTTATTCTCGTAATATTTGCATGAGATGATTTTCTGTTTTTTGGAAACCACTAAAAAATAAATGAACTGATTTTATTAGAAAAGGACTGGGCTGTAAGTTACGCCAATATATATCGAATGTGACCATTAAAGTTGAAATCAGATCATCCGTTGTTGAGAAAGCGTTGGACAAATTTTTGTCCACATACGACGATACACACGCACATACCCACACACACATACATACTAGCAGCTAAAAATAAACAGCTTCAGGAGGTCTTGAAACGTAAAGATAATATAAAAATTTTGATTTTGAAAAACGATCCAAAAACAATAACTTCTTATATTGGAAAGTTAATAAACAGTTGACCAAGCAATCTACTCTCGAACCTCTGACCTTTTAGTCAAATTTAGAAAATAACTCAGGTTTTTGATATTCAAGTAAACCCGGATGCGTTTACAGCTCATTTACATACCAAAGTTTCATCCAGATATCATGCGTTTGCATAAAGAAAATGACACGTAGTTTTTTCACATTTTGTTAAAAATCTCAAAAACTAAGATAGCAATTGTTTATACAAATCTTATTATAAATGTCTGACATGATGACAAACAATATGGAAGCTTCATGACCTTGATGGCATTATTTAATCTCATGATATTTGCAAGAGATGATTTTCAGTTTTTTGGAAATCACTAAAAAACAAATAATTTAATTTCGCTAGAAAAAGACTGGGCTCTAAGTTACGAAAGATACATCGATTGCGACCATTTTCGTTCAAATCGACCCATCCGTTGTTGAGAAAGCGTTTGGCAAAAATTCTCCACACAGCGATACACACACATACACACACAAACACACACACACACACACATACAGACTGCCAGCTAAAAATAGTCTAAACAGCTTCAGGCGGTCATGAAACGTAAAGATATCATAAAAATTCCGATCTCGAAAATCGACCCAAAAACAATAACTTCCCATACCGGGAAGTTAACAAGTTGCAAAACTACTATAAACATTACAAAAACCTTAGGCTCTAAGTTTCAACAAAATTAAATGTCAAGACTGAGAAGTTTAAAAAAAACAGTCGTTGAACGAACCACAGACATCCCCCACGACTCCTTTGCCAAATTTTGAAAATAGCTGATTCAAAATAGCACATTTTCCATATTCAATAAAAACGGATGCGTTTGCGGCTCATTTTTATTCAAAAGTTTCATCAAGTTCTCATGCGTTTGCGTAATGAAAATAACGCCTATTTTTCAAATTTTCTTAAAAAAACTCAAAAAGTAAGATAGCAATTGTTTATAGAAATGTCATCATAAATGGCTGACATGATGACAAACAAAATGGGGGGTAAATGATCTTGATAGCATTATTTATTCTCGTAATACTTGAAAGAGATGATATTCAGTTTTTTGGAAACCCCTAAAAAATAAATGAACTGATTTCATTGGAAAAGGACTGGGCTGTAAGTTACGCCACGATATATCGATTGTGACCATTGAAGTTGAAATCGGATCATCTGTTTTTGAGAGAGCGTTGGACAAATGTTTGTCCACATGCGACGATACACACGCACATGCCCACACACACATACATACTGGCAGCTGAAAATAGCCTAAACAGCTTCAGGAGATATATATTATAAAAATTTCGATTTTGAAAATCGACCCAAAAACGATAACTTCTCATATCGGGAAGTTAATAAACAGTTGACCAAGCAATCTCCTATCGAACCTCTGTCTGACATGATGACAAACAATATGGAAGCTTCATGACCTTGATAGCATTATTTAATCTCATGATATTTGCAAGAGATGATTTTCAGTTTTTTGGAAACCACTAAAAACAAATAATTTAATTTCGCTAGAAAAGGACTGGGCGACAAGATACATCGATTGCGACCATTTTCGTTAAAATCGACCCATCCGTTGTTGAGAAAGCGTTGGGCAAAAATTCTCCACACAGCGATATACACACACATACATACACACACATACAGGCTGCCAGCTAAAAATAGTCTAAACAGCTTCAGGAGGTCATGAAACGTAAAGATATCAAAAAATTCCGATTTTGAAAATCGACCCAAAAACAATAACTTCCCATATCGGGAAGTTTATAAGAGATAAAAAGCAAATTCGCTTTAAAAATTCACATGTACAAAATTAAAATGGGGTTGCCAATAATTTAGCTATACTGACATATTCCGTAATCATGCGGCGCACTATTTTTCTCAATGATTAAAGTCCATGATAAAAAGTTATATGAAGGTTTGTTTCTTCGAAAAAGCATTAGCGTACCATCATCAAGGAATATTAGCTACAGCTAAAATAACTTATTAGCTTGGCTATAGTGATATTTCACAGCTTTTGGCAGTGGTATGTGATATCTCACGTTTCCTCATATGTTAATAGCAAGTACAGCAGTACGCGGGGTTGTAACACTCGAGTAAGTCCAAAATAAAAATATCTAGAAATCAATTAAAACTAATCCCTCCATGCAGACATCCCTCAAACAAAAACTGATCCATCCATATGCAATGAACACTGTACATTTCGGATAGTGGAATCACTAAAAGCAACATTAGAGGAATTGCGTGCCTGGAAATTTCCATTTTTCGACTGGTTGCAATCTGTGAGTTCAGTACAAATGTTGAATTGCCCGCAAAAGTTTCAAAAGAGCAAAGAATAGGGACTCTGACGATCCCTAAAGTGGGAGTATCTAAGAACACCACACACCACATGAACTGTATAATTAAAATTAAAATGTTTCACTCACCTCATAATTTGTACTTGATCCAACTCTTGATGCTCCTTCCATACTAGCCAAAGATGGTGAATATATATAATAAAACAACAAATCGAGGCTCCAATGTACAGGTGATTGTTGAACACCATCAATATCAATATAATAAAAATCATTGCGCCAATGGTACCGGTGAATGCTGAATTTGAATAGCAAATCAATATAATAAAATTCGTTGCGCTAAAGTCGCAGTGTGATGTCGAATTTGAATAATAATTCAATATAAAAAAATCGTTGCGTCAATGGTACTGGAGAGGTCTAAATCTAAAATATTTAATCTAAATAATTAATCTGACTGAACATAAATGATCATTTACTCGTTACACCAACCGTCTAAACAATTATCGATAAACTCACATTGTAGCGTCATACGATTAATTTATTAATTAATTCGAAAAACTCGAATTAGGTTCAATGGATTTTCTTTACCATTGTAGTTGGCTGCAAAAAGTAAATGTAAATTAGAAACTTCAATTTCTTTGCGGGCTTTGCCATGTTCAGAAATTTTTAATAAAAATCAATTTTAATAACAAATAATTCATGTGCTCATTAGAACCAGATAAATTATTATAAATTTATTCCAGTAATATTAGTAACCATATTAGTTAATTGCTAATTACAATTATAAGTTACAAGTAGTTTGTTATATCGATTTTTTATTTTTTATAATACACAATAAATATAAAATCGTTATATCAAAATACAAAATAGGATTTCGCATTGTTATCACATCCAATCAACTACAATTCCACTGTACATATCAGTTTTTATTGTAAAATAGCAAGACATTAGCAAAGTAGACAAGTAGAGATTAGCAAAATAGTAGACATTACCAAACGTTTGTTTTTTGTGATCTTGCAGTGGAGACTAGCCTAAACATAAAAATTTTCATAGTGTTTTATTTGTTTGCTCCTTTAAAAAAATTTATATAGAACGTCTTTCTACACTACTATACAATTAATGCTTGTTTTACTGTAGAATTCCAACTCAATCAATTTTATTTTTTTTTCCTATTTAGGAGAACAAAAACCACAATCTCGTTCTCATATAAATAAAAATTATTTATATGTAGATTTGAAATAATTTTATTTGAATTAATTTAGTTTTTAATTAAACACCAATTCACTGAGTAATTTTTTAAACTAATTAAATTAACTAAATTTACTTTACTTTTTACAATTAAATTTACTAATTAAATTAAAATGCAATATTTAAAAATAAACTTTTTTAATATGTTTATTTTTAATTTTATTAATAATAATATAAACTTCCTTATAGTAACAATTTGAATTTGATTTTTATTTTAATGAATATCGATTTCGACTTATGTCATCATCAGTTCTTAAATTATTATTACAATTTTTGCTCAAACTATTGTCTTATATACTATTTCCACTGCTATTTTTATTCGAAGTGTCTATTGGCACCCTCCACGGAAAAATCGGTGACCCGAATTTCAACCATAGAGACACGGACATTTTTAAAGAAATGAGCCGAATGAAGCTTTATCCGTGTCTCTAATTTCAGCCGTGAATATTACAATAATAAGCTTTAATTCACGGATGAATACTGTCCACGGATAAATACCATCCACGGACAAATATCATCTACGGATAAATACCACCTACATATGAAATCTGACATTTATGCCATTTATAATCCCAATATATTTTTTTCATTCATTTAGAACGAATTATACAAAAAATTTATTAATAAATAATTAGATTGCAAGAATAACCCTACTAATAATGAATTGATGATAGTGCTATATATATGAGCAATTTCACGAAGATTCAACATCGTTTTGACTTGACCCCTTTTAATTTTGATTATTTTTTGTTTATGGATAGTCTTGGATAAATAAAAAATACGGGTTCTCTTAGAATTTTTTTTTTCGACCAGGGGTCTTCACAGGGTACCCCTCAATTTTTTGTTATTTAGTGATGTGAGTGCATTTTGACGAGCGATTGTAGAAAAACTACAGTATCGATTTTCATAAATGATATGTCGTTGAATAGGTATTAAAACAAAGTTTTTAAAAATGTACACTGTTAATTTTTTGAAATAATTTTTAACGGTGTAACATAAGAAAAAAACGGTGTAATTGAAAAAAAGATGGCATAGCCTCTTTTTTTTTTTTTTTAACAAAATTGAAGCTTATTTTATATCTAACAACTTGTGAAAGTTTAGGACTAGCATCATTTTTCGTTTTAAAGATAAAATTCGTTGTGCATATGACTGTCGGGAATCAGTTTTTTTTGTTCTGAAGGAAAATTATAAAAATGGCGTTATAAACTAAGAGATTTTTTTTTTATGTTAAATATCAAATATTTTATTATTAGATGAACTTTTTAAAATATTATAAAAATTATATATCTAGTACAATAAATAAAATAAATACATTTGTTAAAAATGATTTACTTATTTTACAAACAGAAGTTTCTTTTGAATAGGAAAGCACTTCTGCAATTATTTTCTTTGTATTAGATGGCATAAAAAATGAAATGTTTATTTGTCACTTTTAGTAATCACTTGTCACTCTTATAAAAAATAATTTGACAGTCTTGACTGCAAACAAAAAAGCCGTATAAACAACTAAATCTATTTAGGAACTTTTGACTGGAGAAGTATTATGTTCGTATTATGTTATTATGGAATCATAAAGTAAAGGATTGTTTTTCAACATTAAATTACAAATATTTTATTATTGAATAAACTTTTTAAAATATCATACAAATTATATATGTGAAAATAAATATAGTTATTAAAAATTATTTACTTATTTTACATTCAAAAGTTTCTTTTGAGTTGGAAAACATTTTTGCATTTATTGTCTTAGTATCTACTGGTACAAAAGAATGAAATTTTTGAGTTCCACTTATAGTAATCGCATTTTCATATCGATTTTGTAATTTTTCTTTTGTTAATTGATATTCATTTTTATCGGCGTATCCAAAGTTCATGGTAGATTCCCATTTAAAAGCCCATTCGAAAAGTTTTTTTGGTGTATCAATAATATTATCTTCGCTCGCCATACTATAACGGTGTGCAGCACGCTTCAGTGTACCACCAATTCCATCACAAGGTCCCTTTCCATGGCTGGTAGCATGAAAATGCCATTCAGCGTCAACCTTAAAGTCTTCTTTATGGTGGCATAAGTTAATTAGGTTATGTTTATTTTTGTATTGAGAAGGTGCACCGTCAGTGTTATAAATTATTTTTCTAATATTAGAATTTATATGCGTTTTGATGAATTCAATAAGTTTTGTAATGAAAAGATGGACTGTAGTACTGTTGTGATCGTTTATATCCGAAATGAGTATAAAACTTCGGTGCTGTATATATTCACTTGCAGCACTTTTAAAATAAATGACAAATGGATGAATAGTAGCTTGTGAATTATTATAATAATAGCCTTGAACCGCATTCTGAATTATGAAGCCGTAGTTTTCAGAAAAATCCCCTTGAACGAAGCACTCTCCTGCTTCTAAATTTTTTTTTTTTCCTCAATGAATGTAGATTATTGTTTTGCTATAAAGTTGTGTGGTATCAAAATTTGTAAACGGTAAATAAATTTTTTCATAAATTCTTCTACAGTTTCTATTAAAGTATCCAAATTGCATCGATCAGTGGTATTCCATTGTTGATATTTAACTTGAAGGATTCCTTTAACGTCAAAATCATTTAATAATTTTTCTTTCAGTTGTTGAAGTTTTTTTGAACATTCATTGCACTTCAAATTATGACAATCTTCTGTTAATTTACCACATGAAACAAATTCAATTAATGTTTTATAATTTTGGAAAGCAGCATCAGTAATCCAAGACATCTTAGAGCAGCGGTGCCCAAACTGCGGCCATCTGGCCGCATGCGGCCAGTTTTATGATTTGGTGCGGCCAGTAAAAATAGCAAATACTACAATAATAATAAGTTCCGTTTAAAAAAGTACAATATTTTGGTACGTACTAAATTCAAACTTAAATATTCCTAACAAATTCCTATAGAAATAGACTAACTGACATTAATTTGAAAAACGAACTAAGAATTAGTAATACTGCACAAGAATTTAATGTTCGCGACTTAATTTGAATAAAAAATCTTAACATAATTTATACTGTTTATTTATTTTTTTTTCCGTGCGGCCAGTCATTCTTGTTCTTGTGAATTTTTGGCCATCTCTTCCATGATTTCTGGGCACCCCTGTCTTAGAGTGTTGAATCATTAGTTTCATATTTTGATGTATGGTACACACGCACACATTATGAACTCCTTGGGATAATTTTATACATTCTTGTGGTCCAAGGGACGTGAATTTAGTAAATCCTATTTTCACATCAGGAAACTTATTTTTAAACTCCACATAAGCTTCATTTAATGTACATAGCAATAAGCGCTTTTGTGTTTTTATGCGCTCCTCTCCTTTTTTTACTTACATTTTTTACTTTTAAATTAAAATCACCAGCAACCCAATAAATAATTTTTCAGATGATAGTACACTGTACAAGTCATTTGTTTTCCTATCTTTAAAAGGGAAAAGGCATGAACGAATATAGCCCGCCCGGAGAGACTCTGCCATAAATGTAAATGATAGCCTGAAAGTTTCCAATTGGGGTGACTGAAATATGTTCAATTTTAACTCAACCAAAACATGACTATTGATTGTTGCCAGATCAACGACCGAGTTTGCCAAAGATATTTCGATTAGTGTGTTTCGATTAAAATGTCGCAAAATTTTGCTGAACTTGACTGAAATTGCTTTTTAAAAAGTTCATTTAATAATAAAATATTTGATATTTAACATAAAAAAAAAATCTGAATCTAAAAATCGCCATTTTTATAATTTTCCTTCAGAACAAAAAAAACTGATTCCCGACAGTCATATGCACAACGAATTTTATTTCTAAAACAAAAAATGATGCTAGTCCTAAACTTTCACAAATTGTTAGATATAAAATAAGCATCAATCTTGTTTAAAAAAAAAAAAAAAAAAGAGGCTATACCATCTTTTTTTCAATTACACCGTTTTTTTCTTATGTTACACCGTTAAAAATTATTTCAAAAAATTAACAGTGTAAATTTTTAAAAACTTTGTTTTAATACCTATTCAACGACATATCATTTATGAAAATCGATTCAGTAGTTTTTCTACAATCGCTCGTCAAAATGCACTCACATCACAAAATAACAAAAAATTGAGGGGCACCCTGTGAAGACCCCTGGTCGAAAAAAAAAATTCTAAGAGAACTTGTATTTTTTATTTATGAAAGACTATCTATAAACAAAAAATAATCAAAATTAAAAGGGGTCAAGTCAAAATTTCCCAAAAATTTGCTGAACTTGCGTGAAATTGCTCATATATATCTCGTAAATTATTCTCTGACTCTTATTCTAAGCTTGCTGATAGTGCACAACGTTACACGAGTGCAGAGGCGTAGCTAGGGGGGGCGGGGGGGGCGGTCCGCCCCGGGTGTCACCCGTTTTGGGGTGACACCCGAACGTAAAAAACTTAAACAAACCATCACAATGTTTTCAACGATAAATCACTTCGAAACCGTTTTGGGGTGACACCCGAACGTAAACAACTTAAACAAACCATCACAATGTTTTAAATGATAAATCACTTCGAAACCGTTTTGGGGTGACACCCGAACGTAAAAAACATAGACAAACCATCACAATGTTTTCAACGATAAATCACTTCGAAACCGTTTTGGGGTGACACCCGAACGTAAACAACTTAAACAAACCATCACAATGTTTTCAATGATAAATCACTTCGAAACCGTTTTGGGGTGACACCCGAACGTAAACAACTTAAACAAACCATCACAATGTTTTCAATGATAAATCACTTCGAAACCGTTTTGGGGTGACACCCGAACGTAAACAACTTAAACAAAACATCACAATGTTTTCAATGATAAATCACTTCGAAACCGTTTTGGGGTGACACCCGAACGTAAACAACTTAAACAAACCATCACAATGTTTTCAACGATAAATCACTTCGAAACCGTTTTGGGGCGACACCCGAACGTAAACAACTTTAACAAACCATCACAATGTTTTCAACGATAAATCACTTCGAAACCGTTTTGAGGTGACACCCGAACGTAAAAAGCTTAAACAAACCATCACATGTTTTCAACGATAAATCACTTCGAAACCGTTTTGAGGTGACACCCGAACGTAAAAAACTTAAACAAACCATCACATGTTTTCAACGATAAATCACTTAGAAACCATTTTAACCAGGTTATCCATATAATTTTATTTTTTAAATTGTGATAACTTATAAATGTGTCCTATAAATGTGTTATTGGTTCAAAAAGAATCTATTCTACTTTCTAAAATTTTTAAGTTATTACGTGAAATACAATTTTAACAATATTAATCGAATTAACATGTTGAGCATTGAATCCCATCACCACAATTACTCAATAGCTTTGAATATTCCTATAGATACCATATTGACCGTTTTTTACGATATATTATTTAGTATGCATGATTATTTAATGACCAGGTCTGAAAACACATATGCTGAATAATGTATAGGAAAAGTGGTTTACGTCGATAATGTGGCACCCTTTGTCGATAGGGTGGCACCCTTGAGTTACAATGTCTCTATTCCAAAATTATTTCTAAAATATCCGCTTAACCTTACTACCTAATATATGTTTTACATTTCAAACAAATTAATTGCAAACACCTAAGGAAACTAACAAACAATCAAATTACCGTGTTTGTAAATGATCTCAAAATAATTTTTTTTCCTTTATCTTGAAACTCAAAGAATAAATTGAAATAGATCGTTTTTCAATGGACACAAAAATAATTACTGTAGAATAAAATGGCAGTTATGCAATTACTGCAGTTTTGCAAATTTTTGTAGGTTGATACATACTCATACTGTTTGTTTTCAGTTTTATATATTTATATATTTGAATTAAATGAAAGTTTATCATTTAAAATTACATTTTGTTGGGTTTTAAATCCCTTGGAAATTTCAAACAAGTGGTGTAGCAATTGTTATTAACTATGTAAATGGTTTGCAAAAATAAACTTTAAATTTTGTTTATTTTTCTTCTTAGGCAGGTATTCCTTAAATCAGTCTTTAAAACATTTTCCGGTTTTCCCGATGTAAAATTTTTCACAAAACTCACATTCAATTTTGTAAATTATGGAGCATGATTCTAATTGGATATTTAATTTTGGTTTCAATTCTTTATATAAAATATCTTTTAGAATTTCATACTTATATTTTTTTAAATAGTTCCTTATAATATTAGGCTATGATTTGTATATTCCATTTTATCAAATATTATTTAATATAAGTTGTTACAAGGAAATTTAAATAAATTAATTTTCTTGGCGGTGAATTTAGTCGTTAACACAGTGTACTTATTATGAACTATGTACCTATTATGTATCCTACAAATATATTTAGAATTAATGCTTTGCTGATACCTATACTATAATTAAAAATATTTTTTTAGATTTCGTTTAGCAAATATCCCAAAAATTAAATATGCCACGAGGAGTTCATACTTTTTAAAGAAAAAGTTGGTTCCAACAGAGAAAGACCAAATCTATAAATATGTTACAAAACCCGATGATATCCAAGGTTCATCAAAAGAAACTGATTATCACGTTGATGCAACGAATGTTTCAGAGAATATTGGCTCATCTTCGGAAAGCAACAGCAACAATACAGAATTAATACTGATAACCTATGATGACGAATTAGAAAGGAATAATGAAAACGACAGTGATAATGCCGCTAATGCTTCTACTATCGAAGACAGTATTTGCATGGGTGAATCACTTCAGGACTTAAGAGATGTATCACATTGGAATATACTCGTCTCTGGTAATGTTCGCATTGAAATCATAAAAAAAGAAAGTGAACATTTTCAAAATAGAGAAGGGTCGTTTGTTACTGTATCTAGACACGGGTTAGACATAAAAGGTGATGTTCGCCATCTTTCAAAAGAATGGTTTCATAAAATGATGAATAATAGTGAAAAAATTCTACGGCCATGGATTGTTTATTCTCCTGTAAATAATAACTTGCGAACTGTATTGCTTCTGTTGTCGTGTATTTGCTGTCACCAATAATAATAATACAAAATCAACATTTACTACTGGATATCAGAAGCGGTGGAAACTAAATCCCAAAGTGGCCGAGCATAAAACTTCAAATGAACATCTGGAGAATTTTGAAAAGTGGAAAACTTTGGAAATGAGTTTAAAAATTCATAAAACGATACGAGACGCAGCCTTGCAATTAATATATAATAAAAACAGTAGTGGAAACATCTTTTATCAAGATTATTGGATATAACTTTGTTTTTATCTAAACAAAACCCAGCATTTCATGGACATGATAAAGGACAAAGTTCTTCAAATAAAGGCAATTTCTTAGAACTAACCAAACTATTGTCAAAGTATGATGTAGTGTTAAAAGAACACATTTTGAATTTGGAGCATGGTAAATCACCAAAAGTATCATATTTGTCACCAGATATACAAAATGAGTTCATAAATGTTTTAGCGATCCACGTAAAGTTTAAGCTTGTCAACGAAATTAAATCGGTTAAATATTTTGGAATTATGTTTGATAGCACACCTGACATTTCACATATTGATCAAATGTCAGAAGTGATTCGTTATGTGAAAATTGATGGTAGTAAAGTGGAAATCAAGGAAGTATTCCTTGGATTTTTTTCTTTACATGGAAAAAAGCCGCTGATTTAAGCGATAAAATTCTTACACTGAAAAAAAAATTGAAGTAATGATAACCTCATCTCGAAGATGGCAGTTTATTATTCATGCAAAGAAAAGATATTTACAAACAATTTCAGCGTGATTGGGACAACTACTCAGTACTCAGTAACATTTTCCTGATAACAGAATGAGGTTTATTTAAAATATAAAGTGCTATCCAATATAACAGTAGTTGAATAAAGTTAATAACTATTTCCATGAAAACATATTTCTTTGGCCTTATAACATGAATTTTTCATTTTAAAATTTAAATATTTGAGATTAATTGAACTATATTTTATTTTCACATAAATATTTCATGTGATTGTCTCAACTGCATCGGCTTATCATTGTACGGTTGTTGAATCAATCTCGTATTTCGATTCGCCACATCTGCCCGCACGGTGAGGTTGAGACAACTGCATTTCGATTGGAAATAGGACATGTTTTTTTCAGTGTAAAATCTTGAAAATGATGGTATAGATGTTATGAATTGTCGCTCCCAAAGGTTATGATAATGCAGCTGTTATGAGTAGTATACATGGAGAAGTGCAAGCTATTATTAAAGCAAAAAATAACAAAGCAATTTTTGTGGGCTGCAAAGATCATTCAATTAATTTATACGGCCAACACTCGTCAGTGGAAGCCATTTTTACATGTTTTTCTGCTTCGACTAGCCGCTGGGAAGTACTTGCTAAACACAGCAAAGCAACTGTTAAAATACTCTTAACAGCGCATTGGAGTGCTCATTATGCTGCAGTAAAAGTATTGGCCGAAAAATTTGATGGGATTGTGGCTGAAATTGAGAAGTTAAGTGATTAACATGAAAATGTAGACATTAGAGGCGCTGCACAGAACCTTATCAATGCAGCATGTGATTTTTCGTTTCTTTGTTATCTTTTGTTTTGGAATGATATTCTAAGAGAAATAATATCTGTGCTCAGAATGGATTGCAAAGCACGGGCTTGAATATTGTTCAATTAGCTACAAAAATAGAGTCAATTCATAACGAAGTCTCATTGTAGAAGAGGCAATAGATCTTGCTGCGAAAAAATCGGAGGACTATGACATTCCAATGGAAAGCCGAATTCGTCATAAAAACGCAAAAAACGAACGGGTGGTGAGTTTGCACCTGATGTTGGACTGACACTGAGAGCTCAACTTAAAAAGGACATGTTGGAATGTCTTGACCGATTCAGTGTTGAACTCCGAACTAGACTGAATTCAGTTCAAGATTTAGCTTCATTGTTCGAGGTTGTGCAGACAAACACTTAGCTTTTGGCGAACAGTGAAAAGTTAAAATTATCGGTATCAAAATTTACTGGTTTTTATGATGCGGTATTGGCAACAGAGCTCCTCATAGAGATACAAAGGGTGAGGAGGCATTTAAAAGCGGCCAATGTTACAGTTTCTAACTGGGTGTACCTAGACTTTTTGAAATTCATCGTAGAATGGGATTTTTTAGAATTTCTTCCGAATCTTACGGTCGCACTAAAGTTATTTATGACTATTTGCGTATTAGTGGCTTCGTGTGAGAGGAGTTTCAGCAAATTAAAATTAGTTAAAAATTACTTGCGGGCCTATAATAATAATGCTCATTTGTATTAATTAAAAAAAATTATAAATTACGTTTATCGGCTTTTTATTATTGTTGACAGTTTTTATTTTTGGGGTGACACCACAATATCCGCCCCGGGTGCCACCCATGCTAGCTACGCCACTGCACGAGTGACTAATATCCGTAGCAATTGGACACGGATGATTAAAAACTCAAAATTTGAATTGAAAAATTCAAATATATGTTTACCATCAATTATAATTTAGCAACAACATTATATTTTTCCTAAAAATAAAATAAAATAGATAAAAAAAATTGTTCATAAATGATTCAGGTAAAAAATTAAGTTTTAACGCTATTATGAAGCACAATCATAAAAAAAAATAAAATGATAAATAAATTCTTTTTAGAAAATTATTTTATCATTTTGACACTTACGTTACTTTAGAATGTTTTTAACGGTTATTTAAAATTGTTTACAATTAAAAAGTAATGTAAGATAAAATATTTTAAAATATCTTTTCAGCATTTAATTTAGCGCCAATTGTTTTTTTTAGTATTCGTATTTATCGCTGTTAAAAATTTTTTTTAAATTTTTTTATTATTTTCAGGTTGTTTTATAAAATCAATTTCGATTAATCTTCTATATAATGTTAAATAGCTAATTTCACTCGTATCAATATGTATTAGTATTTGTGTACTTTAGTTTTCCCTTTTAAAAAGTCTTTATGTTTAAGTTCAGTTGTAGTGTATATGTTAAACTGGAAACATTGTATTTCTTATGAATTAGATAAATAATAAATTGTTTTATACTTTGTTAAAACTAAACGTCTGTGATTTTTATTAGGTTATGGGCCCAGTTAATCAAAGTGAAAAATAAACAATTTATTAAATTGGATAAAATTTTATACAACGAAGATTTTGTATTTATATAATTTTAACAAGTGGTGAAATTCAAAGAAATAAAAATGGACGTGTCAACAAATATTTTTGGTTTAAAAATGATGCAGTTTGATGGCACGAATTACAACAACTGGAAATATAGGCTTGCTATTCTTCTAGAAAAGGAAGGATTAGAAGAATATACTAAAAAGGATTTAGTTGATATTTTAAGTGATGCTGAATCTGACAAACACGTAAAAATCAAAAAGGAAGAAAAACATTGTATTTCCATTATTGTTAACAGTATTCATGATAGTCAACTTGAATATGTTAAAGATCAAAAGACAGCTAAAGGTATGATTAATGTTTTAAGTCAAGTGTTTGAAAGAAAAAGTATTGCTGGACAGTTGTTGTTGAGGAAACAAATATTAACAATGCGATATAATGAATGTGAAAGTATCACGGAGCATTTTCTTCATTTCGACATGAAAGTTCGAGATTTAAAAGCAAATGGTGCAACAATGGAGGAAATGGATATCATATGTCATTTATTGTTGACTTTACCTAAAAGTTTTGACAATTTAGTAACTGCTTTGGAAACAATGAATCCAAAGGATTTATCACTGGAATTTGTCAAAGCACGTTTATTGGATGAATATGGTAAACGTCATGAAATAATTGTTGATAAAAATGTATCAAGATCTGGATTTAAGTGTTTTCATTGTGGTAAATCCGGACACAAAAAGTCAAATTGTTGGAGATTAAATGGTAAACCAAAGAAAACACCAAAAGGAAATAAAAGCGATAAAGCCAACAGCGTGGCATCTATCTCAATAGAAGACAAACAGGTTTGTTTATGTGTAATTAGGGATGATGCAATAACTAGCGTTGATAACGTAATTGGTTTGAATGTTTCATCACATGAAGAAAAATATATGAAAAGTGATGTAATTCGTTTTATATTGGATTCTGGTGCTACAGAGCACATGGTAAATGATAAAACATGTTTTGACAAGTTGTTTGATATTGGAAATGTGAATATTAATGTAGCAAAAAGAAATCAACAACTAATCGCTAAACAACAGGGTGATATTAAAGTTTTATCCTTTTATAATGGTATTAAATCAGATTATACAATTAAAGATGTTTTATATGTAAGTGATTTAAAGTGTAATTTAATGTCAATCCGTGCATTGGTTATGAAAGGTTTCAATGTATTATTTGAAAATAATTGTGCATACATTAAATTCAATGGAAAAACCAAATTTATTGCAAAGGCATGTAATAAATTGTATGAAATAGTTTTTCATATTCAACGAGAAGTTTTTGCTGGTATGACTGATAATATAGATAAATTAAATCAAAATCTATGGCATTTTCGTTTAGCACATTTAAATGTTTTTGACATGAAACGAATGTTAAAATACGAAATGGTGAATGGTATTAATGGTGTAAATATAAACACAGACGAAAAATTTTGTGAATCATGTGTCATGAGTAAGCAAACACGTCCGAGTTTTCCTAGAAATAAAAAGACTCGTTCAAGTCGTATTTTGGAATTGATACACACGGATGTTTGTGGTCCAATATCTGAACCTTCTTATAATGGATCGAAATATTTTGTTACATTTACTGATGACTACTCGAGAGCATCAAAGGTGTATTTCATTGAAAGAAAAAGTGAGGTATTTGATATATTCAAGGAATATGTTGCATATGCTGAATCATTACATAACTGCAAAGTATCAAAATTGAAAGCAGATAATGGTGGTGAGTACATTTCATATGAGTTCAAACAATTTTGTAAACAGAAAGGTATTCAACTATTATATACCGTTCCATATAATCCTGAGATGAATGCTGTTGCTGAAAGATTAAATCGTACACTTCAAGAAAAGGCTCTTGCAATGTTAACATCAAGTGGAATTGAACGTCGTTTTTGGAATGAGGCTGTTTTGGCTGCAAATTATTTGAAAAATCGTTCACCTACTAATGCATTTGGTGAACAATTTAAAACAAAAACTCCTGCCGAAATTTGGTATGGCTCTAAACCTGATTTATCAAATGTTAAAATTTTTGGTTCGATTTGTTACAATTACGTACCAATTGAGAAACGAAAGAAATTTGAAACAAAATCATCGAAATGTATCTTCATGGGTTATGCTGCAGCTCATGGTTCATATCGTCTATACGATTTGAAGAAGAACAAATTAGTTATTGGTAGAACTGTTATTTTTAATGAACGTTCGGTCTTAGATCGCAATAAAATGATTATTATTGATTCAGAGGCGGGTAATAAAAACAAAGAATCAGATTTGGATCATGATGATGATGTTAAGTTATTGGATGAAACTATTGCAATTGATGAATATCATAATGCGGAGGACAAATTAAATATTTGTAATGGATAGTCTGGCATAATGTCAGAACGCAGTGTATTACAGTCGCAGTTTCCTTAGTTGTTGTTCCTTATATTAATCTGTACCACTTGTAATAGATTCTCATCCCTTCGTCATCAATAGTCATATTTCATGTAGTTTCCTTAACCCATAGTTTCCTTATATTTCTTAAAATCTGACTAAATCTGCAATAGGTGGACGGACGTATAGGAGAGGGAAAATGGCACTAATTACCCTGATTTGTTTGTTCATTGGTATAGTATAGTATTGGTTAATTTGAATTAATTGATAATTTTCTTTAATCATCATCCGTATAACCGCTAAACTTTAATCAGAATTTAATTTTACAACACCCTAAAATTGACGCGAGCTATGGTTACATTCAATAAACTACTAAAAGTTTGAATTCTCTAACATCAACCGTAATTGAACAATTAATTTTTTTTAAACCCTAAGTCGGCTGTGCGTATTTTTTTCAGTCATCAACATTCAAAGATTTAATATCTCGTTTTTGTTAAACATTCTATTGTCTTATTTTCTTTCAAAATAATTTTTCCGTTTCACTATAATGTGATTTTGTATTGTAGTTTGCAGTATCTAAACGCCATAACACCAATTGAACTTGCATTTGATTCATTTTGAATTCAATGGTGAATGTTGTTGATGGGTCGGAAATATTTTGTGTTACAACCTTGTCGTTGTGCAATAGTATCAAATAACGAACGGTTTAGTATAATTTTGAAAAATTCCCAACAATTGAAACTTGATGGAAATTAATTTCCAAAACATCGTATTCGAGTTTTTTCGAGACAAAAATTTTGCTATATATTAGGCCACTGTACGTCTATTGGTCTCTTAGTTTAATTTCGACGGAGACGAAGACTCTCATTATTACATTGTGAGTTGTTTGACATCTCTCGTGGCATTCAGTCGATGGATATAAAAATTTCATCCAGATTATGATTGCATGTCCGGTGCGCTATTTAAATCGATTTTTTTTAAAAAAATTAAGTGATAAAATCTAGTATTAGCTTAATTGATATAAGCGTAATTTATTTAATTTATTTAGTCAAAATGTACGTGTCCAATTAAAACAAAAAAATTGTGAGTGTAAAGTTATCAAAGAAAAAAAATATTATCTGTTTGTGCCGTACGAAAGTAACAAAAAAAGAATTAATTTCCATAAGAAAAAAATTATATAAATGTTTGTGATTGCAATCAATTAAAAATTTGTAACAAACGGAAGGTCAGTTAGTTGTTGCTATTTATTTATTACAACGTAATGTAAGTAATTATCCAAGAAACTGTTGTTTTTGTTTCTAAATTTAAATTTAAACTTGTATTGAATATAATCAAAATTCTTTTTACGGATAATAAATTGTGCCGTAAGAAAGAAAAGAAGAATTAATTACCATAAGAAAAAAATTATATAAATGTTTTGTGATTGCAATCAATTAAAAGTTTGTAACATACGGAAGGTCAGTTAGTTGTTGCTATTCATTTATTACAATCTAATGTAAGTAATTATCCAAGAAACTGTTGTGTTTTTTTTTTGAATTTAAATTTAAACTTGTATTGAATATAATCAAAATCCATTTTTCGGATAATAAATTCATGTGTTATTAATTGGAAGGTCACAATCCACAATGATGAACATACGCCAATCGATCACTCTAGTGTACGGATTCTAGAATATGCCGTTTTGTTGAATTTGTGGTTATATTTTTTTTTTATGATATTAAATGGCCATCTTGGTTCACATTTAGTATACGGAATGATTGAATTATGCATATTATAAATTGCGGAATCGCGAAATTGTTTCAACGCATCGTTAATATAAAATTGGTGCTACTGCCATTTGCTTCAACGCATTATTTGTAGCAAAGTTTTGGCTGTTCTTACCGTACCTTGTTCCAACGCAACATTTTTACCAAATCTTGGTTATGTCAACGGATTATTTATATACAATTTATGCTGATATTATCGCATTTTCTACGCAACATTTTTACTAAATTCTGATCATTTTAACGGATTATTTATATACGATTTATGCTGATATTATTGTATTTTCCACGCAACATTTTTACCAAATTCTGATTATTTCAACGGATAATTTATATACGATTTATGCTGATATTATTGAATTTTCAACGCAACATTTTTACCAAATTCTGATTATTTCAACGGATAATTTATATACGATTTCTGTTGATATTATCGTATTTTCAACGTAACCTTTTTACCAAAGTTTGATTATTTCAACGGATTATTTATATACAATTTATGCTGATATTATCGTATTTTCTACGCAACATTTTTACCAAATTCTGATTATTTCAACGGATTATTTATATACAATTTTTGCTGATATTATCGTATTTTCAACGCAACACATTTACCAAATTCTGATCATTTCAACGGATTATTTATATACGATTTATGCTGTTATTATTGTATTTTCAACGCAACATTTTTACTAAAGTTTGGTTATTGCAACTGATTATTCATATACAATTTTTTTTGCTGATACTATCGGAGTTTCAACTCATTATTTACACCACTTATTTGCTATTGTTGCTGAATTGTTCACGCACCAGTGGATTATTCGTCAATTTTCTGTTGGATGAATCATCACTGATGGAGGGCTGATGGAATTCGAATAGGAGGACGGGGTTTAATCATGGGGTGAGTAAATTTATTTCGTTATTACGGCCATAATGATAAGGGGGTGTGAGAGTGTGTGTGTGTGTATGTGTGAGCGTGTGTGTGTGTGTGTGTGCGTGTGGGAGTGTGTGTGTGTGGGCATATGTGAGTGAACGTAGGGGTTGGACGTGTTGATCGTGGGTCTTTCGCCAATGGGGTCGCCAGAGTCTTCGTTTTTCCACTTGTATTTCTTTCCATTTCTGCAAATTTTCGTGAATAGCGTACATGTCTGTATTTGTGCTGAAGTAGCAGGGTTACTTTATCGTTCCCATGGTCTGAAGCTAGTTTGGGGCTTGAAAATCAATCTCGCAAGGTACGCTTCCTGCTATGTCCTTCTTATTGGTTCGCCAATAAGAAAGCGCTTCATTACAAATTGGCGCCCAACGTGGGGCTTCTCTAAGGGTCCCTACAGCGATGTAGGACTCTGGAGGAGTCCCTCCATAATTTCAAAAAAAAAAATTCGAAAAATTTTTTTTTTATTAAAATTTTTCTTCAAAATTAACTTTCTTTTCCACCAAAACAATAGTAAAGACTCTGGCGGCGTAGAAGCAATTCCCTGCTTCAAACGCGCAGGAGCAAAGGAAGTCTGAGATTCCTCAGACTGTACTTTGATGGGGAGTTGCGTCCCTACGCCTCCAGCTAATATTCTCCTTTTTTGTCTTTTTTTTTAAAACGCATGGGTGAGAATAATTTTTCGGAATTATTCTCAATGGGCATTACAACCCCACGGACCCTAGTTACGGGGTGGGTTTCTGGAGACGTCTCAAAGGCCGAAGGTGTCTCAGGTGCCAGACCTAGAACGACGTGGTTTGGTGTATACGCCAAACCTCGTCCGAGTCTGGTCACCTGGTCAGGCTTCGGGTTTGCGGGGTCCTCAGAGCCCAACCTGCGCTACTATTGCCTAACGTTAGCGACCCCTCCCGGCAATACTAGCTTCCCTGTGGTTGAGGTGTGCTGGTTCTCATCGGGTGATACCGAGGAAGTTCTTCCAAGACAGCATTGGCCCGCTGTCGAGGGAAGATTTCGCTCGGCTGTCATGCTGATGTGTAACTGGTCCACCTCTGCCACAGCACCTTACCGTATGTGTGGGTGGCGTGGATCGCAGCTGCCGAGTGTTGTTGATAGAATGGTGGTGCAGGGGATTTTATCTTCTGACCATCCCATCAGCACTCGTCAGCTGGGTGAGGCACTACCAGCACATACCCCACCTTATTCCTGTCTCACCCTCCCTTCTCCCATCCTTATTCATCCCGTCTTGTTCCCTATCCTTTTCCACTTCCCATCCTTTTAACGTAGAACACTTTCAATTTTCATTGGTCCCAAAGTAAAAGCATAAAAAAACCACAAAGCAAAATGAGAAAGATCGGCGGTCACCACCTTCAACCCCGGGTGTGATGAACTCCCCCCGTGATTGGTCCGTCCGTCCGTCGTCGATAAATAAATATTTATTAAAAAAATAGATAAATAAATAAATTGATAAATAAATATAATTAAATAATTATTTATTAAAAAAATAAATAAATATTTGAATAAATAAATATTTGAATAAATAAGTAAGTAAATATTTGGAAAGAAATAAATAAAAAAAAAAAAAAAAAAACAAAAAAAAAAAAAATTCTTATATAGATATTAAGATAAAACGGCTGATATTTTTAGATGCTAATTCTTTTCTTTCTCCGTTTTTAGGAACTAATAGCCAAGAAAAATTTAAAAATTAAGCGTAATTTAAAAGTCAAGTTATATTTCAAAGTCAAGAAATATTTTGAAATCAAGAAAAATTTTAAAAAGTCAACTTATAAAGTAAAATTGGGAGACAATCAAGAAACAACAAAAAAATATAACACAAAATTTATCATCAAGAGAGTCAGCAGCCAAGATTAATCTTACGAAGAATTCTTGAAGGGATCAAATTGACCCTTAAAGTTCCGGGTGTGTCCTTAATATTAGCTTATGGTATTAGGGTTGTTTTTTTATTGGGTGGCACACTTCGGCATCCAAACCGTGAGTTTTTGTTTGACTCCTCTAATTTTATACTACCCCAAATTTATAAATTCCAGAATTGGGAATACGGCTAAGTTTCTTTTGATCCCTTCAAAATAAATAAATAAAAAAAAAAAAAAAAAAAAAGAAAAATTATTAAGTAAAGTAGTATTAAGTCTCCAAATTTTTTATTGCATGTTAGTTATAATTTGCTATTGTTAGTTTTAAGATTAGTCTTGCCTTACCAGTGGCGTAATACTGACTATTTTTTTTTGTATTATTACCTCAACGGTAATTGCACATCACTTGTTTCCGCGACTCGGGAACCCCCAGATCTGCCCGGAATTGGGTCTGGAAAGTTCATATAATTGTCATCTTCTGCCATATTTTAGTATACTTGTTTTCTCTCACAGTACAATTTTTACCTTGTTTAGTCAAGTCAGATACAAAACACAGTAGTATTTTCGTAATTGCCATCTTCTGCCATATTTGTAGTCTACTTATTTTCTCTCGAATCTCACCGTTTATTTTTTATTGTTCTGTTCATATATCAGCATCTTGGAAAACAATTGTAAATAGTAGTGAAATAATATCAAGACAATAATAAATCTTATTTAATATAATTGACGAATTGGTCAGACATTGCGTAGCTGTTTGAGGTTTGAATCGCTAAATTTCCATATAATTTTTTTTTTAAAAATTCTGCTTTAAAATATATTCATAGTACTCAAATATTGGAATAAAATAATCTTTTCTGTTGATAATTGAATTGTTTATTTGGATTCAACGTTCACATCGATAGTGTAATAATTTTCGTTTCGCTCTCCATATACGTGCATTTATTGATCTGGTCCTGTGCGGCGGTTTGAGTATTCATAATGTCTGCCACTGATAAGATGGACGTTCTGGATAGGTCCAGCTCTTGTGCTGTTTGTCAACACGAAATAGTGCCGGCCGACGTAAAACTTCTCACTCGGTGTAACCATCTCTTTCATGACATCTGCCTCAACGACTGGTTGTTGCAGAATCACACCTGCCCAATTTGTCGAGCCGCTTGTGAGCGTGCAGAATTACAGAGGTTGCCTCGAGGGATAGATAAGAATAATTATACAATAGTGCCACCCCCACCGCGACCTGTGACTCGATCTGTTACCGCAGGTTGGCAACGTCGTTCCAGTACCGGAAATCAGCCCTCGTCCACGCCTTTGGCAAACCGTCTTCCACCATCTCGACTCGCCGATGAAGTGCGAGTGAATATAGCTCAACGATCTCCCATATATGGTGCCGCTGCAGCGGAAGATCAAGGTTTTCAGGAAGCAGTAAATGCTCACATCGATCAGGAAATTTCGAGAATTAATCACTCAATGATGCAATCACGTGCTCCAGCACCTGAAGTGTTACTACCCCTAGCGCATAATGTAATCTCGCCCACCACCCCGAGACATCAATCGGTTCATTCAAATTATACGCCAGTAAATGCGTTTGTACAAACTAATGTACCAGTACCACCAATGTTTGCTGAACCTCATCCTGCTCTTGCTCCAGCTAGAATACGAACACATCTCGATCAGCACTCTACCACAGTTAGAAATTGGAACGTAACGTTCTCAGGCAGACCCGATGGTCTGGATGTTGAAGCGTTCATCTTCAGAATAGAGCGGCTGACAGAGATGTGTTTAAATAACGATTTTACTATTATCACCCGCTGTCTGTACCTGTTGTTCACAGATCGTGCCGCTGATTGGTTCTGGAGATATTTTCGCCAGAACCGACAGCTTATTTGGACTGACTTATGTCATGCTCTTCGAATAGAATTTCAAGACAGGCAGACGGACGAAGAGGTAAAGGAGCGGATGAGGGCCAGGAAACAGCGGCCCACCGAATTATTTGATGAATTCTTACAGTCAATTTATCGACTGGCAGATAAGTTAAGAGTCCCGATGTCGGATGCCGAATTGCTTTCACTGATTCGAAATAACCTACGATTAGAAATCAGGAGGGAACTGCTATATGTCACCATTTATGGACTAGACCATCTGCGCCAGCTCTGCCGTGATCGCGAAAAATTATGGGCCGAGTCAACGACCAGACCGCGAGATTATAACATTAGACCGTCTAGACCGGTGTCTGAGATGGATTTAGATCGTGAATTTCCACAAATTCAAATTAGCGAGTTGCCAACGGAATCGTTACCAGCTGCATCCAACGAACTTGCGGCAATACAGCCTGCTCCCAATATGGGACGAATAAGCAGTTCAATTATTTGTTGGAACTGTAAACGACCTGGTCATCGGTGGCACGATTGTCGTGAATCTCAGCGATTGTTTTGTTGGGGATGTGGAAAGGACAATGTGTTGTGTCCTAATTGTGATAATTGTCGGGGAAACCGAAGAGGGGGCCAGAATCACAACACCTTTTCTCGCTCCCAGGACACACCCTAGACTCATCTGAGCCTAAAAATATGTTATTTCCCGCTCCTACAACTTTGTCGTCTACCAATCCATTTCTTTATGATGCAGTCTCAAACTCGGCTTCAACCTCTAATCTGCTGAATAATTCTTTGAGCCCACCACCTGCCGTTAATTCAAGCCATAACGAACCGGCTGAAAGTTTTTACGCCCCTGCAGCGCAGTCTAAAGGTACTGCTTCTGACACACTGGTACCCACCCATGATACTAATGTGAAATTATTGAAACGAACACCCGATCATACTGAACCACCTCCATTATGGACCAAAATCAAATCGTTCCAACAACGATTGAACGAATACCTGAAAATACGCTCAAACATATTTGTCGATGCATTATCCTCTTTGAAACTTCCATCGCGCTCTGCGCTCCGTTCTCGTATTTATTGGCAACAACGTCATTTGTTTAAAACTAAAACCATTTCCTCTATTGTGAAATTGGACAACGATGTGAGATCTTATGCCACAGTGTCAATATTGGGTAAACAACATACTGGACTGTTGGATAGTGGAGCGTCCTTGACTGTAATTGGTGGTGATTTTGCTAAAGAAATCGTACAGACTCCAGACCTTCTGACTTATTCGTCTGCCGTAGTTCGTACTGCCGATGGCCAAAGACAGAAGATCTTGGGGTTTGTAAAAACAAAGGTTTCATTTATGAACCAAGTCAGGACCCTGGACGTCTTCATTATCCCGTCTTTGACTCAAAATCTATATCTAGGTATAGATTTCTTTAACGCTTTTGGTTTGTTTAACCCGATATTTAACCTACCTACATTTTTGACTACGGAGTCAGGAATTTCAGAATTGTCTATGGACAATCAAACACGTCTACAAAACACTATTCAGCTTCTACCATCATTTTCAAAAATGGGTCTGGGTCGAACACATTTGTTGGAACACGTTATTGATGTGGGGACTGCAGCTCCCATCAAGCAACGACACTATCCAATATCGCCCGCCATTGAGAAACTGATGGGAGAAGAACTGGATAGGATGTTGTCTCTGGGTATTATAGAGGTTTCAAACAGCCCATGGTCAAGTCCGGTGGTCTTAATTCGCAAACCTGGGAAGAATCGTCTTTGTTTGGATAGTAGAAAGGTCAATACAGTTACTAAGAAGGATGCTTACCCCCTTCCACAGATAGATGGGATCTTGAGTCGTCTGCCACAAAGTAATTTCATTTCCAGTTTGGATCTGAAAGACGCTTTCTGGCAGATACCGTTAGAAAAACACTCCCGAGAGAAAACTGCTTTTACGGTCCCAGGGCGGCCATTGTATCAGTTCGTAAGAATGCCTTTCGGACTGTGCAATGCGCCGCAAACAATGACCAAATTGATGGACCAAGTAATTCCTCCACATCTCAAGTCGTGCGTCTTCGTATACTTGGATGATCTTCTAATAGTTACAGATACCTTTGAGGCCCATCTGAAACTGTTAGAAGATATCTCCCAGTGTCTTAGACGTGCGAACTTGACGATAAACGTGGAAAAAAGTAAGTTTCTCTTAGCGGAGGTAAAATATTTGGGATATGTGGTGGGAGGTGGTACGTTAAAAATTGATCCTGATAAAACTCAGGCTATATCAGAATTTCCTACGCCTCGAACACCCAAACAGATTCGACGCTTCTTGGGTATGGCGGGTTATTATCGCCGTTTTATATCTGATTTCTCTGCTATGTCCTCTCCAATATCAGATTTGTTGAAGAAAAATTCTAATAAATTCGTATGGACTCCAGAAGCTGAAAGAGCATTTACAAATCTCAAAAATGCTCTCATATCAGCACCAGTCCTCATAAACCCCGACTATACTAAACCTTTTACTCTCCAGTGCGACGCTAGTAATGACGGTATAGGCTGTGTATTACTGCAGTGTGACATGGACGGTATGGAACATCCCATAGCGTACATGTCCAAGAAACTAAATTCTGCGCAACGCAATTACTCAACTAGTGAGAAAGAGTGTCTAGCCGCCGTACTGGGAGTAAAGAAATTTAGAGCGTATGTCGAGGGTCAGGCCTTTAAGATCATAACTGACCATGCTTCATTAAAATGGTTAATGCAACAAAAAGACCTTTCTGGTCGATTGGCTCGTTGGAGCTTGAAATTGCAGGGTTACGTCTTTGATATTGAGTACCGAAAAGGAAAATTAAATACTGTTCCTGACACTCTATCAAGACGTGACTCTGTCGACATCATTTCTGAACTATGTCCAGTGCCTGAATTAGATCTTAATTCCCCTTTCTTCAACACTTCTCGATATTTGGAGTTGGTAAATCTGGTTACCGAAGCAGACGGTACATTGCCTGATCTGAAAGTAATTTCTGGTCGGGTTTATAAACGAATGGCTTGTCTAGATCTTGATATTCCTTCAGAGGGTGAGGTTTGGAAATTGTGGTTACCTGAGGAATACACTGACGAGTGTATTGCAAGGGCCCACAATCCTCCTACCTCATCTCATGGAGGTCTAGCAAAAACCTTGTTTAATATTCGTAAATTTTACTATTGGCCTCGCATGTATACCCAGGTTAAATCCTACATAGGAAATTGTAAGACCTGCAAAGAAATCAAAGCGACTAATGTTCCACTTCGTGCTCCCATGGTGTCCCAGATGAAAACAGAACGAATTGGACAGCGATTATATATCGATATTCTTGGCCCTTATCCTCGTTCAAAGGCCGGGAATATCGCTATTCTGGTAGTATTAGATCATGTTACGAAATATCCCTTTTTGTTTCCTTTACGGAAACTAACTGCTGAACCAATTTGTCATCTATTGGCTACCAATGTCTTTCACGTATTTGGTTGTCCCGAAGTTATTGTGTCCGATAATGGGACGCAGTTTAAGTCTAAACTATTTGAAGATTTCTTGGCGAAGCACGGAGTGAAACATACATTACTAGCGTTGTATTCACCTCAAGCTAACGCTTCTGAACGGGTAAATAGAAGTGTTTTATCTGGTATTAGAGCCTATTTAAAGGAGGAGCATTCTAAATGGGATCTGCACTTGAGCGAGATCGCTTGTGCACTACGTTGTTCCCTGCATCAAACACTTCAATGTTCCCCGTATTACGCAATGTTTGGAATACCTATGGTGACTCATGGTTCGTCATATGAACTGCTGAGACGACTGAATAGTCTTCTTGAGCCAGGTGAAACGATTCTGCGACCGGATTATCTTAATAAGATTCGAATTCGAATTCTTGATTTAACTGCCGAAGCATTTGTCAAAAGTGCTGAAAGATACAATTTACGAGCTCGGTTAACTTTGTTTAAACCAGGTGATACGGTGTTCCGAAGGAACTTTATTTTGAGTGACGCCGGTAAGAAATTATCGGCTAAACTTGCACAGAAGTTTATTGAAGCCAGAGTAATAAGGTTGGTAGGTGGCGCCGCTTACGAACTGGAAGACCTGGTCTCCAAACGCAGAGGTGTATACCATTCGAAGGACATTCGAGCCTAAAAATCTACAAATCAGGTCTGTTTCCGTAGGATATTGTTTATCAATGACATGAAAATGTGAGGGTGGTTTCGTCTTGAATTCCCAGTTCAGTAAGTGTGTGTCAGCATTGGTGTTTGGGTCTTGTAGCAATTTTTTTTTTTTTTTTTTTTTTCTTCTGCATTATTTGCCGGCGTAAATTCCCGGATTGAATATATTTAAATTTGGTTCAGTTGGTTACCTTGAATCTATATGAACAACCTTCCGAGTCACTTGGACGGAAGCGTACAACAGTGTGGCCCGGCTAGCGAGTCGGAGACGCATGAGACTCGTGTTAGTTCAGGTGTGGGTTGCGAGCCTGCATAACGTAGAAGAAAAAGAAAAAAAAAAACGAAATTGTGTCGGATGTTTCATTAAAGAAGTCGGTCCCACGGTGTTTTTTCCTTTCGATCTGTAGCAGATTGAATCAATTCTATTTGTGACTTTAGAGTCTCGGGAACCCCCAGATCTGCCCGAAATTGGGTCTGGAAGATTTTAGTTGTCCACCGCTTGCAATAGAGTAGAATACTGATTTTATCGATACCCCTCCCAAAAGTTTTTTTCGTATATTCTTAGATACTTTGTTACTTGGTTTCTGCTAGGACTGAGTTTGTAATACTGATCGCATTGATTGCTAGTCTGTGGTACGTCGAGGTGCTTCACCAAGCTAATATGTATATACAAGGTCTATTGGCGACCAGCCTATGCCTTTTTCAACTTCTTTTTGGTCGTAGGTGTTCGTCCAAAAAGCACTTGTTCTGTAATGGATAGTCTGGCATAATGTCAGAACGCAGTGTATTACAGTCGCAGTTTCCTTAGTTGTTGTTCCTTATATTAATCTGTACCACTTGTAATAGATTCTCATCCCTTCGTCATCAATAGTCATATTTCATGTAGTTTCCTTAACCCATAGTTTCCTTATATTTCTTAAAATCTGACTAAATCTGCAATAGGTGGACGGACGTATAGGAGAGGGAAAATGGCACTAATTACCCTGATTTGTTTGTTCATTGGTATAGTATAGTATTGGTTAATTTGAATTAATTGATAATTTTCTTTAATCATCATCCGTATAACCGCTAAACTTTAATCAGAATTTAATTTTACAACACCCTAAAATTGACGCGAGCTATGGTTACATTCAATAAACTACTAAAAGTTTGAATTCTCTAACATCAACCGTAATTGAACAATTAATTTTTTTTAAACCCTAAGTCGGCTGTGCGTATTTTTTTCAGTCATCAACATTCAAAGATTTAATATCTCGTTTTTGTTAAACATTCTATTGTCTTATTTTCTTTCAAAATAATTTTTCCGTTTCACTATAATGTGATTTTGTATTGTAGTTTGCAGTATCTAAACGCCATAACACCAATTGAACTTGCATTTGATTCATTTTGAATTCAATGGTGAATGTTGTTGATGGGTCGGAAATATTTTGTGTTACAACCTTGTCGTTGTGCAATAGTATCAAATAACGAACGGTTTAGTATAATTTTGAAAAATTCCCAACAATTGAAACTTGATGGAAATTAATTTCCAAAACATCGTATTCGAGTTTTTTCGAGACAAAAATTTTGCTATATATTAGGCCACTGTACGTCTATTGGTCTCTTAGTTTAATTTCGACGGAGACGAAGACTCTCATTATTACATTGTGAGTTGTTTGACATCTCTCGTGGCATTCAGTCGATGGATATAAAAATTTCATCCAGATTATGATTGCATGTCCGGTGCGCTATTTAAATCGATTTTTTTTAAAAAAATTAAGTGATAAAATCTAGTATTAGCTTAATTGATATAAGCGTAATTTATTTAATTTATTTAGTCAAAATGTACGTGTCCAATTAAAACAAAAAAATTGTGAGTGTAAAGTTATCAAAGAAAAAAAATATTATCTGTTTGTGCCGTACGAAAGTAACAAAAAAAGAATTAATTTCCATAAGAAAAAAATTATATAAATGTTTGTGATTGCAATCAATTAAAAATTTGTAACAAACGGAAGGTCAGTTAGTTGTTGCTATTTATTTATTACAACGTAATGTAAGTAATTATCCAAGAAACTGTTGTTTTTGTTTCTAAATTTAAATTTAAACTTGTATTGAATATAATCAAAATTCTTTTTACGGATAATAAATTGTGCCGTAAGAAAGAAAAGAAGAATTAATTACCATAAGAAAAAAATTATATAAATGTTTTGTGATTGCAATCAATTAAAAGTTTGTAACATACGGAAGGTCAGTTAGTTGTTGCTATTCATTTATTACAATCTAATGTAAGTAATTATCCAAGAAACTGTTGTGTTTTTTTTTTGAATTTAAATTTAAACTTGTATTGAATATAATCAAAATCCATTTTTCGGATAATAAATTCATGTGTTATTAATTGGAAGGTCACAATCCACAATGATGAACATACGCCAATCGATCACTCTAGTGTACGGATTCTAGAATATGCCGTTTTGTTGAATTTGTGGTTATATTTTTTTTTTATGATATTAAATGGCCATCTTGGTTCACATTTAGTATACGGAATGATTGAATTATGCATATTATAAATTGCGGAATCGCGAAATTGTTTCAACGCATCGTTAATATAAAATTGGTGCTACTGCCATTTGCTTCAACGCATTATTTGTAGCAAAGTTTTGGCTGTTCTTACCGTACCTTGTTCCAACGCAACATTTTTACCAAATCTTGGTTATGTCAACGGATTATTTATATACAATTTATGCTGATATTATCGCATTTTCTACGCAACATTTTTACTAAATTCTGATCATTTTAACGGATTATTTATATACGATTTATGCTGATATTATTGTATTTTCCACGCAACATTTTTACCAAATTCTGATTATTTCAACGGATAATTTATATACGATTTATGCTGATATTATTGAATTTTCAACGCAACATTTTTACCAAATTCTGATTATTTCAACGGATAATTTATATACGATTTCTGTTGATATTATCGTATTTTCAACGTAACCTTTTTACCAAAGTTTGATTATTTCAACGGATTATTTATATACAATTTATGCTGATATTATCGTATTTTCTACGCAACATTTTTACCAAATTCTGATTATTTCAACGGATTATTTATATACAATTTTTGCTGATATTATCGTATTTTCAACGCAACACATTTACCAAATTCTGATCATTTCAACGGATTATTTATATACGATTTATGCTGTTATTATTGTATTTTCAACGCAACATTTTTACCAAATTCTGATTATTTCAACGGATTATTTATATACAATTTTTGCTGATATTATCGTATTTTCAACGCAACACATTTACCAAATTCTGATTATTTCAACTGATTATCACCATACAATTTCTGTTGATATTATCGTATTTTCAACGTAACATTTTTACCAAAGTTTGATTATGTCAACGGATTATTTATATACAATTCTTGCTGATATTATCGTGTTTGCAACGCAACATTTTTTCTACATTTCGGTTATTTCAACGGATTATTTATATACGATTTATGCTGATATTATCGTATTTTCAACGTAACATTTTTACCAAAGTTTGATTATTTCAACGGATTATTTATATACAATTTATGCTGATATTATCGTATTTTCCACGCAACATTTTTACTAAATTCTGATCATTTCAACGGATTATTTATATACGATTTATGCTGATATTATTGTATTTTCAACGCAACATATTTGCCAAATTCTGATTATTTCAACTGATTATCACCATACAATTTCTGTTGATACTATCGTATTTTCAACGTAACATTTTTACCAAAGTTTGATTATTTCAACGGATTATTTATATATATACAATTTTTGCTGATATTATCGTATTTTCAACGCAACATTTTTACTAAAGTTTGATTATTTCAACGGATTATTTATATATACAATTTTTGCTGATATTATCGTATTTTCAACGCAACATTTTTACTAAAGTTTGATTATTTCAACGGATTATTTATATATACAATTTTTGCTGATATTATCGTATTTTCAACGCAACATTTTTACTAAAGTTTGATTATTTCAACGGATTATTTATATATACAATTTATGCTGATATTATCGTATTTTCTACGCAACATTTTTACTAAATTCTGATCATTTCAACGGATTATTTATATACGATTTATGCTGATATTATTGTATTTTCAACGCAACATTTTTACTAAAGTTTGGTTATTGCAACTGATTATTCATATACAATTTTTTTTGCTGATACTATCGGAGTTTCAACTCATTATTTACACCACTTATTTGCTATTGTTGCTGAATTGTTCACGCACCAGTGGATTATTCGTCAATTTTCTGTTGGATGAATCATCACTGATGGAGGGCTGATGGAATTCGAATAGGAGGACGGGGTTTAATCATGGGGTGAGTAAATTTATTTCGTTATTACGGCCATAATGATAAGGGGGTGTGAGAGTGTGTGTGTGTGTATGTGTGAGCGTGTGTGTGTGTGTGTGTGCGTGTGGGAGTGTGTGTGTGTGGGCATATGTGAGTGAACGTAGGGGTTGGACGTGTTGATCGTGGGTCTTTCGCCAATGGGGTCGCCAGAGTCTTCGTTTTTCCACTTGTATTTCTTTCCATTTCTGCAAATTTTCGTGAATAGCGTACATGTCTGTATTTGTGCTGAAGTAGCAGGGTTACTTTATCGTTCCCATGGTCTGAAGCTAGTTTGGGGCTTGAAAATCAATCTCGCAAGGTACGCTTCCTGCTATGTCCTTCTTATTGGTTCGCCAATAAGAAAGCGCTTCATTACATATTCAAAGTGTTAACGAAAATGAAATTGATAACATCAATATGGTCCGAAGAAGTTTTAAAGAAAGAAGAAAAATACAAAGATATGGTGATTGGTTAGTTCCTGGTAAACATGGCCAATGGAAAGAAGATGCTAATTATGCTTTATCTGCTGAAAATTTTGTGCATAATGATCCGTTGTCAATTGAAGATGCAAAACAACGAACTGATTGGTCTATGTGGAAAAGCGCAATTGATGATGAATACGCATCACTTATGAAAAATAATACATGGGAGTTATGTGAATTACCTTCTGATAGAAAAGCTATTTCTTGCAAGTGGGTTTTTAAAATAAAATGCAAGGCGAATGGGAATGTTGAAAAATATAAGGCTCGTCTGGTTGCTCGTGGTTTCTCTCAGCAAAAAGGTTTCGATTATTATGAAACTTATTCTCCAACGGCTAGATTAACAACATTTCGCGTATTATTGGCCATTGCAATTCATCATAATTACTACATTCATCAAATGGATGTCAAATGTGCATTCTTAAATGGCAATTTAAAAGAAGAGATTTATATGGAACAACCTGAGGGTTTCAACGTAGATTCAACAAAGGTATGTAAATTACTACGTTCACTGTATGGTTTAAAACAAGCTTCACGTATGTGGAATCAACGTTTTGACAATTTCATGAAACAACTTGGTTTTACACGATGTTTAACAGATCAATGTTTATATTTTCAAAGCTACATGGATGGTAGTCTATGTTATATATTGTTATACGTTGATGATTTGCTGATTATATGTAATGTTTTGAATCGAATGACTGTTATCAAACAGTTATTGTCAAAGGAATTTGAAATGACAGATGCTGGTGAAGTAAATGTGTTTCTTGGTATTCACATTCAACGGAATGAATGCGATAAGATATCTTTAAGTCAAACACATTACATGAAAAACATGCTGAATAAATTTAATATGGGAGATTGTAAAGGTGTTGCTACTCCTATGGAAACGAACATTAATTTGATAAAAGAACTAAAAGTTGATTGTGATAATGTTCCATATCGTGAATTAATAGGCTGCTTGACATATGTAACTCAAACAATAAGACCTGATTTATGTGCATCAACAAATTATTTTAGTCGTTTTCAAAGTTGTTTCAAGAAAGAACATTTTATTCATGCAAAGAGGATATTACGTTATGTTAAATCAACAACTGATTTAAAAATGGTTTACAGCAAACATAAAAATGCTGTTTCACTAGTTGGTTACACTGACTCAGATTGGGCAGGTGATAAAAATGACAGAAAATCTATTTCTGGTTATGTTTTTAAGGTTTTTGGCAACGTTGTTAGTTGGGCATCCAGGAAACAGGCTACAGTAAGTTTGTCATCAACTGAAGCTGAATATATATCTTTGGCAGAAGGCATCTGTGAAGCAATATGGCTACGTTCATTGTTGAATGAAATTGGTATTGAGTGTTGTTTTCCAACAACTATTTTTGTTGATAATCAATCATGTATAAAGGTAGCTGAAGAACCAAAAGATCATAAACGAATGAAACACATAGATGTCAAATATCATTTTATTCACGAAGTAATTGAAAATAAAGAAGTTAAATTGGAGTACATTCCAACGGGTGATCAAATCGCTGATATTATGACGAAAGGACTGGGAAGAAATCTCTTCATGAAGCATCGCGATAATTTATGTCTAAAATGAAATTAAAAATTAAGATACTCATTAAATTAAGAGGCGGTGTTAAATAGCTAATTTCACTCGTATCAATATGTATTAGTATTTGTGTACTTTAGTTTTCCCTTTTAAAAAGTCTTTATGTTTAAGCTCAGTTGTAGTGTATATGTTAAACTGGAAACATTGTATTTCTTATGAATTAGATAAATAATAAATTGTTTTATACTTTGTTAAAACTAAACGTCTGTGCTTTTTATTATATAAATCTCTTTAATAACAGTTTTAAGCACATTATAGACAAAAAACTTTTTGCTAAATTTTATAAGTCTAGAGTTATGCTGCGCGTGAATTATAGGTTGTAACCTGCATAGTTGTGGAAAAAAATATAATTTATTAATTTAATTTTTTCACTGGTTACTGGTTCACTGGTTTTTCTATAATACATTTATTTTATTTTAATTCACAATAAAAATTGAGAGTCAGTTCTAAGCAAGTTGAAAGTTACTAATAATCTAATCTTAACAAGTCAAAAGACACTAATAATCTAAGAACTTAACAAGTCAAAAGTTTCTAATAATCTGAAAATCTGAAGTCAAAATCTACAATTTATAATAGTCTTTGAATAAAGGAATTATTGTTTTAGTTTAATTAAAAGTTTTGATTTATCTTTAAACAATATGAATCATACATTGAACAAGTGTTCAATGTTAAAACAAAGAAATGATTATATTATTTCAATTAGGAATATTTCCTTTAAATTTATCTTAACGATTTTATATAAACAAAAGTCTCAACATAAACATATTTCAAGTTTTAACATAAACATATTTCATGATATAAAAATGATTTCATCATTTTAAGAATGATGTGAAAGAGAATGAAATAACATAATTTAAAGTAACATGACAAATGACATGACATATCCCAGCTAGCACAGATTTTGATTTGTAACATAAATAAGTTACAATTCGGTTGCAATTCAGTTTTTTGAAATAAATTTAGTCACATATGGGTTATATTACAGTTTCGACCTAACGATTGGCAACAAATCATTCGGCTCAGTTACAATCCTGTTATTATTTTGTTACGGAAAAATATACTTGTTGTTGAAATGTTTCTTAAATTAACGTTAATAAAACTTATATTTTTGTAGCGCATCTTAAAAATGTTATTTTATTGTAGTTGTCACAAATCCAGTAACGAGCTAGCATCCTTGATGTGACTAACATATTTTCCTCAAATTACTGTTACAACTATGTTGCAGCGAGGTTTTTATTTAGTTTCAATGACAGAAAAAACAACGACGCTACAATGAGGTTGTTATACAGTTGCAATGACAGAAAAAGAAAACGGATCGAGTACTATAATTTTAGATAGCCAATTAGTAACAAGGACGCTGCAATGAGGTTTTTATTTAGGTTCAAGAACTTTTTAAGCAATCTGTCTTGAAGCTGTATGTTCGCCATATTTTTCGTTGTTCTCTGTATTTCCTACACCATGCGGTTTTATTTGAGAAAAGTCTAATGCGATTTTCTATAATATTATTTATTTCCTCTAACCATTTACGGTGCAATATGACTCTAGGAGCGTTACAAAATGTATTTAGATGTGTATTTGTGGATTTTTGGTTGTAATAAAAATTCGAAAATTTTCCAATTTTCCAATTATTTTCCGAATTTTCAATTTTTGGGTGGCGCGTAAATTTTCCTGAGGTAAAACAACCACACTCATCGACCAAATGGCATCCGTTATATAATTTTGGTCTAATAATCATGAAATTTTTCTTTTTCAAAGTACTTATTGAGTAATGTCTAACTTTTATAACTTATAAAACTTATAAATTATTTCTATAAAAATTATGTAAAGGAATACTTTTTAATAAACATTTTTAAAACATTACAATATATAACTAAAATAAACCAAAATATTCGTTGTTTCATCTTGTTGCGTGCAACGTCAGTTTGTTACAACAGCACATTTTAAAAATAGATATAACTCATTTATTGCCTAATTGCGACTAAAGTTGTATCAAAATATACCGTAAATTCTACTTTTTCTGTCGCAATGGAGCTACAGTTGCGTTAGATATCTAATCCTGCGACTCTTTTATTTGTAACATTAGCTCTATTGCTACAAATTTGTGCTAGCTGGGATAGCATATATAACTTAACTAACATTCTGTATTGTTCTGATTGTTGGGTGTGGTGTGAATGACGGGATGTAACTCGTGAGAGCGCGCGCGATGCATGTCTGTCCAAAAAAATAAATTTATTTAGTGTACAGCGTATGTTGGTGATAGTAAGAAAAGGGTAAATTGTTGTGTAAATTAGATATATTTTTATGCTTTCGAGCAATCACGTTACGAATAGTTTGCTCCACATATATTTTCATATTTTTCATCTAAGTTATACTTGAGGATTTTAAAAAAAATTCCATTCTGCCATCATCAACCCTATTCTGTCAAAAATTATAAATTTTGATTATTTTTCGAATTAACTAATTAATTTTACTATAAGCTACGGAAATTCTTGAATATAAAAATAAGCTACGAAAATCTGTATCTATAAAAAATGCATATCCGTAACTGTAAGTATCAGAAATTCTTGAACGTAAATACAAGCCACGCATTACCGTAGCTAGAAAGGATAGATATTTGTAACTTTGAGCAATAGATTTCCTTAACTGTAAACACCAGTCATAGGGTTCTGTAGTTGTTATTTTTGCAGTGAAGTTTAATATTATAATAATAGCAACCGCGTAGTATCTGAAGGTCTGTTTTATGGCCAAGGATCTCTGACAACTTGTACAATGCTGAATCGTTGCGGGAAAATTTATTTAAACAACATTAACAGACCAAGTGTCTTGTTACACTGAACTAGGTAGTTTAATGCGTATTTATACAGAATGGGTTTGATAAATAGTCATATTATAAGTACTGTAAGTTCACGATGCTGAGAACACTTTTTTCAAGTGCCAGCGTTAAACAGCAGGGGGCTGTCGAAGGCTTTTAATCACTGACAGTGGATAATATCATAACCGGAATGCTAAACTCCAAAGAGAAGTAGAAGGCTGTCAAGCTACTAGCTGAAAAAGTCATAAGTAAAAGACGTGACTACTGCCAAAAAATGAGTAAAAGGCGCTGGACATACAACTTATGCAAATTGGAGATCGATGAAAAAATCAGCAGTATAATATGTGATGCATGCTGATGTTGGTTCCACTTTGAATGAATAAAAGTTTGTCACCTACCAAAAAAATGAAGTAATGGCTGTATTACGAATGCAAATAATTACGTCAGTTTTTTAAAATATTTATAATTTTATTTATAATTAATAATAATAAATTATTTATATATAATTATAATAATAATAAACATTTTTATTTTAGGATTATTATAATATTATTAATTATAGAATTAATAATTAATTGTATTTATTGTAATTTATAATTTATAATATATAATTATATTATAATAAAATTATAATTATAATTAATATTTAAATATAAGTTCATCCCTGGCCTCCAAACCAAACGGGCTTGGCCGACCAAGTGGTGGTCTTCTGTTAAGATAGAACTTAAGATAGAACTCTCGTAACATAGAATTTTTAACCTTGCTCTCATTGGACTCATGGATAATTTGAAAATTCATCACGTCCAAACCTACTATCATCGTAGCCTCAGTATCAAAAGTCTTGACGACGAACCTGCTCCTGAAACCCTGCAAGCTGCCGTACACAACATTCAATCAACTCAACAATTCGACGTATTCATTGTAGCTGGTGACTTTAATTCTCGTCTGGGATCCCTGGGTTCCCTATATCCCAATGCCTTACTCTCAACTATACTTTTAGATAATAGTTCAGCTGTAGATTAGTGTTTCAATCAAAGAGGCAAGTTACTGGTAGATTTCACGGGGGGGCGGTCCGCCCCGGGTGTCACCCGTTTTGGGGTGACACCCGAACGTAAAAAACTTAAACAAACCATCACAATGTTTTCAACGATAAATCACTTCGAAACCGTTTTGGGGTGACACCCGAATGTAAAAAATTTAAATAAACCATCACAATGTTTTCAACGATAAATCACTTCGAAACCGTTTTGGGGTGACACCCGAGCGTAAAAAACTTAAACAAACCATCACAATGTTTTCAACGATAAATCACTTCGAAACCGTTTTGGGGTGACACCCGAGCGTAAAAAACTTAAACAAACCATCACAATGTTTTCAACGATAAATCACTTCGAAACCATTTCAACCAGGTTATCCATATAATTTTAATTTATAAATTGTGATAGCTTATAAATGTGTCCTATTGGCTCAAAAAGGATCTATTCTACTTTTTAAAATTCTTGAGTTATTACGTAAAATAAAATTTTAACAATATGTGTGTATTTCTTTGCGTTAAAAAGCAATTGTTATAGAATTGCTTTGCATTAAGCAATTGATAGTACATATATCAAAACTAAACTATATATCAAAACTATCATATATTAAACATTTAAAAAAATTATCAGTAGTAATCATCCAAGGGCGATGATAATTCGAAATAATCTTTTAAAAATTTCGAAAGCAAATACATATATTGATAATAGCACGAAGCCGTAGGCCGAGGGCTATTATTAATACCACTTGCTGTAGGAATTTTCCAAAAAATTATGAGAATTTATCAACGAACGAGGGGAATTCGTTTAGAAACTTTTTTGCCATTTTTCATTTCTTTATATATTTTTTATGAATTATACGTTGGCCTACTGTTAATTATTTCAAAAATTATTTGATAATTTTTAATATCCCAGTAGGCTAGAAGTATAATTATTTGTTATTAATATAATTCAAATGTTATTGGTGAAATTGAATGATGTCATTACATTTTAGAGAATTTAATTGGATTAAATTAAAATAAAACTAAAGCAAAAAATCTTGTATTTTATTTATTTAAAAAAAAAATTAAAATATAAAAATATTTTGGTCTCCAAGTTGTTTTTATTTACTAATATAATAATTTATTTGAACTAAATTTATTTAAAAAATCCTTGTAACATAAATGTAAGGCCTTCAAATTTTGTTTAAAAGTGGTTTAGTTATGATTGTTATTAACTAAATGGTTTGACTTTAAATTTAAAAATAGACTTTAAATTTTGATTATTTTTCTTCTTAGATTTTTAGACGATATTCCTTAAATCAGTCTTTAAAACATTTTCCGGTTTTCCAGATGTAAAATTTTTCAAAAGAATCACAATTAAATTTGTAAATTATTGAGCATGATTCTAATTGGATATTTAATTTTGGTTTCAATACTTTATATAAAATTCTAAAAGATGGATTTTATATTTATATATTTTTAAATGGTTCATAATAATATTAAGCATATGATTTGTATATTCCATTTTATCAAATATTGTTTAATATAAGTTGTTGCAAGGAATTTTAAATAAATTAATTCTGGTAGTGTATTTAATCGTTAACACAGTACTTATTATGAAATAGACATATGTATCCTACAAATATATTTAGAATTATAGGTTTGCTGATACCTACTATAATTAAAAATATTTTTTTAGATTTCGTCTAGCAAATATCCCAACAAATATATATGCCAGGAGGAGTTCATACTTCTAAAAGAAAAAGCGGGTTCCAGCAGAGAAAGGCCAAACAGGCTAAAATAGATGATGTTCAGAGCATATCTGGATCGATTTATAAGTATGTTACAAAACCTGATGATAGCCAAAGCTCATCAAAAGAAACTGATTCTCACGTTAATGCAACGAATGTTTCAGAGAATATTGGCTCATCTTCAGAAAGTAACAGCGACAACACAGAATTGAAAATTATAACCCATCATGAAGACGAATCAGAAAAAAATACTGAAAATGATAGTGATAATGCTGCTAATGCTTCTACTATCGAAGACAGTATTTGTATGAGTGAATCACTTCAGGACTTAAGAGATGTATCACATTGGAATATAATGTTCTCTGTTCTCTGATAATGTTCGCATTGAAATTATAAAAAAAGGAAGTGAACATTTTCAAAATAGAGAAGGGCCGTTTGCTACTGTATCTAGACCCGGGTTATACACAAAAGGTAATGTTCGCCATCTTTCTAAGGAACGGTTTTATAAAGTGATGCCTAATGGAGAAAAAATTCTGCGGTCATGGATGGTTTATTCTCCTATAAATAATAGCCTGTATTGCTTCTGCTGTCGTATATTTGCTGTCACCAATAGTTGTAATATAAATTCAGCATTTACGACTGGATTTCAGAAGTGGTGGAAACTAAATCCCAAAGTAGCCGACCATGAAACTTCAAATGAACATCTGGAGAATTTTGAAAAGTGGAAAACTTTGGAAATGAGGTTGAAATGTCATAAAACGATAGGAGACGCAGCCTTACAATTAATAGATAATGAAAAACAAAAGTGGAAACATCTTTTATCCAGATTATTGGATATAACCCGAGCAGAAATTAGTTAGGGAAAACCTGAATACAGCCAGGGCGTGATCAGGGCCTGGTCAGTCCTACAAGGGCAATCCCTATTAGGGCAATCTGATGTGGGCCTGTTCCGGGCTTGATTTAGAATACCCTTTTAGGGTTAACCTTATTTGAATATATCCGGCCCTGATCAGGTTTTTCGTATTTGACCCCTAGTTGAAATTTAAATGGGTTAAAATTCACTAAAGCATTATCCATTTTAGAAATATATAGCTAAAATCGTTTCATGTATATTTTAGTTGTAGCTTCTCAGCTGAACGACTATAATACTAGTCATTAAGGTGGTATGTATGTTTTAATTTTTTCCATTGTTATGTTTTTATTTTAATTTGATTAATTTATGTATATAATATATAAATATATATCAGGGTCTGGTCAGGATATCCCAATCTGGGCCTGATCCGATTATCCCAATCAGGGTCTGATCCGGTAATCCCAATCAGGATCTGATAGGGCAAAAGCGTTACACTCATGATCAGGGCCCAATCAAGCAGCCCTACCAATGCCTGATCCGGGTTAGGGCAAACCTGATCAGGGCCTTACTTGAGCCCTAACAAATTTCTGCTCGGGAACTTTCTTTTTATCTAAACAAAACCTAGCATTTCGGGGACATGATGAAGGACAAAGTTCTTCAAATAAAGGCAATTTTTTAGAACTAGTCAATCTATTGTCAAAGTATGATGTAGTGTTAAAAGAAAACATTTTGAATTTGCAGCATGGCAAATCACCAAAAGTATCATATTTGTCACCAGATATACAAAATGAGTTCATAAATGTTTTAGCGAACCTCGTAAAGTTTAAGCTTGTCAACGAAATTAAATCAGCTAAATATTTTGGAATTATGTTTGATAGCACACCTTTATTTTATTACCTTTATTTCACATATTGATCAAATGTTTGAAGTGATTCGTTATGTGAAAATTGATGGTAGAAAAGTGGAAGTCAAAGAAGTATTCCTTGGATTTTTTTCTTTACATGGAAAAAAAGCCGCTGATTTAAGCGATGAAATTCTTAAAAATGACGGTTTAGAGGTTATGAATTGTCGTTCCCAAGGTTATGATAATGCAGCTGGAGGAGTGCAAGCTACTATTAAAGCAAAAAATAACAAAGCAATTTTTGTGGGCTGCATAGATCATTCAATTACTTTATGTGGCCAACACTCATTTGCAAAAAATGTAGCTTGTGTAACGTTTTTCGGAACAGTGGAGGCCATTTTTACATTTTTTTCTGCTTCGACTAGCCGCTGGGAAGTGCTTGTTAAACACAGCAAAACAACTGTTAAAAGACTCTTAACAACGCATTCGAGTGCTCATTATGCTGCAGTAAAAGTATTGGCCGAAAATTTTGATGGGATTGTGGCTGCAATTGAGAAGCTAAGTGATCAACAAGAAAATGTAGACACTAGAGGCGCTGCACACAACCTTATGCATGCAGTGTGTGATTTTACGTTTCTTTGCTATCTTTTGTTTTGGAATGATGTTCTTAGGGAAATAAATTGTGCTCAGAATGGATTGCAAAGCAAAGGCTTAAATATTGATCAATTAATTACAAAAATAGAGTCACTTCATCTTTATATTGAAGAAAAACGAAATGACATTGTAGAACAGGCAATAGATCTTGCTGCGACGAAATCGGAGAGCTATGACATTCCAATGGAAAGACAAATTCGTCGTAAGAAACGAATGGCTGGTGAGTTGGCTCCAGATGTTGGACTGACACTGAGAGCTGAACTTAAAAAGGACATGTTGGAATGTCTTGACCGATTCAGTGTTGAACTCCGAACAAGACTGAAGTCAGTTCAATATGTTGCTTCATTGTTCGAGGTTGGTCAGACAAAAACTTTGCTTTTGGCGAACAGTGAAGAATTGAAATTATCTGTATCAAAATTTACCAGTTTTTATGATGAGGTATCGGAAACGGAACTCCTCACAGAGATACCAAGGCTGAGGAGGCATTTAAAAGCGACCAATATTACAGTTTCTAACTGGGTGTGCCTAGTTTTTTTGAAATTCATCGTGGAATGGGATTTTACAGAATCTCTTCCGAATCTTATGGTCGCACTAAAGTTATTTATGACTATTTGCGTATCAGTGGCTTCGTGTGAGAGGAGTTTCAGCAAATTAAAATTAATTAAAAATTACTTGCGGGCAACAATGACCCAAACGAGGCTTAAAAATCTTGGCATTGTGGTGTTCCCAAAGGGACTATCGTGCACCACAGATACTAATTTGTATTTATTCAAGTCTTAAATGAAGGAATTACTTACGGTTTTTCCCCGGTAAGGCTTCTCTAAGTTTTTATGAGGAAAACTCACAACTATCGTGTTCACTGTTTTTATTGCTTAAAATATTTTAAACACTTTTAATGTTGTTGCACAATTGGTTTGGTATATATTCAATAACTTAACTTAACTTAATTAATTTTATGTTGGAACTACTGTTCCGGCACTTTAATTTATTTACACACGTAAACTTTTCCGGAGATTCTTTGGGAATCGATTTCCCCACGGTTTAAATATTTCGAACTTAACGAAACGCGTATTACTCAAGACTGATTTGTTTTCCAAAAATCAGTGGTATTTATTTCTACGTTTTCCGTTGGGCAAAATTTAGTTGACCAATCGGAAAACGTTTTTCCAAAAAAAATACAATAAAATAAAATCGAAATATCTTAGTAATCGATTTTTCAGTTTTAATATTTTTAATTTCATTTTTTGTTGTTTGTTTTTATTTTAAACGAAAAATTAATTATTGAAGGGTTTTATTACTTTCCGGTAATATGGAAATATTTTAGTTTTAGCTCGTGTAGGGTTTTATGTTTCTGATTTACAATGGGATTATTGTTGTAATTAATTTAGTTGGTATTTTGATTTATTTAATGGAAATTTTATTTGGCTTTAAAAGAATGTATGGATTATAATTTTGGACTTTGTATTATTGAGATGTGTTATTTGAATTCGAAGAATGTATGGATTATTTATTGGATTTTATATTATAGGAATTTATTGTTTGACTTAGAAGAATGCATGAATTGTACATTGGACTTTGTAACCCGTTGGACTTTGGATTTTAGAAATTTGTTGTTTAAATTAAACGAATGTATGGATTGTTTATTTAATTGAAAAATAGACATAAAAACTACTTTGAGTGTTTTTATGAGAAGACATAGGAATTTGTTGTTTGAATTGAAAATTGTTCGAAAGATTTCGATTAACGATTTATTAGATGAGGGATGTAGGATTATGTTGCAGCTGTGGGTTAATGTGTCTAGACTGGTTAGGATGATCACTCAATTGATCAATGGGTCGATTGTTTTGAAAGATGTTGGAATGTTTGGGTGTTTGTATCAATGGGGTGGATCAGCCTGGTTACTGGTCCACCACAGCATATTAACCATAAAACATGAGGCAGCACAAAATATAAATTTTGAAGTTGTGATTTCTGAGTTTGCAGCTGTTAAAGCTAGAAAGAAGAGATTTTAAGTGCATGTATATAATATGTATGTGAGAGTATATTAATTCTACTCCTATACTTTCCAGAGTTCCCACTTGGATACATTTGAATTAATTTGGATACATTATTTAAAAAATTTATTAAATGGATACATGGTACCAAAAATTCGCAAAACTTTTGGAATGGATACAATTTATTCGCAAGAAAACATTGTGTATAAAATGCATTAAATGCATTTGAAAATGTTAATTAATTGTGTTACATTGTTCGTCGTATTCTCTTTTAGTAGACGATAAAGGAACAGAAAATTGGCGAACAGTGTAGCAAATATAAACAGTTGTGGGAAAACGATAACATTTTTTGTAAACAGTTCTGAATTGAGTGCATTTAAGGTTGCATTATACCGTAACCGTTGCAATGAACAAAAGGAATTCCAGGTATATTTTGCGCTGAATCCGCACAATATAGGTCGTTCTCAAATAAATTAGCAACATCAAATAATCATGTATACATTTGGATACTCTTTTTTTATACAACTGTATACATTTTAATTTTTTTGAGTGACGACGCTGATACTTTCATAAAAGATTCATTTTCATACATCAATATGAAAGAATGTATAATAAAACAGTACTTTAATTATATATAACTTATTAATAATAATGCTCATTTGCATTAATTAAATAATTTGTATTAATTAAATAAAATTATAAATAACGTATATCGGCTTTTTATTAATATTGACAGTTTTCATTCTTGGGGTGACACCACAATATCCGCCCCGGGTGTCACCCATGCTAGCTACGCCACTGAAGTTGAGTGCTCATATTTTGTAACTTACTAAGCATACAGTTCAGAATTAGTTTATTTGACCCTCGACCATCACCTTGAGTTGTCTAAATGTTGTCTAGAATCATTAAACCGATTGGAATTTTAATGCTTACTAGCGAGCTTGGCTCAGTATAACATAAAAAACCAGTTAAGCGCAAACTGCAACTTGGGCAACGGTTTTCTGAAAACTCTTAAATCGGCCAAACCATTGGCACATAAAAAATGAGTTTTTCCTCGTAAAGGTCAATTGAAAATTGATCGAACAGGTTTAAAAATGTTACTTCGGGTTAAATATTATCCATAGATGTTTATAGTATAACTAATGAAAAATTATATTGCTTGTAAATGGTTTAAATTGAAAAATGCATAATCAATTCAAATAATAAAGTTTATAGTAGACTCCGTTGGTAATTGGCGGAACATAATTAATAATTTTTAAAAAAAATTTCAATTGTAACACTTGTCTTTTTCCGCAAATTTTGAATTTTATTTATTTATAGTAAATAAGTAGCCCGATCGATCTCAGCTGTTATGCTATCTTCAGGAGCTTATATAAAAATAATGTCAAATAATGATTCAATAATAATTGATAATAATTCAAAAACGGTGCAATGCAAAATTAGATAAAAAATTAAAACGCTTTTTCAAATGACTCCCATCTCTTCAAAACCACAGAAAAACAACTTTTTGCCTCTTCGCTATATTGTCCGTAAAAAATTTAAAAACCGCCTCTTTAAATTTTTGAAAATTTTTCAGTCTCAAATTCGGAACTAAGGGGGAAAATCATATAAAAATGCTTACTTTCTTAACACTTATTTAATAAAAAATTTTATTTTTCAAAACTGTGTTGTATAAAATTCTATAAGTGTTCCATGAAATACTCTATTTGTCCGCTAAAACAGATTATTTTCTTAAAGGGCTCCCATTGCAGCCCTATAACCAAACGACAACATCTTTATTACTTTATTATAGTTTACCAGATAATGGTAATAATGGAAAAACAGGTTTTCCTCTCACCAATAGTGTGCCGTTCCTATTAAATAACTTAACCTTAAGAACAACGCTGATTTACGAAATAGTACAGATGCATTATGGGTGAGAGTTTTTTTGAAGAAATCAAATTTATCTTCTCTGACACCGCCAACTTTTTTCGTTACACCAAAGCAAAAACCACAGCCCACGTGTATAACCTCAATGTGAAGTTTTGGTCCTTTAAAAGGAAAAATTATGTTAAATTCGTGAAGATAATCACTGACACCAACAGTTCCTGTCGGATTTATGCACGTCCGAGGAACTTGTGTTTAAATTAAATTCGTCAATTATGTTACACCGGAAGGCGAAATTTGGAAATTTTGGATCTTTTTGAATATATCTAATAAGTTGATTTTTCAGGCCCACGATCCATGGTAATGGTTTTTAATTTATTTGTTTTTTGTAATTGTATTAGGTAGATATATAAAAATCTACCTATTGCAGCGTGCTTGATCTCGGAATTTCGGAAAAATTTTGGAGCCAAACGGCTATATATGATAAGCGGAGACGGAAAATCAAAATGAAAAAAAAATTTATATATATATATATATATATATATATATATATATATATATATATATATATATATATATATATACTAGCGGGACCCGGCGTGCTTTGCTACGCCTATAAATAAAGTTTGTGTGTATACATTTTGTTGACGTAGTAGCAATAATTTCAAAGAGTTGTAATGAGAAATGATCTATTTTTTTTTTAAATATGAATGTAAAAGGATCACCACTCTAGTTGATCAGTAAAATATAAAAAAAATAGTATTATATATACAACAAAGGATATATAAAAAAATACGCGATCAAATAAGTTTTCAGATGTGTCTCTATATAGAACATTAGAACATACGGAACAAATATGGATTCACAAATTTTCACAGTGCTCATGCGGTTTAATATACGCTTTCTTTACCTGTGGTAGGTTACTAAAAACGTTGCAAACAATTTTGATCATTATAACATTTTATGGTCAGCAAGGGCAGTAAGAATAGTGATAATATGATGAAGGTATGGAAGAAGTGATGCAAAAAAGGAATAGAAGAAGTGATGCCAAAAAAATCAAAATTATTTGGATGTTTTTGTATTAGAATTCATAGGATGTGAATTCATAGGGTGAGAAATATTTCTATTTAGTCAACATCCTAAGTCATTTTAAAGTCATTATTGATTGTTGCAAATCAATGCGATACTAATATCTAACACACGGTCAATATATTGGCAAATATGTTCCATATATAGACAACATTAATGGAATATTAATTTTTGGGCGATTTTGTGAGCAATTATTGCTCAAAGTAATTATTGAAAGTATTATTCCCAATAATAAGTAATTATTGTCGGGATTGAACTCACACTCATCAGAGACATCATAGTTCAAACTTCAAAGCCATCATACAGACTCAGTCACAGTGGATGAAACAACAATAAAACATATTTCAATTTTCATGTTCAGATAATTTCTAAATTGAAACTCCATTATCTCATATTTATTTAAATTGAATTCTTCATCTGTGATTATACTATTGTAAATTGTATTTGTTCCCGACACGAAACACACAAAAACTGTTTTAAAGAAGTTTTTCTGAGCGAAAATAAAAATGCTTTAAAATTGCAAAATTCATGTGAATTAAAATAATTACTTTAAGCTTAATCACTCTTAAAATCTCTCAAAACTTTATTTACTTTACACCAAATAGTGTAAAACTTTTGTTTATTTAACATTATACCCGTCGCATATTGTCGGTATCTCATAAGAAAGGAAATTCAAGAAAACTCGTTCTGATAACAGCCGTGTTCGATTTGACTGAAGCATTTGATACAACGAAAAATTTAATACAGTTGTTGTTGTTTTTTCAATTGTTTTAGTCACACTAAACGTACCAAACATTCAATTTACATTGTATCATTTTTATTGCAACAATTATTTATTTTAATAAGGAAAAAATTTCAAAATGTCGTTTTAATTCTATTTCTTTGCTCGTGCTTGTGGGCACACATTATATTTTGCGTTTTTAAATCAGAAGGTATCAGAAGGCAAAGTTGTCCAAATGTGAGAAGTATGGATTCTCCAAATCTGCCACATCCTTGCAGCAATTTTCCTTGTTCTTTGTTGACAGTCATTGCAAAAGCGAGTCGCACTGGAAACTAAACGTTTGAATTCAAATGCCATATCTGTTGGGATCATTGAAATGCGTAGCAACAGTACATCTTCCTCTTTGAATTTTCCATTCAAAATTGATTGTAGCTTCAATGACTTTGTTCATCATCTTTTTCACCAAAAATTTTTAAAAACATTTGTGCTATTTCAAAGTATTTGAAATATTTTTTTAATAAAATTTATTGTGTAGTTGGAATTACAATGTGTCTCACAACAACACATAAAATCCTTTAAGACCTAGGTTCCACACCATCATGTTTTTTAAGATGATGGACGCAAATTGCTAAACAAAAAATTTGCGTCCATCAACACCTTAGAAAGCATGTTGTTGTGGACTTTATTCTTCAAAGGTTGTCATGAGTTGTTGTTACTTACATTGTAATTCGTACTACCCAACACATTTTATTTTAAAAGAAAAAACGTGTCATCATCAAAGAATATTCTATAACTAAGACTAAGGGTGCTATCGTTGATTGAAAAAAGTTCATCCGCCAACATCCCTAAGATATCACTTTGGCTAGTGATATCTCACTACTATTGCCAGTGGTTTACGATAACTCAAGCTAACTCATATGCAAATAGCAGGAATCTAAGTACGCTGGGTTGTCACTCCCATAGATCAAAAATTTGAAATTTTACAAATCTTCCTGCGGGAGTATATATTTAATTCGTTATTGAATTCTTTAATTATAACTATAAAAACATTGATCAAAGCAAACTACGCTCATAAACCGATATTTAAACAAAAAATCAAATAAAATATTTATCATCAATCACCAATCAAAAAATAATACACGACAATTTGAAAAGCAAATCGTAGTGTATTTGCACAAACTTCGACGTTAAAAACAACGTTCTAAATACAAATACAACACCATCTATTGGATAACCCAAATTTATGAGGCGTATATCACACTATCAAATATATTGGTCAATAAAAAAATATGACATGAATTGGAGAGTGCAAACGTTGTAAAAAAATAGACTTCGCTACCTAGTTTTTCATCCAGTTTTGATGACAATTTTTTTTAGCTCTAATCGTTATATTTTAATTAGCAATACAAATAAGAGTATTTTTCAATTTGATATTGATTTTTGTAAATTAACATAGAAGATCAATGAAAAATTTAAAATAATAAATAAATAAATTTAAATTATTGTTTTCTTTAATTTTTACTCTTATATTCATTCCAACTTTATAAAAACCAATACAACAAATTTTTTACAGGTTCCGAATTCCGATACTTTTTAACACTTCTATAATTAATATATAACCTCCACCATAGTTATTTAAGTATTAAGGGCAGTAAGAGTGTTTTACCGATTGAGGATATATGTTTTGAGATCGAGACGAAGTCGAAATCTTTAATATATCCGAAATCGGTAATACTCTTAATGCTCAAAATGCTTATTACATTTTTTGCACGATTAATAAAAATTCAATCAAAACTATTTAAATAATAAAATTCATTCACAAAATTCAAGTTTGAATGTTTTAAAGAAAATTTCTTAAAATGTCATTTCAAAATAGTAAGCTTTGCGTTTCATCATAATACTATAGGTTTTTTTGTTGCAAAACTAAATTCCATCGAATATATTTTCAAAATTAATTGCTTTTTTTAAATCTTTTAACTGCAATATTTTTAAATGAATGTTATTTAAATTTGAAGCTAGTGAATAGACGTACACAATTATTTAACTAATAATCGTTTTTATTCACACCCTGAGGTCTCCTTTACTGGTAAGTAATTACTTACCGGCTGCATGATCGGTAAGTAATTACTTACCGACCAGTGATTTGTAAACGAAACTTCCTATGTTTATTTACGAATCAGCGAACATGCAAAATCGCCTGATCGTGCCATAAATTATTAATAACCTTTGGTAACGTATTTGACTTAGCATAATATGCTTTTCATTTATTATCAAATAAAACAAAACTTTCTTTTCTAAAACATATTTGATAGTCTAATAATGGCCTTACACGAAGTTCAAGTTTACTATCAATTGAATAAATTAATTTACGCTGCCATCTGAAAGTTTGCTTATGAACTATCCATATTTAACATTTAATTCGTAATTAAAAAATATTTAGGCGTTTAATCAAAATAAAAACTATCCTATCTCTCAAGTTGGACCATTATACACACACTGAACACAATTTTATTAAGATTGGTTAGGTTGTTGCGGAGTTTATCGCGGACAAACATCGTGACACGTGATTTTTATATATATAAGATATATATATATATATATATATATATATATATATATATATATATATATATATATATATATATATATATATATATATATATATATATATATATATATACATATATATATATATATATATATATATATATATATATATATATATATATATATATATATATATATATATATATATATATATATATATATATATATATATATATATATATATATATATAACGATATGAGGTATAACGGAATTATCCGGCACTCTCACGGTCGCAATTTTCGACCTACACCAAAAATATTTTCTGTATATGTTGCGGCAAACAATCTCTTGGACAAGTTCGAGAACTGGCCATATCGGGGTACCGTTTAAGCGGCTAGAGTCTTAAAAGTCGAATAATCTTAGGCGTTGTAACTTCCGTTTGAAACATAAAGTTTAAATAAAATTGATCCTTGATCTAGATGAAAATTACCAAGCTCAAAAATGAAAACCTTCCGAAACGTAAATACCAACTTATATCTATCCAAAACTTAAAAAATAAATTGTTTAAGTTCAGAGGTAGAGAACCTGTGGCTATTAAAACGACGCAAACGGCCTTGCTTTCATCATTTTCGAGTCTATTTTGATTAAACTAATACTAGCTTTTAATTCAACTTTTCAACTATAACATCAGAAATTTTCAGCTTTCTAACCCTAGAGGTTCCAATGCAATTAACATTATACTAACTCAATGCAAGCCCCTAAAACGATATATAATTACAAACAAATGCCAAAAATATCCCAATTAAATAAAATTTCTTTTGTTTTAGGTATGAAATCTACATCAAATGAAATCCACAATCTATAATTTTTTTTGTTTTTATTTTTTTTTTTCGCAAAAAGTTAAAATGTTTGTTTTGAATGTTTGTTGTTGTTGTTTTGAAGATTTATTATTGTTTTGAATTAGGGAATAGTTTCTTTGGAATATTTGGAAGTGGATTAGTTGAAATAAATATATGTATACATATTGATTACATATTTACAATTGATAGATATTTGTATTATATTTGAGGTGTAAAAGTTGTTTGATGTTGTTGTTGATTATAAATTGTAGTATGGCAGTTGTGATGTAGTTAGAATGTTAATCCACCAAAGGATTTAATTTGATATTAAGGAGTTTTAACCAAATTAAACAAAACTATTCGAAATTGCATTGACAAAGTAGTTTCTGTTTATGTATTTAGTTTGGTTGTTTGATAAATTTTTTGGATTTTCTGTTTCTAGTTAAATTTTTTATTTAAACTAATCTGACATATCCAATTTGTACACAAAGCTGTCTGGTCCCGAAATCTACCTATTTCTAGCGGATATACGTGCCGCTTGGACTTTTTTTTAAGTATTATAGAGCAACTATTTCATTTCTTCGGTAGACAGAACCTCCCCCACGACCAACTGGTGGACATTTGCAGTCCACCCGCCTGCTAACCACCAGACTAAACTTGTCTAATCTATATATATAAATATATGAAGAGCTATAGACTTATCAACTCACCCATATATAGTAAGTAGTTCATAGTTATACATAATAAATATTTTTTTATCTGTACGTAAACATGATAAGACCAATTCAAAATATTCGGCTTTCTCATTCAAAATCAGTGAAATTGAAAGCCAGTTTAATACGAAAGCTCACCAAATTGTTTAACATTTTAATGTTAATGTATAATTATTGCAAAGATACAAAATGAATGATGATAAATATGTTCTTTATGGAGGTGATCCGATAGAAAGTACGGAGCTTCAAGACACAACAGTAACCGATTATATCATAAACAGATTAGAAGAATATGGCGATAAAGTTGCAATTGTAAGTATACTCTGAAAAGCATATTTTAAATCAACCAACTAAAAAAATGAAACATTTAGATAAATGGGTTAACATCTGAAGAAATAACTTATAGAGACATTCTAATAAGGAGCTTTGAAGTAGCAGAATGTTTAACAGCAGTTGGACTTAAGTCTGGCGAAACAATTGCTATTATGAGTGAAAATCGTGAAGAATTTGTGTATGCATCGTTTGGAGCAATGCTTTTGAAACTAGTTGTGGCACCAGTTAACATTAGTTATACAGATCGTAAGTACTTTTTTTATGTTAATTTACGTAAAAAGGATATAGTAAGGAGAAAGTAAGACCGTATGACCTTTACACTTATTAGCTTTATTATTATTATAAAATGATCTGGTTGAACAAAACATTCTTAGAACACTCACAAATTATTTGTTCTGAAATGGTATAGACTTGCTGCAAAAAATAAATAAATTTTCTTATAAAGATAAGCTATACATATCTTGGATGTTAATTTCGTTTGATTTTGTTGAAAAATTAATACCACTGGTTGTGGGTCTAGTACACAGTCCAAAGTACCTATTCATACTTTAATCATATTAAATCATACAGATAATTTAATACAGACTTCATACTAATATCGTATCAACTTAAATTGTTTTTTTTTTGGGAGTTTTGAGATCAATTAAACTCAAGTAAGTAAAGAAGTAATTGGATTTTTTTCAATTCAAAGATATGGTTTGAAGTTTTCTCAGAAAAAAAACTCCACTTTTCATTTTTCGTGTTTCGGATGAATTCGAACCTTCATCGTCAGTGCCCGGCTCGAATCGTTGGGCAAACACGCTATCGATTACGCCGTTGAGGCGATGACAATTTCGAAGTTGAAACTTCTTCATCACTTATACTATGTTTACACCAGTATCTAATTTGCTACGTATCAAATTTGCTAGCCATTTTCACTGTCATACTTTTTATATTTGGTACGGTGATGCAAACTCGTATTAATTAGGTATGACATATTAATTTTTAGCGCGTCTTTTTCATTGTTAGTTTTTTGGTTAAAAAAAAGAAGTTCCATATATATTTTTTATAAAAAACTGTAAGCTGTTATTATATTCTTGCTAAAATTCTTTCACTTTTAATTTCAGCGAAAAAATCACATAAAACATAAATATATATTTATAAAATAAGTTGATTTATTTTTATTTTAAATGTCATATCAAATTTTTGTGTTCACACCGTAAAAATAATACCTATTTGCTACGTACCTAATTTGATACGTAGCAAATCATCCTACCAAATATTTGGTACGTACTTTTTTGATAACTGTTTACATCGACCATAGTCGACCTAATAAGTATAGTACGTACCTATTAGATACTGGTGTAAACTTAGTATTATTTATTTTTACTTTAGTTGAATTTTTCCACTGTCACTAGACTCCCTTAATTATGTAGTCTAATGTTAATACATATAGACATATACAAATTGACCAAGTGTCAGTCATTGATTTCACATTGATTGGAAACGTGACTTAGGATGTTAATTAGAATAGAAATGTTCCCCCATCTATGAATTCGCACAAAGTATTGTCTAGAAATTTAATGCAAAAAATCCCATTAAATTGTTTTGCTTTCAGGTGAAATGCGTCATGCATTCAATTTATCTAAGCCAAAGTTAATATTTTCAACTTTTCGTTGCTTAAAAAATGTATTAAGTGCTAAAAAACAAACACCATCTATAGAACAAATCATTTTATTTAATGAAGAATCCCTGAACGACAATGTTGTGTTGTTTAAAGATTTCATAAATAAATACAAGGTAAGCATAACAAACAAATACCGACTTGTAAACAAAAACAATTAGTTTGTCTCTTGCTTTGCTAGAAAGTTTCTAAAAATTCATTTCGACCTTCGCATGCCAGTTTACATAACGATATTTCACTCATATTTTGTTCATCTGGAACAACCGGCTTGCCTAAAGGGGTACAACTCACAAATCACAACTTGTTATCGGTAGCAATAGAATTTAGGTTAGTAATAATTTAATGATTTTAATTACGAATGTTTGAAAATATTAATTTGCAGGGCTGGAATGGAACTAAGAAAAAAAATATGGCGTATAGGAAAAAATATAACCATTTTAGGAATAATACCTTGGTTTCATAGCTATGGATTTTTAGCCCTATATTCAGCCATTGTTAGTTGCATTAAAATGGTTGTAATTCCAAAATTTGAAGAAAAACTCTTTTTAAGCACAATTCAGGTGATAAATCAATTTTTTTTGTTGTTAAGGTGAAATCCTATAAGATTGTGAGACTCATATCAAAGCATCCCGTTGCTCTAGCACAGCTACCAACAAGGTGGTTCGATTGTCAATGGAAGCCACATTCTGTTCATTTTTCAATATACATAAACTTTTCCAAACAAGTAACCCTATTTCGGTATATCGGGAAATAGAAATTAAGAAAAAATGCTTCACAAATTTTTCATAACAAGTATTTCGTGTCACGGAAAATATCAAAGTATTATTAAAAACTATTTGTTTTTTTTTACAATTCTCAATTCACATTAAAGCGCCAGCATAAACGTACGTGAAAGGATATTGGATAAGTTGGATAGATTCAATGGAAAATCTTTTTTTGTGTTGTATATGTTTCATGTAAGAACGTTGGCTGCCAACAAATCTCTCTTATCTGTATTATTTTCTATCGATTCACTCAAGTTTATGGTTGAGTTTCACTTGAATACTTTAGTTTAATCGATTAGTTTCACTTAACACAAACTTTCCGACCCGGCTTTCATTTAGACCTTTCAAATATGCTATTAAGTGCTGCTGTGGAAAGCTCGAGCTTCAGCAAGAAAAATAGCAGTTAACAGCACCACTTCAAACACAAGTGCGTAGTACACAGTTAAAAAAAAATTGAATATGTAATGCAAATTGCTACACATATAGGTCCTACGGAAGTTTCCATTACAAAACAATACAAAGCTTGCTATATAAAGTTAAACTAATGCTCTTTGCATCAATATTTAACAAAGTACTTGGAGTAAAATAAAAAAGCTTGTTGTTTAAAATTGTCTGTTATTTACATTAAACAAATTACACGCAACATTTTTTTAGTATGACATTTTAATGCAAATTACATCATAAATTATGATTCATAATTTCGAGTTACTTTGATTATTACGCACCCCCTAAATTAATCAAATTAAAATACAAAAATTACAACGGAAAAAAATTAAAACATACATACCACCTTAATCACTATTTTTATAGACTTTCAGCTGAGAAGCGATAACTAAAACATATATGAAACGATTTTGACTATATATTTCTAAAAGGGATAATACTCTAGTGAATTTTGAAATTTCATTAATGTATTAAATTGTAGCAAGGTGCATTGAAACTTCTAGCTGTTCTATAGAAATAAATAATGATGCAAGAGTTGTTTTAAATTTTATAGAAATGAATTGGAATTAGGTTTAATGCAACATTTACTTTACAATTCAATAATAACCTGCAACGCATAGCTCCTATTGCAAGACTTGCTTTAAATATTGCAGTTACTTTTTCAACTGTGTAGTGTGTACAATAAACTTTTAATATAAATCCTTACAAAGTTATGCAAATGTACGATGGTATAATGGCCTAAGAAAAGGTGTGAGAAAGTAAATCTATTTTAAAAAGGAACTTCTACCACATGGCTTTTTCAACAGATCGATCCGTAAAGCAGAATCCAGACTACAGGAGCCACTATGTGACAATTTAATGATGTCAGGAGCTAGGTTTTGTGCTCATTGAAAAACTTCATGTGTGTTGAAACCGACTTCAACAAAAAAAGTCGGAAAGATCGTAACCTGGAAATAACTCAAAAACTGTATACTACCTACTACCTAGTTATAAACTACTACAATGTTTCCTAAATTAAGTTTTCCTTCAAATGATACTGATTTAAAGTTCGCCCTTCCCACGCGCATCCCATCAAAACAACTAAAATTTCTGATTTTTGTAGAAAATTAAGTTTTAACATTATGGGAGAAATTATAAAAAACAATGGAGATATCAACCTTCTAACACTCACTCATTTTTAAAATAAATTATCAAAAATTGTAACTGTAATTACTAAAAATTACTCAATTTAATATATAATTTACATATATTATATATATATATATATATTATATATATATATATATATATATATATATATATATATATATATATATATATATATATATATATATATATATACATATATATATATATGTATATATATATATATATATATATATATATATATATATATATATATATATATATATATATATATATATATATATATATATATATATATATATTTGTATATATATATATATATATATATATATATATATATATATATATATATATATATATATATATATATATATAAATATTTATATATATATATATATATATATATATATATATATATATATATATATATATATATATATATACATATATATATATATATATATATATATATATATATATATATATATATATATATATATATATATATATATATATATATATATATATATATATTATATATATTAGGGTGTTCCTTAATTTTCAATTTCAAATAGTTTTTGGTCTCACTCCCTAAATCGGTGTGTATACATATAAAAATGAACTGCAAGAAATTTTAGGTCAATCAAATAAAGTTAACCCGTGCCGACTTGAAGTTGAACTTTGGTTCCATATGAAATCATCGAAAAAAAGAAAAATTTTTGCTGTACTGTTTTAGATTTTACTCAAACTTTGTGGAAATGTTCTTTAGGGTTCAAAAAATCAAAATCCACAACGATTTATTTTTTGCACGCGCCACTTCCGGTCCACACAAAATAAAGCACTTGAAAAGTCGTATTTTTGTGTTTTGCGGTTTAAGCTGTAAAACTTTTTCTATTAAAGATATTGATTCGATCAAGACATTACATGGCATTATAAAGCTGAAAGATGATAGTTTTTAAAACAAAAATAAAAATTGATATTATTCATATATTTGAAAAATGAGAGAATATTGAAAATACGTGTATTTTATTGATTTCTTGTGATTTTCAATTGACAACAGTGTCTGCACTGTTCAGTATAAAAGTCTAAATATTCTTAAATATCCAAGTGCACATATTGTTATAGTATAAAAAATTAAAATCGACTCGTTCAATCAACTCGTAATGCAAAAACTCTTTACTTGAAATTTTGAAATTTCAGCAATTTGCATATTTCAGGCTACAATTTGGACGTGTTTGGTAAAAGACAAAAATTTGAAATTAGCAGGATATTCAGTTCTTACCTTTAACTTTAAAAAACTTTAAAGCTTGTTTTTTTATTTCCTCCTGACGCGGGTGTACAGCCGTTTAAAGAAAAGCCAACATTAGTTTCTTACAGCTTACAGCTTCTTACTTACAGATTATAGTTTCTTACATTTTTATTTTTGTTTTAAAAACTACCATCTTTCAGCTTAATAATGCCACCTTGATCGAATCAATATCTTTAATAGAAAAAGTTTTACAGCTAAAACCGCAAAACACAAAAATACGACTTTTCAAGTGCTTTATTTTGTGTGGACTGGAAGTGGCGCGTGCAAAAAATAAATCCTTGTGGATTTTGATCTTTTGAACCCTAAAGAACATTTCCACAAAGTTTGAGTAAAATCTAAAACAGTACAGCAAGAATTTTTCTTTTTTTCGATGATTTCAAATGGAACCAAAGTTCAACTTCAAGTCGGCACGGGTTAACTTTATTTGATTGACCTAAAATTTCTTGCAGTTCATTTTTATATGTATACACACCGATTTAAGGGGTGAGACCAAAAACATATCATAATTTTTTTTCCCCATATAGCTAAGGAACACCCTAATATATATATATATATATATATATATATATATATATATATATATATATATATATATATATATATATATATATATATATATATATATATATATATATATATATATATATATATATATATATATATATATATATATATATATATATATATATATATATATATATATATATATATATATATATATATATATATATATATATATATATATATATATATATATATATATATATATATATATATATATATATATATATATATATAGAGTACTAAAGTTTCATTTTTAGAAATTGCAAGTTAACATGATGTATGTGGTGCCAACAATAGTGGTGGTTCTAGCAAAAAGTCCTTTGGTAGATAATTATGATATTTCATGTCTTCGCGAAATACTTTGTGGTGCTGCTTCATTAAGTACGGAAATAAGGAATACAGCTCTGAAACGATTACATCCACTCTGCAATATACGACAAGGATATGGTATGACTGAAACATCACTTGCCGTACTATTGCAACGTACTCCAACGATTCAAAAGCCAGGTAGTGTAGGTACTCTATCGCGAGCTATATACGCAAAAGTAATTGATCCAGATTCTGGAATATCACTTGGCCCAAATCAACCAGGTGAGTTATTGTTTAAGGGAAACCTGATAATGAAAGGATATATTGGTGATAGTAAAGCAACAGCTGAGGCAATTGATAAAGATGGATGGCTTCATACTGGTGATATTGGATATTATGATGAAGATGGAGATTTTTTTATAGTTGATCGCCTGAAAGAGTTGATAAAGTATAAGGGATTCCAAGTTGCTCCGGCAGAGTTAGAAGATATTCTTTTAACAAACGATCAAATTCAGGATGTTGCTGTTGTAGGATTACCAGATGAGTTATCTGGTGAGCTTCCTCTTGCATTTGTTGTCAAAAAACCTGGTTCAAACATTTTAGAATCTGAGATTATAAAATATGTTGCAGGTAATTTATCAATTAAGTTTAAATTTTTTTAAAATAGCTAAAACGTTTCATCTTTTAGATCGTGTTTCTTCACCCAAACAACTACGTGGTGGTATACGATTTTTAAATGAAATACCAAGAAATATAACGGGGAAAATTTTACGACGAAAACTAAGAGATTTATTAAAAAATTCAAAATCCAAATTATAGAAATTCATAGTATGTTCTAAATAGTGAAATTTGGAACTTTCATTGTTTCAATATAATAAATGTTACTCAAAAAAATCAACTTTTATCTTTTTACAATGATAAATAGTAATATAGTAATTTATGATATAACGAACAGAAACGAATTTAGTGTTTTTTAATTTTTTGTGCAAGGATAGAAATGGTATTAATTTTGTATGAAAGGCACAAAAAAAAAATGATTAAACTATCAAATAATAAATTCCATCCAAAAAATTTCGACCTTTTAACAAAGACCCTACTTCAAAATAATTATCCAATGCATCTTATTAAGAAAACCATGACCGACTAATTTAAAATCGATACGACACGATAGCAATACAAACCAACCTTTGAATGTTTCGAATATCAATAACGACATCACACCTGTGGCAAGATGTTGTAACATCACTTTTGACGATTCTATCGTATTTTACGCTAATCGGTATGCTGTAACACAAAACGACTGTCGATTATCGTATTTACGGCAGTCGTTTTGTGGTACAGCATACCGATTAGCGTAAAATACGATAGAATCGTCAAAAGTGATGTTACAACATCTTGCCACTGGTGACAAGACAATGATGCTTTTTGGTAATTTTCCATGCTTCAAATTCAAAATGTGTTCTTTTAACACTACAACATACTTTGACAATAGATTCACTAGTTCTAAAAAATTGTCTTTATTTGAAGAACTCATGTCCACGAAATGCTATAGGTTTTCTTTAGATAAACACAAAGTTATATTCAATAATCTGGATAAAAGATGTTTCCACTTCTGTTTTTCATTATCTATTAATTGCGATGCTGAGTCTCCTATCGTTTTATGAAATTTTAACCTCATTTCCAAAGTTTTCCATTTTTCAAAATTCTCCAGATTTGATCTACAGATCATTTGAAGTTTCATGGTCGGTTACTTTGGGACTTAGTTTCCACCACTTCTGAAATCAAGTCGTCCATTTTGTATTATTACTATTGGTGACAATACAATATGCAATGCAAATATACGACAGCAGAAGTATAGTGCAGGCTATTATTTATAGGAGAATAAACCATCCATGACCGCAGAATTTTTTCACCATTAGACATCACTTTATAAAACCATTCTTTAGAAAGATGGCGCACATCACCTTTTATGTCTAACCCGTGTCTAGATACAAGAGCAAACGGCCCTTCTCTATTTTGAAAATGTTCACTTCCTTGTTTTATGATTTCAATGCGAATATGATCAGAGACGAGTATATTTCAATGTGTTACACCTCTTAAGTCCTGAAGTGATTCACCCATGCAAATACTGTCTTCGATAGTAGAAGCATTAGCAGCATTATTACTGTCATTTTCAGCATTTTTTCTGATTCGTCTTCATCATAGGTTATCATTATAATTTCTGTATTTTCGCTGTTACTTTCCGAAGATGAGCCAATATTCTCTGAAACATTCGTTGCATCAATGTGAGAATCAGTTTCTTTTGATGAACTTTGGCTATCATCAGGTTTTGTAACATATTTATAGATGGATCCAGACATGCTCTGAACTGCATCTATTTAAGCCTGTTTGGCCTTTCTCTGCTGGAACCCACTTTTTCATTAAGAAGTATGAGCTCCTCGTGGCATATTTTTTTTTGGGATATTTACTAGATGAAATCTAAAAAAATATTTTTAATTATAGTAGGTATCAGCAAAGGTATAATTCTAAATATATTTTTAGGATACATACATGTCTAGTTCATGATAAGTACACTGTATTAACGACTAAATACACCGCCAAGAGAATTAATTTATTTAAATTTCCTTGTAACATCTTATATTAAATAATATTTGATAAAATGGAATATACAAACAAATCATATGCCTAATATTATAAGGAACTATTTAAAAAAATATAAATATAAAATCCTAAAAAATATTTTATATAAAGAATTAAAACCAAAATTAAATATCCAATTAGAATCATGCTCAATAATTTACAAAATTAAATGTAATTCTTGTGAAAAATTTTACATCGGGAAAACCGGAAAATGTTTTAAAGACTGATTTAAGAAATATTTTCCTAATAAGAAAAAAGTCAGACAAGTGCGAATAAAATTCGCTCGTCAAGGGTTCCGAGAATGTAAAAGAATACAATATCAAAAACTATTGACAAAAAGTTGTGTTGTAATGTCCTTATATTTCCAGACCAAAGACGCATAACAAAATAATTAATGTTTAATCGTAAATGTCAATAGTAAATTACAATCAAATCCACATTAATCAAAAATAACTCAAAAAATCTTACATTAGGTTAAATCTTATCCATAGATGTTTATGGTAACTCAAGAAAGATTCACCAGCTTGTAAATGGTTTAAATTTGATTATTTTTTCGGTCAATCAAGTGTTGAAATTTAGGGGGGGGGGGGGGGGTGGGGGGAAGAGGCTACATACTACAAATATTTTTTTTCAATAACACAAAAACTGTGCACCGCTAAGTTCTAAAAAAATTGTAATGTTTCTTATATTAAGTGCTCCTTCATATGACACCCCATTCGCTTGGGTCAAAAGTGGTTTTTTACCCTCCCCAAACCCATCCCCTAAACACACAGAAATATAGTTATTTGAGACTTTGCTATGATTTTCATTCAAAATTTACAAATTATCCTGTCTCTGCGAATTTTTTCAAATTTTTCTGTCAATCATCGTCGAAACGTAGGGAGCGAAACGATCTGAAATTTGCACTTTTTTGATAATAACTTAAAAACTTTACATCACAAAATTCTAAAAAAAAATTGCAATTATTTATAAATTAGGTGCTCTTTTAAATGACATCTCACTCGCTTGGGTCCAAAAAGATTTTCTTTTACCCTCTTTACCCCGGTCCCCTAAACGCACAGAAATATAATTATTTGAGACCTCCTTATAATTTTCATACAAAATTTACCGAATTTCCTAGCTCTGTGAATTTTTTCAAATTCTTCTGTTAATCAGTGTCGAAACGTAGGGGGGGAACGATCTGAATTTTGCAATTTTTTGTCCATAACTCAAAAACTGTGCACCGCAAAATTCTAAAAAAAACTGCAACAAATTTTAAATTAGGTGTTCTTTCAAATGACACCCTACTCGCTTGGGTCAAAAAAAATTTTACCCTCTTTACCCCGGTCCCCTAAACGCACAGAAATATAATTATTTGAGACCTCTCTATAATTTTCATACAAAATTTACTAAATTTCCTAGCTCTGTGAATTTTTTCAAATTTTTCTGTCAATCAGTGTCGAAACGTAGGGGGGGAACGGTATGGATTTTTCACTTTTTTGTCCATAACTCAAAAACTGTGCACCGCAAAATTCTAAAACAAATCGCAACAAATTTTAAATTAAGTGTTCTTTCAAATGACTCCCCACTCGCTTGGGTCAAAAAAAAATTTTTTTTACCCTCTTTACCCCGGTCCCCTAAACGCACAGAAATATAATTATTTGAGACCTCTCTATTTTCATACAAAATTTACTAAATTTCCAAGCTTTGTGAATTTTTTCAAATTTTTCTGTCAATCAGTGCCGAAACGTAGGGGGGGGGGTGGGGGAACGGTCTGAATTTTGCACTTTTTTGTCCATAACTCAAAAACCGTGCACCGCAAAATTCTAAAAAAAATTGCAACAAATTTTAAATTAAGTGCTCTTTCAAATGATACCCCACCCTCTTTACACCGGTCCCCTAAACACACTGAAATATAATTATTTGAGACCTCGCTATAATTTTCATACAAAATTTACCAAATTTCCTAACTCTGTGAATTTTTACAAATTTTTCTGTCAATCAGTGTCGAAACGTAGGGGGGGGAGGGCGAACGGTCTGAAAGTTGCACTTTTTTGAAAATAACTCAAAAACTGTGCATCGCAAAATTCTAAAAAAAATTGCTATGTTTTCTAAATAAAGTCCTCTTTCAAATGACACTCCACTTAACCCCATTTTAAATAGTGATTTTACCCCTCCTCATATCCACCCCCTTAATAAATCTAAGTATTAAAATATGACAATTTTTAATATTTTTTATTAAAAACGTACTAATTTTTCTATCATTCCAAATACATTTGAAAATTTTCGATCAGTTAGGTTCGGAGCTAATTGAGGTAAGAAAACACGAAAAAAACGTCATTATTCCAAATTATACAACAAATGGTGAGGTGTAAAATTCCAAAATAAATTTTTTAGGAATACTGAAATGAAGCCCTTTCATATGATACCCTACTTGAATCTATAAAGAAATATATTTTCTCAAAGGTCTCACATCATACCCCTGTAAACCAAACGAAAACCACTTTAGTTTTATTTGTATCCATCATTTCATGTGAGCTGATTAGTTTTATACGCACCTCAAATTTCAAGTCCATAGCATTTATAGTTTACGAGATAATCGATATAATGTGAAAAACTCGTTTTACTCTCACCAATAGTGTTCCGTATAAAAAACGGAACCCTAAAAATAAACAAAATTTAAAGTCCACTTTTGCAAACCATTTAGTTAATAACAATCATAATTACACCATTGTTAAACAAAACTTGAAGGTTTTTACATTAATGTAGCCAAGGATCTCTAATAGAATCACTTGATGAATTTGAAATTTACAAGGGATTTAAAACCCAACAAAATATAATTTTAAATGATAAACTTTCATTTAATTCAAATATATAAATATATAAAACTGAAAGTATGAGTATGTATCTACCTATAATAATTTGCAAAACTGCAGTAATTGCATAACTACCATTTTATTCCACAGTAATTATTTATGTGTCCATCGAAAAACGATCCATTCCAATTTTTTCCTTGAGTTTCAAGATAAAGGAAAAAAATTTATTTTGAGATCATTTACAAACACGGTGATTTGATTGTTTATTGGTTTCCTTAGGTGTTTGCAATTAACTTGTTTGAAATGTAAAACATATATTAGGTAGTAAAGTTAAGCTGATATTTTAGAAATAATTTTGGAATAGAGATATTGTAACTCAAGGGTGCCACCCTATCCACAAAGGGTGCCACATTATCGACGTAGACCACTTTTCCTATACATTATTCAGCATATGTGTTTTCAGACCGGGTCGTTAAAGAATCATTCTTGCATACTATATAATGTACCGAAAAAAGGTCAATTTGGTATCTATAGGAATATTCAAAGCTATTGAGTAATTGTGGTGATGGTGTTCAATGCTCAACATGTTGATTCGATTAATATTGTTAAAATTTTATTTCACGTAATAACTCAACAATTCTAAAAAGTAGAATAGATTCTTTTTGAACCAACAGAACACATTTATAGGACACATTTATAAGTTATCACAATTTATAAATTAAAATTATATATGGATAACCTGGTTAAAATGGTTTCTAAGTGATTTATCGTTGAAAACATTGTGATGGTTTGTTTTAAGTTTTTTACGGTCGGGTGACGCTGAAAACAAAACAACCCAACATCACCAGAACGGTTTGACTTGAAAATATTGGCTCTACACTGGATATTCAGCAACTAACAAGCAGTAGTTCAAATCTTAATAAAGGCTCATTACTCGATGTTGCAACTCGATCACGTCGAGTTACTAAGCTGCCGGAACACTTTAAAGATTATATAATGGATTAGTTAATCTTTTATCAGTTTGTTTAATTTATATTACTTTTGTTTTCTTTAAAATGACGTATGATGTTGTAATATTGATAGAGTTCAGTGGAGAATAACTATTGACAGACAGCACATGTCTGCGGCTTTATAATGCATATAAAAAATAATAAATAAACTTGTAATAATAGCATTGAATAAATATATAAGGAAGTATCGCTACGTGTAAGTACACAAATAATCGGTGAAGCAGTTTTTTTTAATGTGTTCGTTAGGTTACCACTTTCTGTCAATGTCTTTTCATTTGTTTACGTCGTATTTTAAAACAAACTAGATAGTTTTTTCTGTATTTTGTTCTTAATATACAGAATTGTAATTAGATTTTATACAAATTAGTATTTAAATTGTTTTTTTCACAACAATTAATTGTGTTTATATAGCTATTTATTCATAAAAATGGCGTACTGCATCAAAACATTTAAAAAAAATATCAAAACTACATAGCATTTTACTGCTAAAATTACATATATCAGTAGTCCTATTCCGGTACATCGTGAAATAGGAATTGAGAAATAAATTATAGCAATTTTTTCATAACTAGTATTCCGTGCCACGGGAAATAACAAATTCGTATTAGAAAATATTTCTTTATTTCATTTATTGCAGTATTTTCTCAATTCCCAATTCCCAGGGAAATGCCAGAATAGACGTACAGATCCTTACCATTTTGATAAAAAATGTTAAAAACCAATTTAGTATATATTTTTAATATATTTACAATAAGCTTGTGTCACAAAATTAATTATTTTCTAATATAATTTTACGTTTAATTTCTCAAATGTAAGGTTACCACACGTATAAACACGTATAAGGTTACCACACGTATTTTGTTAGACACGCCCATTCACAGGGATTGCATAAAGTTATTGTTTGTTATGAAAAGTGTGTGTAAAAAATATGAATTTGAATATGATTTAAATTTTAAACGGATTTGATCTAGAATTTTTAATAGTAAAATATATTGCTCAAACATATATAACCATAGGGATTTTCAATTTAACTACGACGTTTATACATTTTATTATACACAGTACCACCCTACGATTAAATACAACCACCCTCAAACGCACCAATACTATAATTTAAATGCTTCACTCAAAAAGTCTAATCACTCTTCCTTAGATATTTATTCAATGAATAATAGTCATTGTCTTAACTAATTATTAATACTAATACGGAATGCCGAGTTTACAGCGACATAGCAAATTAGTGGATGTAAATTGTAATCTAAATCTCTGCTGTAAACATTTTTTATTTTAAGAGTTTGTAACTAATTTGATATCTAGATTTACTATCTAGTAAATTATTTTTTCGGCAAACGGCTGTAAAGTTTAACTTTACTGCCGCTAGGGAGCTAGCTAAAGTTTTACTTTTTAGCCTGACAGCAAAAGTAACGTCTAGCGACAGCAAAAGTAACGCCATTTTTATTTTATATTACGGAGGCTGTAAAGTAGCATTTGTTATTTGTTAGTTTGTTATTTTTTCATACTTATTGTATAACCATGACAACAAAATAACAACTATTTCAATTTGATTATGAAATTTTGAAAAGGCTGCTTTGATAAAAAAATTTTATTCATACAAATTTAAATGTTTTTTTCTCTTTTTTGGAAGTAATTATGACGATAAAAATTCATATTTATAAAAAGTTTGATGTATTAATTTCATATTTATAAAAAATTTAAACGTTTGCCGAAAAAATAGTGTATTTAATTCGGAGCTAAAGTGACTTTTTGTGTTTCGTCTATAATTGTCGGCCTCCCTGCGGTCGGCCGTCAAACTATAGACTCAACACAAAAAGTATCACTTTAGCTCCTAATTAAATAATGTACTATTTTTAGTATATTAGCTCCGAAAAATGATTACTTTTAGAACTGTTTAGAGTCCGCAAAATTGTATTTTAGAGGCCTAGTACTTAAAGTCGTTATGACAATACTTTAGCGGATTCAAAATTTGTTTTCATTTTATATTATTAATATTTTCAAATTATAATCACAATTGCTTTGGTAAGTTTTGTTCAAAAATCAAATTTTTAGATACGCAAGAATACAAATTAAGCAATAAATTAGAAAAAAAAAATCCTAAGAGCTAATACTAAAAAACGTTGTATGCAACACGTACGCAAATGGCTTTAGCAGACTCATCTTCATATTACGGACTCGGATAGCACCTCGTCCGGAAACATTACGATTCGTCCGCTAAAACCATAGTTTGCGTACTTGTTACATAAACTACTATTAAATTGATATTTGACGCTGTAAACTCCTTTGCAAATAAAAATGTTTGATTTCTACACCTTCTCCTGTTCCTAAAAATTTTAGATCATCAAATTTATTTTCTCCGTCAAATATTTTTCTACAATCAGAGAAATAATTTAAAAAATGGTCTATAGTGATCATATTTTTCGCTTAGTTATCTTTGATCAATTTTTTTTTCACTTTTCGGAATTATCATTAAAATGAATAGTTAATGTATAATGTGACAAACAAATGTGTACATTTATATGAAAATTATGTTAAATTATTTTTTAACAAATACATATTTCTAATTTACAACAAATATGTTCTTATGGTTTGCAATTATATAAAATATGTACATATTTCTATGCATTAGCACCAATACGATACATATAAGCATTGCTTATATATGATTAAACAAACCTGCTTGCATTAGCAGAACTGCCCTCACATGTTCCAAAAATTGGAAATTGACGTTTCTTTTCCTCTTCTTAGAAACATTGATGAACCAAGAATTTGCATTGGAACCTTAGTACCGAAGAAAAAGATTATGAACAATATCAAAGTTACAGATTTAAAGTGTTTTACTTATTGAGTGATATATGCTTCTCCATTACTTTCAAAACTATTATTGTTATTGCAAGGGGTCTGTAAATTATATGCAAATATGTTAACAAATGTTGTGATTTGACTGTTTTAATAATAATATATAAGTCTGAATTTACAAATGAAATTAGTCTTATTATTATTTTTTCCAATTTTTGTTTTAAGTTGTGGGAAGGAATGTCGAAATAAGACGATGACCATAAAGCAATAAAACCCATTAAACGAAAATATTCACTAAAAATGGTGGTATTTTTTAATCGGCCGGCGTATCCATCAATGGAGTAGAGTATTGCAGACAATCGATAAAATATATTTGCAAATTGAAATACGACCCTCTTCAGAACAGCAAATTTTCTGGATTGATAAATGATTATAAGTCTACATGAAATAGGACGCTAAACCAAAAGCAATGAACCAGTGTACCTATATTTTGTATGACGAGTACGGTGGCTTCGGAGTAAGTAATTGACAATTGTGACATCCAATAAACAAATATATTTACGCTCACCTAATTGTTCGTTACACATTGAATTATTTGAATTAAATCTTTGGAATAAAATTTTAACTTTTTTCTAACCCTAATCTTTTGCCATCTACATTTATAAAAATTAGTTAATTATTATTTGCCTTTTTTTTTTTATTCAAAGTTAGGCATGTTTAGTGTTAATTATAATAAATTATAAATTAAAGTCTCTGAATATCCGAAGCCTGTCAATGTGTTTTAATTTTAACGTACATATAATATGTAAATTTATCTATAGCTTTAGAGACATTTACTTAATGGCTTTTGGTGACTGCAAAATGATACGATTACATTTTTTTCAAACTTTTTATATATTACTAATAAAATAAGTTAAATTAAATGACATTACTAAAAACTATCGGACAATTTACTGAAAAAAAAGCAGTGTTCAACCACTTTATCTGGGAAGCATGGGCATCGCCGTGCGGGTGTACCTTCTAGTAATTAATAACTATACGTTCTTATACTTTTTGAATAATAATTTTTTTTTTGAATAATATTTTTTTTTATTTATTTTTTGAATAATATGTTTCTTATTTTTATATTTTTTTTTTGAATAATAGTTTTGTTTTTTTTAGTTATTTTTTTTAATGGATCCTATCTGTCTGTCTGTGTGCGTGTGTGCGAGCGAATGGGCAAAGAAGTATAACTTCCACCGTCTGGTCCGACGCAGACCCTACTTTTTTTTAATGTATTCGTTAGGTTGCCATAGTTTTGGTTGCCACTTACTGTCAGTTCATTTGTTTACGTCGTATTTCAAAACAAACTAAAGAGTTTTTTTCTGTATTTTGTTCTTAAAGTATTGGATTGTAATTCAATTTTATACAAATTGGTATTTAAAGTATTTTTTCAAAACAATTAATTGTGTCTATATAGTTATTTGTGTCTATATAAAACATTTTAAAAAAATATCAAAACTACATAGCATTTTGCTGCTAAAATTACATATATCAGGTAAGGATATTTTGATAAAAAATGTTAAAAAAACAATTTAGTATACATTTTTAATATATTTACAATAAGTTTGTGTCACAAAATTAATTATTTTCTAATTTAATTTTACGTTTAATTTCTCAAACGTAAGGTTGCCAAAACGTAAAAACAATTTTGTTCGACACGCCTATTCACAAGGATCTTATAAAGTCATTGTTTGTTATGAAAAGTTTGTGTAATTTAAATTTGAATATGATTTAAATTTTAAACGGATTTAATCTAGAATTTTTAATAGTGAAATATATTGTTCAAACATATGTATATAACCATAAAGATTTTCAATTTAACTACGACGTTTATACATTTTATTTTTAGTTTATTAGTCGAAGTATGTTAAACATAAATTAAAATCGAAGTTTTAGACCAATAGACACTACAAGCTAATTTGATCAATATTTAGGAACAATCATCTTTTAGAGTGGGTTTAAAGGTACTTTGGAGTATTTTCAACCTATGCCAATTTTGTTAGGTATATGCTAAAAATGGGCAACCGTTAGAGAAAACTGAATAGGAGATTTTCGATAAGTTTTTTATAGAAGTTATTTCATAGAAGTTTTGTAGTTAAATAAAAATATTTGCTTACAGAACAGCTTTACAAAACTGTATTCGTAAAGATGTGTTCATTTGTTTTGCTGGTAATGATGTTAAAGTGTTGTCAGTGGGATACTGCTATTATTGCTGAAGACGGCACACAATTTTGCTTTTATGTATTTAATGTTTAAAAATATCGAGAAAAAAATTATTAAAACAAAATTAACAAAATATATAACTTATTCATTATCTTTTATTTAAGCAGGAACCAGGTAAAAATACATTTTAAGACAAATTTTTCCTGTAATAACGATTAAGTTAAACGAGAAATAAATAAAATTTTGAATAAAACCTACTTATTTCAAAGAATAGTTCATGCTGCCACCTAAGTTATGTTTGTGTTACTATATACAAATTATACACAGTACCACTCTACGATTAAATACAAACACCATCAAACACACCAATACTACAAATTAGATACTTCACTCAAAAAGTCTAGTTACTCTTCCTTAGATATTTATTCAATGGATAGGCCAAATTACCTTTCCATTACTCACAAAATCCTTGATATCTGGTTAGTTATTCTCTTGGAATTTAAATTTCTTGCCCTTAATATATATTTCCAGAAATCTTTCGGAGCCTCCTATTCTTAAACTAAACCTTTTAAAAAATTTCTAAACAATATGTTTTATTCAGTGGCGTCATTTCACCAAAATCTTGGGGGGGGGGGCGAGAATTTAAATGACATAAAAAATTTTTTTTCGTAAAACATAACATACACGTTTTTATACACACATATATTTAAAAGCATTTAAATGCATCGACTTAGAAATAAAAATAAAATGCTTCTGAGCTACATTGGTTACTCTGCTAGTCTTCTGGTGTTGTTTCATCGAAGCGAATGCCGCAAAGTTCTGCAAAATCCCTTCATTTGTTAAAAATAATTTTAAATTTAATATCATCTCTGCATTGTTTAAGCATCAAGATAGTAGTTTTAACTAAAGCGCTTGTGCTAGAAATTATTATATCTTTGCTTTGTTACGGTTCAGAGAGTGAATTTGTAAACGACAGCAGATCGTGCAGCATAGAAAAAAAGGATGGTTTTTCTATACGATTTTTTAGATCTCGGGCATCCCGGGATTTAAAATTTATGAGTCACATAGTGCCAGGAAAAATAAAACACCACAAGATTGCAATCCCTACGTGACCCCTCTTATGTCGAATCGTTTTTTTGTTTGTTTGTTTTCCTTTATATGTCTCAGAGAGAAAGAGTTATGTCTACCCTAAAATGTGGGACAAAATGCAAACATTCTTCCAAATACTAACTAATTAGAATTTCTATTGCGAGAAAGTGGGACAGTAAAAACATGCTAACTAGATTGTGCATAAATTTACTATTTAATGCTTTCCTTTACTATTTGTTTACTATTTAATTCTTCAAAAAATTCTATTATTTTAATTGGACATTTTTCAACCGTTAGAAAATGTGCTTACTGTGGTTCGTACATTTTCATAATTCTTTCTAGTGCTGGCATTGCCGCCAGCCAGCGAGTTTCACTGTATCCAGTAAGTTGGTTATGTTCGACATTAGTTTTGCCGCAGAACTCCTTCAACGTTTTCAGTAAAGACAGTAAAATATCCAAATTTTTTTAACCCTGCCATTTAAATCAGCAGCATTTCTTATTGCATTATTTAGAATATGGGCTGCGAATCCAATACCCAATACACTATGGTTCAAATTCGAGTTTAGCTTGTTTTTAAATTTTCACTTGTTGACGTGACACCACTAAAATTGGAGTTCGTGTTATCAGCGCAAATTGCAACTAACTTTTTGTCAATGTTAAATAACAACAAGAAAACAAAATAACAACAAAACTTGTTGCTTATAGCAACGCTTTTTTATATTTATCTGTATCTATATGTCTTTTAATATCATAATGTCCACTGTTAATTTTCAAATTCACTCCGACTGATAATACACTAAACTTTTGCGTCGTTATATTTTGATTTTTTTTATAAAAGGATAGTCCAATTCAATATCGTATAAGAATTTACGTAAACGTTTTCTATCCGTCTTGATTTGCAGGAGAACTTTTTAAATATAATTTTAAAAATTAGTATAAATTTACCTTTTATAGTAGCCTAAAACTTTTGTTACACAAGTAAAAACTGCAAAACAATTGAAACAATTTATTTTAATTTTACTAAATAATTAATATCTTTTGTGCATTCTGTAAGTATAAGAGGTATACATTATACCTCTCGTTCTATCTTTTGAAAATCTATACCATTTATCAAGTTTTTATGCTGTTTGCTTTGTTTGTTCTTTATTGAGAAAAAAATAGTACATTATGATGCTAGGACGTAAAGCTAAAGATTTTGGACGGATGTGGAGTTTGCAAATCGAGGCGCTAGCCGAGATTTGCACCCACATTAAGTCCAAAATAGCTTACGTCCGTGCATCATATACTATTTTTTATTCGCCGCAAGCAAAATATTTTAAGAAAAGTTGTTTATTCTAAATTAAAATTATAAATTTTCATAAATTTTAAAATAAAAATATATGGAACAAGTAACCTTTGACAAAATATTTATTATTTTTTCCAAATTATTGTGTAGCTATGACAACAAATGATAACAACTATTTTAATTGGATAATGAAATTTTGAATCTGAGGGTTGCTTTGATAAAAATTTTTATTTTTCATAGAATTTAAACAAATACAAATGCTTTTTACTTTTTTGGACGTAGCTATGACAACAAAATAAATAGTTGAAAAGTGATACTTTAAAGCCGCAAATCACAGTAATAAAGTAACACTTTAATATGTAGGCGAATAAAAAAATTATATATTAGAAAATAATAATTTTACTTTTGAGCTTCCTAGTTAAAGTGTGTTTTAAACAGAGTTTGAAACGCTACTTATATCACTCTTTTACTTTGTCCTTTCAGTGCGTAGCTTAAAAAAAATATAACACTCCCACATACAGGAGTGAAAATAATAAAATTCATTCTTGCTACTAAATTGAAATAAATATTTTCTTTCAAATACTCAAAACTTTTACTTTTGCGTCAAACTTGATGCTTTTCAACGTAAAATGCTTGATTTGTTCAATTATTCATGCATTGTTAGAAAAATGAATATAAGGGATGACGTAGAGTGACTAATTTTCTTCTTTTACAAACCGAATGAAAGAACTGGAAAATGTAATCTGCTCCAAAGGAGTAAAATCGAAAAATCAAAAATTTTACTCTTACGAGTAAAAACGATATTCAAATTATGAACATTTTAATTTTTGAATATTATTTCAAAGGATTGAAACGAGTGCTCGAATAAAGACTCGTAAACTCTGGTTTAAAAATTTAAATGTTTATGAATTTATACTCAAAACTGCATCTTTTTAAGTATTTTATTTTCCATAATAATATTGCACTGGTTTGTTCTTTCAATATGGTTAAATCAACATATACATAACATTATACAAACTGCAAGAAAACACTGTGAAGCCATTGCTCTGACTAAGATATTGCGCAAACTATACGTAGGTAGATGATTATTTCGATAATGCGGGCAAATGTGGTGGAAATATTTGTTTCGTGGGACGCTTCGTGGGACAGATTTCTCCGTGGGACAACGCAATAAAATGTGTGATATTTCCACGCAGCGTGGACGTCTGGTCAGCTTACTACCCATAAACGTGCGTAAATTTTTAATTTGATTCAAAATTGTACAATTATTGCGAGCTTCTTTTAAATCTATAAGAAAAACCTACCACAAAAAATTATAGTTTCTCCCTCCTTGTGACTGTATAAAAAAAATGAACAAAGATTGACGTTTAGGATACGTTTTGGATTTTATTATAACCAACCAAACATATAATTTTTGCTATTTTATGAATTAAAAATTCATAAAATGAATTTGACAGCAAGTTCTCATAACATACTTTGAAAATATTTACATAACTTAAATATTTGTTCGTGTCGTTAGAAAATATTGCTTGTCCATTATAAAACATTCACTATTATAAAATCACTGAAAATAACCCAATAAATTTAAATTACTCCCGTAATTATTTTCATTCATTTTATAAAAATTAGCACAAGTATCAAGAAAACTTTTGATATGTTATAGGATTTTACATTTTAGAATTGTTTTTAAAAAAGTCTTGTAAAGTTTGTACAGTATGATATAGATAAAAAACAAGGCCAAACAGTCAGGGTTCTCCAAATAAGTGGGGTATAATTAGGTTGTGTTCTCCTGCATGTACTTACTTTTAAGTTTATATAAATTACCAATGGCCAATAACAATTGAAATTTGAATGTTAAATACGGCACTATGAACTCTCGAGGAACGCTATACTAATTGTAATGTATCTACACATCATCCCTTAACTCCTACAAAATCTTACAATGACCGCACATAAAATAAACAACAAATTTCCATTATATTCTAAAGTAAACAAACCGCAATATCATTTTCACACGATAACAAAAAACATATGTGAAAATAAACATAATTTATTTTAAACCGAAAGAAAGTTTATGAAACTCATATTTCATACAAAACCATTAAATGAAATATGATTACCGTGCATATGTAAATAATATAATTTTCGTTTATTTTTATGTGATGTAATAAATTTAAAGTAGAACTGAATATGTCGGTCAATTAAAATTACAAAGAAAATATAAAAATTATGTGACACATTTTTAACATTATGAAACAATTAATTTTAAGAATATTTTGCTAAATGTGTAATTTTTAGTAATATCGATTTTGTATAAATAGAAGAAATTATCGATAATAAAATTCAGATTTGTATATTTGTCTAAAAGAGAAGCAAGTGTTTTATTCATATATATAAGTCTGACGAAGTCCATTTCGCTTAAGCTTAAGTGACTTCTAACAGTTGGAGTATAGCAATCATTTGATTTGCGCAAAGCATTGCTATATGAAAATTGGACTGTACTGACCAACGGACTTTTTGAACAGAAATTATTTCTCCTCACTGAAAGATTTATTCTTTAGTGCAACCCATTAATGGATTTAACACACAATTTCGAAGAGGATTACAACCGTTATATAATGAAATCGTGGCTCAGACGTAGCTCAGACACGAATATCTTATAAACAAAACACAATCGTTCTTCTAAAAGCGGTGATGCCGCGCACCTTATAGTACGATAGAATTTTGTCACAATACGCACCCACGGCGTTTTTGGAAGAACGGTCGTGTTTTGTTTATAAAACTGATTTCATCAGAAGATTAGAAGCAATAGACCGTCTTTCGTATCCGTGGCGCTCTAGTCCTTGATACAAAGAAGGATAACGGTTTGAATATTGCGGTGAACTTTTACTTTAGTCGGGCCAAAATAATATGTAACGTAATAATTATATTATCAGATATATTTCAATTAATAGTATGCGATAAAATTGGTATATTAGTTAAGTAAATCTTCTAAAAATTAGACGAATTTACAAAATAACAGTGCATTGAAATTGTTATAGTGTATAATTCTATCACGATTGGATGGTTTTATTGAATCGATGTATTGATAGTATCAGATCCTTGGGGGGGGCCAATGCCCCCCCCAGCCCTACCCAATTGACGCCCCTGGTTTTATTTCACGTACACTTCTCTTTTGTCAAGTATTAAGTCAATCAATATGGTTGGGATCAGCGTCTTCAGTTCCCTAATTTCATCTAAAAAAAATGTTTGATGTGTTAACTATCAGTGGTATCAATCAACATGAAATTCTACAGTTATAAAATGTGTTTATCCACAACTACTGAAAACAAAAAAATAACATAATATGTTAATACCGCATTTACAGCGACATTGCAAATTAGTAGATAGTATATTAATTTGCATCTTGTCATATTTAATATGAGTATATGAAATATGAAAGTATATGAAAAAAGTAGGGTCTGCGTCGGACCAGACGGTGGAAGTTATACTTCTTTGCCCATTCGCTCGCACACACGCACACAGACAGACAGATAGGATCCATTAAAAAAAATAACTAAAAAAAACAAAACTATTATTCAAAAAAAAAATATAAAAATAAGAAACATATTATTCAAAAAATAAATAAAAAAAAATATTATTCAAAAAAAAAATTATTATTCAAAAAGTATAAGAACGTATAGTTATTAATTACTAGAAGGTACACCCGCACGGCGATGCCCATGCTTCCCAGATAAAGAGGTTGAAAACTGCTTTTTTTTCAGTAAATTGTCCGATAGTTTTTAGTAATGTCATTTAATTTAACTTATTTTATTAGTAATATATAAAAAGTTTGAAAAAAATGTAATAGTATCATTTTGCAGTCACCAAAAGCCATTAAGTAAATGTCTCTAAAGCTATAGATAAATTTACATATTATATGTACGTTAAAATTAAAACACATTGACAGGCAAATAATAATTAACTAATTTTTATAAATGTAGATGGCAAAAGATTAGGGTTAGAAAAAAGTTAAAATTTTATTCCAAAGATTTAATTCAAATAATTCAATGTGTAACGAACAATTAGGTGAGCGTAAATATATTTGTTTATTGGATGTCACAATTGTCAATTACTTACTCCGAAGCCACCGTACTCGTCATACAAAATATAGGTACACTGGTTCATTGCTTTTGGTTTAGCGTCCTATTTCATGTAGACTTATAATCATTTATCAATCCAGAAAATTTGCTGTTCTGAAGAGGGTCGTATTTCAATTTGCAAATATATTTTATCGATTGTCTGCAATACTCTACTCCATTGATGGATACGCCGGCCGATTAAAAAATACCACCATTTTTAGTGAATATTTTCGTTTAATGGGTTTTATTGCTTTATGGTCATCGTCTTATTTCGACATTCCTTCCCACAACTTAAAACAAAAATAATAATAAGACTAATTTCATTTGTAAATTCAGACTTATATATTATTATTAAAACAGTCAAACCACAACATTTGTTAACATATTTGCATATATTTTACAGACCCCTTGCAATAACAGTAATAGTTTTGAAAGTAATGGAGAAGCCCGCGGGATACCCCCTAGTTTTATATAATTGCAAACCATAAGAACATATTTGTTGTAAATTAGAAATATGTATTTGTTAAAAAATAATTTAACATAATTCATTTCATTTCATATAAATGTACACATTTGTTTGTCACATTATACATTAACTATTCATTTTAATGATAATTCCGAGAAGTGAAAAAAAAATTGATCAAAGATAACTAAGCGAATAATGTTTTATTATTATAAAATATGATTGATTTAGTAATTTCGTCTTTATTACCATACAGCATAAGGTTGATTTACTAATTTCGTCTTTATTACCATACAACATAAGGGCTAAAATATAAATTGAAACAGCGTGACGCGGTTTCTCGTTTAACACCCCATCAAAATATTTACAACGAGCGCAAAGAAGTATAACTTCAAAAATACTTCACCGATCATTTGTGTACGTACACGTAGCGATACTTCCTTATATATTTATTCAATAGGCCTATCGAAAAAGAAAATTCAAAGTAACTTCATTCTTCATTACATTGTTAAAAATACAATAAAATGAAGTTTTTAAAGATGGCGCTGTTTACGTACGTCAAGCATTTTTTATATTTTGTTTTACCCTAAAACATGAAAATGTAAGGAAACAGTTGCAAAAACGACAGCAGCTGAGGATGGAATAATTTCCGAAATGCATACTGCAAAAGAGTTTTTAAATAAATTTATGAAAGTTCGAAGAAATGAATTTTTAATTTGTGGCTTAAATTTGTTTGTTTAAAAATAAAAATTGTTTGTAAACGTCAATAAAATAATAATCGAGGTATATTTTTGATTCGTTTTTGGTTTATCTAACAACTTTACTGTAAAGAAAGTGTTTATTTTTGTTCTAAAAATATTATATTGAAACTAAAATTTTCGATCTAGATGCACATGTTTAAAAATCAATATCTATTAAAATCAACCAGAACAAACACTTTCTTTAAATTCTTGGAGCAGGTTGGAACTTTCATATTGCGAAAAAGAATTAAAAAATGTTTGATCTTCGGCATCGATCTCATCTTGTAAAAATTTTATTTTTTAACATTTTTAACAGTGTAAACAAAAAACTTATAGTGTATTTTTAAATTTGCTAGTCAAGAACTTTTCTAGCACAAATAAAGCCGTTGATATCAGGTGAGCGGGTGAGCTGTTCTCTTGTAATTTTATTTCAAAGAATACTCTGAAATCAGATTGCCCCTTTTTAAAACTAAACACTTTAAAATTGTTAGAAACCAGATTCGGTTTCTTACCAGGATAAAAATAAAAACAAAAAAAAACACGGAGGTCCACCACCGAGAAAATAAACTGGTTGACTTATTGGCTGACCCTTGTATATAATTCTTAAACAAATTATCAGCGTAGAGTACAAATAATATTTTTTTCGTGAGCATACATATTTACAAAGTTTTATTTATCGGTTTAAAGAATAAAGATAGTCCATATTAGTCCAAGATAGTCAACTATTGCTGATGTATAGTTTATTAGTGAATTAATTTATTGTTGTGATATTTTTAGTGGCTCGAAACGCAATGAATGACGATAAATATGTTATGTATGGTGGTGATATATTAGGTGGTGAAAAGTTTAAAGGCTCTTCATTAGCGGATGTCCTACTCAGCAATTTAGAAGACTATGGAGATCAAGTGGCTTTTGTATTTATGGTAGTTTCATTTTGTTAAATTCTTATTTAATCATTGTAATGTGCTTTTGTAGATTGATGCATTAACTTCGCAAGAAATAAGTTATAAACATATTTTAAACGAATCTGTTAAGCTCGCAGAGTGTTTAACAGCAGCTGGACTAAAATCTGGCGATTCCATTGCACTTGTAAGTGAAAACCGTATGGAATTTATATATCCAACTTTAGCGGGACTATTGTTGGGCGTTATCGTTGCACCAATAAACGTTACATATACAGATCGTAAGTTAATTATTTGATGTTAAATTTCTATATTTAGACTTTGCACTAACTGATGGCAAATACATTTGATAATATAATTTTAAAATTTTTATCAATATTATCTTACTTTTAAATTATGTACATGAATAATCAGTCATTAGGTCGAAAACCCAATTTATTACTGCAGATAATAATATCTAGTAATAATTATTAGTATTCAAACTATTCTGTTGTTGATTATATTCTCGTCGGTGTTGTTTTCTGTTTTGTTTTGTCTTATTGTATGGCTGCCACTTGAATGTTGTGCTTTCTTATGAAATTTTTATTATCATCTATTGCCCGACAGTTTAGCTGTAAAATCTGAAATGGAGCTGGGTTTTTTGTCTATGATGTGCTCTTGTTAACTTTTTTTTATATAAATGTGTTTTGTAATAGAAATAACAATGTCAAAGTAACACATACAAACCTTTTAAGACCTAGGTCCAGCAAATTTTTAATTTTTGTTTTTTATTTTTCTAAAGTATGGATAGCTAAACATTACGAACAGTGGTACCTCGCTTAACGAGCATAATTTGATCCAGAATCTTTCTCGTAAAGCGAAATACTTGTTAAGCGAACAACGTTTCCCATATTCAAATTAGGTGCGTTCGATTTGACTAAAACAACTGTAAAACAACAACAATTGCATTGTATTTTTCAGTTGCTTCAATTGCTTCAGTCAAATCGAACACGGCTATATTTTTATGTATACGTTAATTTTTTTTAAAATCCAGCCCTTTTCTCCTCGTTGTGCTCTTTTTTGCTCGTTATGCGAATTTCTCGTTATGGTGCTCGTTAAGCGAGATTTTACTGTACAAGAAAAAAATTAACGCTGCTACCGTTGACTGAATAGAGTTTATCCGTTACCACACCTAAGAAAGTAGAGGTCCCAGTAGTATGGGATATCTTCGTTCTTTCGTATCTACATGCCAGATACTGAAGTAAGCTATAGAAGCAAAATTAAAAAAAAAACTACAAATCAACAAAAAATGAACTGGACGTTCACATATGTTAGTTTATATGTTGCGTATATGTTTGTTTTTATCTTGACATTTTCAATTACCGAAATCAAATGAGTTATTAATGCGAATTAGTTGTTTTAACAATTTATGTTTCTTTAAAGAATTCGTGGCTATGTTCTTTAAAAGTTGGGCAGTAAAATGTTCAAAGAGATTCTATTAAAAAAGCTGTCCGAAACCCCTACATTTTGATATGTGAACGTGAATAGGTTAGCCGATGTAGTTGCTCTGGTGACATGAAAAAAGGTAGACAACTCGAGTAATAATGATTTGATATCCGCAGAAGAATGCTCATCCATAATGCCCAATGTAATGCCCCAAACCTGGGTGACCACGCGTCTTGATCAACTCTATTTCTCTATTGATGTCGGTCGTTAGAACTTTCACGCGCCTGAGCTTGCGCGTGGTGATGATAGTACAGTGTGCACAACATACACGAAACCTCTAAAAATACCAATATAAATAGGGCTAATATTTAGTATATTCTCATGAATCTAATAATTACTCTGTCAGACCGAAGTATTGATACGCATCGAGGGACCAGCTTTTGTTTATTTGTGAGTTTTTTATTTTTAATCTATAGGTGTGACAACCATACATACGCCAGTTCCTGCTATTAGCATTTGAAATAACGTAATATATCATATAGCACTGGCAATAGTATAGTGAACTATCACTAGCCAAACCGATATTTAGGGGTGCTTGCGGAAAAACTCTATTCAGTCAACGGTTATATCCTATGTCTTACAGATATGTATTACTTGGTAATGGCATGCTATTGCTTGTTTGAAGAAATGAGCTTCCATATAACTGTATATTGTTTCACTATCTGCGATTACTATTAGTGGAATGAAATTCAATTTAGATCACGAATTTTGTAATTTTATTTAAATATTTCGGTCCATTTTGGAACCCTCTTCAGTAACTAAATAAAAAATAACATCATAAAACATAAAAACACTTGTTAAGATACTTAGACTGTGTTCCAATCCATGCTATTCAGTACCAAAAATTCTAAACTGTACTAAAACTGACAGATTGGCAATTTCATCGTTCATATACATTTGATTATACATTTGAAAGATCAACACATATGTTATATTATATTTATTACTTTTGTTCCTCTTATTGCTGTAATGCTGCTTGTTTAATTTCCTTCTGCTTCGAGAAAATAATATACTTCCAAATTTAATGTTTTACCTATTTTAAATGCAATCAATTTTTTGGAGGCATTAGCTGTCAGAGTAGATAATTGAATTAACTAGAATATAAATACACTAACTTTCTTTCAAGGTGAAGTACATCATGCATTCAGTCTATCCAATCCGAAATTAGTTTTTGCATCACCACATAATTTAAAAAATGTTGTGAATGCAGCAAAAAGTACACAATCTATCCAACACATCGTGTTATTTGGAGATAATCTGTTGAACGATAAAGCTATATTGTATAATGAATTTACAAACAAATATAAAGTAATTTTAGAATAAAACATTATATGATTACTAATTACATTTGCTTTCGACACTTTTTTAGCAAGCTTCTGGCAAGCCATTTCAACCAGCAAAAGTTGATTTGCATAACAATATTTCACTTATTTTATGTTCATCGGGAACAACAGGACTACCCAAAGGTGTGCAACTCTCATACAATAATGCTGTATCAGTTGGGATCGCGTTCAAGTTAAATGATTTGATTTTCCTTCTTCAAGTACATTATAACAATTATTTTTTCTATAGATCAGGGATGGACCGTCGAAGACAAGTTACAGGAGAGCAATACACGATATTAGGGGTTATGCCTTGGTTCCATGGCTTTGGGTGTCTCACAATGTTTGCAGCGATAGTAGCTGGTGTCAAAATGATTGTAATGCCTAAATTTGATGAAAAACTGTATTTAAGTACGATTCAGGTTGGTTAAGTTATAAAAGTCTGACTTATATTCGCATACGTAAGGTTCACTTTATTTTTAATTTCCAGATATATAAAGTCAATGTTCTTTATACGGTACCACCAACAATGGTGTTTTTAGCAAAAAGCCCATTGGTCGATAAGTATGATATATCAAGTGTCCGATCAATTTTCTGTGGTGCAGCTCCATTAAGTGCAGAACTTATAAAAGCGGCATCAAAACGTTTACATTCAAAATGTACAATACGTCAAGGCTATGGTATGACAGAAACAACATTAGGTGTATTAGAACAACATTCTACATCAGCTATTAAGCCAGGAAGTGTCGGCACTTTATCAAGAGGTGCATACGCTAAAGTTGTGGACCCAGAAACTGGAAAGTCTCTAGGCCCGAACCAACCTGGTGAGCTCTTTTTTAAGGGGAGTCAAATAATGAAAGGATATGTTGGAGATAATCAAGCAAACGCTCTTACAATAGACAAAGATGGCTGGCTTCATTCAGGTGATATTGGATATTACGATGCAGACAAGCACTTTTTTATAATCGATCGTTTAAAGGAATTGATCAAGTATAAAGCATTTCAAGTACCTCCTGCCGAGCTAGAAGCAATTATTTTGACAAATGAAAAGATTAAAGATGCAGCTGTGGTTGGACTACCAGATGAATCTTGTGGCGAGCTCCCTCTTGCATTTGTAGTAAAAAAATCAGGGATACAAGTTACCGAAGCCGAAATTATTAAATATGTTGAGGGTTAGTAATATCAATTTAGCATTTTAAAATTTTTTTTCTTATAATTGAATTTTTATCTCAGACCGTGTTTCTTCAGCCAAACGATTACGTGGGGGTGTACGCTTTTTGAATGAGATCCCAAAAAGTACAACTGGGAAAATCTTACGAAAAGAACTAAGAGATTTATTGAAAGAAACAAAATCGAAACTATAATAGTACATTATTTAATTAGGAGCTGAAGTAATACTTTTTGTGTAGTGTCTATAGTTTGACAATTATAGACGATACACAAAAAGTCACTTTAGCCCCAAATTAAATACGCTATTTTTTCGGAAAACGTTTAAATTTTTTTTAAATATAAAATTAATACATCAAAATTTTTATAAATATGAATTTTTATCGTCATAATTACTTCCAAAAAAGAGAAAAAAAGCATTTAAATTTGTATGATAAAAATTTTTTTATCAAAGCAGTTTTTTCAAAAGTTCATAATCCAATTGAAATAGCTGTTATTTTGATGTCATAGTTATACAATAATTCAAAATTTCATTATCCAGTGAAACTGTTTGTTATGTTTTGTTGTCAGTGTAACATACAATAGTTCAAAATATCATAATCCAATGAGAATCAACTTATTTTTTGTTGTCATAGTTATACAATATGTTTGAAAAAATAACAAATAACAAATGCTACTTTACAGCCGTCGCAGTATAAAATACAAATAGCGTTACTTTTGCAGCCGCAGTCAAAAAAGTAAGACTTTAATTAACTCCCTAGCGGCAGTAAAGTTAAACTTTACAAACGTTTGCCGAAAAAATATATTTTGAGTACGTTGTAAATATTGTTAATAAAATAAAATACTAAACTGGAAAGAATATGTCTGCTTATTTTCAGAGAGAGAAATGTTATTCTTCAGCATGCGTGTTTTTGGGAGATATGATTCAACAACTGCCAACTCTTAAGTTTTAATGGTTTTATTTCTGATAATTATATTAAATTAACTCAATTATAAAGTAGCCTAATAGTAAGTCAGCTCGACTTGCGCTTGTATACCATGGTTTCGATGACGAGTTCAATCAAAATGTGTTAAAAACGGTCTGTTAATTTGGTAAATAAATTGAAATCACTCTATAGGTTTAGGTTATTCATTCATATAAAATTAATCTAACGAATTAAGTAAAGGGCATTTTAACCAGACAAATGAGATATTTGTAAAAATCAAATAAGAATAGAAAATTGTAGACACATTCCTCTTGAGCATAAAAGCATTAGTGCTGGTAATCAGTGTTGTGTAAATTCTTTACAAAAATTAATTTACGTAATTCTTTACATGTAAAGAATTCATTCTTTACATGTCCAAAAATCATTGTAAAGAATGTAAAGAATGTCAATAATGCTAAAAAGATGTGCCAATTTTCTCATTAGATTAATATATAATTTAAAATGAAACTCAAACTCCTAAATAATCATAGTTTTTAAGTCAGTCTTTAGTTATATTTATCATTTGAATACTGATTTTTATAGCTTATAGCCGCTTTCCAATCGAGTGAATTGCTGAATGTTTCACTTAAACTGAATTGTATTCCGGAATTTGAATATTCCAATGGTAATATTGAGTTTCCACTGAACGTAAACTGAGCTACTACAGAACTGAATTGAATTGAATAAAGTGAAGGAAAAAATAGGTTCATCAGTTCAACATATTCATATTTTTTTATTTACGGTTTGTGGTCAAACGTTAAAAATAATAAAAAAATAAATCGGAACATATTTGTTTGTGTCTAAATTTTCGATTTTGGTGATGTATTTTTCAAATGTCAAAAGATTGCTGTTTTTTGATGTTTTGGCTCTATTTTTGATGATTTACTGAATATTAGACCAATTCAGTTTAAGTGAATCATTCAGTAATTCACTCGATTGGAAAGCGCCTTATGTAAGAATTAAGCCAAAACTTGGGCCCAGTTCCAACAATGGTAATACAAATTTTGAATTTAAAAGAATTGCGGATTTCGGTCTCTATAAAATATTTTCCCGCTTTAATCATAGAAAAAAGCAAGGATTGGAAATCATAAATTATGTATTAAAATTTAAAACTTATTACAATAAAATTAACAATTTAACTACAATGCCATCAATTTGTTGAATTCGACACATAACAAGTTTGATTTACAATAGCAATTATTTTCAGTATACAAATTATCAAAGACAGGCTTTACGTGTCAATTAATAAAATGAAGAATGTCCGAACACAAGTTTTCAACCATTCATCCTTAGAATTTAGATCAAAGAAAATGTTTGTTGAGATGTCACATATATCTTTGTATTCAAAAACAAATGTTATTTTTAAAATTTTAATTGTACAAACAAATGATTGATTTCACAAATTCGATATTTCTGGTATCGTGAAATTGTTTATTTATATTTTAACAAGTTTGAGATTAAATTTAAAATTTATTTTTAGTATCGACTCAAACCAAAACTTTGATTCGATACTATAAATAAAAAACTGAATCTAACAAAATATGGTGTGCAATTTATGAAATTTTTTTGCTATCCACAAAATTGTCGATCGATCTAGTTTCGAACCGATAAGAACTTTTTATTACACTTTAAAAAAGTATATCATTCTCATCAGGGCTAGCCGACTAGATACACTACCAAAAAAATTTTTTTCGCTATATAAACCAAAATAGGTCACTACTCTAGCGAAATATAAGAAACCAAAAAACTTTCATAAACATATGTTTATTAGATTCAGGTTTAGTCAATTTGTTTCTCTAGTTGATCACTATTGTTGTTATACTCTAACCAAGTTAGAATTGGATAACAAACTTGTATCGGTGAGAAGAAGATGACCATCTTCACTTGTGTCTATCGACACATTATCTACAATTAATTCAATGAATTATTTGTGATATTACATCACTCCGATGGAAATAATCCCATCATGAATAATAAAATGAATCTAACAAAATATGGTGTAGTGACCTATTTTGGTTTATATAGCGAAAAAATTTTTTTGGTAGTGTATCTAGTCGGCTAGCCCTGATGAGAATGATATACTTTTTTAAAGTGTAATAAAAAGTTCTTATCGGTTCGAAACTAAGAACAACTAGCGAACAACTTCTTTTAGTTTATAAATCTTTTATACGTCCCTGCATGGAATACTGTTCTCACATATGGGGTGGAGCTTACTTGAGTAGTGTCAACTGCCTTGATTCTGTACAGCGTAGAGCTATTAAACTCATTGGTAACCCAAGTCTTATTAACGGTCTTGATTCCTTGCAGCACAGAAGAAATGTTTCTGATTTGACTATATTTTATAAATATATTATGGATGAACGAGCTTCTGAAGAGATCAAATCGATTTTACCTAAATCAGCAAACCTTTTGCGTCACACCAGAGCAAACGTAGCAGCGCATCCCTTTACAGTTCAAATAATTAGGTGTAGAACTGTAGCCTTCCAACGTGACTTTTTCAACAGAGTCTCTCATCTTTGGAATGCCTTACCTTCCTGGGTTTTCCCTGATGAATTTAATCCTCAATGCTTTAAAGCTAACGTTCATAAATTTCTCAGAAAATCTTAATTTGCATTCCATTCTTATCCCTAGTTGGCATGGTATCTTCGGATATTCAGAGACGTTAATTTATAATTTATTATAATTAACACTAAACATGCCTAACTTTGAATAAAAAAAAAAAACTAGATCGATCGACAATTTTGTGGATAGCAAAAAAATTTCATAAATTGCACACCATATTTTGTTAGTTTCAGTTTATTATTCATGATGGGATTATTTCCATCGGAGTGATGTAATATCACAAATAATTCATTGAATTAATACTAAAAATAAATTTTAAATTTAATCTCAAACTTGTTAAAATATAAATAAACAATTTCACGATACCAGAAATATCGAATTTGTGAAATCAATCATTTGTTTGTACAACTAAAATTTTAAAAGTAATGTCGTTTTCGATTGAAGAACTTGTTAATAACTAGTTCTTAACGAGTTCTTTTTTTCAATCGAACATGCAAACATTCAGTGTTATTGTATGAGTAAATTGAATTGGTTATTTTATTAATTCTTTTATTTTGGAATGTTTGAAAATCAATAAAAAAACAATGCATTTTGCGAAAAAAAACTAATTTCATAATATATATGTTAAATAATTGAAAATAAACTTAAATTATTTATATGATGCTGCGTTATAATTATAACGTTTGGATTTAGCGTTTGTTGTGTGTACTTTTTGTCATAGTATAAGTAAAACTCAAAAATAACTGAAAATAAAACTAGTTCTTCAAAAGGGGAAAAAATGCACAACCAGTTCAGAACTAGTTTTTTTATTTTGATTCAATCGAACATGATTTGGAGGGGAAATAGTTTTTTGTATTGAAAAAAAAGAACTGGCTATGAACTGGTTCTCAATCGAAAATGCTATAACATTTGTTTTTAAATACAAAGATAGCTTATATATGTGACATTTCAACAAACATTTTCTTTAATCTATATTCTTAAGTTGAATGGTTGAAAGCTTGGGACATTCTTCATTTTATCAATTGACTGGTAAAGCCTGTCTTTGATAATTTGTGTACTGAAAATAATTGCTATTGTAAATCAAGCTTGTTATGTGTCGTATTCAACAAATTGATGTTATTGTAGTTAAATTGTTAATTTTATTGTAATAAGTTTTAAATTTTAATATATAATTTATGATTTCCAATCCTTGCATTTTCTATGATTAACGCGGGAAAATATTTTATAGGGACCGCCATTTGTAATTCCTTTCAATTCATAATTTTTATTAGAATTGTTGGAATTGGGCACAAGTTTTGTCTTCTTAAAGGAGCTGTAAAAATCACATCAAAAACACAAACTTTTTTCAAAATTCCAAAAATATTTCAAAAACTATAACAAACTCAAAAATTTCTATGTCACATTTACGTCATACAAATTAAATTAACTAATTAACTTATGCCACCATAAAGAAGACTTTAAGGTTGACGCTGAATGGCATTTTCATGCTACCAGCCATGGAAAGGGACCTTGTGATGGAATTGGTGGTACACTGAAGCGTGCTGCACACCGTTATAGTATGGCGAGCGAAGATAATATTATTGATACACCAAAAAAACTTTTCGAATGGGCTTTAAAATGGGAATCTACCATGAACTTTGGATACGCCGATAAAAATGAATATCAATTAACAAAAGAAAAATTACAAAATCGATATAAAAATGCGATTACTATAAGTGGAACTCAAAAATTTCATTCTTTTGTACCAGTAGATACTAAGACAATAAATGCAAAAATGTTTTCCAACTCAAAAGAAACTTTTGAATGTAAAATAAGTAAATAATTTTTAATAACTATATTTATTTTCACATATATAATTTGTATGATATTTTAAAAAGTTTATTCAATAATAAAATATTTGTAATTTAATGTTGAAAAACAATCTTTTACATTATGATTCCATAATAACATAATACGAACATAATACTTCTCCAGTCAAAAGTTCCTAAATAGATTTTTTATTCGCCTATATATTAAAGTGTTCCTTTATTACTGTGATTTGCGGCTTTAAAGTATCACTTTTCAGCTATTTATTTTGTCGTCATAGCTACGTCCAAAAAAGTAAAAAGCATTTGTATTTGTTTAAATTCTATGAAAAATAAATTTTTTTTATCAAAGCAACCCGCAAATTCAAAATTTCATTATCCAATTAAAATAGTTGTTATCATTTGTTGTCATAGAATTTGGAAAAAATAATAAATATTTTTTCAAAGGTTACTTGTTCCACATATTTTGATTTTAAAATTTATGAAAATTTGTAATTTTAATTTAGAATAAACAAATTTTCTTAAAATATTTTGCTTGCGGCGAATAAAAAATAGTATATGATGCACGGACGTAAGCTATTTTGGACTTAATGTGGGTGCAAATCTCGGCTAGCGCCTCGATTTGCAATCTCCACATCCGTCCAAAATCTTTAGCTTTACGTCCTAGCATCATAATGTACTATAGTTGTTTATACGGCTTTTTTGTTTGCAGTCAAGACTGTCAAATTATTTTTTATAAGAGTGACAAGTGATTACTAAAAGTGATAAATAAACATTTCATTTTTTATGCCATCTAATACAAAGAAAATAATTGCAGAAGTGCTTTCCTATTCAAAAGAAACTTCTGTTTGTAAAATAAGTAAATCATTTTTAACAATTGTATTTATTTTATTTATTGTACTACATATATAATTTTTATAATATTTTAAAAAGTTCATCTAATAATAAAATATTTGATATTTAACATAAAAAAAATATCTCTTAGTTTATAACGCCATTTTTATAATTTTCCTTCAGAACAAAAAAAACTGATTCCCGACAGTCATATGCACAACGAATTTTATCTTTAAAACAAAAAATAACGCGTGTCCTCAACTTTCACAAGTGGTTAGATATAAAATAAGCTTCAATTTAGTTTAAAAAAAAAAAAAAAAAAAGAGGCTATGCCATCTTTTTTTCAATTACACCGTTTTTTTCTTATGTTACACCGTTAAAAATTATTTCAAAAAATTAACAGTGTACATTTTTAAAAGCTTTGTTCTAATACCTATTCAACGACATATCATTTATGAAAATCGATTCAGTAGTTTTTCTACAATCGCTCGTCAAAATGCAGTCACATCACAAAATAACAAAAAATTGAGGGGCACCCTGTGAAGACCCCTGGTCGAAAAAAAAAATTCTAAGAGAACTTGTATTTTTTATTTATCAAAGACTATCTATAAACAAAAAATAATCAAAATTAAAAGGGGTCAAGTCAAAATTTCCCAAAAATTTGCTGAACTTGCGTGAAATTGCTCATATATATATATACAGGGTGAGTTTTTTAAAAAATGCCAGGCTTTTATCTCGAGAACCATGCTAGATGGGACAAAATAACCCAAGGTGATATTTGTTAAGCGTCGAAGGGGACGTCCAATGGTAATATTGAATGACCTTGAAACTCATAAGAATTGGAGATATATGCCAAAATAGGTTGTTTTTAAATTAGAACCTATACATTTAATGTTTGTTTTTAATTAAATAAATCAAACTACACACTTTTTGCTTATAAATTTTTTTTGTAAAGTGTACGATTTTGTAGATATGATGAAAATTGATTTGCACTAAAGCAAACGTGTCTTCGCTAAGTTCTTCAGAAAAAAAATAAAATTTCGATAAATTAAAAAAAAAACAATGAAAATCATTCATTAATTTAAATATTATTGCATCGTGGTCTACTGCGTGAAATTGATTTTCGTTTTTTTTTTTGATTTATTGAAATTTTATTTTTTTACTGAAGAACTTAGCGAAGACACGTTTGCTTTAGTGCAAATCAATTTTCATCATATCTACAAAATCGTACACTTTACAAAAAAATTTTGGAAGCAAAAAGTGTGTAGTTTGATTTACTTAATTAAAAAAAAGCATTAAATGTATAGGTTCTAATTTAAAAAAAACCTATTTTGGCATATATCTCCAATACTTATGAGTTTCAAGGTCATTCAATATTACCATTGGACGTCCCCCTCGACGCTTAACAAATATCATCTTGGGTTATTTTGTCCCATCTAGCATGGTTCTCGAGATAAAAGCCTGGCATTTTTTAAAAAACTCACCCTGTATATATATATTATATATATATATATATATATATATATATATATATATATATATATATATATATATATATATATATATATATATATATATATATATATATATATATATATATATATATATATATATATATATATATATATATATATATATATATATATATATATATATATATATATATATATATATATATATATATATATGATGTATCCGTTAGGTATTACTATAAAAACCATGCGATAATTGTTTTTGGATTTTACAAATTGTTTTTTTATTATAATATATAAAAAAGTTGTATTTATAATTTACACCAGTTTATAAAATTTAAGTTATCACAATGTATATATATAACTATATAAATTAAATTAACATTGAAGATATCACTGTTGATTCTATTTTTAATGTAACTTCGCGAAAGCCCGAAGAGAAGTGAAAGTTAAACAACTTTTTGCCGCCAACCAAAAATTGCAAAGTAAAACCATTGAACTGAAAATTGATTTTCGAGGTTGGTTCGTTTTTCGAATTAATTAGTTAATTAATTAATTAATCGTAAGGCGCTGTGAGTTTTATCGATTGTAGAGATTAATTATTTAAATTTAAATATATTAACCTCTACAGTACCCCGCTCGTAGATGAAAGCCCCCGTTTAAGGTGTCTGTTCGAAATGAACAGCTTTGTGTGTTCGAGAAGCTGGTGAACGATCAGCTGAACACAGAATACCATACGCTGGCTTTAATCTGTCGATCGCGATAGATTGTTGTTTGCCTTTAATCTCGATGACGAACTGTTTACGGAGACGTCGTATGATTTTGTAAGGACCTTCATATGGGGTTTGTAAACCTGTGCGAATTTTATCAACCCTAACGAAAACGTAGTCGCAGTTCTCTAGCGACTTTGGAACAAATATGTCGTTTTGTTTGGTTTGTCGTGTAGGTGTTGGAATTAGATTGTGCATTGTATCTCGAAGTTGATCAATGACTGTATCATGAGTAGGCATCTGTGAAAGAGGATTTTCTACGAAGAACTCACCGGGCAGTTTCAGTGTTTGTCCGTAGACCAGTTCTGCGGGTGAGCACTTCAGATCTTCTTTTACTGTAGCTCGAATACCTAAAAGAATGATTGGTATTTCGGAGCTCCACTGAGTAGTGTTGCCTCTGGCCATAAGTGCAGCTTTAAGTTGTCGATGAAAACGTTCTACCATTCCGTTCGCTTGTGGATGGTAGGCCGTGGTACGTATCCGATGAGAGCCCAAAAGTTTCGTTAATTCAGAAAAAAGTTTAGACTCGAATTGTGTTCCCTGATCAGTTGTGATGTGCAGTGGAACACCGAATCGTGATACGTAATTATTGACAAATGTCGTGGCTATGGTAGCAGCAGACATGTCAGACATAGTATAAGCTTCTGGCCATCGAGTGAATCGATCAACGCAAGTTAAAATGTAAGAACATCCATTAGAGGGAGGAAGTGGTCCTACGATATCTATATGGATGTGTTCGAAACGAGATTGTGGAATTTCGAATTGTCCAGTTGGACTTTTTGTATGTCGTTGGACCTTAGAGCGTTGGCAAGATAAACAAGACTTTGTCCAGTGATTAATATCTTTATTAATACTGGGCCAAAAATATCTAGCTGTAATCAATTTACGAGTACCGTTGACACCAGGATGTGACAAGTTGTGTAAAGTGTTAAATACAGTTTTGCGTAAAGGTTCTGCGATGTATGGGCGATTGTTACCCGTTGATGTTTCGCAGACGATTTCGAATCCTGGTAGTTTAAAAAGCTCTAGTTTCATTGATGAACTAGCGTGACATACGGAACCAGAAAGTAGATTCTGAAGTTCTAAGTCTGCTTTTTGTGCAGCTATGATAGCATCGTAGTTGAAGTGAGTCTCAACTGATGCAGTTTCGTTGTCGGATGCACGAGATAATGCATCCGCGACTGTGTTGTCTTTACCTTGCACATGTTGGATGTCGGTAGTAAATTGACTTATGAAATCCAAGTGGCGAGATTGCCTTGGGTTTCGTTCGGTTTTAGCATGTATTGCACGAGTGAGAGGCTTGTGGTCGGTGTAAATTGTGAATTCACGACCTTCGACAAAATACCTGAAGTGTTTTATAGCTAGGTAAATTGCGAGTAGCTCTCGATCGAATGCAGAGTATTTGGTTTCAGCGTCTGAAAGTTTCTTTGAGAAAAATCCCAGTGGTTCCCAACAATCATTATTACGTTGTTGTAACACTGCTCCGACAGCAATGTTCGATGCATCCGTAGTGATACTGTATGCAGAATCGTTACGTGGATGAACTAATAACGTGATATTGCCCAATTCGGTTTTTAACTTGGTGAATGCTAGTTGACATTCGTTTGGCCAAGTGAAATTTTTCGGAGTCTTGGGCTTTTTTAGTAAAGCGGCCAAGTGTGTATGAATTGGGGCAAGTGTTTCAGCTAGTTTCGGTATGAATCTATGATAATAATTTATCATACCGACGAATTGCTGAATTCGTTTGATTGATGTTGGTGCTGGGAATTCCGTAATGGCATTAATTCGTTCTTGAGAAGGCAGAATACCATTAGGAGTTATCGTGTGGCTGAGGAATTCAAGAGTGTTTACTCCAAAAACGCATTTTGAACTCTTTATGTGAACACCAAACTCGCTTAGTTTCTGGAAGAGTTGTTCCAGATGAAGTTTGTGTTGTTCCTCATTTATCGATGCCACTAAGATATCGTCGATGTAGACGAAAACAAAGTCTAAATCTCGAACGATTTCATTAATGAAACGCTGAAACGTTTGTGCAGCATTACGTAAGCCAAAAGGCATTCGGGTGAATTCGAAGAGGCCAAATGGAGTGGTAATTGCAGTTTTGTGTACATCTTCATTCGCCACAGGAATGAGATGATAAGCTCTAATAAGGTCAATTTTGGAAAAAATTTTGCAACCATACAAGTTCATTGAAAAATTTTGTATGTGCGGTATCGGATAGCGATCAGGAATCGTGACCGCGTTTAATCTGCGATAATCTCCACATGGTCTCCAGTCGAGATCTTTCTTTCGAACCATGTGAAGCGGACAAGATACAGAAGAAGATGAAATGCGACAAATTCCTAGTTCAACCATATGTTGAAATTCAGTGAACGCAGCTTTTTGGCGAATAGGATCTAGTCTGCGTGGTCTTGACACAGGCAAGTGACCAGTGGTAACAATGTGATGTACCACGTTATGTTTGACCGGTAAATTGTAGTTCGGTTCTGCTGTTAGGGAAGGATACTTCTTTAGTAGCAGACCGTAATCGTTGTCGATCGTATAATGGATGGGTGTTGGCGTATCAACACTAACCATTGAGGCATGGATTGACAGCTGAGTAGCTGAATCAATCAGCCGTTTTCGTTTTAAATCGACAAGTAGGCCAAATTTACTGAGAAAATCAGCGCCAATGATTGGACGATTCACTTGCGCTAGTACGAAAGCGTGTGTGAATGTTCGTTTAAGACCGATATCTACCTGTAGGAGTTTTGTTCCGTAGGTGTTGATTATCGTGCCGTTGGCAGCTGATAAGGCTAGATCTATTGGTTTTGCATAAGAGATGGTTGTTAAGCTCAGATTAAATGGAAGCACCGATAGGTCTGCTCCAGTGTCTACTAAAAAGGTCTGATGATTCAATTTGTCGAAAATGAATAGGCGGCTGGAATATTTATTTTCGATCACAGCCGCTTCGACCTCGGGCTTTAGATGTTTTTTTGATTGTCGATGTCATGTGTTACATCCAAACCTTTAGATGTAGACTGACCGTATGAGCATGGAGCTCTGCATTTGCGTGCTATTGCTCCGAACGCTCGATGGTAATAACACATCCCTTTTCTATCTCCTGAAGACCCTCGAGAAACTGACCTTGGTCGGAATGGAGATGGTGATCTATTACGAAATCTGAAACTATTAGGTTGGAACTTGTTTCGTGATGTACTGCGACCTCTCTGCGCCAGTCGTCCAAACTGTGCTTCCAACCTTGTAAGGCGTTCTTCCATCGTTCCTGTCTTTGGAGTGTTCGTGGGACTGATTCGGTATCTTGGCCTATGTTGGTGATGGACTTCTTGAACTTGTTGTTGGTTCCCTGACATCGCATCGTACATCTTGTCCGCCATTCTTGCCATCTTATCTATGGGAGTCGACTCTAACGCAGCAAGAGGTATGCTAATTATTTCAGGTAAATGCCGTACCCACAAAGAACGAATGATATTCTCACTAAAATTGGTTCCGGCCAGATGTTTAATGTGACGCAGTTTCTCCGAAGGGTTCTTATCACCAATACCTTGAGCTGACAGCAGTGCCTCTAGTTTTTTTTCGTCAGATGGGGCCAGACGTTCCAACAATGTTTGTTTTAACGCTTCGTATTTGTTGGTTTCAGGTAAGTTGTCGATTACATCCGAAACCAACTCGCAAATATCAGGGGTGAGCGCATGCAGCAAGTGCAGGTAGCGTTGCTCATCTTGAGTTATACCCTGGAATGCGAACGTCTGCTCCGAGACACGGAACCAAATCTGTGGTCGTTGTGTCCACAGTGGTTGTAATTTTACGTCCGTTCTCATGGACGAGGCAGCATGCTGCAAAGGTGCATCAGTTTTGATACCTTGAGCAGTGTCCATGGTGTTATCGTTTTCCATTTTTGGTTGTCGTACGAGTATATGTTGTATAATAAAGACAAACGCGAAAAAGTGAACCGTAAAATAAGTAAATAGTAAACGAGTAAATATAAGTATATGTAATAAAAAAACAAAATTCCAATTATTCAATGCAATCGCTAAAGATTATTTATGCCAAAAGGTAAAAAAAAAAAAAATAAATATATCGGCGATTGTAAATATCATACAGTGATACGTCAACGGCACAAGAATATTAAATTGTTGGATTTCAATTTCGCAAAATTTCAATATACAAATGTAAATTAATGTAATTATATATGGGAAAAATATATGAAATATATGAAAGAATAATAATATTATATGTATAATATGTATACTTGGTCACTCAAACCTGTTTTGTGCGGTATATATTAAACGCATAAACGCATAAACGAAATTGCAAAAATCGCATACAAAAAAAATCGCGTAAAAGAAAACGCATAAAAACAGGCTTCAGTGTATATACAAAATTTTAAAAAATAGTAAAGTAAAGTTTTAATGAAAGTAAATTTTACGTTAATTCAAATAAAAAAATGTAATTTAAATTCAGAATCAAAATGTAATCTAAAGTTAATAAATAATAACTCAAATATTTATCTGTGAATGTCGTTGATCCTGATGGTATATCCTCTGTTACGTTGATTACTTGTTGTTGTTGTTTATTTAATATTTTTTATTGAATGTGTGAATTTTATTAAAGTTGATATATTTTTTGACAATAAAAATTATTTCAGCAAAAATTAAATTATTCCAGTAAATTGATCATTATAGATGATTTATGTTACAGCTGATTTTAATGGTAATAATAATACGTAATAATTCCGTTAGTATAATTGTTTTATTTAAAATGTTGAAAATTTTTATTGATTGTTGTTCAATGCAAACAAAAATGTCTTGATGACGTGGTGTATTTATTTTTAACAATAATGTTGATATACTCCCATATGGTTAATTTTTATTATGACGATATTTTTCGTTAATATAGCGACTATTTGTTTGTGTGCGTGGCGGCACTCCCAGTGTTGATAATTTGAGCACCAAAAAAAATTGAAACGTTTTAAAACAACGAAGAATTCGATTATATGAAAATCTGGTTAGATTAGATACATACCTTTAAACCTGGCACTATAAGTACCAGGTTTTCCAAAAAACAGAGCGTGTAATTTATTTGTCGGTAAAAACCGATATCGAAGGTCACCAAATGATGTATCCGTTAGGTATTACTATAAAAACCATGCGATAATTGTTTTTGGATTTTACAAATTGTTTTTTTATTATAATATATAAAAAAGTTGTATTTATAATTTACACCAGTTTATAAAATTTAAGTTATCACAATGTATATATATAACTATATAAATTAAATTAACATTGAAGATATCACTGTTGATTCTATTTTTAATGTAACTTCGCGAAAGCCCGAAGAGAAGTGAAAGTTAAACAACTTTTTGCCGCCAACCAAAAATTGCAAAGTAAAACCATTGAACTGAAAATTGATTTTCGAGGTTGGTTCGTTTTTCGAATTAATTAGTTAATTAATTAATTAATCGTAAGGCGCTGTGAGTTTTATCGATTGTAGAGATTAATTATTTAAATTTAAATATATTAACCTCTACATATATATATATATATATATATATATATATATATATATAAAAAGGCAAAAAGCGCGTCTAAAAAACTCGGTCTCCTAAATAGATGCAAAAAATTTTTCACTCCATACCAATTGCTCCATGTTTATAAGTCCTATATTCGTCCCTGTATGGAGTACTGCTGTCAAGTTTGGGGTGCTGCCTCTGTTTCCATCTTGGCCCTCTTGGACTCTGTTCAAAAGCGAGCTATACGAATTGTAGGTGATCGAACTTTGACATCAAAACTTGATTCCCTACAACATCGTCGCACTGTTGCTGACCTCGTTGTTTTTTACAAATATCGTCATCAGCAGTGCTCAGATGAAATCAGCGGCATCATGCCTCAAACTTATTCTTACCCCCGTTCCACTCGGCAATCGGCTGCCGCAACCAGTGAAACGGTAAAGATCCCGCGCTGTCATACTGGCAGATCGCAGAGAGACTTCTTTGTCCGAACTGCGTACAAATGGAATAGTTTGCCGGAACACTTAGTCTCAGGTGGCTTCAACCCACAGATGTTTAAAAAAAGCGTTAATCTACACCTCAGAACGCCAGTTGTTGTGGGACCCAGGTCTAGACCTAGGTTTTAAAAGGTATTTATGTGTTGTTGTGACACATATTCTAAACCCTATTACACAACACATTTTATTAAAAAAAAAAAAAAAAAAAATATATATATATATATATATATATATATATATATATATATATATATATATATATATATATATATATATATATATATATATATATATATATATATATATATATATATATATATATATATATATATATATATATATATATATATATATATATATATATATATATATATATATATATTTATTAATTTTAAGTATCAATTTAGATTACAATTTATTAAGACAAATGAATTCTGACTGTATAGGATATCCCATATTTATCAACTTTAATTTTTTTTTTAACCGAGAGACCTATTAGCATTGGAAGTAATTTATACAAATAAGTAATTAATAACTGCTGCCAAGTCTTTGCTGCGACATTTTACCAATTTTTTCGGTTTTCTTATTTAGGACTTTATTATAGTTTGTATAGTTAGTTACACCAGTTTGTAAGAGTTATAATAACATATGTTAGATAATTTTTTATTGAAATAAATAACATTAAATTAGCAGTGTATGCTGTTTGAGTAATATACTAATCTAACTTCTATGTCTAGATAAAGTCTTATTAACGAACCTGTGTACAAAGTTCTTAAAAATTTAAGAGATAATAAATAGCAATTCTTGCATGAGTATGTATGTGAGTATGTAATATATAGAGCTTACTAGCCAATTTCAAGTTAGTTTATTTCTTCAACTGTAATGTAAAGTTAAATGTAAATTAATTTACTGTTGTGATATCTTTAAGTGACTCGATCAAAAATGACTGATGATAAATATGTTCTTTATGGTGGTGATCCATTGGGAGGTGAACAGTTTAAAGATGCTTCATTAGCGGATGTTCTTCTCAGCAATTTAAAGGAATATGGAGATCATGTTGCTTTGGTATTTGCTCACTTTAAATTGCATTTTGTATGTGTTTTTTGTTTAATCAAGCTCAACTGTCTTTTTGTAGATTGATGGAATAACTGCCAAAGAAATAACTTATAAACACATTTTGAAAGAAACTATCAGCCTCGCAGAATGTTTAACGACAGTTGGAATAAAATCGGGCGATGCCATTGCAATTGTGAGCGAAAACCGTATGGAATTTTTATATCCAACTCTAGCTGGGCTATTGTTAGGAGTTATAGTTGCACCAATAAATGTTACATATACAGATCGTAAGTATTTGAACTATTTGATGTGTTGTAATATTTGTAAATTCTTTATTTGTGCTTACCGATCCAAATGACTTTGCTAATTTATTCTTAACTTTTTTATCAATACTATTTATCATACTTGCAATTGCATATATAATCAATTATTCAAAAACTTAAGTTATTGTTGTAGATAAAAATATTAAACTTGACTTAACGTTTTTCAACGGCTTAACTATGACTGGTAAATGTTAAAATTATATATAAATACAAGCTGTACCCGGCCACTCGTTGCAGTGGTTCAGTCTGGTTAAATATAAGAAATTAAGAAGATACAGAACACACTCGTTTCTATATGTTTAATTTCACATTGCTTGAAGATACAAAATTTTTGTTGTTCCATTATCTTTGCTTATATAAGGATTGCCCGGTTTGTCAACTCTATTACACGCAATGTATAATTGTCCATGTGAGAAGCAACCGGTATCTAAATCACACACTTCAAATGTTTGGTCCTGAGCTTTGTTGATGGTAATTGCAAATGGTAATCGAATTGGGAATTGCAATCTTTTAAATTGAAATGCCCTATCCGTTGGGATCATAGGTATGTGAGGAATGAGGACATCTTCACTTTCGAAAGGTTCAGTCAAGATTGTTGATTCTACTACGTTGCTCATTAATTTTTTTCTGTGTGTCACGTGCTGTAGCAAAGTTTTGGCTGATTGATACAACGCAGCTTGATAATTGGCATGCCGATTTTAAATTGCAATACATGCGGTGCCATCCTTGGGGGCTGGCAGATCAAGTGTCTACGGACTTGTATGTGACTGTTTCGCTTTGAATATAAGACTGAATTATACAGTTAAATTCATTGACGTTTTTGGCCACAATAATGGTTCGGCCACTCAGCCAATCGTGATTCTTATGATTAGTTTGAATATTGGGAAGTACTTTTTCAACCAATTCCTCTTTTGATGACACTAAATTCAAGAAGTTATGACGCAATAAAATTGGTCCTGAGGTTAGATCAACCGGTTCCTTTCCGTCAGCAATTGATGTGAGAATATCTCAGCTGATTTATCGTTTTAAGGCAGGTCACGCATATTTGTAGTTAATTTTAACCTTTTTAGGTGTCACCACAAAGTATAGTATTTCAGGAAGCATTTATTTCATCTGCTGGTTTCGACCAAGGAACTATACAGCCATACAGGTAATGTTTGTCTTGCAAGCAATATTTATGCATTCCCAAATTGTCCGGGATTTTCACGCAAATCTTGCAATGATTGACAAGAGCTTCAAGCGGTTTTTAGTGCGCCATTGTTCATTCATCCCAAATAATAAGATTACATTTCTGCAATATTTTTTCCATGCTAGATTCTTTGGAAATGTTGCATGTAGGAGTTTCATATTGCATTAACATTTTCCATTAGTTAATCGTAAATGACTTTTTGTTCAAACGTTAGCTTTGGAATTTTTAAATGCACATACGACAAAAGATCATCCATGTTGTAATTTTGTTCACGACGCTATTCTACATCGAACGAAGATGCAGCAGCATATCGATTCGACGATGTCATTCCTAATTAATTGAGAACTTTGTTGGCGATATCGAAGCACAAATCTTCAATCATTATCAACGCTTTGTTGTAAACTTCTGTTGTAAAATCTATATGTTTATATTGGCACTTTCTTTGAATATACGACCTAAAATATCTCCAGCTATGTGTGACTTATATTTTTTCCATAACTCTATTGGAGATAAAGGAGAGCAGGCAGTCAATATGATTGGAGATAAAGCACAAACCTGATTTGGATGTGACGTGTTGCATGCGTCATTAAGGCATACATCCCAGTGACGATCGTTCTCCAATAAATTCAAAGCTTGACATGCACTGCGGCAAGTGTTATGTAACACGCCGTTGACAACTCTCAATCGCTGAAAAGACTTATTAGGACCAGGCATCTTTATCAATAACATGCGCAGAAAAAAGCATTCATCTTGATTAGGTTGCACGGTGTACAGTCTGTTTGCAGTAGTTTTTTTGCATATGCCAGGGTATCCTTCGACTCGCTCTCCTCGTTTAATCCAACATAGATCTTCTTTCTTATTTTAAGTAGGTTAAAAAACTAATAAATATATGAAAATGTTCTGGAACGATTTATACAGGTAACACAATGGCCGTTGTTGACGGGAGCTTGTGACACGTGTTGAGTACTATTGATTTATATGAGATCCCTTAATTAACTGAACGTCAGAACTATATTCAGCAATTATTAATAAAATGGAAATAAATTATTATAGGACTGCAAGATGGAAATTGATTATAAATTTACTATGAGAATATAATTAATATTAGAGTTGCACTGAGAAAGTAAAATGATAAGTCTAAAAGTCACTGATACGATCGATGCACAAACAATAATAATGGCCAAAAACTGTGAAGACAGTTACAGAAAGCTTATTGTGTAAAGACAGGAGACCAGCTTCGTTATCATCCCTACTCCGTGCTGTTTGCTGGGTGAGAAGTGACACCGGTAGACGCCTGGCGGGGATAACTGATCGATTGATAATTGATCAGCTATCGGCCACTGAGAATTGAAGAGTATTCCAGTACTTATATCGCAATTAAAAAATAGAGGTTGGTAGAAGGGTGAAAATTAAGGGTTATATGTATTTTTAAAATAAAAAATTTTGTCTAAAAAATAAAAAAAAATTTTCAAATCACTTAGTGGTATAAAAAATAGTTTACGACCTATTCTCAGGCCTACCGAATATACAGAAAAAATTTCATGGAAATCGGAGGAGTTTGGTTACAAACACTGTGACACGAGAATTTTATATAATATATAGAGATATAATTAATTACTCAGAGGTCTAAGCCCAAATTTACGGATAAACAACTTCATATAAATAACAATTCTGAATTAAAATCTGTGTTTTTTTAAGACTTTAACGTTTCCTTTTATTTAGATGAGTTATAGTGAAAAGTTTTAAATATGGTGAGCAAACTAAAATTAAACCAACTGGGCTTTCAATTAGAGAACTTTATATTTTCAAAATGTATCTATTTAACAGAAGATGCTACAGTTGGATTGAATCAGAAACTTAGTTTCATAAAACGAATGATAACACTTAAAGTTTTTGAAATATTAAAAAAAACATTTGTTTGTGAGAACCCCTCAATTACCTTCAAAATTTGATGATATTTTTGTTAGAAAAGATTTTTTGAAATCTTGGGCTTTCTTAAGCTCTGATATAAACGGGGTGGAAAATATAGAAATATTGCATATACAAATGATACAAGGATAAGTTTTATAAAAAAATGTGAGTGTTCATTTTTTGTGATACACTGAAAGAAAAAAAAACGATCATTTGGTTGGCATAATAATTTTAGGGTCACGATGACATCATATTCAGTATAGTTGTATCTTCAATTTTGGTTTTTGAAGATAAGACAATCGAATTTGAGATTATTTCAACAGGAAACATTCAGTTGGCATAAAGAACGTTGTAGTGACCGATTTTTTTCTTTCAGTGTACCCTACTTGAACCGATAGTATCAATTTTAAACCATCGAAATCTTGTTAATCAACGATAGGGTTCATATAAAAAGGGTCTTGCTCGACAAGATTTGTTAAACATTCTTTTAAGAATTTTTTTTGTCTTGTTTGCCATACATATGGAGCTTTGTAAAATGGAGCTTTTTCCCGTTTTTGTGCAAGCCTATTTCGAATCGCTAAATTGTTAAAAATATAAATAAAATTTATCAACAAATTTGCAATAAAAATATTGGCATCCTTCATGTACGTTTCAAACAAACAAGTGTTCAGCACTCTATTGTTTCTTGGTACGTAAGCTTCTTCATAACTGGTAAATCTTTACATATAATATTTAGTATAAACGAACGGTTGAATGGAACAGAATAAGACAATGTTTATTCTAACCACGACAAAATGTTTATAATATTTTTTAGCTTGAAATATGGCAATGTTTCTGTGTCAAAAGTAGGACAGTAGATTTAGACCAACCAAATTTCTTTGGGTAGAATTCGTACTCCAAAAATGGTTTTTCTTTCATTAATCTTAAATTAATCGGAACACAATATCATACGATAATCTCTCCCAGAATGTTATTTAACATGCAACGACTACTCAACGCAGATACCGAAACTTTGGCAAAAGGAAATCTAGATTTTCCAAATTTTATGTCTTAACACAAACCATTAATCCATTGTCGTAAAAATATAATAAATTAACATAACAATTAATTAACAAGAAAAACTTTTCATAAAATCGTTTAGAATAGGGTAAAATTAGGGACATCCGTCATCAGCGAAAATTCGTCTAAACGCTCTATTCTATGTTCTCTCAATACGCTCTATTCTTATTCTAAAAATCGACCAAAAGATTCCCAAGTAACACTACACGTCTTATGTAGTCTATTCTGGTCATTTTTGCAAATAGTGAAAAGTAAGACGTAAGAGTCCTATTAATTCCGATGTTAGACATAAGAACGTGCTTTAAAATGTTGGTTATAAACATCCCAATTGTGACTGTTTTAGTCTTTCTATGACTTAAAGTCATTTATTTGGATTGAAAAAGACTTAATATAACTTAATGACAAATACCATATTTTGCTGTATGACTTTTTTGACTAGGATCTTCTGAAATGATATGAATTTTTAGTAGACTAACACTAAGCTTACACCATGGTAGTATAATAGAATAATAGCAAATAGCTATTAAACTATTACGGTATAAACGGATAGAATAATACCTTTTTACATTGACAGATAGTTATTTGATATTTTGCTTTTGATTGATAGTATAATAGTATATTCAAAAAAATTGTAACGGTCAAAACGTTAAATGTAATAGACAATTTCAGGCGATTGTAAAAAATGTGCAACACCAAAATCACTTAAAATTTAGTTTTTATTTTAAATTAATAATAGTATTATAATTTTTTGTTGAAATACTTTTAGATTGATAAGATTTTATATTCAAATTTGAAATACGGTAGCCGTATTCTGTCAATATTATTCTGAGCGTTTATACCACAGATAGAATAATACTATTTTGTGGTATAAACGCTCAATGTATCGATAGTTTAATAGCAAAAAACTATTATTCTATTAAACTATCGGTGGTATAAACTTAGTATAATATGTTTAGTTACGTCATTACGTCAAATGACGATAGTGATCGTAAGTTATAAATTGAAAATATATATGAGTATGTGATTTTGTTGATACGTACATTTTTTGTCGTTTTTTTATGTTACATTTAAATGAAAAATAATAAGGCGAAAAATTAAATATTTTATTTATATACAAAAAATAAATATGAAAGGGCTGAAATCTCACAGCTCTGAGATATCAAAACTTCGGGTTTGGTTAAGGATGTTGATATAGTTTTTGGCATAAACCTTTTATGAGGACATTGTTTTTAGTTATCGGCAGCGATGTATATCAAACACAAAACTCTATAAAAGTACAAGTATTTTATCTCTGTTTAGAAATTTATTACAAAATTAACACGTAACATCAATTTGTTGCCGTAAAATTATAACAGATCATTTATTAACATAATTTAGTTAAAAGATGTTACACTCAGCAAACTACTCAAAAACCTCTCCATTTAGCGTTTCGAGAAATATTACAAAATCAAAAATTCAGATTTCTTTCAGAAATCCAAAAATATTCCAAAAATCATAATAATATCAAAAATTTAAACTTTTTTTCAAAATTCTAAAAATATTCCAGAAATTATTACAAATTCAAAAATATAAATTCATTCAAAAATTTTAAATTATTGCAAAAATTATAAGAAATCAAAAATACAAACTTTTTTAAAATTCTAAAAACATTTCAAAAATCAGAACAAAATCAAAAATTGAAACTTTTTTCAAAATTTTAAAAATATTTCAAAAATTCAAACTTTTTCCAAAATTCTCAAAATATTGCAAAAATTATAACAAAATCAAAACAAACACACTTTTTCAAAATTCCAAAAATTGTAATAAAATCAAAAATTTAAATTTTTCAAAATTCTAAAAATATTCCAAAAATTCAAATTCAGCGAAGCAACTTATTACAAAACTATAACAAAATCAAGAAAACAAACTTTTTAAAAATTCTTAAAATATCGTAAAAATTATAACAAAATCAAAAATACTAACTTTTTTCATAATTCCAAAAATCTTCCAAAAATTATAATAAAATCTAAAATTTCCATGTCCAATTTCATGTTCATCACATTTCATGTCACAAATAATTAATTTTATTTTTTCTTCACAAAAATTGGGTAGAAAAATAAATGAAAATCATTCTTTTGACACACTTGATAATAACTTTTTGACAAACTTATAATGCAATAATCTAGTTTTTGATCTCACATACCAATCCCGACTATCAAGATTTCTTTAAATTAAAGGTTACTACTCATTATCACTTAAAATGAACGTTTTTTAAGTAAAAGATATGCAAATTTCCTTGTTTTGACACACTTGACGATTTTTGGAAACACTTCCGGTACAGTTATCGAACACATCGTCCTTTCGTCTCTTACCATTGAGTATACTTATTTTATTAAATTTTTTGGAAATTTGGTTGTGACAGCCAGCTGACAGACAGACACACATTTTTTTGCGTTTTTAGAATCAGTAGGTCCTAAAACGTCGAGAAATGCCCAAAAAAGTAGGGGTAAGAATTTCACTTTTGGCTCGAGAATTCAATGCTTTGGTTTTTTCAAAACCGAAGTAATATTAATTTTCCATAATTTCTTAATATTATGAAAAAATAAATTGAAATATCAATATACCGTTATTAAATAAGACGAACAAAAAATATTAAAATAATGTAATAATTTTTTAAAATCACTAAAATTAATTATTGAAAATGCCCGTTTGTTTTTGGGGTCTGTTTTCATTACATTCACTAAAAAACTTTTTTTCGTACATAATTTTAGATAAAACATCATCTAAAATTCATCATTTTAATATCATAAAAATCATATATTATTTAAAACAAAACTAAATTTAATCATCCATACTATATAGTATACTTTACTCTTTTATTCTATTGTTTATTATCTATTATCATTTTTTCGCTTTTTGTATTTTCCTTTTCTTTATATTTTTTTTCGTTAGAATAAATGTCAAACTAAATTATAAATTATAAAAAAAATCTTAATTATTATATTATCTAAATAAAATTGAAAACAATGGTTAATGATCAGCTGTCTCTCCGCGACGTCGTTAAGACTCATATATTGATTCCCCATTTAGGTTAATATTTGGGTCTTTAAGATAGTTGTTTGACGTCAGATAGTGACTTATAGGTCGCAAAATGAGGTTGTTTTGTGGTCGTACGAACTAGTGTGTGTTTTTTGGGATATCTATGTTGTCTCCAAAAAGTCAATGTTTTTGTGAAGCTTGGTGTTATTCCGTTGGAAATTAACGAAGCAACATGTGTTTGTGTGTTTTTATCTTTGTTCCGTAAGATTTAACGTATATTCGTTACGTCTTCTGGTTTATACGATTCCGTTTTTATATGGAACTCCATTGGTGACAGTCAAGCTTGTTTTCTTTGTTTATATTGATTATCTCGTAAACTATCAATCCTATGGACCTAAAATTTGAAATGTGTATTAAAATATTAAATGTGCATTAAACTAACATGTCATTAAAGATGACGGATACAAAAAAAAATAGATTTGTTTTTTGTGTTACAGGGCTGCGATCGATGTGAGGCCTTTGAAAAAATAATTTTTTTACCGAGTCCCCCTACTGGACTCATATGAAAGGGTTTTACTTCAGTATCCTTTAAAAATGCATTTAAGAATTTTATACTGCACAGATTTTTGTATAATTTTGAATAATATCGTTTTTTTATGTTTTCTTCCCCACTTAGTTCTAAACTTAATTCATCAAAACAATTTCAATGTGTTTGGAATTACAGAAAAAGTAGCAATATTTTAACCAAAAAATAGTGAAGTGTAAAATACTCATAATATTATTTATTAAGGAGATCGGCATGAGAAAGGGTAAAACCACAATTTAAAACCCTATCAAGTGGGATACCAAATGAAAGAGCACTTATATACTTTATGAATCAAAAGCGTACAACTTGTAGTGGGAGGTTTGTCCGGTGATACATGTAGGTCCACTTGTTGGTCGTGCACGCAATATACACCCTTGACAACCTCAGTACAAGAAATTTAGAATAAACTACGCGTGCCTACATCACCACCCAGAATTTCCAAAAGGGAGATCTGTTTTGTCACAACTCTCCCCTTATTATATTTAATTTAGCACGTCATTGTTATCATAAGAACTACCATTCAAGAGGAATACAAAATAAAAATAATCAAACTCACCACCTAAAAGCTAGTCAATCCGTGAAATAATGTTGATGATGATTGTCCACCTATTATGATTGCATAACCAGCTTTTGTATTGATACTAACTACCTCACTTTTTGGCAAACCGTTTTTACATTCTTATTTTATTATGTACATACATGCTCTATTTATTTAGTACGTTATTTTATTTTTCCCAACAATTTTTCACAATCATGAATCAATGATTTATCAATCAAAAGTGAATCAATTTAAATTGATTCCTTTCCACATTTTAATTTTTTTTTTTTTTTGTTCAACTTTATTTGGACTGTTTTTTAAAATAAAAAACTTATGACCATACATATGATTTAACAATCTTTAAAAATAAATTATCCTTACAAAAAGAAAAAAAAATTTGAAAATTGCAATTATAACCTTACATTATTTTTTTCAATTAACATATTTAACATTTTAATTAATTTTAAATTTTGACTAAAAACTAACAAATTTTTATTAACCGGTAAACTATTTATATATTTATACTTAATAATTTTTTTATAAAAATTCGTAACATATAGTTTAAGTTTATAATAATGATAGGCAGTGGCGGATTACCATAGAGGCGGAAGAGGCGGCCGCCTCGGGTCCCACATTCACAGGGGCCCCCTCGCTACAAATAGTATTGATATTTTATAGGTATTCAAATATCAGATGACTGCGTTCATTCAACCAAAGTTTTTAAACCTAAAGATTTTTTTAATATTATCCCACATGTAAAAGTGTTATCAATTTGTATTACTTTTTTTCATGTATGTATTTATTTTAATAATTGTAATTTGATAGTTTTATAATTTTTTAATGTACAAATTCATTTTCCAATTTGTATAGAAAAAAAACATTTTGTTTTGAAAAGTTTCACTGTTACGAATGAATATTAATACTAAAACTTTATTTGCAATAGGCTGTTATTATATCAATCGCAAAATTATTGATAAAAACAAAATCCAGATAAGTATTTTTTGGATATTTGAAGTATATTTGAGTTTTATGTTTTCATCAATGATTTTGGATTTCTTTTAAGACCTACAATTTATTGTGTAGAATTGAAATCTATTATTGTATGCTTAAAATTCATGTATTTTTATACAATACATGCTAAATTCATCATTTGGATTAACGTTTGAAAAGGGTTTCCATATGATATGATTGATATAGTATAGGTGTTTTAGCTTTGGTTGTATATTTCGTTTTATCAACGTTGATTGGAAAAAAGATTGTCTAAAAAATTTGTTTTAAAAATTTGAAAAAAAGATTGTTTGTAACTGGACGTATTGATACTCAAATAGCTCGTGAAATTGAAGTACAACAAAAATACTGGCGGGAAGTTTTAAAAAGAGTTGCAGCTACAGCAAAGCTATTAGCTACTTTGGGTTTAGCATTTCGTGGTCATCGAGAAGATATTGACTCGAACAGAAAAGGAAATTTTATGACATGCATTGAGTACCTATCCCAATTTGATGATTTTCTTAAAAAGGTACAGCCATCCAGGAAAAGGTAATGTAAATTATTTATCACATACCACATGCGATGAATTTATAAATTTAATGGGAACTGAAATAAAAGAACACCTAATTCAAGAAATTCAGGACTCTTTATATTATTCAATTATTGTTGATTCTACGCCAGACGTGAACCACACTGACCAACTAAGTTTTATATTAAGGTACATTGATAAAGTGGGCGATGCGAGAGAACGATTTTTGGATTTTTACAAATTGAAAATCACAATTCATAATATCTAGCACAACTTATTTTGAAAACTTTAAACAATTTGTCTTTGGATATTAAAAATTGTCGCGGTCAAACATATATGGCCGGAAAATATAATGGTTTACAAGCCAGAATTAAAACATTAAGTGAGACCGCCATTTTTATTCCTTGTACAAGTCATACGCTTAATTTAATTGGAAATTATGCTGCAGATGCCTATTCTACTGCGGTGTATTATTTTAACTTTATCCAAAATATATATGTATTCTTTTCTTCATCTACTCACAGATGGAAGTTGCTTATTGATAATTTTTCCGATCCTAATCCCAAACATATTAAAAAATTAAGTGACACAAGTGACAAGATGGTCTGCAAGAGCTGATGCAGTATCCGCCTTGCGGTTTAATTACAAAAATATTAAAAGCGTTTTTATCCCAATTAGCGAAAATGAAGACGAAAAACCGATTACTAAAGTTGAGGTTAAAAAATTAGCTAGCTCTTTCGATGGATATGAATTGCCTTATTAACCGTTCTATGGGATATATTATTGCAAAGAATCAATAGTACTAGAAAATCATTTCAAAATATTCAAACGAACTTATTACAAGGAGTAAAACTGTTTAATTCTTTGTCACAATTTATAAGGGATGTTCGGAATGATTTTGAGAGCATAGAAAAGCAAGCAAACTTATTAACAGACAATATTAGCAACAAAGAAGGACGAAAAAGAAAACGCAAAATTATGTATGATGAATCATCTGCAAATGATACACAGCTAGTAGGACGAGAATTGTTTATTATAAATACTTACAATATGATCTGTGATAGGCTTGCCACTGAAATGTCTACCAGAACGTCCATATATGAAACTGTTTTAAATAATTTTAAATTATTTTTTGATCAAAATATATCCAGTGATGAAGTTGACAAGTGTATTTTAGAATTGTCAAATACATATGCGAGGGATATAGAAGTACAATATTTTAAAGACGAAATACATCATTTTTTAAAATATATAAAAGAAGAGAACATCACTTGTCCATTTAAGATGTACAAGGTAATCATTGATGGCCTGCAATCTTCATTTCCCAATGTGGAAATTATTTTAAAAATATTTTTTACATTGCCGATATGCAACGCAAGTGGGGAACGATCTTTCTACGTTCTGAAGCCGATAAAAAATTATTTAAAAAATAGTCTTAATCAAACTCATTTGCAAAATTTTTGGTAAAATCTTAGGCCCCAAAAATTTTGTTCCGCCTCAGGCCCCTTAAAGGCATAATCCGCCACTGATGGTAGGTGTTTGATTTTACTTTCAACTCCTGACGACCAACCAACTCATTACCGACTTTAAAAACCAACTGTCTGACTTCCAAAAAAAAATTAAATTTATTTCTCATGAGTCTAAAGAATATTGTCAGCATAAATCTCTTTTGTTTTTCTTTGTAAAAAAAATGATTTAGTTAATATTTAGTTTGAGTTTTTCCCTAATTAAGCAAAAAAATTATAAAAAATAAATAAAAATTTAATACAGGTTTCCTTCCGGTCAGGTTTAGATGTTTTGATTATGTACTTGTGTTGTTACACACAGTGGCGTAGCTAGGGGGGGGGGGGCGGTCCGCCCCGGGTGTCACCCGTTTTGGGGTGACACCCGAACGTAAAAAACTTAAACAAACCATCACAATGTTTTCAACGATAAATCACTTAGAAACCATTTTAACAAGGTTATCCATATAATTTTAATTTATAAATTGTGATAACTTATAAATGTGTCCTATAAATGTGTTATTGGTTCAAAAACAATTTATTATACTTTTGAAAATTTTTGAGTTATTACGTGAAATAAAATTTTAACAATATTAATCGAATCAACATGTTGAGCATTGAATGCTATCACCACAATTACTCAATAGCTTTGAATATTCCTATAGATACCATATTGACTTTTTTTTACGGTATATTATTTAGTATGCAAGAATGATTCTTTAACGATCAGGTCTGAAAACACATATGCTGAATAATGTATAGGAAAAGTGGTTTACGTCAATAATGTGGCACCCTTTGTCGATAGGATGGCACCTTTTGTCGATAAGGTGGCACCCTTGAGTTACAATGTCTCTATTCCACAATTATTTCTAAAATTTTAGCTTAACTTTACTACCTAATATATGTTTTACATTTCAAACAAATTAATTGCAAACACCCAAGGAAACTAATAAACAATCAAATCACCGTATTTGTAAATGATCTCAAAATATTTTTTTTTCCTTTATCTCGAAACTCACAAAAATAATTACTGTGGAATAAAATGGCAGTTATGCAATTACTGCAGTTTTGCAAATTTTTATAGGTAGATACATTCTCATACTGTTTGTTTTCTTAGTTTTATATATTTATATATTTGAATTAAATGAAAATTTTTTATCATTTAAAATTACATTTTGTTGGGTTTTAAATCCCTTGTAAATTTCTAACTCATCATGTGATTATTTTAGAGATCCTTGATACATAAATGTGAAGCCTTCAAATTTTTTTTAAAAGTGGTGTAGCTATTGTTATTAACTATGTAAATGGTTTGCAATAATAGACTTTAAATTTTGTTTATTTTTCTTCTTAGGAAGGTATTCCTTAAAACATTTTCCGGTTTTCCCGATGTAAAATTTTTCACAAAAATCACATTTAATTTTGTAAATTATTGAGCATGATTCTAATTGGATATTTAATTTTGGTTTCAATTCTTTATATAAAATATCTTTTAGGATTTTATACTTATATTTTTTAAATAATTCCTTATAATATTAGGCATATGATTTGTATATTCTATTTTATCAAATATTATTTAATATAAGTTGTTACATGGAAATTTAAATAAATTAATTTTCGTGGCAGTGTATTTAGTCGTTAACACAGTGTACTTCTTATGAAATAGAAATATATGTATCCTACAAATATATTTTGAATTAATGTTTGAGAGAATATTGGCTCATCTTCGGAAAGTAACAGCGACAATACAGAATTAATAATGATAACCTATGATGAAGACGAATTAGAAAGAAATACTGAAAATGACAGTGATAATGCTGCTAATGCTTTAACAATCGAAGACAGTATTTGTATGGGTGAATCACTTCAGGATTTAAGAGATGTATCACATTGGAATATACTCGTCTCTGATAATGTTCGCATTGAAATCATAAAAAAAGGAAGTGAACATTTTCAAAATAGAGAAGGGTCGTTTACTACTGTATCTATGACAAGGGTTGGACATAAAAGGTGATGTTCGCCATCTTTCTAAAGAATAGTATTATAAAGTGATGGCTTATGCTGAAAAAATTCTGCGGTCATGGATGGTTTATCTTCCTTTAAATAATAACCTGTACTGCTTCTGCTGTCGTATATTAGCTGTCACCAATAGTAATAATACAAAATCTACGACTGGATTTCAGAAGTGGTGAAAACTAAATCCCAAAGTAACCGACCATCAAACTTCAAATGAACATCTGGAGAATTTTTAAAAGTTGCAAACTTTGGAAATGAGGTTAAAATTTCATAAAACGATAGGAGACGCAGTCTTGCAATTAATATATAATGAAAAACAGAAGTGGAAACATCTTTTATCCAGATTATTGGATATAACTTTGTTTTTATCTACACAAAACCTAGAATTTCGTTGACATGATGAAGGACAAAGTTCTTCAAATAAAGGCAATTGTTTAGAACTAGTCAATCTATTGTCAAAGTATGATTTAGTGTTAAAAGAATAAATTTTGAATTTGGAGCATGGTAAATCACCAAAAGTATAATATTTGTTACCAGATATACAAAATGAGTTCATAAATGTTTTAGCGAACCGCGTAAAGTTTAAGCTTGTCAAGAAATTAAATCGGTTAAATATTTTGGAATTATGTTTGATAGCACACCTGTGTCGCGTTCTTTTTCTTAACATTTTCTAACATTGTTAAAATATCATAAAATTGTGTTGAAACGTCATGTTAAGTTTGGTCGACAATGTTGATTTATAATTTAAGAACGACAAAATATTAGACTTTTGATCTGTCAAAAATAAATTTGTTCTATTTGAGCACATAAATTAAATAATTTAATTTATATATAATAAAACTCAATTGCGAAACACAAAAACAAGAAATTGTATTTACGAATCTATTAATTATAAACATTTTGAAAGATAAATTAAGGTGACCATATATTCAAAAATGAAAAAGAGGACAAAATGTTACAAAAATTTTTCCATATATATTTTAAAGCGCCCTACAGACGATCCAACTTGTCGGACGACCAAATTGGATGTTATCTCCAGACGATCCAACTTAACATCCGATTTTGACAATTCGTTTTTGGTTTTTGATTAACAAATTCAATATATTAATTCATATATATACCAAAATACGTTTTGAAAATTTTTTTGTTTCTCATTCTATGAAATTTCTTACACAATTGAATTAAAATCGTCCGACAATATAAACACCAATCGTTTGTTTGGTTGTTGTTACGGTCGGATGGAATTTCCACTTAATTTTATCGGAAAGACATGCATACACACTATCCGATTTTACATCCAATCCAACCAAATCTGTTCGACCGTCGGATCGTCGGTAGGGCGCTTAATACTAATTTCCGCCTCCAAACAGGCTAATGATAGTTGGAATTTTTCTGCTGTCCACATATAATTCACAATTGAAAAGCAACGCTCTACAGCTGTATTTGTACCCGGCAGTGAAAAACAATACTGCACCACTTTTACGATTTCAGTCAATGAAATCTTGGCCTTATAAAAGTGTGCAAAAATTTCAACCTATCGTTCATCATATTCTACATTATGGTCGTTCCATTCAGCAATTTTCACATCATTACAATATATATTTATTTTTTGGATCTCATCAAATATAATTCATTCATTTATCGGAATCATATGGAGTCTAATGACACTGGAAAAATTCAAATTGTCATCGCCTCAACGGCGTAATTGATAGTGAGTCTGTCTAAGGATTCGAGCCAGGTAGTGACGAGGAAGGTTTGAATTCATCCGAAACACGAAAAATGTGAAGTGGAGTTTTTTTTCTGAGAAACTTTAAATCATACCTTTGAATTGAAAAAATTCCAATTACTTCTTTACTTACTTGAGTTTAATCGATCTCAAAAATCACCAATAAATTTAAATTCCCTTAATGTAGTCTAATATTAATGCATTTAGAACTACAAATTTACCAAGTGTCAGCCATTGATTTCACATTGATTGGAAACAATCAATAAGGCCCGCTATACACTTGAGCTAAACTATGCGAACTATGTTTTTAAAAATATAATTAAAACATTATAATGAATAATAATAATATTAATAATAATATTTTTTAAACAAAATGTAATGAATGAAAACAAAATGTTGTCTTTTTTATTTTCTATTTTTAAATTATTTGTTTCCGTAATGTTTTTTTGTATAATTACGTTGTATACAAAAAAGTTCGCATAGTTCACATAGTTTAGCTCAAGTGTATAGCGGGCCTAATGACTATACAAACGTGACTTAGGATGTTAATTAGAATAGAAATGTTCCCCATTCTATGAAATAGAAATTTAATGCAAAATATCCCATATTTTAGAATGTTTTTTGTTTTGTAATTTTATTACTTTTAAGAGAAATTGTTGAAAACTTAAATTACCAATAACCAGAAAAGAGGACAAAAGATTCAAAAACTAAAATAAGAGGACAAAAAGAGGACAAGTTTTCTAAAGATGACGGTCGGCCAAAAAAGAGGACTGTCCTCTTCAAAAGAGGACGGATGGTCACCTTAGATAAATAGATCACAACATACCATTTGACATAACAACATTCTATAACTCATGTCTAGGAGGTGAGTTGGAACGACATCATGACGTCATTTTGTTAAAATTATTGAATTAAAGAACGACGAAAGTTAACAATTGTTAACAATAGTCAACATTGTCGAGAAAAAGAACGCGACACTGACATTTCACATATTGATCAAATGTTATAAGTGATTCGTTATGTGAAAATTGATGGTAGAAAAGTGGAAATCAAGGAAGGATTCCTTGGATTTTTTCCTTTATATGAAAAAAAGCCGCTGATTTAAGCGATGAAATTCTTACACTGAAAAAAAAAATTGATGTAATGACAACCTCATCTCGAAGTTGGCTAGCTCGAAGTAGAAAAGAAAATTCATGCAAAGAAAAGATATTTACAAACGATTTCACCGTGATTGGGACAGCTACTTAGTACTCAGTAACTTTGTTCTGACAACAGAATGAAGTTTATTTAACATATAAAGTGTTACATCCAATATAACAGTAGTTGAATAAAGTTGATAACTATTTCCATGAAAACATATTTCTTTGGCCTTATATCATGATTTTTCATTTTAAAATTTAAGTATTTGAGATTAATTGAACTATATTTTATTTTCACATAAATATTTCATGTGATTGTCGGTACAGTTGTTGAAGCAATCTCGCAGTTCGATTCGCCATATCTGCCCGCACGGTGAGGTTGAGACAACTGCATTTCGATTGGATATAGGACATGTTTTTTTTTCAGTGTAAAAATCTTGAAAATTACGGTATTGATGTTATGAATTGTCGTTCCCAAGGTTATGATAATGCAGCTGTTATGCAGTAGTATATACATGGAGGAGTGTAAGCTATTATTAAAGCAAAAAATAACAAACAATTAACATTCAATTAATTTATGTGGCCAACACTCATTTGCACAAAATGTAACTTGTGTAACGTTTTTCGGAACAGTGGAAGCCATTTTTACATGTTTTTCTGCTTCGACTAGCCGCTGGGAAGAACTTGTTAAACACAACAAAGCAACTGTTAAAAGACTCTTAAAAACGCATTGGAGTGCTTATTATGCTGCAGTAAAAGTATTGGCCGAAAATTTTGATGGGATTGTGGCTACAATTGAGCAGTTAAGTGATCAACAAGAAAATGTAGACACTAGAGGCGCTACACAGAACCTTATTCATGCAGCATGTGATTTTGCGTTTCTTTGCTATCTTTTGTTTTGGAATGATATTCTAAGGGAAATAATATCTGTGCTCAGATTGGATTGCAAAGCAAGGGCTTGAATATTGATCAAATAGTTACAAAAATAGAGTCAAATCGTAACGAAGTCATATTGTAGAAGAAACAATAGATCTTGCTGCGAAGAAATCGGAAGACTATGACATTCCAATGGAAAGCTGAATTCGTCGTAAAAACGTAAAAAACCATTGGCTGGTGAGTTTGCCCCTGAGTTGAACTGATACATGTTGGAATGTCTTGACCGATTCAGTGTTGAACTCCGAACTAGATTTAGGTCAGTTTAAGATTTAGCTTCATTGTTCGAGGTTGTGCAGACAAACACTTAGCTTTTGGCGAACAATGAAGAGTTCAAATTATCTGTATCAAAATTTACCAGTTTTTATGATGAGGTATCGGCAACGGAACTCCTCATAGAGATACCAAGGTTGAGGAGGCATTTAAAAACGGTCAATGTTACAGTTTCTAGCTGGGAGTACCTAGACTTTTTGAAATTCATCGTAGAACGGGATTTTTTAGAATTTCTTCCGAATCTTACGGTCGCGCAAAATTTAGACTATTTGCGTATTAGTGTTTTTGTGTAAGAGGAGTTTCAGCAAATTAAAATTAATTAAAAATTTCTTGCGGGCAACAATGACCCAATATAGCTTATTAATAATAACGCTCATTTGTACTAATTAAAAAAAATTATAAATTACGTTTATCGACTTTTTATTATTATTGACAGTTTTTATTTTACGGGTGACACCACATGAAAATATTTTACTATTTCCGAAGAAGTCTATAGTATATTACTATAGGGCGGAAAATGAAAGTACATCTGATAACAAAATATCTTGCCCATTACAAAGTTAAAGTTGGGCCTCCTACGTTTCGGCATTGATTGCCAGAAAAATTTGAGAAAAGAGACAGGAAACTTGATAAACTGTTAGGAAATAAAAATCCCCCTTATCCCTATTATGTGTTACCCTATGGTTGTTACCTTTCTCACACCATTGCCACTTGCATTTCTCAAATCCAGTCCAAAACCTTCGTGGTCTTATTTTTTTATTTCTCCAAAATTTTTCTATATATTGTTACGATTCAGAAAAATCTAGACGATTACGGTCACTTCCAGGAAAATAAAATCAACAAAACACAACAGACAAATTAATGAAATGAATATTGTTGTTGTTGTCTCTTCTTAGAAATAGGGTCAACATAAACGATTTTATGAATCAAATCAACATAACGTAAAATAATCGAATATTCTAATATTTTCTCAAGGTTTCTGGAAAGTGATGTCGAATTATCTAGAAGTATTGCAGAAGGTATATAAGAAAATTGTTTCTTGTAGTTTTGAATTAGTGTTATTTTAGACCTGCGACAGTAAAGTGAAATTAAATGGAGAATTAGTTTATTTTAAACCTGCGATTGTGAAGTTAAAAATTATAAAAGTGATCTTTAAATTAGTTTTTGTGTAAAGTTTTTGTAAATAAAGTTATAAGTGTTATTAAATAGAAATATTTTGTGTATTATTTTGAACGTTGTGAATTGGAAATTTCTACAATAAACCGTTGGAGTTTCGAAGCTGTTGGAAGAATATTCTAGTTGGGAATATTGTTTGCTGTATTGTTTTCCTGTTGTTGTGGAACAGTTAAGGTGTTGAATACTTAATAAAACCTGGTATTTGTGCTTACTAATCAGTGATCGAACTCAGGAAGAGATTGGGAATTACGTTTATCGAATTGTGAGTTAGGCCAATTCGAAGTAAGGTAGGAAAAACGTAACATTGGTGACATCGGCGGACTAGTTAGCTGTTAATAATGGTTTTATTAAGTGATTTGAAAGTTCTTGAGTTAAAGAAAGAACTAGAACAACGTGGATTGTCAACAAGTGGAAACAAAACTGAATTAATGCTACGGCTTCGACAAGGTATGGAAGCCAATGGAATGGACGTGGAAAGTTACCAGTTTGGAGTGATTAGTCCAAATAATGATCTAGTAGCAACTGATGAGGAGAAAAGTTTTGTTGCAGAAACAACACCAACATTACCATCTGGAAACTGCGATTTTACGCAGTTAATGGCTATGATGCAACAAATAAATTTGAATTTGAATCAAAAACTGGATGTTGTAAACGCTAATATGGTTGCCAATAAAGACGAACTCAATCAAAAATTTGATCAACAAAGCAGCAACATCAATCAACAAATGGCTGCTACTAAGGAAGAAATTAGTTGCAACATCAACCAACAAATGGCTGCTACTAAGGAAGAAATCAGTAGCAACATCAATCAACAGCTGGAAACAGTCAACAATAACATTGCTGTTAATAAAGAAGAGATTACTGCAACTCTTGCTGCAAATAAAGATGAGATGAACCAGCAAATAAATGAGTTGAATATTAGCATAAATCAACACTTGGACGAGAAACTTCTACAAATGTCAACGGTATTCGATGTTAAAGTCGAGAAAATTCAAACAGAAATGCTGGAATTTGAGCGTGATTTAAATAAGGTCGTAACTAAAGTTGACGATTTTGAGAAAAGGTTACAGGATGTTGAAACAGCTAAAGTTACTTCACAGGTGGTACAACAGATAGCAAATATTAAATTGAAACCACCATCGTATGACGGTACCACATCTTTCGGCATCTTCAAGTTCCAGTTCGAGACCGCAGCAGATCAAAATGTTTGGAACGCCGAAAATCGTCTTGCTGCATTGATAGTTGCACTTAAAGGGGAAGCAGCTGAAGCATTACAGGCAGTGACAGAAAACGATCGCAAAAGTTACGCTGAAGTGATGAATGCGTTGGAACGAAAATATGGCAGCGACCACAAAAAGGAGCTATACCGGATCGAGTTAAATGGTCGCTTGCAACGGAATGGAGAAAGCCTTCAGGACTTTTCTTCGGCAGTGGAACGGCTTGTACATTTGGCACACTCGAACACTCAACCATGTTTTATGGAGAAAATGAAGATCGAGGCCTTCATTGATGGTATCCGAGATCCAGAAACCAGAATCAAAGTAATGACTACACCTAAGGCGACTTTCCATGAAACTGTCGCATACGCAATGCAATATGAGATGGTACAGAGGATGTGTATGCCATCGGGTGGATGCAGAAAAAGGAATGTAGAGGGGAACATCAAAGGGGAAGTTTTGGCACACAGAGATAGAAGCGACATCAGATGCTGGGTATGTGATGAAGAGGGTCACATGGCACGGGAGTGCAAGAAAAACGGAGAAGCAGACAGATTGTCGTCTTCTGTGAAGAACAGAGGAGCCGAAGAAATGGAGCACGTAGGGTTCAGGAGCAGCAGTAGAAAACTCCTGTGCTGGATATGTAGGAAATCGGGCCATATCTCACAGGACTGCTTGAACAGGAAGCGTGATAGATCTTCGTCTCCTATTCAACGGAAGCCTGTGGAAGGTGCAACTGTAAAGCCAAAAAGTGAGGAGAATGCAGCCTACATTCCAATTTCAAGAATTGCGGTAAATGGTGAAAGCTTGGGTATCAACGGACAACTTGAAGGTAAAGGTTGCTTCATGACACTGGATACAGGTTCAGCTCGAACATTCGTTCGCAAAGGTTTAATTGACGGCGTTTTGGAACCATCAGATGGATTGAAACTCCAAACAGTAACTGGAGAATGCGCTGAAATAGAAGGTAAAAGAATCGCTGAAATAAAATTGGGAAATAACTGCTATCAACAAGAGGTGCTAGTGGCAGACATTATGGACGAAGTCATTTTGGGGATGGACTTCATGAAGGCGAAGGGATTAGTCTTCGATTTTGGATGTGGAATCCTAAAGGTAAATAATGTTGAGATGCCACTACTTGTGAATGAGGCAGAGCCAACAGTTATTGGCAGCGATGAGGAACTACGCAGTGCAGAGGAAAATCCAGCACCATCCAAACAGATGAGGGAGAGAAACGTCAACCGACGCAGACGATTAAACAAACGCCGAACGTTAAAAAGGAAACAGGTCCAAGCCCATAACGAAGTGAGCAATGTAACTGAAGTGGTTCAAATAGCTTCAAACGGTGACGAATTGCAGCTGAAAATGAGAATGGTTCAGAGACATGGCAGTGTGAAACACTCAAAGGGAAGAGATAAGGAGCACTTAGAGATAATGATTATCCATACTCATCACGGTGCGCTGACATAGAACAAAGTAATTGCCAAGGACTTAGAAAGGGACCGGAAGTAGTTCTAAACAGCATGGGAAATAGAAAAAAAAAAAGAAAGAAAAAAAAAAAAATGTTTGGATTCAACAATTGGAGGAGAGATCTAGATCCTGTTCGGGACGAACAGGCTTAAGTGGAGGGTAATGTTACGATTCAGAAAAATCTAGACGATTACGGTCACTTCCAGGAAAATAAAATCAACAAAACACAACAGACAAATTAATGAAATGAATATTGTTGTTGTCTCTTCTTAGAAATAGGGTCAACATAAACGATTTTATGAATCAAATCAACATAACGTAAAATAATCGAATATTCTAATATTTTCTCAAGGTTTCTGGAAAGTGATGTCGAATTATCTAGAAGTATTGCAGAAGGTATATAAGAAAATTGTTTCTTGTAGTTTTGAATTAGTGTTATTTTAGACCTGCGACAGTAAAGTGAAATTAAATGGAGAATTAGTTTATTTTAAACCTGCGATTGTGAAGTTAAAAATTATAAAAGTGATCTTTAAATTAGTTTTTGTGTAAAGTTTTTGTAAATAAAGTTATAAGTGTTATTAAATAGAAATATTTTGTGTATTATTTTGAACGTTGTGAATTGGAAATTTCTACAATAAACCGTTGGAGTTTTGAAGCTGTTGGAAGAATATTCTAGTTGGGAATATTGTTTGCTGTATTGTTTTCCTGTTGTTGTGGAACAGTTAAGGTGTTGAATACTTAATAAAACCTGGTATTTGTGCTTACTAATCAGTGATCGAACTCAGGAAGAGATTGGGAATTACGTTTATCGAATTGTGAGTTAGGCCAATTCGAAGTAAGGTAGGAAAAACGTAACATTGGTGACATCGGCGGACTAGTTAGCTGTTAATAATGGTTTTATTAAGTGATTTGAAAGTTCTTGAGTTAAAGAAAGAACTAGAACAACGTGGATTGTCAACAAGTGGAAACAAAACTGAATTAATGCTACGGCTTCGACAAGGTATGGAAGCCAATGGAATGGACGTGGAAAGTTACCAGTTTGGAGTGATTAGTCCAAATAATGATCTAGTGGCAACTGATGAGGAGAAAAGTTTTGTTGCAGAAACAACACCAACATTACCATCTGGAAACTGCGATTTTACGCAGTTAATGGCTATGATGCAACAAATAAATTTGAATTTGAATCAAAAACTGGATGTTGTAAACGCTAATATGGTTGCCAATAAAGACGAACTCAATCAAAAATTTGATCAACAAAGCAGCAACATCAATCAACAAATGGCTGCTACTAAGGAAGAAATTAGTTGCAACATCAACCAACAAATGGCTGCTACTAAGGAAGAAATCAGTAGCAACATCAATCAACAGCTGGAAACAGTCAACAATAACATTGCTGTTAATAAAGAAGAGATTACTGCAACTCTTGCTGCAAATAAAGATGAGATGAACCAGCAAATAAATGAGTTGAATATTAGCATAAATCAACACTTGGACGAGAAACTTCTACAAATGTCAACGGTATTCGATGTTAAAGTCGAGAAAATTCAAACAGAAATGCTGGAATTTGAGCGTGATTTAAATAAGGTCGTAACTAAAGTTGACGATTTTGAGAAAAGGTTACAGGATGTTGAAACAGCTAAAGTTACTTCACAGGTGGTACAACAGATAGCAAATATTAAATTGAAACCACCATCGTATGACGGTACCACATCTTTCGGCATCTTCAAGTTCCAGTTCGAGACCGCAGCAGATCAAAATGTTTGGAACGCCGAAAATCGTCTTGCTGCATTGATAGTTGCACTTAAAGGGGAAGCAGCTGAAGCATTACAGGCAGTGACAGAAAACGATCGCAAAAGTTACGCTGAAGTGATGAATGCGTTGGAACGAAAATATGGCAGCGACCACAAAAAGGAGCTATACCGGATCGAGTTAAATGGTCGCTTGCAACGGAATGGAGAAAGCCTTCAGGACTTTTCTTCGGCAGTGGAACGGCTTGTACATTTGGCACACTCGAACACTCAACCATGTTTTATGGAGAAAATGAAGATCGAGGCCTTCATTGATGGTATCCGAGATCCAGAAACCAGAATCAAAGTAATGACTACACCTAAGGCGACTTTCCATGAAACTGTCGCATACGCAATGCAATATGAGATGGTACAGAGGATGTGTATGCCATCGGGTGGATGCAGAAAAAGGAATGTAGAGGGGAACATCAAAGGGGAAGTTTTGGCACACAGAGATAGAAGCGACATCAGATGCTGGGTATGTGATGAAGAGGGTCACATGGCACGGGAGTGCAAGAAAAACGGAGAAGCAGACAGATTGTCGTCTTCTGTGAAGAACAGAGGAGCCGAAGAAATGGAGCACGTAGGGTTCAGGAGCAGCAGTAGAAAACTCCTGTGCTGGATATGTAGGAAATCGGGCCATATCTCACAGGACTGCTGGAACAGGAAGCGTGATAGATCTTCGTCTCCTATTCAACGGAAGCCTGTGGAAGGTGCAACTGTAAAGCCAAAAAGTGAGGAGAATGCAGCCTACATTCCAATTTCAAGAATTGCGGTAAATGGTGAAAGCTTGGGTATCAACGGACAACTTGAAGGTAAAGGTTGCTTCATGACACTGGATACAGGTTCAGCTCGAACATTCGTTCGCAAAGGTTTAATTGACGGCGTTTTGGAACCATCAGATGGATTGAAACTCCAAACAGTAACTGGAGAATGCGCTGAAATAGAAGGTAAAAGAATCGCTGAAATAAAATTGGGAAATAACTGCTATCAACAAGAGGTGCTAGTGGCAGACATTATGGATGAAGTCATTTTGGGGATGGACTTCATGAAGGCGAAGGGATTAGTCTTCGATTTTGGATGTGGAATCCTAAAGGTAAATAATGTTGAGATGCCACTACTTGTGAATGAGGCAGAGCCAACAGTTATTGGCAGCGATGAGGAACTACGCAGTGCAGAGGAAAATCCAGCACCATCCAAACAGATGAGGGAGAGAAACGTCAACCGACGCAGACGATTAAACAAACGCCGAACGTTAAAAAGGAAACAGGTCCAAGCCCATAACGAAGTGAGCAATGTAACTGAAGTGGTTCAAATAGCTTCAAACGGTGACGAATTGCAGCTGAAAATGAGAATGGTTCAGAGACATGGCAGTGTGAAACACTCAAAGGGAAGAGATAAGGAGCACTTAGAGATAATGATTATCCATACTCATCACGGTGCGCTGACATAGAACAAAGTAATTGCCAAGGACTTAGAAAGGGACCGGAAGTAGTTCTAAACAGCATGGGAAATAGAAAAAAAAAAAAGAAAGAAAAAAAAAAAAATGTTTGGATTCAACAATTGGAGGAGAGATCTAGATCCTGTTCGGGACGAACAGGCTTAAGTGGAGGGTAATGTTACGATTCAGAAAAATCTAGACGATTACGGTCACTTCCAGGAAAATAAAATCAACAAAACACAACAGACAAATTAATGAAATGAATATTGTTGTTGTCTCTTCTTAGAAATAGGGTCAACATAAACGATTTTATGAATCAAATCAACATAACGTAAAATAATCGAATATTCTAATATTTTCTCAAGGTTTCTGGAAAGTGATGTCGAATTATCTAGAAGTATTGCAGAAGGTATATAAGAAAATTGTTTCTTGTAGTTTTGAATTAGTGTTATTTTAGACCTGCGACAGTAAAGTGAAATTAAATGGAGAATTAGTTTATTTTAAACCTGCGATTGTGAAGTTAAAAATTATAAAAGTGATCTTTAAATTAGTTTTTGTGTAAAGTTTTTGTAAATAAAGTTATAAGTGTTATTAAATAGAAATATTTTGTGTATTATTTTGAACGTTGTGAATTGGAAATTTCTACAATAAACCGTTGGAGTTTCGAAGCTGTTGGAAGAATATTCTAGTTGGGAATATTGTTTGCTGTATTGTTTTCCTGTTGTTGTGGAACAGTTAAGGTGTTGAATACTTAATAAAACCTGGTATTTGTGCTTACTAATCAGTGATCGAACTCAGGAAGAGATTGGGAATTACGTTTATCGAATTGTGAGTTAGGCCAATTCGAAGGAAGTTAGGAAAAACGTAACAATATGAAGTTTTCATGGACAATTACCTCAATGGTGATATTTGAATAAAATAACCTTCAGTTGTTCCAATTCAATTCAAGTGGCGGAAATGGTTTTCTATTTCCCTATAACATTATAAAATTTGTATAAGTTTTTTTTTGTTCCCATCAAAAATTGCAGTACTTGTCATTTTTTTTTCGTTTTTTTTGCTTCAAAACTCAGACTTCTATTTCCATAAAATTATAAAATTTGTATAAGTTTTTCCCATCAAAAATTGCAAGTATTGCCATTTTTTTTCATTTTTTTCCTCAAAATCATAAAACCTAGAAAAATAAACTAGTCAGTCGGGAGTAAACTACCAACATGGTCAGACATTTTTTGCTCAATTGTACTTAACATAAATTATTTGTGTATATGGTTAAAATTTTTTTTGGATAAAAAGTTCCCATTTTATAATAATAATATTTAAATTAAAGATAAATATTTAATCGGCTTAAAAGTTATTAGTTTGGATAAAACAAAAGAAAGTGATTAAATAAATCTATAGAGGATAAGTTTTGGATAAAATGTTCCAATTTTATAATAATAATATTTAAATTAAAGATTACCTATGATCTAATATGATCAAAAATTATTAGTGTGGATAAAAGAGTGATTAATAAATTTATAGAGGATAATTTTTGGATAAAAAGTTCCAATTTTGATAATAATATTTAGATTAAATAAGTTTGATGAAAGTGATCAAAAAAGGTCTATTATTATAACTTTTAAGAATTTAAAAGAACAATAAAAGGTGAAAGAAATTTTGGTGTTAAGTCTTTTATTACAACAAAATTTAAACGATATATTGAGAGAAAGATCATACTGAGGAAATCAATGTTAGAGAAACCAATTTCTAACCACCGAGGAACACACAACTGGAGAAACAACCACAGTTCTAAGCGTAAGTCGTAATACCTAATATTTTGGTTAATTTTTTTTGATTTAGTTATTTTATGTTATGGAAATACATTTAAGGGATGATTTAAGTAACATCCCGAGTATGTGTTACTGAGGAAAACAAAAGAGTGTGATTGTGTGTGAGTTAAGCTAGCGAGGGCCGAACATCCCAAAGATGATTAGGGTCTTCAACCCTCTACCGGCACTTTTGATATATGTTTCAAAGTAATAGCTTCCGCTATCCAAGCTATTACAAAACTATAAAAAAAAATAAAAGTGAATTATCATATAATTATATTTCTATAGTTTGAGGAGATGAGAGTGGAGAAGGGTAAAAACAATGCTTTTTAACTGTTTTTGATTTAATAGTAGTGTTCGATTTTACGTCAAATTTTTTTCTTCTAACTTCACTTCGTTGAATATTACGTCAAACCGGACCGAACAGTGAAAAGATAAAAAGATGGATTTATACGTCACTTTTATTTCAATTAATTTTATCACAAAAGATAAATTTAGCCCGAAAGCCACAAAACCAATTTTATCAAGAATAATTAACACAAAAATGTAAGCATAAACAAAAGAAAACCAAAAGCATTAACAACCAAAATAAAATATTTTTATTGTTACATAAATTCAATTTTGACATTTAAAATCAGCCAAAAATCTGATTTTTTTCATGATAAATGGCTGCATATAACTTAAAAAAATTATGATTTTTTTATCACGTTTTCTCGGCAGAACACTAGGATGGTCAATTATTATTGAATTCTTATTTGAATTGATAATCTACATTTTCCAATTTAAAATATTTACAAGCTGGTATAATTGAATCTCTCTCTCTATTTACCATATACAGCTATTGATAATATTTATCGCGATGTATCATCTTTTTCTATCTCGAAATTTAAATACTTATGAAAACATGCGATTCAAATGAAAACAAATCGAAAATGATTTTTATTCGTCCGTGTGAACACATAAAATTTTCAGCGTTTTAAATCAGTCCACGTTTTTTTTCCGCCAGCTGTAAAAAAACGTTCGTGTAAATGAGGCCTAAAGAAAAATATTTCATTCAATTTGTTTTGTGTTCATTCGTTGTATGTTGCATTGATTTATGTTACGTTATATTTGTTGTATGTTGTATTGATGTTATATGACATGTTGTATCGTATTGAACGTTATGTTGTATGGAAGTTATATTATATTTGATGTAAATTGCGTTGTGTATGTTTAAGATGTTGATGAGGGTGACTTCTTTAGCTGTCGTCAAGTGCAGCTTTAAAATATAATATATAATATTAATATAATATTAAACAAATGCAAACCCACGTATCAAAAAGTGACTTGCTCAGGTTAACTCACTTTCTGTATCTGATTCTGGTAAAAGTGTGAATAATGATGAAATATTTGCAAATAAATATTTATCCAAATTGTAACAAAACTAGAATGGTGTAGGTAAACCCGAGATATGAAACTATCGAAATACTGTCACTGAATATCAAAAAAATATCACAAATAAGCATGGTAACCAAAATAGTATATGTGATATTAGGTCCATATACAAACAGACACACAAATTTTGACCTCCATCTCGCGGATCACAATTGACCTACGGATCTAATTATCAATGCCATAGGATATGTTGGCATATAAGATACCTGTGTACCAAATTTGAACTCAATAGGTCAAGTAGTTTCTGTGATATCTTGTTAACAGACAAACACACGGGCGGGATTACAATAGTATAAACCGTCTCTATAGCTTTCGATAGTTAATAAGCAGACAGAATTCCTTTATAACTATTAATTATGATTTAAACAAATTGCTTTCTTTAAAGGTGAAGTATATCATGCGTTCAGTTTATCCAATCCGAAATTAGTTTTTGCATCACCACATAATTTTAAAAATGTTGTGAATGCAGCAAAAAGTACACAATGTGTTCAACAAATTATTTTATTTGGGGACGAGCTATTAAACGATACTGCTATATTATAAGACAACTTCATGAAAAAATATAGAGCAAGTATTACTTAAGAAAATAAAATAGTTGTGCTAATAATAACACAACCTTTATTTTAGTCAACATCTGTCAAACCGTTTCAACCAGCAAAGGTTGATTTGCATAACCATATTTCACTTATTTTATGTTCATCGGGAACAACAGGACTACCTAAAGGTGTACAACTCTCACACAATAATGCTGTATCAGTTGGAATTGAGTTCAAGTTAGTTGATCGATTTTAATTTTTTAAACATGATAACACAATGAATCTTATGTCTATAGAACATTGATGGATCTACTAAAACAAGTAACAGGAAAGCAATACACGATATTAGGTGTTATGCCTTGGTTCCATGCTTTTGGCTGCCTTACGTTATTCTCAGCAATCGTAGCTGGTGTCAAAATGATTATTATTCCAAGATTTGAAGAAAAACTGTATTTAAGCACGATTCAGGTCGGTTAAACTTAAAAAGCATAATTTTAAAAATCATTCGTAAAGTTCATCCTACATTTAATTTTCAGAAATATAAGGTCAATGTACTTTATACGGTACCACCAATAATGGTGTTTTTAGCAAAAAGCCCATTGGTCGATAAATATGATATTTCAAGTGTCCGAGAAATACTTTGTGGAGCGGCTCCATTAAGTGCAGAAGTTACGAAAGCAGCATCAAAACGTTTACATCCTGATTGTAACATTCGCCAAGGTTATGGTTTAACCGAAACAACGCTAGGTGTATTAGCACAACAATCTTCGGTAGGTTTGAAACCAGGCAGTGTTGGTAACTTAACACGAGGTGCTTACGCAAAAGTTGTTGATCCAGAAACTGGAAAAACTCTAGGCCCCAACCAACCCGGTGAGCTATTGTTCAAGGGACGGCAAATAATGAAAGGATATGTTGGAGATAGTCAAGCGAACTCACTCGCAATTGACAAAGATGGTTGGCTTCATTCAGGTGATATTGGATATTACGATGAAGATGAAGACTTTTTTATAATTGATCGTTTAAAGGAATTGATCAAGTATAAAGCATATCAAGTACCTCCTGCCGAGCTAGAAGCAATTCTTTTGACGAATGAAAAGATAAACGATGCAGCTGTGGTTGGACTACCAGATGAATCGTGTGGTGAGCTCCCTCTTGCATTTGTAGTAAAAAAACGAGGGGTACAAGTTACAGAAGCCGAAATTATAAAATATGTTGAGGGTAAGTAATTTCAAATTAACACTTTAAAGTTGCTTTTCTTAAAATTAAAATTCTTATTTCAGATCGTGTTTCTTCAGCAAAACGATTACGTGGAGGTGTACGCTTTTTGGATGTGATTCCTAAAAATGAAAGTGGGAAAGTCTTACGGAAAGATCTAAGAGATTTGTTGAACAAATTAAAATCGAAATTATAAAGAGAATTTAAGTATGTTGTAAATTCTGTTAATAAAATTAAAATGTAAAGAAAATACAGAAAAAACATAAAAAAAATTTTTAATTCGTCGCAAAACAAACCAAATTGAATTGACAAAAGTTACAAAAAGACAAGTTAAGGGTTATGGATGTTTTGTAAATGAAAAGAAATTAAACAATTTCAAAAATTGGAAAGGTCTGGTATTTCAACGTGTTCTTCAAGATATGTTTAAGCAAATATGAACTCTACCTAAATATTAAGCAAACACTAAATTTATTGTTTAAAAATAATCTAAAAAAAAATATATAAAAACACACTTTTTGAAAAACGGACTAAAAATCAAAAAATAAATTTTGCATTGACACAATGATATGTTGCAAAGAAACAAACGATAAGTTCGTACCAACGTTATGTCTTTTATAATTATATTTTCTTTGAAATTGTAAGAAGAATAAAAATATTTAAATGGTATTTAACACATCTTAGCACAGATGCAAATATTAAATTTTTGACTATTAGTACCTTTGATAGATAAACAGTTTTCTCAAGTTCAAAAAAGTACAGTACGTTCATAGCAGCATATAACTGTTTATCTATAAGGAGCGTTTAGATTGGTTAATCGGACGATTTTTTAAAAACTATTAGTTTTTATATGAATGTAGTTTGTAAGTGCTGGTATGTTTGTATGCTTGTAAGCTTGTATACTTGTATAACATCAGTATGTGCACCAAGCTACATTTGCTAACGTATAAAATGGGATAGACTCATGCTAGGCAGTGAATCAAACAATTCCCATTTATTTAATTAAATATTTATGATTGAAAATCATTGACTACAGCTGTTCATCGAGGGATAAAGAAACCTTACACACACTAACAATATGCTTTAATTTCATTATAAAATGAGTTGATCATAGCCAATAGTGTGCTGGTTAAATATGATCAAATCTTCTATGATATCCCATCCCTATTGGTTTGTTGGAGGAGAACTAATTGATTTGTCAACTGGTAATCAATCAAATTGTACGTTTCTCACCAGGGGCGTCAATTGAGTAGGGCTGAGGGGGGCATTGGCCCCCCCAAGGATCTGATACTATCAATACATCGATTCAATAAAACCATCCAATCGTGATAGAATTATACACTATAAAAATTTCAATGCACTGTTATTTTGTAAATTCGTTTAATTTTTAGAAGATTTACTTAACTAATACCGCACTTACAGCGACATAGCAAATTAGTAGATAGTATATTAATTTTTGGGAAAAGGAGACGGTGTAGAAATCAAAGATTTTTATTTACAATGGTGTTCATAGTGTGAAGTATTAAATTTAACAAAAATTTATTTTTAGTAAGGCTAGATATCAAATTAGTTGCAAGCGTTCAAAATAAAAAGTGTTTACAGCACATATTTAAATTACATCTACTAATTTGCTATGCCGCTGTAAATGCGGTATAATATACCAATTTTATCGCATACTATTAATTGAAATATATCTGATAATATAATTATTACGTTACATATTATTTTGGCCCGACTAAAGCACAGTTCACCGCAATATTCAAACCGTTATCGTTCTTTGTATCAAGGACTAGAGCACCACCGATACGAAAGGCGGTCGTATTGCTTATAATCTTCTGATGAAATCAGTTTTATAAACGAAACACGATCGTTCTTCTAAAAACGCCGTGGGTGCGTATTTTGACAAAATTCTATCGTACTATAAGGTGCCCGGCATCACCGCTTTTAGAAGAACGATTGTGTTTTGTTTATAAAATATTCGTGTCTGAGCCAGAGGAAACAAAATAGTTCATTAGTATAGCGTTCCTCGCGAGTTCATAGTGCAGTATTTAACATTCAAATTTCAATTGTTATTGACCATTGGTAATTTATATAAACTTAAAAGTAAGTACATGCAGGAGAACACAATCTAATTATACCCCACTTATTTGGAGAACCCTGACTGTTTGGCCTTGTTTTTTATCTATATCATATTGTACAAACTTTACAAGACTGTTTTAAAAACAATAAATTAAAAACAATTCTAAAATGTAAAATCCTATAACATATCAAAAGTTTTCTTGATAGTTGTGCTAATTTTTGTAAAATGAATGAAAATAATTACGAGAGTAATTTAAATTTATTGGGTTATTTCCAGTGATTTTATAATAGTGAATGTTTTATAATGGACAAGCATTATTTTCTAACGACACGAACAAATATTTAAGTTATGTAAATATTTGAAAGTATGTTATGAAAACTTGCTGACAAATTCTTTTCGCTAAATGGACTATAATTTTTAACTCATATAATAGCAAAAATTATATGTTTGGTTGGTTATAATAAAATCCAAAACGTATCCTAAACGTTAATCTTTGTTCATTTTTTTTATACAGTCACAGGGAGAGAGAAACTATTATTTTTTTGTGGTAGGTTTTTCTTATAGATTTAAAAGAAGCTCAATAATGGTACAATTTTGAATCAAATGAAAAATTTACGCACGTTTGTGGGTAGTAAACTGACCAGACGTCCCACGCTGCGTGGAAATGTCACACACTTCATTGCGTTGTCCCACGGAGAAATCTGTCCCACGAAGCGTCCCACGAAACAAATATTTCCACCACATTTGCCCGCATTATCGAAATAATCAAAAAACCTTATATCTATCTACGTACAGTTTGCGCAATATCTTAGTCAAAGCAATGGCTTCACAGCTTTTTCTTGCAGTTTGTATAATGTTATGTATATGTTGATTTAACCATATTCAGAGAACAAACCAGTGCAATAATTTTTTTACTAAAATAGTGTTTTAACTATAATTTTCTTAGAAATACTAAACTCAGTTATTTCACTTCAATAATTTACATATCGTTCAATGTCTAACAGATCTACCTCAGCGAAAAGGTTTCTTTGTTTATAGAAACATCTCCCCGGTGTATATACGAGAGATCAAAAGTATATTATGAAAAATAAAATACAAAATATTTTACTTAAAAAGACGCAGTTTTGCGTATAAATTCATAAAAATTTAAATTTTTAAACCAGAGTTTACAATTTTCCTTAATTCGAGCACTCATTTCAATCCTTTGAAATAATAATCAAAAATTAAAATGTTCATAATTTGAATATCGTTCTTACTTGTAAGAGTAAAATTTTTGCTTTTTCGATTTTACTCCTTTGGAGCAGATTGCATTTTCCTGTTCTTTCATTCGATTTGCAAAAGAAGAAAACTAGTCACTCTACGTCATCCTTTATATTCATTTTTCTAACAATACATGAATAATTGAACGAATCATTTGAAGCATTTTACGTTGGAAAGCATCAAATTTGACGCAAAAATAAAAGTTTTGAGTATTTGAAAGAAAATATTTATTTCAATTTAGTAGCAAGAATGATATTTTATTATTTTTACTCCTGTATGTGAGAGTGTTATATTTTTTTTAGGCTACGCACTGAAAGAACAAAGTAAAAGAGTGATATAAGTAGCGTTTCAAACTCTGTTTAAAACACACTTTAACTAGGTAACTCAAAAGTAAAATTATTATTTTCTAATTTATAATTTTTTTTCTCAATAAAGAACAAACAAAGCAAACAGCATAAAAACTTGATAAATGGTATAGATTTGCAAAAGATAGAACGAGAGGTATAATGTATACCTCTTATACTTACAGAATACACAAAAGATATTAATTATTTAGTAAAATTAAAATAAATTGTTTCAATTGTTTTACAGTCTACTTGTGTAACAAAAGTTTTAAGCTACTATAAAAGGTAAATATATACTAATTTTTAAAATTATATTTAAAAAGTTCTCCTGCAAATCAAGACGGATAGAAAACGTTTACGTAAATTCTTATACGATATTGAATTGGACTATCCTTTTATAAAAAAATCAAAATATAACGACGCAAAAGTTTAGTGTATTACTAGTCGGAGTGAATTTGCAAATTAACAGTGGACATTATGATATTAAAAGTCATATAGATACAGATAAACATAAAAAAGCGTTGCTATAAGCCGCCAGCTCCAGTAGCTTGAACAAGTTTTGTTGTTATTTTGTTTTCTTGTTGTTATTTAACATTGACAAAAAGTTGGGTGCTAATTGCGCTGATAACACGAACACTAATTTTAGTGGTGTCACGTCAAGGGGTGAAAATTTAAAAAACAAGCTAAGCTCGAATTTGAACCAGAGTGTATTGGGTATTGGATTCGCAGCCCATATTCTAAATAATGCAATAAGAAATGCTGCTGATTTAAATGGCAGGGTTAAAAAAATTTGGATATTTTACTGTCTTTACTGGAGGCGTTGAAGGAGTTCTATGGCAAAAGTAATGTCGAACATAACCAACTTATTGGATACAGTGAAAATCGCTGGCTGGCGGTAATGCCAGCACTAGAAAGAAATTTGAAAATGCACGAACCACTGCAAGCACATTTCCTAACGGTTGAAAAATGTCCAATCAAAATAAAAGAATTTTTTTAAAGAATAAAATAGTAAAGCAAAGCATTAAATAGTAAATTTATGCACAATCTAGTTAGCACGTATTCACCGTCCCACTTTCTCGCAATAGAAATTCTATTTAGTTAGTATTTGGAAGAACGTTTGCATTTTGTCCCGCATTTTAACGATTTGGCTCTGGTCAGTTTAGGGTAGACATAACTCTTTCTCTCTGAGACAAATAAAGGAAAACAAACAACAAAACGATTCGACATAAGAGGAGTCACGTAGGGATTGCAATCCCGTGGTGTTTTATGGATCCTGGGACTATGTGACTCATAAATTTTAAATCCCGGGATGCCCGGGATCTAAAAAATCGTATAGAAAAACCATCCTTTTTTTTTTCTATGCTGCACGATCTGCTGTCGTTTACAAACTTACTCTCTGTACAGTTACAAAGCAAAGATATAATAATTTCTAGCACAAGCGCTTTAATTAAAACTACTTTCTTGATGCTTAAACAATTCAGAGATGATACTAAATTTAAAATTATTTTTAACAAATGAAGGGATTTTCGATGAAACAACACCAGAAGACTAGCAGAGTAACCAATGTAGCTCAAAAGCATTTTATTTTTATTTCTAAGTCGATGCATTTAAATGCTTTTAAATATATCTATGTATAAAAACGTGTATGTTATGTTTTACGAAAAAAATCTTTTAATGTCATTTAAATTCTCGCCCCCCCAAAATTTTGGTGAAATGACGCCACTATTTCTCACTGATTAAATACACTCATAATAAATCTACTTCCGATGTCAGTAAACTGCATCGAAAACTTAATTTTCATTCCTAGTAATAAACAACAAACACAAATTACTTTCGTCACTAGTGACGAAAGTAGTTTTATAAAAGTCATCTATTTTCTTGATTCTAAATTAGCAATATTAATTTATCAATCAAGCCTTCTTTAAAGTGTCTTATTACTCAATAAAAGTTATCTAAAATGTGTTTCAAACCAAGTGCTTCAATAATATATAATATATGATATATAATAATATATAATAATGGTGGTATTTTAAAAATAATTTAATTTTTCTAATTAAAAGATTGAAAAAATCAGGAAAATAATTTTTTTCTCTTGAAATTCTCGTAATTTATGGTTTTCAATTCGATACAACATTGTTGTGTCGTTGTTTATTTTTATTATTTTTATTACTTTTTTTTTCATTTAAAATTAAAATGAAATTAAACCGTAGTGATTTTAGTCGATGAAAATTATTAACATTTTTAAAAAAGGTTATAGAATTTATCTGATTTTTGTAGTGTTAAATTAAGAAACGATCTAATCAACAAGTCGTGGTATATAAGCCGTGTTCGATTTGACTGAAACAACTGAAAAATTAAATGCAATTGTTGTTGTTCTTTCAGTTGTTTCAGTCAAATCGAACGCACCTATAGTTGGGTATAATTACGTAAGAGGACACTCTTACATTAAAAAAAAACAAATGTCAATTTTGTTGTAGTATTTCGAGAATATACATAAACATTTCTAATTGGAATTTCGTGTTTCTTGTTTTGATTAAAAAAAAAAATTTTGTTTGTTGATTTAGAGAAAATAAAAAAATTTATCAAAATGAAATTACCAGGAATAAATGAATGTAAATAAAATGGAGTATTTTAGTTTAAATTTCATAATATAATTAATGAAAATGCAGATTTATTAGAAATAAAGATACAAATTTCGTCAACTTGAAAAGGTGTCATGGCGTGTGAAATATTATTCTTAAAAAACATTGATAACATTTTTGTTTCTTAAAAAAAACTGATGGTTTGATATCTTAGGTTCGCTATTCGAAATAATTGAATTTTCATATATATATATATATATATATATATATATATATATATATATATATATATATATATATATATATATATATATATATATATATATATATATATATATATATATATATATATATATATATATATATATATATATATATATATATATATATATATATATATATATATATGAAAATTCAATTATTTCGAATAGCGAACCTAAGATATCAAACCATCAGTTTTTTTTAAGAAACAAAAATGTTATCAATGTTTTTTAAGAATAATATTTCACACGCCATGACACCTTTTCAAGTTGACGAAATTTGTATCTTTATTTCTAATAAATCTGCATTTTCATTAATTATATTATGAAATTTAAACTAAAATACTCCATTTTATTTACATTCATTTATTCCTGGTAATTTCATTTTGATAAATTTTTTTATTTTCTCTAAATCAACAAACAAAATTTTTTTTTTTAATCAAAACAAGAAACACGAAATTCCAATTAGAAATGTTTATGTATATTCTCGAAATACTACAACAAAATTGACATTTGTTTTTTTTTAATGTAAGAGTGTCCTCTTACGTAATTATACCCAACTATAGGTGCGTTCGATTTGACTGAAACAACTGAAAGAACAACAACAATTGCATTTAATTTTTCAGTTGTTTCAGTCAAATGGAACACGGCTTATATACCACGACTTGTTGATTAGATCGTTTCTTAATTTAACACTACAAAAATCAGATAAATTCTATAACCTTTTTTAAAAATGTTAATAATTTTCATCGACTAAAATCACTACGGTTTAATTTCATTTTAATTTTAAATGAAAAAAAAAGTAATAAAAATAATAAAAATAAACAACGACACAACAATGTTGTATCGAATTGAAAACCATAAATTACGAGAATTTCAAGAGAAAAAAATTATTTTCCTGATTTTTTCAATCTTTTAATTAGAAAAATTAAATTATTTTTAAAATACCACCATTATTATATATTATTATATATCATATATTATATATTATTGAAGCACTTGGTTTGAAACACATTTTAGATAACTTTTATTGAGTAATAAGACACTTTAAAGAAGGTTTGATTGATAAATTAATATTGCTAATTTAGAATCAAGAAAATAGATGACTTTTATAAAACTACTTTCGTCACTAGTGACGAAAGTAATTTGTGTTTGTTGTTTATTACTAGGAATGAAAATTAAGTTTTCGATGCAGTTTACTGACATCGGAAGTAGATTTATTATGAGTGTATTTAATCAGTGAGAAATAGTGGCGTCATTTCACCAAAATTTTGGGGGGGCGAGAATTTAAATGACATTAAAAGATTTTTTTCGTAAAACATAACATACACGTTTTTATACATAGATATATTTAAAAGCATTTAAATGCATCGACTTAGAAATAAAAATAAAATGCTTTTGAGCTACATTGGTTACTCTGCTAGTCTTCTGGTGTTGTTTCATCGAAAATCCCTTCATTTGTTAAAAATAATTTTAAATTTAGTATCATCTCTGAATTGTTTAAGCATCAAGAAAGTAGTTTTAATTAAAGCGCTTGTGCTAGAAATTATTATATCTTTGCTTTGTAACTGTACAGAGAGTAAGTTTGTAAACGACAGCAGATCGTGCAGCATAGAAAAAAAAAGGATGGTTTTTCTATACGATTTTTTAGATCCCGGGCATCCCGGGATTTAAAATTTATGAGTCACATAGTCCCAGGATCCATAAAACACCACGGGATTGCAATCCCTACGTGACTCCTCTTATGTCGAATCGTTTTGTTGTTTGTTTTCCTTTATTTGTCTCAGAGAGAAAGAGTTATGTCTACCCTAAACTGACCAGAGCCAAATCGTTAAAATGCGGGACAAAATGCAAACGTTCTTCCAAATACTAACTAAATAGAATTTCTATTGCGAGAAAGTGGGACGGTGAATACGTGCTAACTAGATTGTGCATAAATTTACTATTTAATGCTTTGCTTTACTATTTTATTCTTTAAAAAAATTCTTTTATTTTGATTGGACATTTTTCAACCGTTAGGAAATGTGCTTGCAGTGGTTCGTGCATTTTCAAATTTCTTTCTAGTGCTGGCATTACCGCCAGCCAGCGATTTTCGCTGTATCCAATAAGTTGGTTATGTTCGACATTACTTTTGCCATAGAACTCCTTCAACGCCTCCAGTAAAGACAGTAAAATATCCAAATTTTTTTAACCCTGCCATTTA
>OY856187.1:306206866-306320418 GCA_963693315.1 Diogma glabrata | reverse complement strand
TTTTATAGCAAATAAAAAATTCATTTAAATTTAAATTTTCATTCAAAATATTTTAACAAAATTATAAGAATACAACAAAAAAAATTTGGATTATGTTATGTAGTCCTTTAAGTAAGCTGGCTGTTTTACTGTTCGGCCCACTCTTGTTCTTAATACATTTTGATTTAAATTATTATTAGGCGATTCAATTACATTCTGAAAATTATTAATTACTTTATTTGTTTCTGAATCATCATTTATGTTATTTAATAAATTATTATTATTTTGATTATTATTTGAATCTGTCATTTCTTCTAATATATTCGACTTCTCATTATACAGTATATTTGTTTCTTTTAAAAAATATCGATTTCTTTTTAAAATTCGTCCATCTTCATTTTTAACTAAATATCATCGATTGTATTCTTTTACAATGACTTTCGCTGGGTGCCATGTAATATCTTTGTAATTTTTTATTAAAATATTTTGACCATTTTGTAATTCAGTTAGTTTTTTCGAATTTTTATCATAGTATGACTTGTGAGATTTACTTATATTACTTTTAATAATTTTTACTTGGCTGGGGACTATTAGGATTGGTTTCAGTTTTTCTTTGATAATGGGTACGTTTGTGTTTAGTGTTCTTCCCAGAAATAGTTGTGCTGGTGAAAATCCAATTGCTGGTAACGGACTATTTCTTTACTCCATTAATGCCAATTGTACATCTTCGAAGTTTTTTAAATCATGCAATTTTCTCATCATCTGTTTAACTATATTCACACCTTTTTCCGCTAACCCATTACTTTGATGATAATGGGGGCTGTAAAATATCAAATTTATGTTCCATCTCTCGGCGAAATCTTTAAATTTCTGACTATTAAAAGGTATATTATCAGCAATTATATTGCATGGAAACCCATACTTAACAAATATTTCTTTTAATAGTTTGATTACCGACAGAATTGATTTATCCTCCATTTTCATTACTTCAATCCAATTGGAATAAGCATCTACTACCAAATAACTTTTCTCCGCAAAGTACATTATATCCATGGAAACTCGCTCCCATGGAAAATTCGGTATTTCATGACTAATCATAGGTTCACGTTGGGTTTGGTTTTGATATTTTTGAGATACGGTACAGTTTTTTACATACTTCTCAATATCTGTTGTCATGCCTGGCCAATAAAACAATTCCCGGCCTTTCCATTTACTTTTTTCAATTCCCATATGAGGTACATGAATATCTTCTAAAAGTTTTCTTCGCAGATTCAATGGTGGTATCCATTTACAGTCAGAAAATAATAAATTATCCGAAATGTTTATTTTATCTTTCAATTTATAGTATTGCCGTAGCTCAGTTGGTAGCTTTTTGTATGTTTTTGGCCAACCTTCCCTAATTAACGGTTTTACTTGCCTTAACATTGTGTCATTTTCTGTTTCCATTTGATAATATTTAAGATTTTCATCATTTACACAAATTTTCGTTGCCATTTCGTGAATCATATACTCCATATCTTCGTCTTTGTTTTCTTCTTCTTCCAAATATGCTCTTGAAAGTGCATCTGCAATCAACAGTTCTCGACCGGGAACAAATATTGGGTTTACTTTGTATTTTAATAATTTCAATAGCATTCGTTGCAATCTAATTGTTGCTTTGTCAATATCTTTTTTAAATACTGTAATTAACGGTTGATGATCGGTGTGTACGGTTGATGGAAAATCATATACATACTGGTGAAATTTTTTAGTTGCAAATAAAATGGCTAGCAACTCTTTCTCTATTTGTGAGTATCCTTTTTCTGTTTTGGATAGACTCTGTGAAGCGTATGGTATTGGATGACCTTTTTGTAGCAGCACTGCTCCCAATCCATTTTTTGATGCGTCTGATTGAATTATGCAAGGTAGTTTTTGATCATAAATTTTCAATGCTGGCTAATAATTTTTTTAACTGTTGTTAATTCGTTTTCGTGAGCTTCATTCCACTGCCAATCCACTCCGTTTTTCGTTAATTCTCTCATATTTCATGTTAGTTCTGATAAATTTGGGAATAATCTAGCCAAAAATTTAAGAATACCTAAAATTCTGAGAACGTCTGTTTTGTTTTCTGGAGTTTTCATATTTGTAACAGCTTTCACTTTCTTTTCATCTGGTTTAATTCCATCTTTTGAGATAACATTGCCCATAAATGTCACTTTGTCCAACCGAAACTGAATTTTTTCCGGATTGGATTTAACATTTTGTTCTCTTGATTTTTTAAAAAATATTTTTAACGTGTCATCGTGTTGTATAATATCTTCTCCCGCGACAATGGCATCATCAAAGTATATTTCTACCCCGGGAATCATACCGAAAATTTGTATACATTTTCTTTGAAACACCACAGGGGCTGAATTTATTCCCATTGGCAATCGATTAAATTGATACCTTCCGAATGATGTTGCAAAAGTACATAAGTCACTACTACTTTGATCTAGTACAATTTGCCAAAATCCGTCCTTCATGTCAATTACTGTAAATACTTTTTTACCGGCTAATCGCGCAATAATATCGTCTGACGTTGGAATAGTATAATGTTCACGCTTTATGCATTTATTTAATGCTCCTGGATCCAAACATATATGTAAATCTTTGTTTGGTTTTTCCATGATCGTAATATTATTCACCCATGCTGTTGGATGCAATACTGGTTACATATACCCCTTGTCACCATCGTTTCTAATTTTATTTTTAATTTATTGGATAACGAAAAGGCTATTCTCTTTTTGTATGCAATTACCGGTATTGACCCTTCTTTTACATGAATTTTATATTCCCCCGACATTTTTCCCAATCCTTCAAAAATATCTTTATATTCTTCGAGCATTTCTTGTTTTGTAATTGGCACACTCACTTGTTCTTTAACACTATCGACTCGTTTTATCAAAATAAGCTGAACACAACCTTCTAGACCCAGCAATGGTTGAAAATTACCTTCCACAACGACAAACTGTAGCAACATCTGTTAAACAATGAATTTTAATTGATCCTAGCGTTTTTACTTTGAAGTTACCGTAAGAAATTAATTTAATATTTAATTTATTAATGTCATTCAAACTAAAATATTTTTCAACCAATTGTTTCGTAATGATATTACATTCGGCACCTGCATCTAGTTTAAAATTAATGTTTTAATGAAACAATTTATTTAATGAAATATTTTTAAACCATGCTTTAACGTTAATGTTATTTATTTCAAATTCTAAAACATTGATTATAAATCTTATACCTTCTTGTCCGCTTTGCGGGAGCACTTCGTAATTGTTGTTTTCGTCGTCATGTTGAAAATTTGACATTAATTCATTCACCATTCTCGTTCGACACATTGCCGCAAAATGATTACGTCGTTGACATTTTGAACATGTTTTCCCTTCTGCTTTACAACTTTGATTGATTCCATGATTATAACCATGACGTTGACATTTGTATTGTTCGTTTCTTTCTCCATATCCGAATCTGGTTTGCGATTGTAATCCCAATTTTTGTTCATTATGCCGTGTACTTTGAAACTGAACTCCATTTCATTGTATTAAATTATTAAAACCCCTCTGTTTACTGTGATTAAATTTCCTTTGTTGTACTATTGCAACTTCTTTTTTTACAATTACCTCCTTCTGCAGATCTTCACATTGTTAACAGCTTCGACATTTTTACTGATTTCCATTGCTTTTTCTAACGTAAGTTTCTTTTCTGCCAATAATTTAGCTTGAAGCTTTTCATCTCGGACTCCCACAATAATCGGTCGCATATCATACGATTTTTATAATGGGTTTTACAATCTTCCTTTTCACATGTAAATTCACAGACCACTGCTTGCGTTTTTAACTCTGTAATAAAATTATCTAGTGTTCGATAGGGCTTTTGCACTGACCTATTAAATTTCGACGTTTCAATTGCAGTATTTCCTTTTGGCGTAAAATGTTCTCTAAACAATTTTACTACATTGTCAATTTTCTTTTTATCCTCCGTAAGCTCGAAATTATTAAAAATTTCAATTCCATCTTCTCCCAAAAAGTGTAATAAAATTGCGATTTTGGTGTTATCACTTTCTGCACACATTTTTGTGGCTTCCATGTATATTTCGAACCTTTGTTCCCATCCTTTCCAATTTTGCTCCGCATTTTCAAAAATGAGCTTCGCTCATCGATCTAATTCTCTATATTATATTATTTTCTTTCTGTTTTATTTTTTTAACCCCACACACTTGACACCATGTATTATTTATTATTAATTATTACAAGCTTCTTAAAAAACTTAACTTTACTTTTAATATGTGTTCTATCTAATATGTAATTCAATTGACAGCTCTGTATTATTTCTGTTACTTTTATCTTCAATATTCTACTACTACTTTCCTTACTATAATATATATAATTAATATATGATAAATCAAATTTCTGATTGAAATAAAGCTTGATGATAAAAAAACCCCATCCTATACAATCAACCAAGCTCAACTAAACGAAGTAAGAGAATTTAATTTAAAATTTGATTTTTGAACAAAACTTATCAAAAATATCGTTGAACCGACATATCCAGTGATTCACCACTATGTACATCGAATATTACCGTAATATTGCTATTAATTGGTTACTTTCGTTCTCAAAGCTGAGAGTGTAAACTTAATAACAACAAAACCACGACAAACTTCTACATCTACCGATGTTACGATTTCTTCCTCGCACATTCTTGAATACAGATAAGCACGAATAGAATCAATGCAGGTCCTTAAGGTCGTAACTATCTCGTTTAAATATAGACATAGCTGCAGTAGTCCCAACTGCAACCATTCTCGAACTCGCTCGTGTTCAAAATTCAAATCATTGAGTTCGAAACGTTGTTAGCATCATGGTCGTTTGGGGGGTTCTCGCACACAAAAGTGCATCAAACCGGTTTTAGAACTTCTTGCACTAAATTACTTAAATTAAATGTTGGACTGAAACGCGATTTTACTTATTATGTCAATCGTTTGAATTAGCAAAAATTTTTTGTTTTATACAGGGTGAACCATTTAACTTGGCACAAAAATAGGTCTCAATTTAAGAAAAAGTGGTGGTCCATTAGAAGATCTGGAATTTTCATCTTAATAAAAATAAATAATAACATTATGAAGCCAATCCAAAAAAAAAATTTCAAAATTTTCAAAATTTACAAAATTGCGTTGTTTGGAAGATATTGGGTTGTGCCAAGTTAAATTGTTCACCCTGTATATTATATACTTAGAACCCTCGGCGATCGAGTTATATTAGTCCTTAGCCGAATTTTTTATTCAGTAAAATAATAAATATTTCAACTAAATGAGGATGAAAACAGTATGAGTGAGAATGAAAATAACTATATGAGGGATACGAGAGATGCAAATCGAAAAATATATATCGGTCCATATATCTGGCCATATATCTGTCGAATTTTAACTAAAAATTTGTTTAGAAAGGCATATTAAACAAAATTTATAGCCTATTTTTTATGTAGTCCGACCTATCTCTGACCCAAAACATGTTATAGGCAAAAAAGAAAGCAAAAAAAGTCCAAGCGGCACGTATATCCGCTAGAAATAGGTAGATTTCGAGATCAGACAGTTTTGTGTGCCAGTAGAATCTGATGTATCAGATTAGTTTAAACAAAACAAACTAATTTCAAACAGATATCGAACAAATTTTAAAAAGAAAATTAGCTACCTACAAGCAAAATTATATCTATCCAATTTTGCAACAAACAAATATCAAATCTACCACAGAACATGTGTGTGATAATTTATGACACAAACCTACTCTATATTATATGTCGTGCAATTACTGCAAAATATCAAAATAGTTTATTTCTAAGAAAAAAAAATTAATTTCTTCTATTCAAATCTTTTATTTTTTGACTGTTATAAGGTTGACATTGACTGTTATAAGGTTTTTGGAAATTGTAGTTGGGGATTGTTGCAAACTTTTTTGTTGAAGCCAACAAGTCAAAAACCTCTAACTGCAGAGGTTTATATTTATAAGAAACGAATTAAAATGTTTCCACAAATTCTAAATTTATGAAGATTTTAAAAATATTAGTATCCAAACGGCCGTTATAACGGATTAAAAAAAAACACTTTTTTTCTAGTATAAAGCCTATAGTTCCTTAACCATGTGTCAGATTTTTCTGATTTACGAACTTGCCCAAGATATTAATAAAACACACATTTTTAACAAAGGTTTTTTGATCTGGCTCCACAAATGCAACCGTGAGAGCGCCGGTTGATTCAAACGCATTTTGTGTTTTACAAGCTTTTGTGTTGGAGCCGTTCACTCAGAAACCTCCAACTGCAGAGGTCTTTTTTTTAAAGAAACTGATTAAAAAAGTTTCAAAAATTCTAAATTTATGAAGTTTTTAAAAATATTAGAAACCAAACGGCCGTTATAACGGATCTAAAAACAGAGTTTTTTTCTAGTATAAACCCTCTAGTTTCTTAACCATGTGTTGAATTGGGCTGATTTACGAACTTGTCCAAGATATTAACAAAACGCACATTTTTAAAAAAGGTTTTTTGATCTGGCCTTATAAATGCCACCGTGAGAGTGCCGGTTGTTTCAAAAAAAAATTTTTTTTTGCAAACTTTTTTGTTGGAGCCGCTCACTCAGGAACCTCTAATTGCAGAGGTCTAGTTTTAAAACAAATTGATAAAAAAAATTCCAAAGATTCTAAATTTGTTAAATTTTTTGAAATATTAGTATCCAAACGGCCGTTATAACGGTTTTAAAAAATCAATTTTTTTCAGAAAAAAGCCTCTAGTTTCTTAACCACGTGTCGGATTTTGCTGATTCACGAACTTGTCCAAGATATTATTAAAACACACATGTACAGAAAATTTTTTTGATCTAGCTCAACAAATGCGACCGTGAGAGTGCCGGTCGTTTTCGTTATATCCCATATCGTTTATATACATATATATATATATATATATATATATATATATATATATATATATAAATATATATATATATATATATATATATATATATATATATATATATATATATATATATATATATATATATATATATATATATATATATATATATATATATATATATATATATATATATATATATATATATATATATATATTAGACTGGTCGTTAAAAACTAAATTTTCCGAGACGCCCCCTAGAAAAATTCTTTGTGGTCAAAAAACCACAACGGCACTATTTTTTTTTTTTTTTAAGTCAAAAGAACACGTGCCGCAAAATCATCGAGGTTTATTTTTTGATAAAATTGTTAATATCTCATAAAATATGCAGATGTCAAAAAAAATCACATAATAAGTTTTGTAGGAAATTTAATTTTCTACAAAAAAGGTCCAAGTCATTTTTTTGAGTCATATATATATATATAAATTTTTTTGTTTTTTTGTTTTTTTGTCTCCGCTTATCATATATAGTCGTTTGGCACAAAAATTTTTCCGAAATTCCGAGATGAAGCCCATTGCAATAGGTAGATTTTTATATGAAATCTACCTAAAATTCGAAATTTTAGCTTTTTCTCCTTTTTGTTTCAACATTTTTGGCATAATTTTTACAAAAATTATTTCAATAGGAAATTAATTTAATTATCTACAAAAAGTTTATAACAAAGCAAATCGTTTTCGACATATACCCCTGTGTGCAAAATGCACCCTTTTATTTAATAACACTTCGCGGGTTTTTATTCTTACGTAACCAATTGACCGATTTCTGCAAAAAAAACATGAACGACTTAGTTCCTTATTGCCCTGTTTTTAGGGCCTATAGGGCACATCGTAAATATAATACATAGTTATGAAATATTCTGTGTATTATTTTATGTGTTTTGCAACTATTGTATATACACTGTGTAATTGTTGGTGTCAACGAAAAATTTAAGATTTTAAAACTAATCAATAAAAGCTCGGTTGCTTGAACCTTCGTTCAATGAGAGTTAGCTAAATCGTAGATAAGAAATATCTCTCAAACAGTTATCATGCTGTTTTTTGACAAACATAAACAAAGATTTAACTAAATAACAACATAAGAAAACTTATTTGAATTTATATGCTTGATTTAAAGGTCCAATCGCGATCAAAAAACGCAAAACTGGTAAAATGGAGAATTAAAAAAGTTATCAGAGATTTGAGTGTTCAAGCAACCGGTAATAAGGCATAAATATAAAACTGAGGAAATTAAAAGAGATAACGAGTAAAAGTTTTAGCTTTACCTCAGTTTTAAATTTTAACATTTTGATTCTTACTACAAACATATTAAGCCAATTAAATGACATAATTTACGATACAATTTGTTTATAATTTCTTCTCACAATGTATAGTTAGAGTAATCAATCTACAGAAAACATACGATATATTTGTTGATATGATACAATTCGTGAACGTGTAAGAAAGAGAAAGAGACAAAATTTGTATGTGTTTGTTTGCTTGTGAGAGAGAGCAAAGATCTTTAATACAATTAGTAGGAGACAACATTTTAGTATATAAGGGCCAATGTAGAAGTTTTTATACACTTTGAAGATACTTTTTTGACCAAGAACCTTTTTCATGATTTTATGTTACGATTTTCTTAAAGCAAATCAAAACAGAGTATCAGGTAATAATTTTTGTTTTTTGCATAGTAAAACAATTGGTTTATGTTCGCATGCCAAAGAGAATGAATACGCATTTGCTAATTTTTAAGTTCTATGCTACAACTTTTTTATTAATGCACTCAGTTGTCTAGCTTCAAACGCCGTTATAGTAAAATAAGTGTGACTATTTCCATAAAACTACAAATTTATTATAATAACTCGTACGGTCATTTTGGTTGTGATTTCTTGTCAAATTAATAACACTGCATCAGAATCGTAAAGTAAAGTAAAGTATGTAATTAATATCATACTGTTTTTGGTCATGATATAACATTACATGGATACCTCCACCAAATATTATAAATCATGAATAGTATATTCTTGTATGAGCTAGAATGAAGGCAATTCTTCACGAAGTTTCCCGGAACGAGCGTAGAGAGTGGAGGGAATCATCCGAGTGAAGAATTGCCTTCATCCTAAGCGAATACAAGATACTATTTTATCCACGACTACAAATAATTCAAATAATTTGAATGTTTTCCTGTTCAAGTTTGTATCGCCATATTGAATGAAATGAAAAACAAAACCAAACATGTTTGTTTATTTTAGATTTTATATATGTATTGTTTTTGTTTTAACTGGTTTATATTACTATACCAACAAATCAAGTTTTTAATTTGTTAGGGGAATTTTGAATAAATAAAGCGTAATAAAAGAAATAAAAAAGAATTTGATATATAGAAAAGGAATGAATACAATTACAATGAAAGATATACGCAAGGAAAGTATATATTCTTTAGTAGTCGTGGATAAAAACTTTTTACACTCTATTTAATTTTTTGTAAGAAATTAAGAAAATTTTGATTTAAAAATTGTCAGTTGTTGTCGGAGACAAACTCAAACCCTTGAGGCCTTGATGATGAATGACAATCAATTTTTAAGTTAAATTTTTTCTATTAGAACGAAATAGAGACCACTTATATGACCTGTAAAAGGTTTCATAATTATCAACATGCGGTTGGATTTATCAACTGACCCTTGCATAAAATTCTTTAAAAATGTTTGAGCGTATAATAATTAATTTTGTCATGAGTATGTATGTACATAATATATTAATATATAGTGTACACTACTTGGTTTAAACTTAGTCAATCTCTGCTACAGTTGCCTAACAGTCAATTGAATGTTAATTTAAATTGTTGTGATATTTATTTAAGTGGTTTAAAAAATGACGGACGATAAATATATTCTGTATGGTGGTGATCTATTGGGAGGTGAGCAATTAAAAGATGCTTCATTGGCTGATGTTCTCCTCAGCAATTTAGAAGAATATGGAGATCAAGTTGCTTTGGTATTTATTTACTTTAATTTGCATTTTGTAAGTATTTCTTGTTGAATCAAGCTTAGTGTCTTTTTGTAGATCGATGGATTAACTTCCAAAGAAATAACTTATAAAGATATTTTAAAAAGCACTATTGAGCTGGCAGAGTGTTTAACAGCAGCTGGATTAAAATCTGGCGATGCTATTGCACTCGTTAGTGAAAATCGTATGGAATTTTTGTATCCAACTTTAGCTGCTTTATTGTTAGGAGTTATTGTTGCACCAATAAACGTTACATATACAGATCGTAAGTATTTTATTAGTTTGAAATTAAATATTTGTCGTTAGACTTTGTGCTTACCGGTGTAAAATATATTTGGTAATCTAGTTTTTAGCTGTTTTATCAATATTATCACACTTAAAATTCAATGGATAATCATATATTCAAAAATCTAATTTATTGCTGTAGATAAAAATAATGAACTATAAAACGTATTCTTACGGCTTAACTAGAGCTTGAATCAATTTTGTTTTAGCATTGAATGTGTTAATTATTACTTAGGTCTTAGACTGATTTAATTATTGACTAGGTCTTAGAATTTTATTGATCAAAACGATACAATAACTAATTGTTAGTATCTTGAAGGCTAAAAACTATTATTTCAAATATGTTTAATTAGATAAAATAATAATAATAATAATAATTACATCCACCCCATATGATGGCTATTACGCAAAACGGTTGAAATGTCTGCATTATATTGCAGCAGTAACGATTCCTTGAAATTTTTTTATAAAGTTTGCAAATACCAGCCAAAGCTATGCTGACGTTTGAGATTTTTGTGCATAAAGACAAATATATTAAATGTTTTTCCGGCCAAATTTTCCGGCTATTAATAAAAATAAAACATTTAATCAAAATTTTATTTAAAAAGTCAAAAGATCAGTATATCAATATCTATTTCTGAATTAAATAATCTGGCTATAAATGGGAATTTGTAGACAAATGCTGAACAAGTTAAAAATTATTATTCTCTATCATTATTAATTGAAAATTCTGTTTTAATTTGATATATAATGGAATTAAAAAATAGGGTAGATTTAAAAAAAGGCTAGAAAATCAATTATTTTAAAGTTATGCCGCAAGTCAACATCCCATGTTAGACGAAGTCTCCCACTAAGGTAACCCTTTGCTTGTACCCTAACGTAAGTTTTGTTATATAATTTTGATCCGCCCTTCAGCTCGAACAACATGTCCAAATCAACTTAATATAATGGAACGAATTCAAACTATAATATCAAACCCTTAAACCTTTATAGCGTAGTCTGATTTCGAAATCATATCGGATCCTGCAGTTACGTTTCTCTCTGTTGCCACTATCAAAAAACGTAAGATTTTAAATAACATAAAATGAAAACAAACGCCTGTCTCCACAGAACGCGCACAAACATGCTAAAAACTTAATCCTAGTCTCTAGTTGGCATGATATCTTCGGATATTCAGAGATGTTAATATATAATTTCTTATAATTAACAATAACTTTGAATTAAGAAAACGTTTTATTTTCTATAACATTCCTTCAATTAAATCTTTAATGCGGATGCTCTCACCCCATGCGCAGTGCGGACCTTATATTTTCTATAGAAACGGGTTGAAATGTATATGGCATTTATAAATTTTTGTCATACCGAGGATGTCGGACGTCGGTGAATGGTGGGGAATGGACATTTTTGTGAAATGGATAGGAGAGTTTTTTTTTATTTGAACTAGATAGAGAGAGAGAGCGTGATGTGATGTGTTTTTGGTTACGAATCATGTAAGAAAAAGCAAAAACGTGTTGACGAGTACGCACTATATGCTGGTGAATAATAATTGTGTCTTTACCTGATTATTTTTATATATATACTAGAATACCCGGTGAACTTTGAACCACCTACAATTTATTTGTAGATAACTTTTGATCACCGATTGTCAGTCCTAATCGACATTCTACCTGCCATTCATTGAGATTAATAATAGTGGCTGCAAAGTTTGGTTTGAATTTTATTTGGCTATTAAATGAAACTATGCCAATCAAATTGGAAATTGCAAAAATTTAAATGGGATGGACGATTCTAAAGGCATCATTTGCAAAATAACAACTAAAATAACAATTTCACTTTCAAACTTGCCGTTTAAAATGGTATTAAAAATTTCTAAGCCAAATTATTGGTGAACCAACCTTCAATCAAAAATTATGTGGTGGTATTCCAGTTAAATCCAATGAATTCAAGAACTCAACAGAATAGTTGATGATTCCGCAGGTTTGAACGATATCTCATTGCCAGGCAATAAGTGTTGTATTTTGAAATTAATTGCGTCGAAATCTATAGTTTTTGCAGCAAAAATAGCTTGCTCACGTAGCCACGCATGATTAGTGTAATTAGCTTATAAATTTGGAAATATGCTTTCAAAAATGAAAAACTGTTACAAATCATGCTGTAATATATTAGCATATTTAAGAAACTTCGTCAAAACCCATTATTAGAAACTGATGTTGTTGAAGTTTCAAATAAATAGATGCTCAAGAAGCCCCACACAACTTATGAAGAAGCCCCCCAAAAACTAATCAGTTTTTTGTCCCTCCAATCTCCATTCAATTCGATTATCGGTTACAAATTTTATAGATATTAAAAAAAACAGGTGCTCTGGAGACCCCATACCCTCTCCAACCCTGCGTCCAATGTACCCAAAAGTTAATAAAATCGTTCCTAAATCTTTTCCATTAACTTTTATCAACGTTTCATGAAAATCGATTTGTAACGGTAGACTATAGTAAGGATAAACCCTTTAAAAAAAATAAAATAGAAACTTTTTAACCGAAAGTGACATATCCAAAGTGGGTATGCAGAAATGTTGGAAACATTACTAGAACCTTATTTATCAAGTATCAATAAGAATGAAAGCCAGGATTACAACCTATTGAAGTTTTAAACTTACAAGTGTTCGGGTGACCTCCCGCCATTTTGTTCAATTTTATCCAATTGTAAATATAAGGCATTCTTAGATCAACCTTGTTGCACACAAACTTTTTCATAAAAATAAATCTAGCCGTTTAGGAGGAGTTCAGTCACAAACAACCGGATAGAAGAAATATATATATATATATATATATATATATATATATATATATAAAGATTGTGTTGTGGTTACTTCGTTTTGTTATTGGGTTGACTTCGTTGAAATTGTTCTGGATGTGCATCGATCAGCTCGGGTGCCTCATAGTCTTAGTATCAAATTTCTATAGAATTTGCTCACTCTGTTAATAGTGGCGAGTCAGTCATATTCCCTTTCTTTTTTTTTTAAATCCACGTGGACCGGAATGCTGGGTGTTGTACCTCGCCTAACGACTGTCGAATGTTTATATGAGAAGTTTATTCATCATGCCAATCTGTAGTGTTGTATCTACGTATCCCACATATCAACCATTAAACTTTAGCCATATTAACCATTAAAATTCAACTATATTAACCATTAATTTAAATTTCATCCAGTGCATAGAGAATGAGACAACTCGTCTTTCAATTTTTATATGAGAAGATTATTCATCGTGCTAAAGTTTGGTTTGACATATTTATATCCCCCATTAAAGTCAAGCTATATTAACCATTAAATCTTTATCCATAAACTATATTCAGCTGTGGGTAAAAACTGCCAGGGCTCGTAGTATAAAATGTAAATTTTGATATTGTTTAAACATAAGTGTGTATTGAACTTGAATTGTTACTAATTTGTTATTTATGAGTGAAGTTGGGGTAATGTGTTAGTACAAGCTCCAAGGTACGTAGAGGGGGACGACAAGTTAGTCGTCTCGAGTTATATGGGCCTAACTGTACTGGGCCCTAACCTGGCATATCGACTAGAAACAACCCGGTTAGGTGTTTAATAAAGAATCCTTACAAGCGATCCTTACAAAATGGCGCCGAAACAGGGACCTTAAAGCGATCCAACATTTATTGAAATTCTTTTCAAAATTTTATTTTCGTTCCCTAAAGTGAGGCTTCCATGGAATAAAACCAGCGGGAGTTTAACCAGAACCCGTACAACTCTCTAGCTCAATCTAGTTTTCTAAGTAGAACCCAACTATCTAGCAGAGGATTTACGGTTGGTCCTAAACATCTTAGAGTTGATGGAAGGACGTGTGATCTTATCGTTGCTAACACCATGAGACGTTCGCCTAGGACAAAACTTTTTCCTTACACCAAGAATGTGACGAACCAAACGAGGATATCTAACGCTCAGCTTTTATTGGTGACAGGAGGTGTGTAGTTATAGTTCAGTTCAGTCATATAAAAGTGAACTATGCGATTGATACAAATATTTCGATCCAGTTTCCCTCACACGTAATAAAAGCTTTACACCTTTTGACTGCAAATTCAATTTAGTTGGGAGGTGTTTAAAGTATTCTGCTTCACGTAATGTTTAGCCATATACCATTAGTCTCGTACTCGTGGCTCTTCCATTTTTCCTCGGCTCATATATTTTTCGATTTGTTTCCAGATGAGTTGGCGGTTGAGTGCCAACTTCGAAATATCGATATAAATCAGGATTAGTGGACAGATGGCCTAGAAGATCACGCACGGTTCAAAAAAGTGAATTCCGCTGATAAACCTACTCAATTCCAATACGTCTAACGGTATTCAGGAACTGGATAACATCTGTCAAGCGAGTCTTCGTTTGGCCAAGGACTTCCATGAGCTACCTCGGATGGTTCAACTTAATTGTTAAAGCTTTTAGTACGAATTCATCATTGACAAGGTAGAGGCACTCGATCGGATGATACTGATGCTATACGTCTAATCGCCAAAGTACCGATGTAGAAGCTCTCGAACGAACACGTAGGATAGTAAAATAAACTACTGATAAAGTTAAACTGAAGCAATAATCTTAACGATTTTAACCCGTTGGTGGTCACCCTGCCGCTAGTCAAACAGTTTGAAGAAGAGATGAATCGGTTACTCAGTCGCTTCAGTAGCCGTTTGTGCTTAGCAAATGATGCCCACTTACCATTAGCTGTGATGTGTCAGGGCCCACCCCTTGAAGATCTTTTCCTACACCCACCTCATCAACACCCTTCAACCTTCAGATTTAGCCCATCGAATTTCGTGGATTTTATTAATGGCTGAGATTTTAATTTCCTTACAACTTTTATACCAACCGTCAACAAACAAGACGACATGATCTCAAGTAGAATATATTTTAGGAATACGGCGCACAACGTTCTCCACTCAACAGTAGAACAAAAGGCAATCATGGAGACTCTTTATCGACCCAACCAGGGAGCAAATACCAACATGAAGACTCAGACAACCACAGCAACCTGGCCACTTCGTGATTCTAACTACCAAGCTATTTGTTGGAATTGTAAAAACCTTAGTCTCCGTTTTCAAGATTTTCCCTTGTCTCCCCAAGATTTTTTCTGTTGCGGCTGTGGAAAGCCAAAATACCGTTAAACGCAAGTGCAGTATCCAGTATCTAGTTCGGTAAACTTCAGGCCGGATGCCATCAATTCGGGATCGAGGCTCCCGGGCGCTTTCAGTGACGGGAGAGTTAACCGTTAACTTACTTCCTCTATTCAAACTGCTGATGGCGCTCCAAATGTTATCGTGGGATTGATCCGTAGCTCGGCGAATAGCTTGAATAACCCAGAGACTTTGGGTCACCCTAAATGCACCTCAATAGCAAATCAGTGTCTTCTCATACTATATTGAACAATTTTACATATCGATGGCTACAGTTCATTTACGTGTAACTACATTTTATAAAAATTGAACAGAAGTTCACAAAACGATTTATTGTGATTCTAAGCAAGCTTTTCAAAAAAAAATTACTATCAATAAATAAAAACAGAATTATTATTACTATTAAAAAATTTTTATTTTCAAGCTTGTTTAGAATCACAATAAATCATTTTCTGAGCTTCTGTTCAATTTTTATAAAATGTAGTTACACGTAAATGAACTGTAGCCGTCGAAATACGTTTCCTTAAAATCATTTCATAAATGAAGACTGTAGTGTGAATAAGTCTTGGAAAAAGAATGGGATCGGTGTCCATTAGTTCAGAGTATTTGGTTCTAAGTTCAAACACCTATTGGTAGAGCCCATTTATATGTCCTAAAGGACGTAAAATTAATGCAGTTATTGTTTATCGAAGGTCCTAGCTGCTACAGTTGACGTTTCTATAACATATAAACATTTACCTGAACAACTTGAAAATTATCTGCTGCCCTCATCAGATATCGTTAGAGAAGGCTGACTTTGTCCTCACCTATGAGGAGATTTTTCTTATTAATATCTCTGATCTTACCGAAAATAACTGCTACCTACCTGGGAATAGCTAGAGAATTCATCTCGTTTGTCTTCCTTAGCCCATATACGGTCGCCTTTCAAAATCGGTAGCTAAGAATATTGCCTACCGTCGAGATTTGTGGTTTATCTTTTGCTAATCCCTAATAAAGGAGAAAAAATCTCCACCTTATGTGTCACTGGAATGTTTTATACCTTTCTCGCCGCAAGGAAAGCGTACCTTTGTTAATTTAAGACAAAACTGCATCGAAGCAGGCTGAATTGACTGGTTTACACTATCAATTTGGTGAAAATAAAGTTAAATATCCAGAAAAGAACCTTCCCAGCAGATTGAAGTGTTTTTTTGTATTTATGATGGAAACCAGTTGGTTGCTCTTTACGTCTTCAATACAAATTTGTATTGGAAAATTTTAATAACTCTAAGTCTTGTCACTTGATTTTGATACGACATGGTACATAATCAATTAGTATGGTTATTCACAGTTTTTAAATTTAAAATTTCAACAGCTTTAAGTCCTGTCAATCAATTTTAATAAAAATCAGCACATAAACGTTTGGTGATAGTTTTCTATAATTTTGAAAGTCAAATTGGACAAAGTGTGGGAGAGGAACTCCACTATAAATGTTTATTTGAAACAGCACAACCAGCTAATTACGATAACTATAATTTAAACACAATAACTTTCTTTCTAGGTGAAGTACGTCATGCATTTAGTTTATCCAATCCGAAATTAGTTTTTACATCACCACATAATTTTAAAAATGTGGTGAATGCAGCAAAAAGTACACAATGTGTCAAACAAATTATTTTATTTGGGAGTGAGCTATTAAACGATAAAGCTATATTATATAACAGCTTCATAAAAAAATATAAGGTGAGAATTTGCAGAAGAAAATATTATAGAATAAAAAAACTTTTGATCCTTTATATTTAGCAACCATTTGGCAAAACCTTTCAACCAGCAAAAGTTGACCTGCATAACCATATTTCATTCATTTTATGTTCATCGGGAACAACAGGACTACCTAAAGGTGTGCAACTCTCACACTACAACACTGCATCTGTTGGCATCGAATTCAAGTAAGTTAATTTAATTTTTTTTATATTTTTGAATCTTTCATGACCTCTGAATTTTTGTATAGATCAGGAATGGATCTAGCAAAACAAATTACTGGACAGCAATACACGGTATTAGGTGTTATACCTTGGTTCCATGCTTTTGGATGTCTCACAGTATTCGCAACGATTGTAGCTGGCATCAAAATGGTTGTTGTTCCTAAATTTGAAGAAAAACTCTATTTAAGTACGATTCAGGTAGGTTTAACTGTAAAATCATAATTTTGAAAGTGAACGTAAAGTTCGCGTTATATTACGTTTATTTTTCAGAAATATAAAATCAATATACTTTATACCGTACCACCAATAATGGTGTTTTTAGCAAAAAGCCCATTAGTGGATAAATATGATATATCCAGCGTTCGTGAAATATTTTGTGGCGCAGCTCCATTAAGTGCAGAAGTTACGAAAGCAGCATCAAAACGTTTGCATGCTGATTGTAACATACGTCAAGGCTATGGTATGACAGAAACCACACTTAGTGTATTGGTGCAACGTTCGCTGGCGGATCTCAAACTAGGAAGTGTCGGCACTTTATCACGAGGTGCTTACGCTAAAGTTGTTGATCCAGAAACTGGAAAGTCTCTAGGTCCGAACCAGCCTGGTGAGCTGTTATTTAAGGGAAGTCAAATAATGAAAGGATATGTTGGGGATAATCAAGCAAACGCTCTAACAATAGACAAAGATGGCTGGCTTCATTCGGGTGATATTGGATATTACGATGAAGATGAAGACTTTTTTATAATCGATCGTTTAAAGGAATTGATCAAGTATAAAGCATTTCAAGTACCTCCTGCCGAGCTAGAAGCACTGCTTTTGACAAATGAAAAGATTAAAGACGCAGCTGTAGTTGGACTACCAGATGAATCTTGTGGTGAGCTCCCTCTAGCATTTGTAGTAAAAAAACCAGGTATTAAGGTTACAGAAGCCGAAATTATTAAATTCGTTGAAGGTAACATAAATATTTAATTAATAATATTTCAAATTTATTTTTGAAAATCATGTTTTTATTTTAGAACGAGTATCTTCAGCAAAACGACTTCGTGGTGGAGTACGATTTTTGAACGAGATTCCCAAAAATGCAAGTGGGAAAATCTTGCGAAAAGATCTTAGAAGTTTATTGAAACAACCAAAATCGAAACTTTAAAAAGATTTTTGGCTGTACATAATATATTGTACATACATGTTGGTAAAATAAAAACTAAAATGGAAAAAAACTTAGGGAAAATTATAAAACAAACTAAATTTTATTTTACAAAATATAAACCTTTATTTATTCACATCAAATATGAACTAATGTTTTAGATAGTAAATTAACCAAGACTCCGCAGGATAGCAATTTTTTTGACGTTTAGGTAGTGTTACCGAAGCTGTCTTGCAAATATGAAATATGTTAAATTTACGGAAAAATATTAATTCTAAGTTGTTGAGGCATAGAGATTAGACTCACGTTTGAGAAATATTTTGTTAAGTTTTATAAATGACGATGGACGTTTCTTATCCAAAGATATGGCTTTTCCATATACATTGCTTTTCTTCTCAGGCTAAATTAATTAACGCTCTGTCCCCTACTCTATTTTTTATTTATATCAACGAACTGTTGGAAATCACAAGTAACCCAATAAGTAGTTTTGCAGATGATTGTAAACTGCACATGTCGTTTCGATTTCATATCTTCAACGATAGAATACATGAACGAATTCCGCCCGGAGAGATGCTACCATAAATGTCAACGGATTGGGGTGACAAAAAGTTGGTCAAACGCAATTTCATCATAGTACAACTAATGATTATTTCTAGATCAACGACTGAGTTTCCCAACAATATCTCAATTAGTATGTATGATGAACAAAAAGGCGAATAGTGTTATTTTGTGTTTATTTTGCATGCTGGGTTTATGATCAAAATTTATACAATAAACCGTTGCAGTTTCTGAAGATATTAATACTGATTTAAACACACAGCTAAAATGCACAATAAAACGTTGTGATGTGACGTCATTACGAAGCAAAATTTAGAATGCATTTAGGGAATTTTTACGACTCGAAGTATTATTTTCAAATCTGATCGTAATCACACGTAGACTTTATAATAACGACTAGAATGGTTTTAACGAAGGGTTAAAAAATGGTATTTTCAGGAGTCTTCGTTATGTGAAATTTATACTCAACTCCGGAGTGTGTTGAATTTAATCTATCATAAAATTATGGATATAAAACGAATTTTATTTGAAAATTTTAAAAATTTTTTAAAACAATTATTTATTTAAATAATTATTAATTAATTAATCTTTTAATTAATTAATCATTTTCATCCACCAATGTAATATAATATTTTAATTTAATAAATCCATAGTTTTTTTATTTATTACAAATTATTTTATTAAATCTTATACTTATACATATACTTTTTCAAATTTAGGCAATTTTGCCGTTTTTAGTTGCGGCTTACAAAATTACTTTTTCGGAAATTTTCTTTGTTGATGACTACAAGTTACAAAGACTAAAGTAAATCAAAAAATTGTTTTTTTTTCGAATAAAAAGGGTGTAGTTTTTGATTTACATAAATTTGATTGCTGTTTTCGTGACAACCCAATAATTTAGATTTAAAGTGTAGTTTTCTAAGTTCTATTTATTAAGGGCAAAGACAAAATAAACCTATTTAAAAAATTTAAGTTAATATCTAAAATTCCATGCCGATCTATACAAGTATATAGAACAAACAGGCATATATTAGAAGGTTGTATTTCTAAACATAAAAGCCAAATCATTCTTTGGAGCATAATCATTATTGTAACTTAGAAGAAACAACAATCTTAGACTAAGAGAAACATTGGAAGAAATGAGAAGAACTCACACACATTTATTTCAACACAAAAATAGTGGTACATACACATTTTCAGCTTTTTAATACGAAGATGATCATTTATCTCTTCATTTACGTGATGTACAGTTCTTTAAAAAAAAACAAAAAATATCATTTTTCGTATTTCATGGACAAAAAATACGTATTTTAACGGCACCATTAATCTTGGAAAATCTTGCGAAAAGATCTTAGAAGTTTATTGAAACAACCAAAATCGAAACTTTAAAAAGATTTTTGGCTGTACATAATATATTGTACATACATGTTGGTAAAATAAAAACTAAAATGGAAAAAAACTTAGGGAAAATTATAAAACAAACTAAATTTTATTTTACAAAATATAAACCTTTATTTATTCACATCAAATATGAACTAATGTTTTAGATAGTAAATTAACCAAGACTCCGCAGGATAGCAATTTTTTTGACGTTTAGGTAGTGTTACCGAAGCTGTCTTGCAAATATGAAATATGTTAAATTTACGGAAAAATATTAATTCTAAGTTGTTGAGGCATAGAGATTAGACTCACGTTTGAGAAATATTTTGTTAAGTTTTATAAATGACGATGGACGTTTCTTATCCAAAGATATGGCTTTTCCATATACATTGCTTTTCTTCTCAGGCTAAATTAATTAACGCTCTGTCCCCTACTCTATTTTTTATTTATATCAACGAACTGTTGGAAATCACAAGTAACCCAATAAGTAGTTTTGCAGATGATTGTAAACTGCACATGTCGTTTCGATTTCATATCTTCAACGATAGAATACATGAACGAATTCCGCCCGGAGAGATGCTACCATAAATGTCAACGGATTGGGGTGACAAAAAGTTGGTCAAACGCAATTTCATCATAGTACAACTAATGATTATTTCTAGATCAACGACTGAGTTTCCCAACAATATCTCAATTAGTATGTATGATGAACAAAAAGGCGAATAGTGTTATTTTGTGTTTATTTTGCATGCTGGGTTTATGATCAAAATTTATACAATAAACCGTTGCAGTTTCTGAAGATATTAATACTGATTTAAACACACAGCTAAAATGCACAATAAAACGTTGTGATGTGACGTCATTACGAAGCAAAATTTAGAATGCATTTAGGGAATTTTTACGACTCGAAGTATTATTTTCAAATCTGATCGTAATCACACGTAGACTTTATAATAACGACTAGAATGGTTTTAACGAAGGGTTAAAAAATGGTATTTTCAGGAGTCTTCGTTATGTGAAATTTATACTCAACTCCGGAGTGTGTTGAATTTAATCTATCATAAAATTATGGATATAAAACGAATTTTATTTGAAAATTTTAAAAATTTTTTAAAACAATTATTTATTTAAATAATTATTAATTAATTAATCTTTTAATTAATTAATCATTTTCATCCACCAATGTAATATAATATTTTAATTTAATAAATCCATAGTTTTTTTATTTATTACAAATTATTTTATTAAATCTTATACTTATACATATACTTTTTCAAATTTAGGCAATTTTGCCGTTTTTAGTTGCGGCTTACAAAATTACTTTTTCGGAAATTTTCTTTGTTGATGACTACAAGTTACAAAGACTAAAGTAAATCAAAAAATTGTTTTTTTTTCGAATAAAAAGGGTGTAGTTTTTGATTTACATAAATTTGATTGCTGTTTTCGTGACAACCCAATAATTTAGATTTAAAGTGTAGTTTTCTAAGTTCTATTTATTAAGGGCAAAGACAAAATAAACCTATTTAAAAAATTTAAGTTAATATCTAAAATTCCATGCCGATCTATACAAGTATATAGAACAAACAGGCATATATTAGAAGGTTGTATTTCTAAACATAAAAGCCAAATCATTCTTTGGAGCATAATCATTATTGTAACTTAGAAGAAACAACAATCTTAGACTAAGAGAAACATTGGAAGAAATGAGAAGAACTCACACACATTTATTTCAACACAAAAATAGTGGTACATACACATTTTCAGCTTTTTAATACGAAGATGATCATTTATCTCTTCATTTACGTGATGTACAGTTCTTTAAAAAAAAACAAAAAATATCATTTTTCGTATTTCATGGACAAAAAATACGTATTTTAACGGCACCATTAATCTTGGAAAATCTTGCGAAAAGATCTTAGAAGTTTATTGAAACAACCAAAATCGAAACTTTAAAAAGATTTTTGGCTGTACATAATATATTGTACATACATGTTGGTAAAATAAAAACTAAAATGGAAAAAAACTTAGGGAAAATTATAAAACAAACTAAATTTTATTTTACAAAATATAAACCTTTATTTATTCACATCAAATATGAACTAATGTTTTAGATAGTAAATTAACCAAGACTCCGCAGGATAGCAATTTTTTTGACGTTTAGGTAGTGTTACCGAAGCTGTCTTGCAAATATGAAATATGTTAAATTTACGGAAAAATATTAATTCTAAGTTGTTGAGGCATAGAGATTAGACTCACGTTTGAGAAATATTTTGTTAAGTTTTATAAATGACGATGGACGTTTCTTATCCAAAGATATGGCTTTTCCATATACATTGCTTTTCTTCTCAGGCTAAATTAATTAACGCTCTGTCCCCTACTCTATTTTTTATTTATATCAACGAACTGTTGGAAATCACAAGTAACCCAATAAGTAGTTTTGCAGATGATTGTAAACTGCACATGTCGTTTCGATTTCATATCTTCAACGATAGAATACATGAACGAATTCCGCCCGGAGAGATGCTACCATAAATGTCAACGGATTGGGGTGACAAAAAGTTGGTCAAACGCAATTTCATCATAGTACAACTAATGATTATTTCTAGATCAACGACTGAGTTTCCCAACAATATCTCAATTAGTATGTATGATGAACAAAAAGGCGAATAGTGTTATTTTGTGTTTATTTTGCATGCTGGGTTTATGATCAAAATTTATACAATAAACCGTTGCAGTTTCTGAAGATATTAATACTGATTTAAACACACAGCTAAAATGCACAATAAAACGTTGTGATGTGACGTCATTACGAAGCAAAATTTAGAATGCATTTAGGGAATTTTTACGACTCGAAGTATTATTTTCAAATCTGATCGTAATCACACGTAGACTTTATAATAACGACTAGAATGGTTTTAACGAAGGGTTAAAAAATGGTATTTTCAGGAGTCTTCGTTATGTGAAATTTATACTCAACTCCGGAGTGTGTTGAATTTAATCTATCATAAAATTATGGATATAAAACGAATTTTATTTGAAAATTTTAAAAATTTTTTAAAACAATTATTTATTTAAATAATTATTAATTAATTAATCTTTTAATTAATTAATCATTTTCATCCACCAATGTAATATAATATTTTAATTTAATAAATCCATAGTTTTTTTATTTATTACAAATTATTTTATTAAATCTTATACTTATACATATACTTTTTCAAATTTAGGCAATTTTGCCGTTTTTAGTTGCGGCTTACAAAATTACTTTTTCGGAAATTTTCTTTGTTGATGACTACAAGTTACAAAGACTAAAGTAAATCAAAAAATTGTTTTTTTTTCGAATAAAAAGGGTGTAGTTTTTGATTTACATAAATTTGATTGCTGTTTTCGTGACAACCCAATAATTTAGATTTAAAGTGTAGTTTTCTAAGTTCTATTTATTAAGGGCAAAGACAAAATAAACCTATTTAAAAAATTTAAGTTAATATCTAAAATTCCATGCCGATCTATACAAGTATATAGAACAAACAGGCATATATTAGAAGGTTGTATTTCTAAACATAAAAGCCAAATCATTCTTTGGAGCATAATCATTATTGTAACTTAGAAGAAACAACAATCTTAGACTAAGAGAAACATTGGAAGAAATGAGAAGAACTCACACACATTTATTTCAACACAAAAATAGTGGTACATACACATTTTCAGCTTTTTAATACGAAGATGATCATTTATCTCTTCATTTACGTGATGTACAGTTCTTTAAAAAAAAAACAAAAAATATCATTTTTCGTATTTCATGGACAAAAAATACGTATTTTAACGGCACCATTAAAGTACATTGTGCTAAAAGGATGAAAATACTCAAGATTTTTGTGAGCAATTAAACTCAAGTAACTAAGGAATTAATTTGAATTTTTCCAATTCAAAGGTATGGTTGGAAATATCTCAGAAAAAAACTATGTTTTTCTCTTTTACGTGTTTCGGTTGGGCTTCGAACTCGTAACCTCATCAGTGCCAACACAACGAGTCCGATAAATAATCGATAAATAATGAAAATAATTTTAATGAAATCAAAACAATTTGACCAATTGGAATCATACCAATTGAATAATGATAATTTTTTATAGGAAAATTTTCATTAGACAATAGGTTAAGTTCATTAGGCTATAGGTTAGAAAACAATACAATAATATATATTATTATTATCGAAAAAACATACAAATAAAGCTGATATAATTAAATGGAAGAGAATAAACGATATTTATTCAAAAATCAAATTCTTTTTTTTCATGGTTGCTTTAATTTAAAAACTTTGTCGACTTACATGGATAGAAATACCATAGCAAGTACCCTCAGGGATCACTGGTCTGATTAGACCGTGATACGGGACAAGGCGAACCCGAGGTACCTGAGCTATAGCGGGCTCTCGCCTGCTATTGCAAACCGTAAGCCTGTTGTCATGTCTAGCGGGAACGGGGACCTTGGCTTAGCCGCCCGGGTCGCGGGAAGGTGCTCCCTTATTAGCACCCCCTGGTGGGTACACACTAGAGAGGACTCTTGCAGGGTCAAACCACAAAAGTACCATCCTCTGGGCACCTGTCGCCCCCAGTTGTATATAGACTTCTAACAGGTATAGACGAAGGCCTGTTGGTGACCTTTATTGCGTCTAAACTCGTGGGAACAATATGGATAAATATTTTAGTAACCTTTCAAATTTTTTAAAAACTTTGTTTTCACCTGTTTATTATTTCTTACATCCTATCATGAAATATTGGCCTATGTCATATTTTATTATATGATAGGATTTATTGTTTAGTTACCCATTTTTAAAACAAATTATATTTTGATCAAATGACTATCACATTTGATAAAAAACTTTTTAAAATACACATCCAAAATATTTGTGGATTGAATGCCAACCGGGACGCCGTGCAACATCATCTCGAGCACGACCAACCGCATATTCTTTTTCTTACAGAAACACAAGTTTCTGAAAACTATCCCTATGACGTAACACTAAATCCCAAATATAGGCTTGAATCAGCTTTTAAACTCCATCAAGGTGTATGTGCATACATTCATGAGAGTGTTGCATATAAACGCTGTCCAAATTATGAAGTACATGGTGATGGCTACAGTACAGTAGTATTAAAGGTTTGTCTACCTGAAATTTCTTTTTTCACAATAGCTCTATACCGGTCCCCAAACAAACATAATCCCAATTTTTTTAATGACTTGACTAATGTTGTAGACGAAATTAGAGCACAATTTCAAAGTTGTGAGGTTATCGTTACCGGTGACTTCAACGTCCACAACAAATCGTGGTTGGAATTTTCCAAAATGACCGACGACAACAATGGAAGGCAGGCAGAAATATTTGCTGCATCGCACGACCTGACGCAGATTGTAAAAAGCCCAACTTTCACTCCTCGTAATGGCGGTGATAAAAGTTTTCTCTTAGACCTTTATCTCACATCTATGCCAGATATTACGAGTGTCAATGTCGATAAGGGTAGTATTGGAAATTCTGACCATTATCTAATCACATCAGTTATCAAAACTGATTTGCTACAAACTAGAGTTCCCAAATCCCGTAAAATATTTCACTTTTCAAAAATGGACACCAATGGTCTCCGAAGTTTTTTTCAAGGTTTCCCTTTTGATCGTCATTGTTTTTATACTGACGATGTAAATGTTTCTGCTCAAAACTTTACTGAAACCATTCAATTCGGTGTTAACGAACTCGTTCCCTTTTCAATAATGAAACCCCAACAAAAATATTTGTTTTCGAAAGCAACCAAATTGGCTCTTAGAAACAAACGTAGATTATTTAATATTTGGATTCATAAAAAGAACTCTGTTAATCGATCCCAATATTTAGAGGCTAATAAAATATCAAACCAGATAATCGAAAACGAAAAAGCAGAGATTGACAGAGCGAAAGCGGCAAAACTTTCGAGTATGTCAATTTCTGACAAAAGTTTTTACAGTGCCATTAATTCTTTAAATTGTGGTACTAAATCTTCTATCCCTCCTATCATTGATGGTGACTCAATCATTACTGACCCTGCAAGGAAAGCTACATTGTTCACGGAACGCTTTGCTTCAAATTCAACAGTTTTAGAAACTCCTAAAGAAACACCCCAAACCCAGTCTTCAGGAGTTAATATGAAACAATTACATTTCAACCCCAAAATTGTCGAAAAACTTTTAAGGGGGTTAAACAACAACAAAGCTTCTGGTCTGGACAACATTCCTCCTGTTATTCTAAAAACATTTTCAAAAGAACTTGCACCAACCCTCACCAAAATATTTTATCAATCCTATAAATCTGGTATTTATCCATCCTGCTGGAAGTTGGCCAATGTCCAGCCTGTCCCAAAAAAAGGAACGAAATGTGATATTTCAAATTATAGACCAATAGCCTTACTCCCAGTCATGTCTAAAATATACGAGCACTATATTAATTCACACATATCCAAATTTTTGGAAGACAACCATTTGATATCTGACAGCCAATACGGTTTTAGAAACAAAAGATCAACAACCGATCTATTTGGCACATATTTGGAATAGCATACTTGAGAAAGGTGGTGAAACGTACGTAATCGCATTAGACATCTCAAAAGCATTTGATCGAATTTGGCATGCCAACTTGATCAACAAGCTCGTTGCGTACGGTTTTCATCCCGCAGTCGTGAAGTTGATTCAAAATTTTCTGTCTAACCGATACATCTCGGTATCTATAGATGGCTTTTCTTCTGAGTCCAAATTAATTAACGCTGGTGTACCCCAAGGCTCAGTTTTATCTCCCACTTTATTTTTAATTTATATCAACGAACTGTTGCAAATCACCAGTAACCCAATAAATAGTTTTGCAGATGATAGTACACTGCACAAGTCATTCGTCCCCCTATCTTCAAAGGGTAAAATGCATGAACGAATAAATCCCGTTCGGAGAGACGCTGCCATAAATGTAAACGAGGACCTAAAAAAAGTCGCCGATTGGGGTGACAAGAATTTGGTCAATTTTAATTCCACCAAAACACAGCTATTGATTGTTTCCAGATCAAAGACCGAGTTTCCCAACGATATTTCAATTAATATGTGTGACGACAAAATACGCGAATGTGAAAGCATTCGTTTATTGGGAGTCACAATATCCAATGACTTACTCTGGAACGATCATATAATGGCCATGGCAAAGAGCGCGTCAAGAAAACTCGGCCTCCTCAATAGATGTAAAAAATATTTTACTTCGCATCAATTACTCCACATTTATAAGTCCTGTATTCGTCCCTGTATGGAGTATTGTTGTCAAGTTTGGGGCGCTGCATCTGTTACTATCCTGGCTCTTTTGGACTCTGTTCAAAAGCGAGCTATACGAATTGTTGGTGATCGAGATTTAACATTAGGTCTTGATTCCCTGCAACATCGTCGCACTGTTGCTGATCTCGTTGTTTTTTATAAATATCGTCACCAGCAGTGCTCGGATGAAATCAGGTCCATAATGCCTCAGACATATGTTTTTCCCCGTCTTACTCGTCAATCGGTGTGTGCGGGCGGTCGTGCTGTCGAGATTACTCACTGTCATAGTAATAGAATGCAAAGAGATTTCTTTGTGCGTACATCGTACACATGGAATGCTTTGCCCGAATCAATAGTCTCGAGTGCTTTCAATCCACAAAGATTTAAAAAAAGCGTCCACCTATACCTCAAGACGCATGTTGTTGTGGGACCTACGTCTTAAAAGGTATCTATGTGTTGTTGTGACACATTTTGTAATTCCTACTACACAACACTTCTTATTAAAAAAAAAAAAAAAAAAAAAAATTTTTATTCAGCGAATATGATTTTGCACTAGTGAAAAAATGACAGGGATTAAGAGGAATAGCCATTTGTACTGCAGAAAAATAAGTGGTTTTCAAGAATTGTTTTTACCGGGATAATTAAGGGATATATAGATCGCGTTTTTATTTAATTCAGAATATATTTAATACAAATTTTATAAATTTTTATTGACAAATATTACATAGTGTTACGGTTATAACAAAATCATATCGAAATATAACGTAGAACTCAATTCGATTCAACATAAATGAAACAACCTATAACATCTTCACAACGATGATCATTGATTGGTGATCAACAAGACAAAACAAAATACAATAACAATTGAATGAAATGAATATAATTGTTGTTGTATTAACAGTTAAGGGACAGTAAAAAGTTATTTATTTATTTATTTATTTATTTATTTATTTATTAAATTAAAAATTATATATACATAAGGCCTAGCCTTTTTTGGTGTACATATATGTAGAAATTATTATAAAGAACAATTTGATAAAATTTCCATAGTATAATACTAATTCATTTAAAGTAAGCTTACTATAGTTCAATTAACTTAATTAAAAAAAAGAAAAAAAAAAAAAAATTTATTTTATATGGGATTCACTTACATATAAACAACAAAGACATCATTAAACGTTCAAAAAAAAAAAAAAATTTTTGCTTTTTTTTTTAAAACTATATCTCTTCCATGCGACAAAGAACATCAAAGCACTTATCCTTAAATTGTTTCAACGATGTAGCAGCCCGTATATCTGGAGAGAGTTTATTGAAAAGAGACAACCCATAAACAAAAAATGATTTATTTTTTGTAGTGGTACGGTTTATAGGTAGTGTAACATGGTTTAGCCTTGAACTTCTTCGATGCCTAAGATTTAACTTATCATATAAATAATTAGGGGTTTTGGTGGTAATTAACTTATATATTGATACACATAGAAGGTAATTTAGATAGCACTTCAAAGAACAACCAAGAAGAGATGTTTTAAAGCGTGAAAGAGAACAAAAACGAGACAAATGGAAGACATATCGAATGCAAGCGTTGAAAGCCCTATGTAACTTGCAAAAACCGCCTGCGCTAAGGTTACCAAGAAGTGATGAACAATAGGTAAATTGTGGCAGTATTAGTGATTTAAACAATTTTTTCCTAAGACTAATCGTTGTGAAAGATGAAGACGGCCATAGACTCTGTAGACAAGAATAAACTTTAGAACAAATTGAGGAGACTTGCACGTTCCAATTTAATTGTGAGTCAAAAATTACACCCAGATTCCGTGAAGATTCAGAAAACGGAATCAATTTATTACCCAGTCGAATAGATGGAGCATGTGTTCTGTGGTAGTGATTATTTGTTATACTAAATAGTATAGATAAAGTTTTACAAGCGTTTAGAGCTAAATCATTGCGATACGCCCACTCTAATATGCTTTCCAAATCCTGGTTAATTTTAGAGACAATACTCGGTATATTATTCGCTAGTCCGTCTGCGTAAATTTGAACATCATCAGCATATAAATGTATTTTACAAAATTTTAATACCAATGGCAAGTCATTAATATATATTGAAAAAAGCAGGGGACCCAGCACAGAACCTTGAGGAACACCTGAACTAATATATAAGAAATCGGAAATTAGATTGTCCAACGTAACACTTTGACAACGCTTATGTAAATAGGATGATGTAAGACGTAGAGCACTCGAGGTAAAATTAAATTTATCAGACAGTTTTTTTAGTAATATTTTATGATTTACCATATCAAACGCCTTAGAAAAATCTAGTAAAACTAGAATAGAGACTTTTTTCTTATCCAGTGACATTATAATATCGTCTGCAACCTTTAAAAGTGCTGTTTGCGTACTATGCCCTTTACGGAAACCAGATTGAAAGGTCGACATCAGCTTATAGCGTTTGATGTGTTCATCAATTTGGTTTTTAACAATAATCTCAAAAGCTTTAGAGAGAGCACACAAGATACTAATTGGCCTGAGATCTTTTACAGATTTTGGATTTGATTTTTTAGGAATAGGGATGATCTTGGCTACTTTCCAGATGCTAGGAAATTGGGATGTAGTGAGTATGAAATTAAAAATATGGGTTATGAAAGGCGCAACTATGGGTAGACAAAGTTTTATAAATTTAAGAGGAATTTCATCAAAGCCTATAGCGTTGGATTTAATGGATTTGATAGCATTAACCGTATCAAGCGTGCAAACATTGTAAAATGAAAAGCTATTTTTAGGCAAATTATTGCTGGGTAAATTGTTATTAGGTGTGTACGTATCTGAGTCAATTTGTATTGTACTATTAACACAATTTGAAGCAAACTGTGTATTAATATCATTTGGAGAGAAAGAAATATGTTGCCGGTCATGAGATCTAATTCCAGTCCCTTTGATTCGTTTCCAAAGTTCTTTCGCTGGCAAATTTGGATTAATGAATTTTTCCATATAATCTTTCTTAGCACATTTAGATAAGAAATTAACTCTATTTCGTAGCGACTTGAACGTATTGAAATTTTCCTGATCTCTCGTCCTGATCCATATTCGATAGGCATTGTCTCTAAGAGCCATAGCTGCCCGAATAGAATCATTAAACCAAGGGTTTATTTCCGTTTTAATAACTACTTCTTTAACCGGCACAGTTTCATCGTAAATTTTCTTTATAGTTGTATTAAAGAAATTTAGCAAATCATCAGAATTACTTAAGTTATAAAACTTTTCCCATGGTTGTGATAATATTTTATAAACGACATCATCCATGTTGATATTTCTATAATCTCGAAAACTGTAATTATTGCTAGTCTGAGTAACTTCAATATTGTAGGTACCAAAAACCATATCATGCTTAGAAATACCAGGAACATCAACTTGGTTATATTTTAAGATTTTTGAAGTATCATTTACAATGACAAGATCAAGCAATGATGATGATGTTTTAGTGAAATGTGTTGCACTTTGAGATAGATTTACAAGCCCATACTCAATCAAGAGATCAGTGAAGTCATTAGATATAGGAGTGGACATAAGTAAATTGGTGTTAAAGTCACCAGTAATAATCACATCATTATATTGGGGCAATAAGTTATCAAGAATACTATTGAGACCGGTTCTAGTGTTAAATTTTTTACTATCTGGATTATAAACAACGCCAAAAAGAATTTTCCGGTTTGATATATGAATTTCAAGGAAAATAAACTCTATTCCAGAAACGCAATATTCATGTAAACTTAAAGTTTGCTTACAGCTCAAACCCGTTCCAGATATTTCCACTGAATTTCCTACGACAAAACACTTTATTCCTTTCCGAATATAAACGGCTACACCTCCGCCTCTACGCTTGATTCGGTCATTGCGAAACATATTAAATCCTTGTATTTCCAGTTTATTATTTATATAAGGTTTTAACCATGTTTCAGATACACCTATTGCAATAAGTGGTGCATCCTTCAGAATATTCCGAACTTCATCGATTTTATTAGTGGCTTTGGTATAAATGCTTTGGCTATTAAAATGACAGAAATTAAGGAGATTTAAATTATCCTTAAAAGCAGATCTAAGGACAACGTTGGTTAAGTTCACAGAGTTCAATGAGTTTGATGTTCTTTGAGTCACAATTCTAGTCATGTTTCTGAAGAGAAGTAGCAAGTTTTAAACGAGAACGTGATAAACAAATTTAGAATGGTTTAGTTTAGTTAATTATATAATATAAATTTAAGTTTATCTTACAAAAAGTTGTAAGATAAAATTAAACAATTTAACAAAAGAAAAATAAGATATAAATTCACAAAAATTAAGAAGTATCAAATTAGAAAGAAAATTCAGAAAAATAATTCGAAGTAGTTAAGCAAATAATATATAATATTTAGTTATGTTAATTCATTAAAGTTGGAAAAAATGTTGATTGGTGACTAATTGCTATTTAGTAAGAAGTGTAGATCTTCCAGTGACTGAATAAATAGCCAGTCAGCGTTAGGACAAACTTTTACTACCACTTTTCCGCCTCGCACAGAGAATGAGTGTATTTTATTCAATTTTTTTGAAGCACGTACAGCACTATAAATAAGTCTTGCGGATTCAGATAGATGTTCATTAAACATGATCTTATTTGATAACGATTGTAAGACATCTTGTTGATGAATAGAAATGCCAGCTGATTTTGAGTTCTTGACAATTGATATGTATTTATAAAACAACGTATCTCGTAAACTTTTATCACGAAACGTTACGATAACTATTGGTGTTTGCTTTATTCGCCGGATAGAGAAATCAGCTATAGAAATACAAACTTTGAGTTGTTCTGAGATTTTGATGAATATTGATTGTAGCTTGTCATATGTTTCATCAATCCGAAAGGAAATACCGGTTATTTTAATGTCTTTTGCTAAAGATTGCTGTTCAAGAAATTCCAGTCGTTTTTTTAATCTATTGTTCTCTGATTCGAAGGATATTGATATTTTATTAGATGTAGCGCCCATTTGATCAAGTTTTACGGAAACTAATGATTTGAAGAAAGTTTCATGTATATTTGCGTCACTGGCTAAAAGTAAAGCATAATTTTCAAAAATAAACTTCAACAAAGGTTTGTCATAAATGACAACCATTATTTCTTGAGTTGTTTTGTTCCGTGATATCGCAAATTGAGTGTCGCATAACTTAATATTTAATACTCCAAGCATATCATTAAGTAGTAGTCTTAGCATGCCTTGATCTTCTTTATAAATATTGCATATTCCATGTATCCTTATATAGTTTGACAAGTTTTCAGATTCTATCAAATTTATGCGTTTATGAGCAGCATTAAAGCATTTTTGAACGTCTTCTACACGAGCAATCATTTCTTGGTGAATTCCAGCCACTCGAGCTGAGATTTCATTAACATTTTTAAGAACACTTTGAAGGTTAGATTTCAATTCCTCTACACCTTCGGAAAGTGCACAAACAACCTTATTTGTAGAAGACGATTTTTCATAGTAGCATTTTGGGCAACACCATGAAATTTTGTTCGTTATAAAATATCTATATTGATCGGAAGATATTGAAATACACCCAAGTTCAAACGACGCAAGACATTCATTACATTTCATTGATGGTTTGTCAGGATCAATTAATTGTAAGCAAGCATGACAAACAAGATTGTCTGGCCTTGGCCGTTTCTCATTTTTAGTTAGTGGAGATGGTGGTGATCGTAACATACTGATATCTTAGATAAAGTAGCAGATTACAAATTCAGCTGCAAAGAAAAATCAACAAATTTTCCAAATATTACAAAGATTTACCACATACTCGGTCCTTTTTAAAGCAAAAGAACAAAATTATAATTTATTATTAATAACAGTATTCTGTCTATTTTTTCACTGTATATTTTATTTTAGTTGAGAATCTAAAGTTTGGTTGAAAACTATTGCTCAGTTTAAATGTTTAAAATATCAAAAACATCTGATAAAATTGAAGAAACAAAACAAAAAACAAGGACATGACCACATAAATGTTTATATGCATAGAACCGTTATATTTAAATTAATCAAATGTTAATTATTTCTGTGTATAATTAACTTAAATGAAATGATCACACTTGTCACACCGTTACATTTGTTTTTAGATTTAATATAAATTAAATTGTACTTCTTTTAAAGTTTATACACTAATTTCTATTTAATCACAACACTAAAGATAATAGAAAAACGAAGTATCATCAACTATAGTTTTATATTTAATTTTAGAAATTGAATTAATAATTATACTAATTTGAGCACACATTAATTGAAAATACGTCTTTACTCCATCGTTCTTTCATCGTTCCTCTTATTTTTCCTCCTCACCTTCATTTCTTATTTTGTTATTGGAATGATCCGGATTAAAGGTGCTAGATTTTTGTAGATTGTACGGATTTTAGTATTTGAGCAGGCATTTTAGGCAGAACGAAATTAATTGTAAACAAAACGTTATGTCCTGCATATAAAATCGTGTAAATAGAAGTATCTTTTAAATTAGTTTCTGTAAATAAAGGTTTAGTGCTATTAAGTAGAAATAATTTCTGTATTATTTTGAAAACTGTGAACTTGAAATTTCTACAATCAACCGTTGGCGTTTCGAAGCTGTTGGAATAATATTCTAGATAGGAATATTGTTGCTGTATTGTTTTCCTGTTGGATTGGAAATTAAGGTGTTGAATATTTAATAAAACCTGGTGTGTTTACTTACTTTAATCAGTGATCGACTCAGAAAAAGATTGGGAATGGCATTTATCGAATTGAGAGTAAGGCCAATTTGAATTAAGGTTAGAAAAACGTAGCATTGGTGACAGCGGTAGGATTAGTTAGCTGTTAATAATGGTTTTCTTAAGTGAATTGAAGAGGGAACTAAAACAACGAGGATTGTCAACAACCGGTTAAACAAAAGTGAATTAATGCTACGGCTAAGAGAGGCTATGGAAGCCAGTGGAATAAAAGTTTAAGTTACCAGTTTGGAATGATTACTACAAATAATGATTTAGTAGCAAATGAAGAGGAAAAAAGTTCTGTTGTGGAAATAACAACTAAATTACCACCAAACTGCAAACTGCGATTTCAGTCAATTGATGGCAGCTATCAATCAAATCGATGTATATATGGTTGCCAATAAACAGGAAATGAATCAGCAATTGGATGCCGTAAATGCTAATATGAATCAAAGGTTGGCTGCAAATAGAAAAAAAATCAGTCTCAACATCAAACAGCAGATGGAAACAGTTAACAATAATATGTTAACCGCATTGAAAGATCAGTTTTTATTGTTTTGTAAAATTTTTTTATTTTTGATCTACGGGTGTGACAACCCCGCGTACTCCAGTCCCTGCTATTAGCATATGAGTTAACGTGAGTTATCACATACCACTGACAATAGCAGTGAGATATCACTAGCCAATCACCACTAGGTGACATCTAAGGGGTGGTGGCGGATGAACTGTATTCAGTCAACGGTAGCACCCTCAATCTTAGCTGTGAAATAATCCTTGATGATGAGATGCTGTTGCTTCTTTGAAGAAACGAGCCTTCTCATAACTATGTGTGGGCTTTAATCTTCAAGAAAGAGGGTGCGTCACAGGATCAAGGAATATGCAACCGGCTGGATTATTGGCAACTACAGTTTTGTTTTGTTTCATCAAATTTTTGTAAAAATTTGCTATTTACTTTTTAATTTACTTTTATTTTCTCTATTCTATCATAAAATATTGGCCTATATCATATCTTGTCAGTGATAGGATTTTTTGTTTAGTTATCCATTCTTTAACAAAATATATAAAAAACAAAAAAAGAAAGGTTTACGTCCATCAACACCTTTGAACGTATGTTGTTGTGGGACCTTGGTCTTAAAAGGTTTTTATGGGTTATTGTGACACATATTGTAATTCCTACTACACAACACATTTTATTGAAAAAAAAAATATGGCTACTACCATAGAAGAAATAATTAGCATACACCAACATTTGGATGAGAAACTTCAACAAAAGTCAGGAGACATTCAAGGTAAAAGTTGAGAAAATTCACAGCAAAATCCAAGAATAAGAACAAAAAGTACTCGACGAAAACAAAAAGGTACATACTTTCTAAAGTTGATGACTTTAAAAAACGGTTACAAGATGTTGAAACGGCCAAAGTTACTTCCCAGGGTGTGCATCAAGTAGCAAATATTAAATTAAAACCACCATCGTACGACGTTACCACTTCATTGGGCATCTTCAAGCATCTTTAAGTTCGATACCACAGCATGTCAAAACATTAGGAACGCTGAAAATCGTCTAGCTGCATTGATAGTTGCTCTTAAAGGGGAAGCAGCTGAAGCATTACAGGCAGTACCAGAAAACGACCGCAAAAATTATGCAGAGCTGATGAATGCGTTAGTACGTAAATATGGCAGTGACCATAAAAATGAGTTATATAGAATCGAGCTAAAGGGTCGCTTCCAGCGGAACGGAGAATCTCTACAGGACTATTAAAATATTCATATTTTATGGAGAAGGAATACCATATTCATATTTTATGGAGAAGATGGAGATTGAGGCGTTTATTGATGGTTTCCGTGATCCTGAGACAAGGAATGCGGTAATGTTGTCGCCAAAAGCAACATTCGCAAAAACAATAGTTTGTGTCTTGACAAACGAAACTGCACAAGCTATTATAAAACCATCGATTACAATACGTCGGGTAGAGTTGGCTGATGACAAGAGAAGTGACAAAACTCGATGCTGATTATGTGACAAAATGGATCATATTTCGAGGGAATGCAAAGATATGAGAAGAAAAAGATCAAAGTAAGTATCACCTATGCAGCGGCAACCAACAGAAGAACTGGCGCAGACTAGAGAGCCCGATGGAATAGGGTCGCAACAGTTAAATTACAACGAGCCAGCCCAAATGGGCGTAAGCTGGCTCCCACAACTGATTGCCCCATAACTTTTATCCATGTTTCAAGATTGAAAAAAGGTGGTGACAGCTTTACTGTTAGGGCTAATATTGGTGGAAAATATTGAGTCATCACATTGGATACGGGAGCAACAAATACGATTGTCCGCACTGGGGGTCGATTCTAATCAGTTTTAACATCTTTAAAATCAAATTTTAGCCTATTTTAGACAACTTTTTTAACAACTCTCCAAAAAATATTTTTCCACCTGCAGCCAAATTCTGTAACTGTGAAGTGGGGATGTTATAAGTTTTTTATCACTTCACCGCAAAAATATCTAAGTGAGTGAAGTTTTAAAACAATAAAGGTAACACTGACGTTTTGTTTGGCATTGAAATGAAATCGTTTCTTTTGTTGTTATTGACATTATGTCAAAAAACAGCATAACGTCAATGCGATTTGAGTTTTGAAAATTGCATTTCCAAATTAAATTCAGATTAATTTTACAAATTTAATTTCTAAAATATTTATATATATTTAAATTTGTAAAAATTTACGTTTAAATTGTGTTGAAACTTAAAATAAACATTTAATGTTAAGTATATTTGACGTTTGACAGTGCGGGGCTTGCTATTAGATTTTTTAACACTCTAATCGCACATAGAATCGCAAAAATGGTAAAATGATAAAAAATTAATGATAAAATCGAAATGAAGAAATTTTTAACACTTCACCACTTCACAGTTACAAAATTTGGCTGCTGCAGCCAACTTCAATTTATTATTTTAATATATTAATAAAACATTTGATGGGTTTTCTGGACACATACATAACAAATATTTTTATCGAAGACAACTATACGTTTGCAAACTAATCTGGGTTCGTGTTTAAGTTTTTTAACTGTTGTTAAATATTACCAATATTAAGGAATAATAAATTTCAATTCGCATAATTTTGTGTTTTTCAATTCTGTACAATTAGTTGGCTTTTGAAAATTCGACAAAATGATACTAAATTACTACATTACCAATGCTACCAACGTGGTATAAAAATTTGTAAAAATATTTTAATTTTACTAAAAGTTTGGGAAAGCAAAATTTTGATTTTATAAACATTCATAAAAAAGCAAGAATGCTGACTATCTTTTTACTAATGAGAAACATATGGTTAAATAATATATACTTTTATTGATAACTTTGAATACAGTTGTAGAAAAAATGAAAATTATTCGAAATTAAAATTTTAGCCTTTAAAACCTATTCGGTGCACAGTATATATACTAGTAGTGTCTTTCAAAACATAGCGCGCGAGACACTACCGCGTCTCTTGATATGTTGTTATATTTTTCATAGGAAATATAGACAACTTTAGGGAATTTTTTTTAATTTAATTTTTTTAATTAAAAAAAACCCTCCAAATTAAAAAAATTCCCCTAAAGTTGTCTGAATTTCCTAACCAAAGATATAACAACATATTGACTTTACGTCAGATATTAAGTTTCGCATTGATTGACCACAATCAGTAATGACTTTACACTCGTGACTTAGGATGTTGATTAGAATGTTGACTTAAATGTTGACGAAATATTCTCTCATCCTATGAATTCACACATCGTAATGTCTAGAAATTTAATACAAAAAATTCCAAAGTTTTTCGTTTAGTTTTTGTGTTGTGCGAATCAAGTAAGGACAAATTTTATTTTAACCTTATTTTAACAGAGTTTTAAATAACAGTTGTCAAAACCGATCAGAATCGACGTCCTGATGTTGTTAAAGGAAAGCTAAAACCAACAGGGAGATACCGAATGCAGACGGCAACTGGAGAAAGTTCAAGTATTAAAGGCAAGAAAATGGTTAACATTGAAATCGGGAATACTCACTTTCAAACTGAAGTGGTCGTAGCTGATATTGTGGATGAAGTCATCCTGGAAATGGACTTCATGAGACCAATTGGATTCGTTTTTGATGTTGGGAAAGAAGTACTCACGTACGAAAATTTTGAGTTGCCACTCCAATTTAATGGTGAAGATTCAAATTGTATTCGTCGAATAATATTAGATCACAGAGAAAAGCTGCCGCCCAATCAGAAACAATCATTTAGATAAAATTGGAAAAAGGTTCTGGGTCACCTAGGTTATGGGTTGTGGAAGCAAACAAAGAAAATCAAAATCATAAGGAAGTTATTATAGGAAAAGCCTTAGTTAGATTACATGCTGACTACCAAATACCAGTAAGGGTTTTAAATCTGTAAGATACACAGAAAACAATTAAGAAAGGATTAATCATAAGGCAATGCGAAGAGGTAGCTTAAATAATACAATTCTAGCAGAAAAACATCAAAAAGTCGATCAACACAAAACAACAAAAGGCACAAATGGAACAACTTGTGCAGAAATGGACAGAAGGATTTTCAGAAGAGCAGAAGAAGGCAATATGTCAATTGCTTGAGCGGTACAAGTCGGTATTCTGCAGCTCACCTGAAGGAAATGGCAGAACCAATATGGTGAACATCGCATTGACACCGGAGCAGAAAATCCAATATACTAGGCGCCAAAACGATTACCATAAGCTAAAAGAGAGGAAGCAGAGAAATGAATATGATATGGAAGAAGCTGAACTAATTGAACCATAAGTTGAACCCTGTAGCTCACCTGTGGTGTTAGTTGGCAAAAAAGGAGTTTAAGATTTTGTGTTGACTACAGGAAACTAAACACAGTTACTAAGAAGGAAAGCTACCCATTGCCTAGGATTGATGATACACTGGATACATTATCGGGTTCAAGATTTTTTTCAAAACTAGATCTGCAGAGTGGTTACTGACAGGTGGAAGTTGTAGAAGAAGATCGGGAAAAAACGGTGTTCAGTGTAGGTAATAGACTATGGCAACTTAATGTCATGCCATTTGGGTTATGCAACGCGCCAGCAACTTTCGAGAGATTAATGGAATGGGTACTAAAAGGCTTGCACTGGAAAACATGCCTTGTATATTTGGATGACATCATAGTCATGGGCAAAAACTTTGATAACCACTTGAGGAACTTGGCGGAGGTACTGGAAAGGTTGGAAGCAGCAGATATAAAGTTAAGTCCCAAAAACTGTTCACTTTTTAAGGAAGAAGTAAAATATTTGAGACTCGAGGTTACGGCAATGGGAATTCATACAGATTCTGACAAGATTAAAGCAGTAGTGAACTGTCCAAGACAAAAGAACCTACATGAACTACGAAGCTTCCTTGGATTGTGCACACATTATTGTTATTATTTATTATTTATTTATTTATTTGTTCAATGCAGTTTCACATAAGGAATTCCTTTTTAAACCTAGGTTTATCGTGAACACAGTAATTAAGATTTCTAATATTCTTAATTCAGTGATTAATGATTATTGAAAAGAAATAGATTTAAATAATTTTGAAAATAAAGAATTATTGAAAAGTTTACAAAATCAATCTGGTGACATTAATGAACTGCTTTCTTTAATGAATAACAATTTGTGTTCAATAAAAACTTATTTATTATCACGTGCCATGACCAAACCCTCAACATGAGGAGAAATGAAGCAAGCATTTCCTCTTGAAATCATAAGTTGATTCAAGAATTCTGATGCTTGCATCAAGATTATTCCACAATCTAATACTCTCAACAAAGAAAGATGATCTAAATTGTGCAGAAAGGCAGTTGTTTGGAAGTTTCAGTAACTTATTTCGATAATATCTTGGAAAAATGAGAAGTTCATAAAGATAGTCTGGACATTTATATTTTATTAAATTATGCAAAAATAGACAAGTACGATATTTAAGATAATTTTCAAGAGAACTATTTAGAATTTGAAAAGAAAAAGTAGAAATTGAACAACATCTGTTTTGATTAATTATATATCTTGCGCAGTTATTAAATGTTACGTTTAGTATATCTCAACTTTTTCTTGAACAATTATGAAAAATATTTGAGCAATATAGTATTTTTGGTATTATTAAAGTTCTAACAAGTTTGAAAAGTAAATTGACAGGTGTAAAACTAACTGATTGATAAAGCATCCCTAAACAACTGTTAACTTCTCCACAAATTTTAATAACATGATCATCAAAGTGAGATCATAATTAAGAATTAAACCTAATGATTTTGTTTTTTCAATATAATTAATGACATTACCATCAAATAAAATGGAAGGAGGATTCAGGGATTCATTTTCTTTCCGTTAATAATCATAGCATGTGACTTTAATGGGTTAACAGAAACTTGATTCAAATTTGCCCAATCAGAAATAGAATAAAGGGACCCATTCATTTTATCAACACATAAATTAAATTGGTCAAATGGAAAAGAACAATAAATCTGGGAGTCATCCGCATAAAGATCGATATTGATGTCAGCACAATCAGGAAGGTCATTAATAAAAATAGTGAATAATAAAGCAGACAAAACGCCACCTTGGGGAGTACCAGAGCTAACCTCAACTTGATGTGATATAATATTATTAATAGAAACTTGTTGTTTGCGGTTTATTTATCTAACCGATTTAATAAAATTACAAGATCTGATTGAGAGTTTGAATTTATTTCTTATAGTGAATTCTTTTCTACCTGTTCGGTACATGTTCCAACACAGAATTAACGAAATTTCTATTCTTTTGTAAAAAAAGCAATACAAAAAAAACAAATTTATATAATTCAGAGTCGGAACTTGTACCAAATAAGTAGAAAAGAATTCACTATTAGTTTCAACACAAGAGACATATGATCAACAAGATCAAAAGCTTTTTTGAAGTCAAGGAAACAAATTATTGAAACTTTATTCTCTTCAAAAGCAAGGCAAAGAGCATGAATAACTTTAATCATTGCTGAACTAGTACTGAGTTCATTTCTAAACCCAGATTGAAAGTTATAGAGAAGAGAATTATTATCAACATAACTTTGAATTTGGTTTTTCAATACTTTTTCCAAAATTTTTGATATAATGATGGTAAAATGCTTATAGTGCAGTAACCAAACGTTTTCGGGTCTGAATTCTTTGAACCTTGACCGATTAACTTGAAATTTGCTGAATAGTTAAGGAATTACTAAAAAATCAAAGGTGACATAGCGATAATTTGCGTTTTTTCCCTGGGGGTAGGTGCAGGGTAGGAAGGGGGGAAAGGTGCCGGGTAGGAAGGGGGGTTTCCCCCCCAGGCCCGGCTTTTTGAAAGGGCCCGGACTCCGACCAAAATGAAAATATTATATAGGCAAAAAATAATTTTTAACCAAAACTAAAGTATATGTGAATTTGATCTTTCACTAAATTCTTATCACTAATAAAATACACGATGATTTAATTAATTTGGCTTCAGTTTAAATAAGAAGTATTTCTTTTCAAGGATGGGTCATATTATATAAAGATGTCTTAATACCGTGCATATGTGATTAGTGATAACAAATGTAAGGAAACGATAAAAAGTGGTCAATTTTGCATAGGCCGATTTTAAAAAAATTAACAGTAACCAAAAAATCAAATATTGAGACGAAATTTAAATTAATTGTTTTATGGAGGATCTGAAAAGAATCAATCCTGTTTTGACCGCTTGTATTGGCAAATGGCAACTGGTTTTGAGCACAATCCATGACAAATATTTATTTCTCTCTCACAAAAACAAAACAATTAACACAAACCATTCGCGCTTTGAATTTCTAATATGGAGAATATATGACACGACTTAGTAAATGTTTTCCAAATTTAAACTTTAGTCTCAGCTTCCTTAGCAACAAAAGTTAATTCTGTTTGTAAATTAGAATCCCCGATTCCTTTAATTTGTACAACGCAAGTAGAAAACCAACCAAAGCATATTGGGTTTCGCAATGGTTTTGATATTGGTAGTTAGTTTAGAAGATAAAATAAAAAAGTCACAAATTACTGAAAATTTGATTCGTCGAGGGCATATGTTAATGCCTACATTGTGTGTCTGTGAACGTAAACCATTTTCTAAGTTGTTCCTTTTCAAAATTTTACCAAAAGGAGAAAAAATTGAACGAGATTGGTTAGTTGTGAGCTCCAATAAAGATGCCTTTTATTGCCTACCGTGTCTATTATTTAGCACGAATATTAAGTAAAATTGTTCTTATTTCTGTCGTCCTCAAGGATATCCTTAGGTTAAATTGTACGACAGATTACCGGTTTACAATTATTTGGCGATCAAATGGAAGGCCAAGCAAAAATAATGAGGCACATTTTAAAAAGAATTTTGGGTACTATTTTGTTTTGAGGTGAAAGGAGCATGGCTTTGAGCGGCGACAACCATCTGATTGATGAATCTAATATCGGTAGCTTCTTGGGAATTTTGGAGATTATTAGTCCATGTGATCCTTTGCTACGTTATCAGTTAGAAAAAATAAGAATTTCCAAGCAAGCTTAGTATCGTTAACAAGTCCATTATTTATCATCGAAAATCCAAAATGAACTCATTCAATTATGTGCAAGCCATTTAGAACTAGTAATTCAAGCTGAATGAAGCACAAGGGTATGCTAACGCAAGCAACATGAAAAGTGAAAACAAGAGTAAAAAAGAGAGATTTGTAGAGAAAACCTATATTCTGTGTATTCCCCATGTGAAGCTCACAGTCTCAATCTCTGTTGAGTTGATTCTGCCGAATGATGTTCAAATTAGGTTACATTTGTTAGAATAATTTAATAAATGCTATAACTTATTTAGCGGCAGCCCTCAACGATGAGCAATTTTAAAGAAAGGTATTCCGCAGTCACCACATAAGCTTTCTAACAGGCCGACATCAGCTAGAATTGATGCTGTTAGATCTTTTGCAAAACGTATTTCAGTACTAAAAATATGGCTGAAAATCTTAAAGTTCTTAATTTAACAGCTGATACTTATCTAGACATCAACGGAACTAAAAAAGTACATGAATAAATTTACCTGAAGAATTATACCATCAATATGACTTAAAATTTGGCTCGCGGAACTGCAGATTCTAAGAAATCAATGTGAAGTCATCTTGAAGGAAAGTAAATGGTGACAAATGGTTTAAATATTTTTTCTTCTTTGTCAATGAGTACAAAAATAAAACGGTACAGAACCGATTCTGGAAATGGAAATGAAGATCCTGAAAACATCCGCATTTATGACCTAGAAACGGAAATCAAAAGAAACACTATTTTAGTTATTGCAGATTTAGTAATACCAATCGTAATGTTTAAATTCGAATGAAAGAGGAGGAAATAATAACCATGGACGTACATAGCAATTCGTTGCAATATCCAAGGTAGATATTTCAGAAGAGTTGGCAAATGAGGTAATTCATCTCAAACACGTATATGCGGAACATTTCGAAGAAAATCTTTCGCTCTAGATTTATTGAATGCAATTGCCATTAAAAATATTTATACTATTTTTCCAGCGCCATTGACGAACGTTCCTCTAGAATATTATCACGAATCAAAAATGTCGACAGATCCTGTCTCTTTCAAGAGTGTGTCTTGCGATTGTACTAAGAATCAAAATTAGCGAGGCAGTTAATTTTCAGTGACATTATACATGTTTTTGTATCAACCAAAGCGTTGAAAGCTCAATTGTTATAAAAAAGTAAGAACAACTCACAAAATTCGCTTTTGACATACGAATTCACGTAAGATATCACATATACCACTGACAATAGCATTGAAAATAATGAGATATCACTAGCCAAGGTGATTGCTTAGGGGTGCCGACGGATGAACTCTATTCAACCAACGGTAGCACCCTCAATCTTAGCTATGAAGTATTCCTTGACGATAGTACGTTTTTGCTGCATCGAAGAATCGAGCCTTCATATAACTCTATGTGTGGACTATTCATTGAGGAAGACAGCGTAGCTGGATTATTAGCAAACTCATTTTTGTTTTGTCTTTGCATGTTTTTAAATCAAATTTGCTATTTATCTCTTATTTCATTTTTATTTTCTCTATCCTATCACGATGAATTCGCCTGTCAAATTTAACATTCTTATAAAATTGTTTTTTAATATTATCTCCGAAAAATGATTACTTTTAGAACTGTTTAGAGTCCGCAAAATTGTATTGTAGCGGCCTAGTACTTAAAGTCGTTATGACAACACTTTAGCGGATTCAAAATTTGTTTTCATTTTATAGGGAACGTGCGTATCTGATTGTAACGCGCCAAGTGTTGAGTATACAAACTTTTGGCTCTATTTGAAGTTAGTTTGACGTTTGTCGTTTTACATATATTAAATCAAATCGTACTTTTTCTTTAATATTACTAAAAATCTCCGTTTCTGCTGCGTAAACTTTAATAAATATTTATCTATTTATGTATATTGTATAAAATGTCGCATAATTAGTGCCTAATTAACTTTATTTTCTTTTTAATATTTTCACAAACAACAAAACAATCGAATAATTTGAACGGAATACTAGATCATCAAATTTATTTAACGTGTAATTGGTTGAAAAAAAGAACCAATACTTACAGACCCTAACACTTAAAGCGCGACGGTCGATAGCAATGCACGGTCCCTGGGATCGTGCGTATCTGATTGTTACGCGCCAAGTGTTGAGTATACTAACTTTTGGTTCTATTTGAAATTAGTTTGACGTTTGTCGTTTTACATATATTAAATCAAATCGTACTTTTTCTTTAATATTATTAAAAATCTCCGTTCCTGTTGCGTAAACTTTAATAAATATTTATGTATATTGTATAAAATGTCGCATAATTAGTGCCTAATTTACTTTATTTTCATTTTAATATTTTCACAAACAACAAAATAATCGAATAATTTGAAAGGAATACTAGATCATAAAATTTGTTTAACGTGTAATTGGTTGAAAAAAAGAACCAATACTTACAGACTCTAACACTTAAAGCGCGACGGTCGAAACAAATAGCAATGCACGGTCCCTATAATCACAATTGCGTTGATAAGTTTTGTTCAAAAATCAAACTTTTAGGTACGCAAGAATACAAATTTAGCAATAAATTAGAAAAAAAAAGCCTAAGAACTAATACAAAAAAACGTTGTATGCAACACGTACGCAAATGGCTTTAGCAGACTCATCTTCATACTACAGACTCGGCTAGTGCCTCGTCCGGAAACATTATGATTCGTCCGCTAAAACCATATTTTGCGTACTTGTTACATAAACTACTATTAAACAAATACAAGTTACAACTTTAATTTTTGTGATATTATAATTTAATTGGTTAATAAAATAACATAAATGTAAGGAGGGTCCGCATTTCATTTCCCCCCCGGGCCCCGTTTTTCTCTCTACGGCCCAGGGTAGGTACCACTTCTTCTCGGGGGTGGAAGTTTTTTTACTTAAAATAACCCCGATAATAGATAAAGAGACGATATTTTGAGTTATTCCCAATTGAAAACTTGCATTTTTCGATCAAATAAGCATTTTTTTCACGGTTTTTCACAAATAACTCAAAAACTTAGTGTTCTATCAAAAAAGTTAAAATGAACAAAAATCAAGTTTAAAACGAAAAAGAGATTGGTGTTGGTATGAGTTTTGTAAGCCCAAAGCGAAGAAAGTTATAGCTCATTGAAGAAAATTATATTTTTTTAACAACTTGATTCGAAGCATTCAACGTTAAAAATATGGAGGGGCTGAAATCTCAAGCTCTGAGATATCAAGACTGCGGTTTTGGTTAGGGATTTTGATATAGTTTTCGGCATAAAACTTTTATGAGGACATTGTTTTTAGTTTTGGGCAGCGATGTATATCAAACATAAAACTATTTGTAAAAATACAAGTATTTTTTAAAATGCAATATTTAAAAATATACTTTTTACTGTTTATTTTTAATTTTATTTATTAATAATAATATACTTCCTTATAGTAACAATTTTATTTTATTTTTAATTTACAGAATATCGATTTCGACTTACGTCATCCTCAGTTCTTAAATTATTATTGATAAATTGTTATTATTGATAAATATAAATAAATTGTTCTTAAATTATTATTAATAATAATTTAAGAACTGAGGATGACGTAAGTCGAAATCGATATTCTGTAAATTAAAAATAAAATAAAATTGTTACTATAAGGAAGTATATTATTATTAATAAATAAAATTAAAAATAAACAGTAAAAAGTATATTTTTAAATATTGCATTTTAAAAAATACTTGTATTTTTACAAATAGTTTTATGTTTGATATACATCGCTGCCCAAAACTAAAAACAATGTCCTCATAAAAGTTTTATGCCGAAAACTATATCAAAATCCCTAACCAAAACCGCAGTCTTGATATCTCAGAGCTTGAGATTTCAGCCCCTCCATATTTTTAACGTTGAATGCTTCGAATCAAGTTGTTAAAAAAATATAATTTTCTTCAATGAGCTATAACTTTCTTCGCTTTGGGCTTACAAAACTCATACCAACACCAATCTCTTTTTCGTTTTAAACTTGATTTTTGTTCATTTTAACTTTTTTGATAGAACACTAAGTTTTTGAGTTATTTGTGAAAAACCGTGAAAAAAATGCTTATTTGATCGAAAAATGCAAGTTTTCAATTGCGAATAACTCAAAATATCGTCTCTTTATCTATTATCGGGGTTATTTTAAGTAAAAAAACTTCCACCCCCGAGAAGAAGTGGTACCTACCCTGGGCCGTAGAGAGAAAAACGGGGCCCGGGGGGGAAATGAAATGCGGACCCTCCTTACATTTATGTTATTTTATTAACCAATTAAATTATAATATCACAAAAATTAAAGTTGTAACTTGTATTTGTTTAATAGTAGTTTATGTAACAAGTACGCAAAATATGGTTTTAGCGGACGAATCATAATGTTTCCGGACGAGGCACTAGCCGAGTCTGTAGTATGAAGATGAGTCTGCTAAAGCCATTTGCGTACGTGTTGCATACAAAGTTTTTTTGTATTAGTTCTTAGGATTTTTTTTTTCTAATTTATTGCTAAATTTGTATTCTTGCGTACCTAAAAGTTTGATTTTTGAACAAAACTTATCAAAGCAATTGTGATTATAGGGACCGTGCATTGCTATTTGATTCGACCGTCGCGCTTTAAGTGTTAGAGTCTGTAAGTATTGGTTCTTTTTTTCAACCAATTACACGTTAAACAAATTTTATGATCTAGTATTCCTTTCAAATTATTCGATTATTTTGTTGTTTGTGAAAATATTAAAATGAAAATAAAGTAAATTAGGCACTAATTATGCGACATTTTATACAATATACATATTTGAATTTCGACAGATTATGTGTTTGAGTTAGTTCACAATAGTGGAATTTTCTAATAAAACCACAATAATTCAATAAACATATTTTTTAATATGGTAATAAATTCTAGACGATTCGATTTACACTAAGTTTACACCAGTATCTAATAGGTACATACTATACTTATTAGGTCGACTATGGTCGATGTAATGGTGCTATTACACACAAATTAAATTCAGTTGCTATCATCAACTTTTCAGATCAAAAGAAAGAAAAGATCAAAAACTGCAAGAAAGTACAAAAAACTTATCGAAGTAATAATAATTTTTAAACAACAATTTCTTAAAAAATCATTAGTTATTTAGTATTAATATTATATTATATAATCGATTATATCTAAATTAGTGGTATATAAATTGTAAATAAATTATATACTGTAAAAGCAAATGAAATGTCAAAATGGCGACACCACATTATAGAGCAATTGTTGTAGCTTGTACAATAAGAAAATACGCTAAGATTTGAAAAAAAAAATGTGAATCGAAAATACGTAAAGAAAACGTAAAATTTTTACATTAAAGTCTTGAAAATATGTATTCAATCATTTTATACCTAATATAATATAATTTTTATTATGATTTTAATATGAAAATCAATTAATGTGATAATCGGTTTTGAACCGGTTGAATTTGCAGATGAAATTATCTGACGATTTTCTAGCAGTAATTGGTAAACCAAATAATTTTTCAAAAAGTCAGTTGCTATCAGCTAACTTTTCTTGCAGTTTTTATATCTATCTCGCGCATGCTATCCCTCTTTTTCTCATACAAAATATTTTTCATCAACTTTTCAGATTATGGTAACTGCAAAATTGATTATGGCAGCTGAATTTAATTTGTGTGTAATAGCACCATTATGGCAACTGACTATGGCTGATAGCAATTGACTTTTTGGAAAATTATTTGGTTTACTAATTAACTGCTAGAAAATTTTCAGATGATTTCATCTGCAAATACAACCGGTTTAAAACCAATTATCAAATTAATTGATTTTTATATTAAAATCATAATAATAATTATGTTATATTGAGTATAAAATGAATAAATACATATTTTCAAGCTTTTAATGTCAAAATTTTAGGTTTTCCTTACGTATTTTCGATTTACATTTTTTTTTAAATCTTAGCGCATTTTCTTATTGTACAAGCTACAACAATTGCTCTATAATGTGTTGTCGCCATTTTGACGTTTGATCTGCTTTTACAGTATACAATTTATTTACAATTTATATACCACTAATTTAGATATGATTGATTATATAACATAATATCAATACCAAAAAAATAATGATTTTTGTAGAAATTGTTGTTTAAAAATTAATATTACTTTGTAAAATTGTTTGTATTTTCTTGCAGTTTTTGATGTTTTCGCCATCTACAGTCTAAAATAATAAATACTATCATCTGAAAAGTTGATGGTAGCAACTGAATTTAGTTTGTGTGTAATAGCACCCTAAACAGTTATCAAAAAAGTACGTACCAAATATTTGGTAGGATGATTTGCTACGTATCAAATTAGGTACGTAGCAAATAGGTATTATTTTTACGGTGTTAACACTAAAATTTGGTATGACATTTAAAAAAAAAATAAATCAACTTGTTTTATAAATTTATATTTATGTTTCATGTGATTTTTGTTGCTGAAATTAAATTAAAGAATTTTAGCAAGAATATAATAAATGTTTACAGTTTTTTATAAAAAATATATTTGGAAGTTCTTTTTTTCTAACCAAAAAACTAACAATGAAAAAGACGCGCTAAAATTAATATGTCATACCTAATTAATAAGAGTTTACATCATCGTATCAAATTTAAAAAGTATGATGGTGAAAATGGCTAGCAAATTTGATACGTAGCAAATTAGATACTGGTGTAAACTTAGTATTAGTTGCGTAATACAAAATTAATTTTTTCACGACTCGTCTCTACAAATCGTCTCGACAATCGACTCGACAATCGCAATAAGGGTGATTGTTTATTCTAAATCAAAGTTAGGATTTTGCATAAATTTTGAAATGAAAATATCTTGAACAAGTAACCTTTGACAAAATATTTATTTTTTTCAAAATACTTGTATAACTATGACAACAAATAATAACAATAATTTTAATTGGATAATGAAATTTTGAATTTAAAGGTTGCTTTGATAAAAATTTCTGTTTTTATAGAATTTAAACAACAACAAATGTTTTTTACTTTTTTGGACGTAACTATGACAACAAAATATATATGGTTAAAAAGTGACACTTTACGGCCGCAAATCGCAGTAATAAAGTACCACTTTAATATGTAGACGAATAAAAAAAACTAATGGAAAATAACCTTAAGGATAGAACTTATTAAAAAAAAGGATAAAATTCAATTAATCTTTGACCCTAGCGCCCCATCATTAAAATAATTTTTTTAATATTTTAATATTAAAACTGATTTAAAAAAATTGAATTAATTTTTTATCTAAAAATTAGCTTATCACCTATCAAACAAACAAAATTTTGTTGAAATCGGTATAGCCATTCTTGAGCAATTTAATTTTAAGGTTACTTCGGAATTCGGATTGGAAAAAAATTTTCATTTTTCATGCAATTTCCATGCTCAAACTATGCACTTTAAAGGTTGTAAGTTGTATATTTTATTTTGTCCGTACTATACTTATTATATGCCAAGTTTCAGGAAAATAAAAAATGATCAAGTACAAATTTCGACTTTTTCACCTGTGTAGATCACGTTTGTCATCTACAAGATAATTTTTTTTACTTGCGAAGACAACGTTTTTTATTTATATCAAAAATTTGTTTTCGAGAAGAACTATTTTCAGGGAATATTATATACACGGAAGCCTTGGCGAGCGAATAATATTCGCATTCGTCCGACTTTTTTTTAAATGACTTCAGATGTTGAGTAATTAAAAATTTCCCATAGTAATGTTACATAAAATTTCCTAATTAAAATTTTGGGATATTTTCTATAATCGTACCTGCATTATACATAGAACTGTGGTAAACACTGGAAGTAAAATATGTATAGCTCCTTAACATGTTTAAAATATAACGATATTTTTTTGTCAAACGTAACGTTCACATTGGTATCTTGGATAAACTCTTAATAAATTTTAGAACAAAAACGACTAAATAGAAACGAAAAACAAATTCGGTGAATAAATGCATCAAATTGAAAGTTGTCAATGTATGAACTCGTTAAAGGGCATGCGTCATATCCGCAATACATTGCAATTGATTATAAATTAAGAATTTGTGAATGGAATGAGTTAAAACGTGTGTTTTCAATTAGGGCGATATTTTTAAATTATATGATTTTAAAATTATTACAGCCATTATGAATCGTTAATCGTAACAATATACAAATTTGATAAAATTTTATTTTCATCACATTAACAGTAATATTTCTAAAAAAACATTAGGATTATAACTTTTTTGGCAAAACCACCCTCTTAGTACGACCCCCACCCCCAATACGAATATAAAAAAAAATATAGCCTACTTTTCATTTTATGAAAACAAAAACTTTAGTTTTACCCCATTTCTCGTTTAAAACGCACATGTTTTTTGTAAGTGTCGTGAAAATGTGCTGTTTTCGGTGACCCGGTATCCATTTGGCCCCATTCGAATAATTTAATTTAATTAAAGGGGTTAAGGATTAAAAAAAGTTGTAAAAATTGTGTATGGTTATACTAATCAAAACTTAACAATTTTTATTGGTGTTTGTTGTCAAAAATTGGAAAACCGAAAATTTTTTCAGCATACGTAAAATTGTTGTGTAAGAATATTTTTAGTTCCCAAATAAAAAAATTTTAAAAATGGGTAAAGTTGTAAAAAGTTATGTGACAATGTTGATACAGTTAAAAAAAATTATGTTTTAAGCTATGTGAATTGAATTAATAACACATATGATATAAAGGATGTATTAAAATAAGTCGTTATAAATATTTTTTTTGTAAATTAAAATCTGCAGGATTCATTGAATGATATTATTATTGTGAAGTTGTCGATGGTCGTCAAATTCAAAATCCACAAGACATTTTGTTGTTCTGGTGTACATACGGAATATTTAATCAATATTAATGTTTAATTTAAATTTGTATTTCTGCCACATAAACATATAGTTTAGAATTGTTGTAATTAAATCAAAGTTTATGCGACAAGTTATGTAAAAACATATTGTTATGTGGTAAATCTATTAGTGTTAAGATAGGGAAGAAATGGAAATTATCAGATTTATTTTGAATCGATGAAAAAGTTTGTTCCCTATTTTTTCGATATATTTCTAATCAACATTCTCATAGAAATGGAAATCTAATGTTGTTGGAAATGAATTAAAGTTGAGACAGAAATGACTGCAGCTCAGAAATTATGAGTTGGAACCATTTTCCAAGCTAAAAAATTGCCTAAGAAAACAAAGTTTGGCAATATCATATAAACAAAACTTCTGGAGGCAACTAAATTTACATATCTCTTATGTTTCTCTTTATTATTTTATTAAAATTTTGAAGTTAAATCAAATTTATTTCGATTTTTCCCTTAGTTTTTTCCAATTTCTTTCGTTAAAAGTTCTAAACAAACTGACTTAAGTTCTACCGCATAGGAATATAGTTAATCTTATCAAATTAGAGATGGTTCAATTCAAACTGAATCAGATATTTAATTTTTAATAGACAAAATAGTAAAAAACAAAATTATAACCATTCCTCTGTGAAACACACTAATTGTGATTTTAAACGGAAAAACACAATAATTCTGCCTCTCATATTTTGGTTGGTCACGCTCGCTCAAACTATTTTGGTTGTGCTGTTATTTCGTTTCGTTATTTCTAAAATCGTTTTCTAAAAGTTAAGATAAAGCGATGACCACAGATAGCAATAAATTGAAATATTGAATGGATGTGTATTTACACTTTTTTTTCAGAACTGAACGTCTGAACGTAACATCTAGTAATGTATCAGGGTTTAAATCTATCTTCTTAAGACCTGTTGTACACATTAGTAAAGAGTATAAGCACTCTCTCTTTTCGTGGATAGCGTCAAGAAAAGACATTTGTGATTCATCCTTGTCCCTTGGAAAGGTTTCTAGAGGGTGTTTTTATATTTCCTTAGAAAAGAATGCATTATTAATGAGCATTATTAATGATAAGATTTGCATTGAATAGTCTACTTCATTACGAATGCCAAGTATTTCATTTTTAGATGTATAGCATAGGACAATGTTGAAATTTTCGTTATTTGCCTTATCAACAAACTGATTTGTTAACCATTTTATCGCAATTCAAAAACTAGAAAATATGCTTTGCTCTCTCTTTTTTTTCTGGCATTTACTAGTGGAAAGATTTGGTTTTCTACGCAATAGGCGCAATTCAGTCATCTCATTCCATCACTAATTGACTTCGGGTTTGACAACACACTGCAGAAAGATGATAAATGATGTCATAAACCCCTCGTTGTCTCTGTCTCCCTTTGGAATACTCTTTTTCTTCTTTGTGTTGGGATCTTTCACGTAACCATCTTTTGACAACAAGAAGTTAAGGGATTTTTCTATACTGATATACTGATATTTGAAAAATTTACATTGAACATAAATATTTCGTATGACCTTGGCATTTCTCGACAGATCGATGCTTAACGAACTTAAATGAACAATCAAAGTCTGTATTTTGTGCTATTCGTTCCGAAAATAAACTCGAAAACTATTCTACTTATGTCAAGAAATTTAGTTATATTTGTTTAGCGTGCAAAAGGCCAAAAAGAAGATAGGCTCTGTCACCGAATTATAAGTGGGCCAACCAACTTAATAAGAGAAATTATTAGGAGTGCCATTTGCGTACTTTTTTGTTTATAAGTCGATTACTTTCAATGATAATAAGTTTTTACTTTGAATGTAGCATCATGTTGATAGTTTCCAAGTGTATACGTAGGAACAAGAGCTCGATCACTGAATACTGAAAGTGTGTTAAAAAAAGCATCAGGTATCTTAAGATAATCATTTACATACATTTTAGTACCGAATTTGTATGGCAAAAATATAATTGAAAACATTTATTTCATTTCGAGGTGCATTTCTAAAAGCCGCCAACCGCAGCTAACTCCAATTAATACAAAACGTTGAAAAAACTAGATAATTACAGATAAAATGTTTTTATAATTCGATTTAAAAACAAAATTTGCCAAACGTATGTTATAAGTAACATCCCAAGCTGAAATGTGTTAGGGCTCAAATAGAGCACCGATTAGGTTTGGCTTGTTTGATTGTACCTAGATCATGAGTGTAACGCTTTTGCCCAATCATGCCTTGATTGGGATAGTCGGATCAGGCCCTGATTAAGTTCGCCATATAAAATTAAATAGGTTAAACCCTAGTAAGGTATTTTGTATCCGACCCTGACAGGGTTGCATTGATTTAAATCATTTGATTTAAATCAGTGATTTACATCAGTGATTTAAATAAGATTTTTTTTTTTAAAAATCGTTGATTTAAATCAATTGAAGAAATGTTTAAAATTTTAAAACAAATTCAAAAAAGTGGAAATAAAATTGACGTAAATGCTGAATGTTCAAAATGTTGAAAAATAATGCACAGATTTTCAGTCTGAATCTTTTTATAACTGTGATGTTCTGTGAATAAATTAAATCGAACAATTTTACTACCAATACGAAATGCAATAGACAATCTTAATCTAATCTAAATGTTATCTACATATTATCATATCCGAGAAACTTGCCGAGGAAGGAAAACATTCCTGGAGAAACTGCGTTTCCAAACTATAATACTTTTTTACTACCTTATATAGTGGCTCAAAGCTATCCATTTCTTCAGGTTCGTAAAGTTCCTCGAAACTTTACATTCCTCACGCGTCGCTAGAACAACAATCAGTATTTCAGTGTAAAAATAGAGGACCCACAGACATATATTTATCTGTGTAGAAACTTCCTTTATTTCTAACTCACCTTCCTCCTTAAATTAATATCACCAAACCTAATGATTTGTATAAAGTCGTGAACGTAGCTCTGAAAGCTTCAATACAATTCTGAAGATATTAGAATGTAAAAATTGTAATAAAATGCTTTTTGATATCAAAGGAAAACCGTACAGTTAAATTGGCATTTCAAAACTGGTTACTAGATTTGACATTTAAGGGATATAAGTAATAGGATCACTTCTTCACAAATTTTATAATTTAAAATAATTGTATTATAAAAATCAAAATATCCGATTTAAATCAAAATAATCGATTTAAATCAAATAAATCTGATTTTTTATTTCATTTTATTTATTTCATTTTATTTTATTTTATTTTTAAAAAAATCGGATTTTTATGCAACCCTGGACCCTGATAAGATTACCTAACTATGAATGAAATACGAAAAACCAAATCAGGATATATTCAAATGAATTTAGTTCTAATAGGCTATTATAATTCAGGCCCACATCATATTTTCTTAATAGGGCTTGTCCTTTCTGGCACTAATCACGCCCTGACTGTATTCAGGCTTTTCTAAATAAGTTCTGCTCGGGATGTTATACTGAAATAATATTTAACTATAAAATGTTAGTGCAAATGGCCATACCATAGCCAAATGCCAGGACTGCTTACCATTGAAAGCGGCCTGATAGTATTATCATATGCTTGCTAGAACTCTGATATTATCGGGTGATAGCATCTGGGCATATGTGTTGAGTGCCGTAGTTTATGATTGGGAGTATTAAACTATGCAATGCAATGTTTATACAATGTTCATGCAATACAATGTTCATGCAATATTGCCGGGGTTCACTTTGAGCTTCCGATCTTATCGTATTTACTCTGCCATCAACATTTTCTCGTTTGTCTACATAGATTCGAACCAACAGCGGTGAATAGATATAACGTGTATGCCATCGATCTATAGAATATTTACGTTTATGCGTGGCAATTGCAAAGCAGTGACTCTCGTGTAGATAAAACCGTCAATATAGCACTGGACGAGATTCAATCAATCCTAACACGGGACTTCAGTGTAGTTCTTGGTGACTTTAATGAGAAAGTCTGTATAGAAATATATTTAATCCAAATATGTTACACCCAAATATTTATCATTTGAAATTGAATGATAACGCCGCATGATGGAGTTTGTCAACTAACAATGTCAAATATCTTAAGGACTGCTTAACCTTTTTTTTCACACATACCTGTTCATAACAGACATGAGTTCTATCAAATGAAAATGGTCGGAATCTTTTAGATAAGGTGCTATTATCAGAATTTTTCTTTACGAGCTTTATGGATGCGAGGACTTAAAAATACACGAGTCGGCAGAGCCGTAGAGAGAAAAACGGGGCCTGGGGAGAGATGAAATACGGGCCCTAAAATTAAAATGTTGTATTTGTTTAAAAACAATTTTATAAGAATGTTAAATATAGACAGGCGAATTCATCGTGATAGGATAGAGAAAATAAAAATAAAATAAGAGATAAATAGCAAATTTGATTTAAAAATTTGCAAAGTCAAAACAAAAATGAGTTTGCTAATAATCCAGCTACGCAGTCTTCTTCAATGAATAGTCCACACATAGAGTTATATGAAGGCTCTATTCTTCGAGCAAGCAAATAACTTACTAACGTCAAGGAATACTTCATAGCTAAGATTGAGGGTGCTACCTTTGGTTGATTAGAGTTCATCCGCCAGCACTCCTAAGCTATCACCTTGGCTAGTGGTATCTCATATTTTCACTGCTATTGCCAGTGGTATATGTGATATCTCACGTGAATTCGTATGTCAAAAGCGAATTTTGTGAGTTGTTCTTACTTTTTCTACAACAATTGCGCTTTCAACGCTTTGGTTGATACAAAAACATGTATAATGTCACTGAAAATTAACTGCCTCCCTAATTTTGATTCTTAGTGCAGACACGCTCTTGAGAGAAACAGGATCTGTCGAAATTTTTGATTCGTGATAATACTCTAAAGGAACGTTCGGCAATGGCGCTGAAAAAATAGTATCAATATTTTTAATGCCAATTGCATTCAATAAATCTAGAGCGAAAGATTTTCTTCGAAATGTTCAACATATACGTGTTTGAGGTGAATTACCTCATTTGCCAACTCTTCTGAAATATTTGCCTTGAATATTGCAACGAATTGCTATGTACATTGTACATGCAGTTATTATTTCCTCCTCTTTCATTCGAATTTAAACATTACGCTTGGTATTACTAAATCTGCAATAACTAAAATCGTGTTTCTTTTGAATTCTGTTTCTTGGTCATAAATGCGGATGTTTTCAGGATCTTCATTTCTAGAAACGGTTCTGAACCGTTTTATTTTTATACTTATTGACAAAGAAGAAAAAATATTTAAACTATTTGTCACCATTTACTTTCCTTCAATATGACTTCACATTGATTTCTTAGAATCTGCAGTTCTGCGAGCCAGATTTTAAGTTATATTGATGGCATTAATCTTCAGGTAAATTTACTCATGTACTTTTTTAATTCCGTTGATGTCTAGATAAGTTTCGGCTGTTAAATTAAGACCTTTTGCAAAAGATCTAACAGTACAACTCTAGCTGATGTCGGCCTGTTAGAAAGCTTATGTGGTGACTGCGGAATACATTTCTTTAAAATCGCTCATCGTTGAGGGCACATAATTGAATGAGCTCATTTTGGATTTCCGATGATAAATAATGGACTTGTTAACGATAATAAGCTTGCTTGAAAGTTCTTACTTTTTCTAACTGATCTTTAGCAAAACGTAACAAAGGATCACAGTGACTAATAACCTCCAGAAGCTACCGATATTAGGTTCATCAATCAGATTGCTGTCGCCGCTCAAAGCCATGCTCCTTTCACCTAAAAAAAAATGATACCCAAAATTCTTTTTAAAATGTGCCTCATTATTTTTGCTTGGTCTTCCATTTGATCGCCAAATAATTGTAAACCGGTAGTCTGTCGTATAATTTAACTTAAGAATATCCTTGAGAACGACAGAAATAAGAACAATTTTACTTAATATTCGTGCTAAAAAATAGACACGGTAGGCAATAAAAGGCGTCTTTATTGGAGCTCACAATTAACCAATCTCATTCAATTTTTTCTCCTTTTGGTGAAAATTTTGAAAAGGAAAGACTTAGAAAATGGTTTACGATCACAGACACACAATGTAGGCATTTACATATACTAACTACCAATATCAAAACCATTGCGAAACCCAATATGCTTTGATTGGTTTTCGCGGGCGCTAAAGTACATAATGCCCGGAAATTTTCATAATAATAATAATTTTATAAAATTTAAATAAAAAAAATATTGAACAAAATTTATTGCTTTGTACATTTTCTACAATTTATCTACAAACATGAAGAATAGTTACAAACATTAATAGAACTAACGATATGTGCCTTGGTGCACCAGATTTATCTGACAATTTATTGTTATTATTCTGGTTTACCTATGTTAAATACACAATTTTTGAATTTTCCTGAGAAAGAAGTTGGACCAACTGTGAAATTTCGCGACTCGATTGCTGATGTGCATGCGGAATTTTGCTCCATTTCAACATTAATTAACATATTTTCTTTTTCGGTAACAGAGCTAGCTATCATTTTTGCTATTCTGTTTTTCGAGGTGATGCTTTCCTCTATATAACCCTCCGCTACGCTAGTACTCTTCCACTTTCCGTGTAGCTTGAGGGTTTCAAAGGAAGCACCACCCTCGATAAGAAGTGTGGACGAAGTCCGACGTAGGCAATGTCCTGTATATTCCTTGGCGTTTTCTAAATTTAGGAATTTTGCTATGATTGAGGGAACACTTCCTAGTGTATTTTTACCCGCAGGCATGGCTATGCATTTACCATTTCGGTATGTGAGAAAAAATCTGCGTTCCTTAATTCCTTTTGGCCTTAATGCAAGGTACTGTCTAACCAAATTTAAGGCATCTGTTTGGTCTCCTTCGATTATAGTAAAACTTTTTGGTGTAGCAGTTTTAGTTTGTGGTACTTTGATTAGTATAACAGGTCCTTTATCTTCAATATCATCAATGGTCATTTTTACCATCTCATCCCGTCTTAGGCCGCCAAAAACTCCCATTACAAGTACCACTTTATGCAGCAGGAAGGTCTCATTCGGCGCCTTTCTGATAAAAGTTAAAACTTGTCCACCTTCTAAAACTTTTGACCAAAGGCTATTTGGGGTATATTTTTCAGACTAAAATACAGTAAAAATAATTAAAAACTGTTATTATCAATGAGCAAAAAGATTACATACCAATTCCTGAAAGTAAGCCATCATTATTGTTTCAGTAACCACGTTAATTTGGTTTTTTACTTTCCATTGCAGAAAATTTTCATACTCCTTATCATACAGTGCTTTAGACTTTGCCGGTAATAAGTTTTCTTTAGCTTTTTCAGCATTTCTTACAATATTTTCTGGAATTTCCATATTTTCGTTCATAGAAATGAAATGACGTTTATAATAAACAACCGTCAAACCTATTGCATGGCAACCGATCAAAGCACACTAAATACTAAAAAATGGCCAAAATTGTTAAAAAAAAGTAGGAAATAAGCTATTTTAATTTTAAAATTGATGAAAAATAAAGTCTTGTATGCACCACGGACGTTACTAGACTATAATGCCCATCAGGCGAAACCTAGCCCTCGGGCCGGAGGCCCTCGGGCTAGATGCTTTCGCCTTCCGGGCATTATAGTCTACATAACGCCCTTGGTGCATAAATAACTATTTAAATCGTCCTATGCAAAATTGACCGCTTTTTATCGTTTCCTCACATTTGTAATCACATATGTACGGTATTAAGGCATCTTTATATTATTGAACCATCCTTGAAAAGAAATACTTATTTAAACTGAAGCCATTTTGGTCGGAGGCCGGGCCCTTTTAAAAACCGGGCCCGGAGAGAACCCCTCCTCTTGTCGGGCCTGCGAGTCGGTGATGCTCACTTTTATGTAAATACTAAATATAATTTCGGATTGGTTTTTGTGAACAATTAAGCTTAAGTACATATTGGAAATCACTTGAATTTTGCAATTCGAAATAACTTTTCATTTTCTCTAAAATTCCTTTAGAAAAAATTTTGTTGTGTTTCGTGTCAAGATTCGAACTACATTCATCAGAGACACATCGTTCAAATCTTGTGTGTCTTACACAACTTAGCCAAAGCGGCGATGACGAAACATATTTTAATTTTGATGTTCAGATAATTTCTAAATTGAAACTTCATCATTTTTTTTTTTTTTTTTTTTTTTGATATTTACCTAAGTTGAATTTTTCATCTATGATTACATATTGAAAATTGTATTTCTTTGGTATTTTTTGTATTAAATTTCTAGATATTACGATGTGTGAATTCATAGGATGAGAGAATATTTCGAGATTAGAAGAGATTAGATACTCTAGATATGTAGAATTTCAAACTTAGGGTAAGGGCTACTATAGATTTGTAGAATTTCAAACTTAGGGTAATTTTGTAATCAAATTACTAGATTTCGATTCATCCACACAAACAGTTGTATGTGCTTTGGAAAGATAATTGACTGGTCTATAAGCCTATCAGCCTAAAAAATTCACAGTAAACGTTTTACTTACACTGCTAAAAATACTATGAAATAAAATATTTAAAGATGGCACTGATGTCGTAGGTCAAGCATTTTTGAATTTTTTTTTTCACAATATAAAAGTGCCAATTTTACTCTAATACATGCCATAATTTAAAGAAATAGTTTAATTTTGTTCTAAAGATATCAGTTTTTAAAAATGTGCATCTCAGGTCAAAAAATTTAGTTGTTGAACTAAATTCTTTGATCTGAGATGCTCATTTTTAAAAGGCAACATCTTTAGAACACAAAAACTAACTTTTTCATAAAATGTTGCAATGTTTTAGAGGATGGTTTAAACTTTTGTATTCCGAAAAAAAAGTTTAAAAATCGTTGACGTACGCCTCCAACGCCATCTTTAAATTGTTTTTTAATAATATAGGCCAAAAATTTAATGTCAAATTGAACTTAAAATTGTTAATATTGAGTGAACCGTTCTCTTGCAATTTCATTTCGAAGTTACCGTGAGTTTTGACTTCTTGTTTTCCAAGTATAAAGTTGATCAAAAATGGTCCGTTTCAGCGTCGATCGCCTAGTTTTCCAATTCCATCTAAATTCAAAAATGTTTGACCTGAGATCACATCTTCAAAAATTGATATCTATATAACAAAAATCGCTATCTTTTAGTATGTTTTAGGGAAAGATTGGAACTTTTATATTGTGGAAGAAAAATTAAAAAAATGCTTGACCTACAAGATCACGCCATCTTTAAAATTGGCGTATTTCGTCAAAATTAAAAATGGCGTAATGATATGTATTTCTTAATATTTTTAACAGTGTAAGCTAAAACTTTACGGTGTTTTTTTTCAATGTGCCAGAATTATCTTTACAACGCACACAAAACCTTTGATAAGGTTCTCTTGCACTTTGATCTGCCTAAGTTTAAATTTCCAGAAATCTTTTGGACCACCCTTAAAAATGGGAAGTAAGTATAAAATTTGCTTGCTTAAGCTAACCCAAAAAATCGTGTGTGTTGTATATTTACAAAAAATTGTATAATTTCCATTTTTTCAGTTCACCTGGAAAGTTTAAGAACAACAAATTTTAAGCATAAAGTCTCTGAAAATCAAAGAAATGCGGTAGATCCAAATACCCAGGGGCTCTATTCCCGAATACATAAATGTCATCACAATATTTTAAATTCACACAATATTGTGAATTTCGTATTATGTAACACCACTTTGGTGTAAATTCAACACAATATTGTGAATCCGACAAGAACAATATAGTTACTGTCAAAATCACAATTGCTTTATGTTTTGTGTGTTGACTTTTTTATACAAATTTCATCGATTGACGTAAAAATTAATTTATAACGCAAAAATAAATCTTTAATAATATTAAATAATCATATTTTTATATAAATATCATTAAAACATATTTATTCATTAAAACATATTTATTCATTAAATATATTTTTATTTTTGTTTTAAGATTAAAAAAGTTAGTTGTCAAAACAGTTGCTAACAACGACTTCTGCTTGTTTTGTCTCGAATTTAGTACCAAAAATCTGTTGTAAAAATTTTTTATAGTTTTGTAGTTAAGGTTTGTGTCTAAGGATACGCAAATTTCAGTTACAGAATACCGTTTTTATACAAAGATGTTAAGCATTTTGGTGAAATTGACAATATTGGCGATTGACAAATATACGTTAGGGAATATGGCCCCAGCATTTGAATTCGGATTACCAAAACCAGAAAATAACTGAGTGTGCATAGTCAAAGATGTTGACTTCAAACCCAAAATAGTCGCTAAACTTTTAAAGGGGTTAAACATCAACAAAGCATCAGGAATGGACAATATTCCACCCATTATTTTAAAAACCTTTTCCAAAGAACTTGCACCAACTTTAACTAAAATATTCTACCAATCCTACAAATCTGGTATATTTCCCTCGTGCTGGAAGTTGGCAAATGTCCAGCCCGTCCCCAAAAAGGGACCAAGATCCGATATCTCAAATTATAGGCCAATAGCTTTACTATCGGTCCTATCCAAAGTCTATGAGCATTATATTAATACACATATTTCAAAATTTCTGGAAGAAAATCATTTAATATCCGACAGCCAATACGGTTTTCGAAACAAAAGATCAACTACCGATCTATTAAACTATGTAGCGCATTGTTGGAACAGCATACTTGATAAAGGTGGTGAAACATACGTTATCGCTTTAGACATCTCCAAGGCATTCGATCGAGTCTGGCATGCCAACTTAATCAACAAGCTCGTTGCGTACGGTTTTCATCCCAATGTTGTGAAGCTGATTCAAAATTTTCTATCCGACCGATACATTTCGGTAACCTTAGACGGATATTCTTCTGAGTCTAAACTAATTAACGCTGGTGTACCCCAAGGCTCAGTATTGTCCCCAACCCTATTTTTGATTTATATCAACGAATTGTTGAAAATCACCAGCAACCCAATAAATAGTTTTGCAGATGATAGTACTCTGCACAAGTCGTTCGAGCCCCTTCCTTCAAAAGGTAAAATGCACGAACGAATTAATCCTGCCCGGAGAGACGCTGCCATAAACGTGAACAAAGACCTGAATAAAGTCGCCGACTGGGGTGACCAAAACCTTGTCAATTTCAACTCCACCAAAACACAGCTGTTGATTGTATCCAGATTAAAGACCGAGTTCCCCAAAGATATTTTATTTAGTATGTGTGATGAACCAATAGGTGAATGTAAAAACATTCGTTTATTGGGTGTCACAGTTTCAAATGACCTACTCTGGAACGATCATGTAATGGCGATGGCAAAAAGCGCGTCTAAAAAACTCGGCCTCCTAAATAGATGCAAAAAATTTTTCACTCCATACCAATTGCTCCATGTTTATAAGTCCTATATTCGTCCCTGTATGGAGTACTGCTGTCAAGTTTGGGGTGCTGCCTCTGTTTCCATCTTGGCCCTCTTGGACTCTGTTCAAAAGCGAGCTATACGAATTGTAGGTGATCGAACTTTGACATCACAACTTGATTCCCTACAACATCGTCGCACTGTTGCTGACCTCGTTGTTTTTTACAAATATCGTCATCAGCAGTGCTCAGATGAAATCAGCGGCATCATGCCTCAAACTTATTCTTACCCCCGTTCCACTCGGCAATCGGCTGCCGCAACCAGTGAAACGGTAAAGATCCCGCGCTGTCATACTGGCAGATCGCAGAGAGACTTCTTTGTCCGAACTGCGTACAAATGGAATAGTTTGCCGGAACACTTAGTCTCAGGTGGCTTCAACCCACAGATGTTTAAAAAAAGCGTTAATCTACACCTCAAAACGCCAGTTGTTGTGGGACCCAGGTCTAGACCTAGGTCTTAAAAGGTATTTATGTGTTGTTGTGACACATATTCTAAACCCTATTACACAGCACATTTTATTAAAAAAAAAAAAAAAAAAAAAATAAATTGAGAATTGTCATCTATCGTTTCACAAACACACTTGGGTCTCGCCGAATGGAAACACTCGTACTAAAATTGATCACATACTAGTTAGTATCTGCACGTTTCTTTTCGATGGTTCTGAATGTGTGAACTTTAAGAGGTGCTCACATTTGAAGTTCTATTTTCTCTTTCTTGCATTTGCTAAAATTTGGCCCTACAGCATTCGAAAAAAAAATCAGTAAACCTTTTATCATTGCATTCCTAAAGAACGTTGAAACTGACAAAAGATATTAAAGAGAGAGAAACTATTTATGGAGATGTCGATACGCCTTAGTATTTACTCAAATATTTTAAGCGCTACTGAACGAATACTCGGACAATAAAAACACTTCAAGAAATCCTGTATGAATTAAGACAGTTTTGACGCTATCCCGTATAGAAGTGGTTTAAGTGTCTATAAGAACGGAACACTTTATCTACAAAAAAAACAAATCATCTCTCACGGTTGCGAGTGACGATGATAAACGCAACAAAGTAAAAGATTATTAAAACTAATCGTAAAATCATAAAGTATTTTAAAATTTCAGTTTAAATCAAGCAAAACCTATATAATTTCAGATAAATAAATAAACATCTCATATATAAACTAAAAGTTATTAAAGTCAATTGTGATAGCAAAAATAATAGTATTATTTTGCCATAGAAAATAATAATTATATTATTGGTGTAATCATATTATACATATTTGAGCAATTGAAATCAACCGTAAACATTTCATCGAAATAAAGTCAAAATGAGTAATGAAAAAACTAGTAACGAAACAAACACAAAGAATACACGGAAGGATAGCCTTGTTTTGCCACCATCAGATTTGCTGCAATGGAAGGATATGCCACATCATCTGCAATTCAATCCTTATGTATTAACTGGATACAGACCACTGCAAACAATAAAAGGATGTATAAATAGTTTATTTTACATGCATAACGAAACAATAAATATTTTAACACACGGTAAGTTGCTTACTTGAATACAATATAATTTATATATAGTTATTAATTTTAAATTGATTTTTGTGTGAAATAATATTTTCTGTGACCGACCATTCCACTAAAATCAACCATTATTTAAAAGTCTATAGTTTGAAATTAAGACACCAAAAAGTTATTTCGTCAAAGACATGATTCCGTTGTTTTCACTAAAGGCTTGAAACCACAGAAACAGAAACAGAATTCCATACAAAATTTACAGCAACAGATTTTTTTGCTGTCAAATTTATATGAAAATCTGTTTCTGTTTCTGTTGTATGTGAATGCCCGGCTTAAGCATAACTTATAGCACTGTTATACTAGTAGCGCACTCTTTGTTTTCAAAATGTACAACCTGCTTGGTGATTTTGAAGTCGTTACAATTTGCTATCATTTATCTTATTTTAGTAACCAATTGACAAGAACCAATCGACAAGACTTGATAAGTAGCTAACTTTGTACTGGGCGCCGCTCACCAGAAAATTGTAAACGAAAAAGTATGAAATCGACAAAATGAAGTGTCAATTCACTAATGACTATGCAAATTTTTGACAATGGTTTTTACAATGCCATTTTTTCTATAAATTCTATAGGACCCAATCTTGTACCTCCTATCATTACTGGTGCTGATTAATAGGCATTGACCTCGCGATAAAAACTGCTTCGTTTGCGGACCACTTTGCTTCAAAATCCAAATTTTTGTGAAACATCATTACATCATAAAATTTTCGAAATTTTTTTAAGGGTTACCAAAGAAAAACCTACAGACTAAACAACGCCCAATCTATCATTAAAAAAATATTTTCAAAGAATTTGCACCAATCTTCTGGCTAGCATAATGTAAGAGCATAGATCTTGGTCGGATATGGCATTCCCTACCACTGATATGAACCGGATCAGGCGCTATGAACATACTTTTTCAAGAATATAATCCTTGAAAGTATCCCGACCGGATCGGGTATCCCTACTAGAGCCGAACCAAACCCGCCTCAATTTAAATAGGGCATTTACTCGTACATAAATTACAAAATGTCCAATTTTTGTTTATACATTATTTTAATTTATACTAACCTGTAAGTACTGATAACGTGGTTGCTATTATCATAGCCTTTAAGCCGAGAGGCGATAACTAAAGTTTATTATGTTAAATTTCGCAAACTATGTATATATATAAAATGAATGTTGCTAGATAATGGATTTTATCTAAATGAATTACGGCTCAGATCAGGACAAATAGGGCATACCATTATTCGAAAATCAAATAAAATTTCTGGTAGAGGGCCGATGGGAATACCCTGTTAGGGTTTGCCCTAGTTCATTCTAATCCGGCCCTGATCCAGCATTTACTACTAGTTATGAGATAGGTGTTTACACTCTGGTTCAGGACAAATAGCACGTGTCCTATTAGTGAAATCAGGGGCCCTATTCTTGAACCATTGCGAAAATTTTCGGTACCGAGTTAATGTCAAAGTATTACGAAAATTTTTAAATGGTATTCTTGAAAACATATTACGAAAATTTTCGCAATGAAATGTTACTAAAATTTTGGTAATGGTTTTCTCGTTCCTCATTTCATTTTCGTAATACAATTTACATAAAAAAATTCTCAATTTTAAATTTTTCATAAGTAAGAATAGGAGGGATAGTTATAATAATTTAAATTCAAGATTTTATTGAGATTTTTTATCTATACGAAAGCAATGGAGGTAACCATTATGTAGTTTAGAATAATAAGTCGCTAGAACTGAATGCATAAATTTGAATTGAATGAACAATTGCTATGAAAAGTGGAAAAACCAAAACAAACTTTTATCCCAATTCCAGCTCGGGATCGAACCGGCGTCCTTCTGATCAGAAATATTGGTTAACCATTTAACGCACTCGACCAGTGAATAGTTTGAATTTGTCTTTCATATTCGTAGATCCATAATATTCTTCATTCAATGTCAACTTAGTTGAAGTATGAAGAACGGTAAAACGTGTTCGTAGGGTAGATAATAAGACAAGACAATAAAATTGAAGTAAAAAATTGTTAGGTTAAGTCGATCGTCCAAAGACAAATTTTTATCTCCCCGAGCTCGAATTGAGACAAGAGTTTATTACGGTATTGTCAATATAATACATTTTTTTTCAATTTAGTATTAATAAGACCGCTATATTTAGGGCCGATTGTTTGAACGCAAATACAAGATATATTGTATGATGAATCACGATATGTATTGTATGATGAATCACGATAGAACAAAAAATGTCTCCAAGGATATTCTTCTATTCTCTGTTTTATCTGGGGTTTTTCTTGTTTAGAACTGTAGATCAATTTGTTTTTTTTTCCTTGACATGCGCATAGCAGGATTACTTTGTTTATTTCCAATGCTAGCATTTGTGCGTTTCTAAAATTTGTTTTTTGATATAAATTAATAGTATTCTTATATAATTAATTTAAGTTTTCAAATAATTTTTTTTTTAATATATAATTAAATTTATTTAATAGAAAAGTAAAAGAATAAGTATTGCCACTTATAAAAATACTGCTATAAAAATGCAGTAAAAACAAAAATACAAAAAAGTTCATCCGTGTTCATATAATCGACGAAAAGTAAAATTGTCGGATGAGGATATAGCTTTGTACTCGGATTTTTTTCTCTTCATCGTTGTTCATACAATCGGCCCTTACAGTCATATATTTACTTATTTACAGGACGAAATATATGAAATACAAAACTATGTAATATGCACAAAATTTTTGAGTCTGCATTTTAAGTTTTTTATGTTTTTTATTTATTACTGCATTTAAGTTTTTTATCGTGTGTAGCGGTAAGGTGGGAGTGTGTTAATCTCTTGTCAATTTTGTTGTATTTTATTAATTTTATATTTTATTTTATTTAAAAACAATAAACACTTTTCTGAAATCAAAAGAAGCTCTCGGCTGTCCTTACAAAAATGATATCAGTTTATGGACTATCATTTAGCATTCATCTCACATCGGTAGGTAGAATAAAGGCAATTGTTAGCCGCCCGCAATTTGATTATTGGATTGGTGGGATTATTATAAAATTGCGTAAGCCTAAAAATAAATTCTAAAGGCTTTTAATAGAACTCTTAAAAATGATTCTAGATAAAATGAAATCAAAGCTTTCAAAGAATTCATTCAAAAATAAAAACAAATAAATTATGATATTTAATTAAAAACAATTTGGAAACTATTATTATATTTTAATTTTTAAAATAAATCAAATACATAATTTTAAAAATGTCTAATTTTGATTATTTTATATAAACTTTTTCAAAAAGATTCATCAACGTTTCAGTAATATTATGGTAATATATCAAATAGTTTGACATATTTAATCACCTCATTGCGAAATGTCATTATTTTTTATTCACAACTTTTCTATTTCCGTAATGGTTTCAAGAATACTGATTTATAATTTCTCCATTGCGATTACGAAAATAGCGTTACAAAAATTTTAGATACCTAAAATTTTCGTAATAGTTCAAGAATAGGGCCCCGGGTATAATTTCTAATAGGGGCCAGATTTAAATGCTCTATTAGGTCTTACCTTATTATACCTTGATCCGGGCCGGATAATAATAGGGCATGCCTGAACAAAACGCTAATCGAGTTATAACATATAGCAGTATAACATAGTCCCCTAGATGGGAGTACAGATTGCAGTAAGGTCGTTTACATGATTGTATATTTACACGCTAATTGCCGAATCTCAAAACTTCAGGCCATGTTGGTCAAGAGACATTTATTAAGTCCCTTTGTTCACTTGTTTTTTCAAGATTGTTTTTCCTTCGTCACAAACTGCGGCATCGTCACACATAGTGAGTTCTCCTATTAGGTTTGTAAGACTACAGTCAACAAAATCAACATAGAGAAAGAATAATTAACGTACTTGATGCAAAAGCTATTTTAAGCTAGTTAGCGATAGGTAGTCATCTTCAATCCCAGGAGTGGTTTTCAAGACGGTTCCTCATCTAATAGGGCACTGTTTAATTTTCAAAATCCTGGGAGTCTGTGAAAGCGAACAACTGTAATAAATGGTGTCAGTGTAGAAAATGGTTTGAACAAGCAAACCAGAAACACTAAAATTCTACCAATTGAAACACTAAAAAATAAGCTATATTAACTATAAAATAGCCAACATTAACAATCCACTATCACGAGCAGATCCAGATATTTCAGCCAAACTGTAACGGTTTTACGGTGACGAAATTGACGAAATCATGAATTTCATGTAAAATTACAACATTTAAGCAGCAGTCACACAAGAGACAAAACTCAATTCAAAATATATGGAGGGGCTGAAATCTCAAGCTCTGAGATATCAAGACTTCGGTTTTGGTTAGGGATTTTGATATAGTTTTCGGCATAAAACTTGAGGACATTGTTTTTAGTTATGGGTAGCGATGTATATTTAACTCTTTGTTAAACTACATGTATTTTTTTATCTCTGTTTAGAAATTTAATACAAAACTAACATGAAACATCAATGCGTTGCCGGAAAATCATAACAGATAATAAATTAACATAATTTAGTGAAAAGATGATACAATCAGCAAACAACTCAAACACCTCTCCATTTAGCGTTTACAGAAAATATTACAAAATCACAAATTCATATTTCTTTCAAAATTCCAAAAATATTGTAATAATTAGATAAAATCAAACTTATTTCAAAATTCTAAAAATATTGCAAAAATTATAACAATATCAAAAATTTAAGCTTTTTTCGAAATTCCAAAAATTATAATAAAATCAAAAATTTAAAATTTTTCAAAATTCTAAAAATATTCCAAAAATTATTACAAAATCAAAAATTGAAACTTTTTCAAAATTCTATAAAAATATATAAAATTCAAATTTCACAAATTCATAACTCTTTTTTTTTCAAAATTCTAAAAATATTGCAAAAATTATAACAAAATCAAAAATTAAAACTTTTTCAAAAACTATAAGAATATTGCAAAAATTATTACAAACATTTTTACAAAACATTATTACAAAAATTATTATTAAATTTACAAAACATATTTGCAAACATTATTACAAAAATTAATGCAAACATTTTTCTAAATTCCAATAATATTCCAAAAACTATAACAAATTCAAAAATTTCCATGTCCAATTGCATGCTCATTACATTTCATGTCGATTACATTTAATTAATTATTTTTTTCCAAAAAAATTGGCTAAAAAAATAAATGAAAATCTTTTTTTGACACACTTGACAATATTTTTTTGACAAACTTATAATGCAATAAAATTCTCAATAATAATAATTTCATGTTCAATTACATTTAACATTTCATACAAATAATTAATTTTATTATTTTCAAAAAAAAAATGAAAATTTTGACACACTTGACCACATTTTTTTGACAAACTTATAATGCAATAATTTAGATTTTGGTCTCACATACCAATCCCGACCATCAAGATTTCTCCAATTTCAATGTTCCTACTCGTAATCGCTTATGAACGTTTTTTAAGCAAAAAATATGCAAATTTCCTTGCTTTGACACATTTGACGTTTTTTTTGATACACTTCCGGTACAGATATCGACTACATCGTCCTTTTGGCTCTTACCATTGAGTATACCTATTTTTAGAAAAAAAATTTTTGAAATCCCTCCAGCCGTTTTTTAGATTTTGTCGGTTGTGACGGCTAAGGTTTTTGGACGTGGAGTTTAAGTCCAAAATGGCGTACGTCCCTACATCATAACTATTTTTTATTCGCCGTAAGCAAAGTATTTAAAAAAAATGGTTTAATCTAAATCAAAATTTAAAATTTTATAAATTTTGAAATAAACATATGTTGAACAAGTAACCTTTGACTAAATAACAAATATTTTAATTGGATTATGAAATTTTGATTTGACCTTTCAAATAATAAAAATGTCTATTTTTATACAATTTAAACAAATACAAATGTTTTTTACTTTTTTGTACGTAGCTTTGTACGTAGACAACAAAATACATGGTTAAAAAGTAACACTTTAATATGTAGGCGAATAAAAAATATGTTTTTTATTCGCCTACATATTAAAGTGTTGCTTTATTACTGTGATTTGCGGCCCTAAAGTGTCACTTTTTTACCATATATTTTGTTGTCATAGTTACGTCCAAAAAACTAAAAAACATTTGTATTTGGGTAGATCCGATGAAAAATAGAAATCTTTATCAGAGTAACCTTTCGATTTCAAATTTCCTAATCCAATTAAAATATTTGTTATTCTTTGTCGTCATAGTTATTCGATTTGTTTGAAAAGAAATAACAAATATATTTGTGTTCAACATACTTTTATTTCAAAATTTCATAAAATTTTTAATTTTGATTTAGATTAAACCATTTTTTTAAAATATTTTGCTTACGGCGAATAAAAAATAGTATATGATGCACGGACGTAAGCCATTTTGGACTTAATGTGGGAGCAAATCTCGGCTGACGCCTCGATTGGCAAACTCCACATACGTCCAAAAACCTTAGCTTTACGTCCTTGCATCATAATGTACTATTGCAATAAAAAAGCCAATATAGTTGTGAAAAAAGCAGAGCTTACTATTTTGAAACGAAATTTTAAGAATTTTCTTTAAAACATTAATGGTGCTTTCCAAACGACGACTTATTTGATACTTATTACTTATTTCCCGCCATATTGAAAATGTCGAAAAAATCATTCATTCAAGACAATAATGTCTATAATTATGTCAGTTTAAATCTGATTTATAAAAACGTTTGATCAAATTAGTGACAGATATTAGGCGCTCTCCAATCGAGTGAGTTACTGAATGATTCACCTAAACTGAATTGTATTCCGGAATTTGTATGTTCCAATGGTAATATTCAGTTTCCACTGAACAGCTTACTACAGAACTGAATTGAATTGAATAAAGTGAAGGAAAAAATAGGTTCATCAGTTCAACATATTCATATTTTTTGATTTACGGTTTGAGGTCAAACGTTAAAAATAAAAAAAAATAAATCGGAACATATTTGTTTGTGTCTAAATTTTCGATTTTGGTTATGTATTTTTTAAATGTCAAAAAACTGCTGTTTTTTGTTGTTTTGGCTCTATTTTTGGTGATTTACTGAATATTAGACCAATTCAGTTTAAGTGAATCATTCAGTAATTCACTCGATTGGAAAGCGCCAATTAACTAAATAAAATAAAAAGTATATTTGACATATCAGATTAGATTTTTATGGAAAAAGAGATACAAAATAAGTCACCTTGCGAGCATACTTATTCGAATAAGTTTAGAATAAGTTACGTTCCACAAATAAGTCGTCGTTTGGAAAGCACCCACAACTTAAAATGAATGTTATTATTTAATTAATTTTAATTGAATTTTTATTGATCGTGCAAAAAATATAATAAGCATTTTGGGCATTAATAGTATTACCGATTTCAGATATATTAGAGATCTCGACTTCAAAATGAAAAAAAAAACAAATGCATTTCGGTTTTCTTTTGAAGTGAAAACTTCTTTAGGCGTGTTGTGCAATTTTGTATGAGGCAAAATTTATATATTCGAGTCATCAAGCATAATTCCAGCCATCAAGCATTCGAATCATCATACTAAATAAATATTGAATCTATATATATATAATTAAAAGTATATCTGTTTGTCCTTTATGCATTAATACACCATTCATCCGAACATCATGAAAATTTAGGCAGTTGTTGTGTACACTAGCCCAAAGCTATAACTGCCAAATTTTCATTTTTCAAACACTGCACCCCAGAGCCCTTATGTTGATAATTATTTTTTTTTCTTGATTGATTCATGTTCTAATAACAATTTTCAGTTACAATAACTCAAATGAGTTGCCCTGTAACGTTAAGCTTACGATAATAATTTTAATAAATACATGGCAATTACCTAATATAAATTTAATACAATTAACAATTTTTACACTAATACGAAAAATTCAATATAAATAGATGAATAATTAACAAAAAATGCTAAATTTTTAAATTATTTTCTGGATAGTTAAAGATTTAATAAAAGTTGAAATTATCTCTCACATATTCGGAAATACATTTTTTTGATTTTAGAAGTGATGGTCGTCGCTTAACATTTGTAGGTAACTCATTAAATAATTGAAGACTCCGATATAATTCATTATTGAAACGGGAATCAGCAGTAAAATGTTGTACAAGGAAATGTGAACAATATATTTAAATTATTTAATATGGTTTTTATTAAAATATCGTTTTATACGGTTAGTTTGCTTTGATCAATGTTTTTTTTGTTGAACATAATTTGTATGAAATTGAAAAATGAAATTATAATCTGAAACAATTACATTTGTATATCAAAATTATATGTATTGGAATTTAACACATTATGATGTTATAAATTTTATCTCCCACATCAAATATGTTGTTGGTTTGCAATGGTATGTAATACATGTTTCTAAAGTTAAGTGAAGATAGTTGATAACATCGATTATATCGATTTAAAGCTCAAAATTACAACACGGAATTCCCACAAATACTATACAAAAAAACATAGCTTCTGTATGATTAAAGGTGGATGGAAATCATGATAAATAAACTAGTAAAAAATGGTGGCACTTGGCCGATAGTGATTTTCAAACGGTAACAATGCATTATTACCAATGAATTTAATACATAGCGTTCCGCAGGAAGATTTGTAAAATTTAAAATTGTCGATTTATGGGTGTGTCAACCCTGCGTACTTTAGTCCCTGCTATTGGGATATGAGTTAACTTGAGATATCGTATACAACTAGCAATAGCAGTGAGATATCACTAGCCAAAGTGATATTTTATAGGGGTGCTGGCCTATGAAGTTTTTTCAATCAACGATAGCATCCCTTAGGCTTAGTTATGGAATATTCTTTGATGATGACACACTATTTTTTTTTAAATAAAATGTGTTTGGTAGTAGAAATTACAATGTGTGTCACAACAACACATAAAAACCTTTTAAGATCAAGGTCCCACAACAACATGCTTTCTATAAGGTAGACGAAAATTTTTTATATGATATGTTTTGATTATTTTAAATATAAAAATGTATATATAATAGTTGCTTGGAATGCTGACCCAGAATAATTTTAATTTAAAAATTCTGAAATTTTAATTTGCAATGCTACAATAATTGAAAGATACAAAAAACAGAGCTAGTTCACAGTTTTAAGTTTTCACTTCTGTCGGCAGTCCTCAAGGCTGCCTTCTTTTTTACGATGCATACTGATAGAAGATTTTTCAAAAATTGTTAATTGGCTCATTTTTGAAATGTCAAAATTCAATTCTGCTTTTGCAGTTGAATTAAATGAAGGGGAAATTTTAAACAACACTAAATTCAAAAAGTTACATTATTATGAAATTCGAAAACTGTCTAAAAAGTCGAAACACCAGATTGATTTTTGGCCCTAACGCCATCTTTAAAAAAGTTTTTTTAATACTTTAATTTTAAACTAAATTACAAAAAAGTTTATTTAAACTTTTATTTTTATTATAATTAATTTATTATAATTATTATTTTTATTTTATATTTTTTCTTAAAATTAAGTAATCACCTATCAATCAAAAAAAAGTTTGTTGAAATTCGTATAGTCATTCCTTAGTAATATAATTTCAAAGTTGTTTCGGTTTGGCAAAATTTTCATTTTTCATGCATGTTGTGGCGCCCCGTTTTCTGAAACTATGCACTTTAAGGAAATTCTAAAATAAGAAGAATTTTTTATTTTGTCCATACTACATATGCCATGTTGTAGGAAAATCAAAAATGGTAAGTTGAAATTTCGACTATAGGTTAATCGGAAAACCGGTGTGTTGACGGTTGTTAATGTTTTGCTGTAGATAAAAGACATAGATAGCCATAGATGGGAGTCGAACCCGGCCCTCCGACCTCGAAGTTTAGCGTGCTAACCACTAGGCCACTCAACAAAAATAAAAATACTGCTTATACTAAATGAATCTGATTATCACTTCAAGCTATTGACATATTAAATCCATTTTAATTCAAGCGTCACTTCTCCATGTTAATAGCGGTCTTCAGACAAGGATTTCGCTATATAAACGTGTAGAAAGTTGTTTAAATAGTTTCAAGATATTAAATCATCCTCCAAATTTAACCCTTATACCGAATACTTCGGTCATAGAAAATTTTTCTAATTTTGTAATGGTTTTAAAGAAAAATATAATGGAATAGAATGGAATAGCTGGCATTTAAAGACTATTTTTTTTGACAATAAAAGTGAGACAGTCGTGCTAGTCAGATAGACGTTATGTAAAAAATAATTAGGTTCTTAACATGGTTATAATTTTGGATTATAAGTTGATACTGAAAATAAAGATGGTTATGAACTATAGTCTAAAATATGATATTGATTAGTTGTGGAAGAAAACAAATGTTTAAGATGTTTAGCACAAACTTGATAAGAGCAAATGTTTTTTGAATATATATAAATCTTATGAACATGGTTTTATTTAATATACTGGTTCCAAACATTTTATTTTTCTAAGTTTTTAACTATATCATTTCAACTACCTTCATCTTAAGCAACCTATAAAAAATCCTATAAAAAATTTAAAACAATTAAATTGATTATTCAATTCCGTGAGACACGTTAACATGACAGAAAATACCACTCCAATCATGCACACATTAAAAATAGAAAGGTTAATTATCTGTACATCAACAAGTATACTTTATTGAATGCAGGATATAATTATTTTTTTTAAATAATCGATTTGAAAAATTCAATTTATATATTTTTGTTCTATTAACATTTAATTTTTTTCTATTTTTCCTTTAAGGAGTGCCAATAGTGTATATTCTAGCAACTGTTCCGAATTTGTTACCATGGGAACAAGATTTTCGATTTCTTTCGTGGTGTCATTTGATCGGCTCAGTTGCACCATGGTGTGGTAGTTTCGTTTATCATTTATTTATGAATTTAGAGTGCGGAGAAGGCATGTACTATAGATTGTTGCAATTGGACATGTTAGGAATATGGATAAGTCAAAGTTTTGGTAAGAACATTTTGTATTTTAATATAATACCAATTAAAGGAATTTAATATAAACTATAAATGCAGGTGCTCTTCCAATGGTTACAGCCACATTATTCTGTCTGACTGTCAAATTAAAATGGTTTCTTATTATATCATATTCATTAATGTGCGTATGGGGTTTGTATAAGGTATTTATTATTTAAATATTTTATTGCTAACAACACCCGTTTCAATTTCAAATCATAATATAACGTTAGTTTTTGTTGTGAATAATTTTTCATTCATTTAAAGAAAATTAAGTCACGCAACTGGCGCCTCATATGTTTTTTTAAATCAAATTTTCATGAGATTTACTCAAAATTAAACCATTGAATTGATAATGATTCTTTAATATTTTATTTTATTTATTATTTTTAAACTTTATTTTAAGGCACTAACTGCAGCATCACCGTGGCAAAGAAGATTATGTTTCCTGCTACCGTTTACAATGCGAGTTATATTAACTCTGTTTCGAGCTTTAAATACTGGTGGAGGGAATCCTCTCTCGTTTACTCATGTGGTTTTACAGGTTTGTAAAAATGATTTTAGCTTAAATTCTTTCTATAGGGAGGGTTTTATAGATAAAAAAAATTTTAATATTTAAACAAAATATTGGCTGATATATTTTTGAACTTCGCCACAAATTTCGATTGGTATTACAGCACAAAAACCTTTGAAAACCTTAACCTAGGTCCCTTACCCACATGCGTTTAAGATGTTGGTGAACGCAAATTCTTTGCTTGTTTTGTTTTTTTTAAAGAATGGATAACTGGACAGCAAATCCAACACATACTAAAATATGACATTGGCCAATATTTCATGAAAGGATGGAGGAAATAAAAATAAAATAAGAGGCGAAATCAAATCTTTTAAAAAAATGTTTGCAGGAACAAAACTAACTCTAACTCAAATTATTAAAGCCCAGATAAACAGTTATGTGAAGGCCAATTCCGTCAAACAAGCAGTAGCGCACTATCATCAAGGAATAATTCTTAGAATAGATAACTAAGAATTGAGTGATAATCTTTTCTCAGTCAAAATTAAAACAGTAAATTTAACTTTTATGGAAGTAATTAAATTCACCATTATATTTGATTTAATCTAGTTAGATTAGCACAATTTTTACTTCCATAAATTTGTTTTTATTCATATTTAAGTTTGATATACCGCAAATAAATTTAAATCATAACAAGACACACATTTTTCTTTTCGTTATTTTAAAATGTCTTATCCTCTACGACTCTAAGGTTGCATACACAGTGAAAGGTGTAAGCGGTGTTGTGCGTAAAACGGTGCTGAAATTGTAGACAGCTTCAAAACTGCACGCGTAGAATCAAATGAGAGTGTTCACAGTAAAGCGAAGTTGTTTGTTGCCCGTTAGCATATTCGCAAGTGCGTTTTGATTGTTTTTGTGTGAATTAAAATATAATCAAATGTTTCTAGTATATTATTCTAGTATATTCTAGTATATTCAAAAAAAATTATTTTATCCTCCCGAAATTGAGGATATAATTGATGAAATTCGCCTTAGATTTTTCGGTCTAAATTGATGTTATATATACCAATTTTCGTTCTTAAATTTGCTATAACAGTAAAAAAAGACTTTCATTAAAAAATAACTCATCTTCTGATGATGAATTTGCATAAAGTATTACTGTGCACCTTCAATCGCTTTCCTCAAGCGCGAAACGGCACCACTCACAGCTTTCATCTGTGTATGTAGCCTAATTCACTCTCATATTAACTGCAACAACCAAACTGCCCTAACCCAGCCTTCTTGTTGTCCAACTATCCAAGCTCCCCTCCTCCTCCATCTAACTTACTTCATAAAAAACAAATTAATAAAAAATCTCATGACAAGAGCCATACACAACACTGTCGGCATAATTTTTTTTATTTTAAAATTGTCTATTTTGCACTTTCTTAATTCTCTTTAGTTTTTCCTAATTAGGTGCAAAAAAATAGAAAATAAAAAAGAATTTAATGCTGGCTTCCCAAAAGTGTCAAATGTACTTAATAGTTTAAATATTTTAAATAATTGTGTTTTTACAAACAAGTGGGTTGAGTTCGAATGTCTCTATAGTATATTACTATAGGTAATGAGAACGGGAAATTGATTTACGACTGACCACGCGTCTACAATAAACCTATAGTAGATCCCACAGAATGTTTCCTCATGGCCATAACGACTGAGTCATCCACATACTCAAGAGCCATTTGATGCTCTCTCTGGTGGTCCAATATGATCAGAATCTCATCGAACACTAGACACCACATAAAACCCCACCTTGTGAACATTCTCTGCTAGTACCAAGCATGATGGTCTCCCGTTTAGGATGCCGGGACTTTAATTCTCAGCATCTCGCACATTTAATTTGTTGTGGTGCTGCCAACAGTGTTCCTATTTGGAGTTTTTCTGACCACTAAATTTGAGGTGTCGTTAAAAGCTTATTCAATTTGTAGAAAGACATCATGCTGCAACTTGCATGTTTTCTTTACAGCCTTTCCAAATTCTAGAGTTAAATTATACAGTGCGGTTGATCATCCCAATCTGTGTAGGGGTTTTGAAATCCGGCAAAGGTAATCTAACCAAAGTGCAGTTACATATGCGATTATTGATCAACATGAATGATGTCAAGCTGATGTGCCTGTGATATTTCTGTTAATGACATCCATCCTATCTACTTTTGGAGTTAATATCAACTTGACTCTTCTCCATGAACCTACAGAGCATTTGGGATAGTTATGTGGAATGAGGAAAGCAAAAATAACTTCACGGCATGCAGGGTTTCACCCATGTGTCTTCCATTTGTTAGCCCACCTCGACTTTTGTTGATCGCATTATGTTCGATGAACATATCTGTCCATATTTTTTAAATATTTAAATATTTAGAATTTAAATATTTTTGCACACTTAGATTTATATAGGGATGGATAATTATAACACACTTAGATATAATATATAGCTATGATTTTTTCGAGAGGGGATATAAAATTTTCGGGGGGATTTGAAACAAATTTCAACTAAAAACCTAAAAATTGTCATTATTGCGGTAAATTTTCAGTACTTTAGGTAATTTTGGGAGGATATATTCTCATATACCATCCCCATGGCTACGCCCCTGTCACCTTCTTCATCTTTGTAAACATTTTACTTCTAACAACCGTTATTATATTATTTTTTAGCGTGAAATACTGAATAATTTTTTACAAAACACGACTTTTTTAATTTTTATGTTTCTTCAAGATGGCGGCCAAAAAAACGCATTTTGCACACTCCGATTTTTCTAGATTTTTAGTATATCAAAAAACTACAAACAAAGAACTAAAAAATTTAAACCTTGTCTCTGTGGGAATTAGTTCCACCTAAAAACCTATATCTACTGTACTATTTCTTCTGAATTTTAAAATGATTTCAAAAAATTTATCTAAATTCCTTTGATGTATAACATTGATTTGGTTTGAGTAAAATTGGTAAGATGTGGAGCACAAATGAGATTGACCGATTTTACTAAAAGTAAATATGCTGAATTTGTTATAACTTTTGATGTTTTATTGTCCTTAAAAGGACAAGTCGTTTATGAAATTTATTGTAGGCCGTTGATAAGACGTAAGATGTAATAATGATCCGGATTGGCTGATTTTCTTCACTACAATAGGCAATTAGGGAAATTTTAAGTATTAGGCTTATATTTTTGCATTAAACTATTCTAAACGTTTTAACTATAACTATGTTACAAAGTGGTGACGGCATATGTTTTCGTCCGATCGATGTTTCCGCTGCAGGATTCCGCGGCACGCACCAAAACAACTTCAATTCTAATCTGTAAAAATACTGAAAATTGGAGTTAATTCAGATAAGTGGTATCTAGAGAACGTCGTTTTAATTTTTGTAGAAATGAAGCGTTTTTAAAAAAAATAGTATATTTTCCTACAAGAGACGAAAAGGCTGCGTGAGTAAAGTAGTGAGTAAAAATTTGATCACGAGCCACGTTAGCGTCGGCAATTTCACAAACGCGATGTTTTTATCTCGCGTAGGAAATGCAATTTTTTCTATTATAGTTCATATATAAACGATATTTATTAGAAATAATTAAATTAGAAATCGACAAAATAAAATTTAAAATTCATATTCTATTTTTTCATGGTTCCCTTGTTTTAAAAACTTTTTAAAATTATATAAAAATACTATAGCAACTACAATTTGTTATTCTTTTTACGCTAGTAAAAAGGGCCCATTTTCACAGGGTATTAAAAGTGATGAAAATAGGCTTTTCATATGCTATCATAGAAAAAATAGATTTTACGCGAAAATAGGCATTAAGTATTATTACAATTCTATTATACATAACTGAAACGAAATACAAAACAAAATTGTATTCATTATTGATTAGCTCTTTTTTTATAATATTTCAATAATCATTACAACTAAACTAAACCATTCAAGTCATAGTCATCATAATTTTTGGAAAAAGAGATAGCAGAAACATTAAATAAAATACATGTAAAATAATGAAAACTTCAATGATTTTGAGAAATTCTTGAATTTTTGTGTAAAATTATTTTGTATTGACTTACAATAAGCTAGAGATAAATTAAAATTTTATGAAAGGAACTCCTTTCCCAGAACAAAACACAGTTTAAGTTGAAAAACGATAGTGTAAACAGAGAGAATTAATTGCAAACGGAACGCTGTATCGTAAACATTACAGTGTGTAAATAAAAGTAAGGTGAATTTAAAGTGTAAATATACGTTTTAAGTTGTATATAGTAGAAATATTTTATTTATTATTTTTGAATGGTTTGTTTGAGTTTCCGAAACTATTGAAAGAATATTCTTAATAAGTTTTTTCCTTATTAATAAATTAATTTTTAAAAAATAAAATAAATTTTTTTAATTATTTTAATTTTTAAAAATTTATTTATTTTAATTTTAACACAACGGTTAAATCGGTTTTATTATTTTTGAATTTACTTCATCTGTTTTATTGTACCATGTGCTTTGCAACACTTGATTTATTTATATGAGAAAAAGGTGTGGTGGTTTTTTGTGTTCCTTGAATCTAGTATCAAACTCTCTTGCTGTTTGTCCGATGTATGTTTTGGAGCAATTTAATCTTTTATTTGATAAACTCTTGATCTTACTCTAATTTTTATATCTATGAAGTTATTTAAACATTTAATTTTTGTTGAAGGTCTTGTTGCTAATTCCATATTGTGTTTGTGCAGTTTATTTTGGCTAAACTAATTCATATTTTTTGTTGAGGAGATGCTAAGATTATGGATATGTTGATGTCTATACTGTTTCGTGCCATGTTTTTTGATAAAACGCTACTTGTTTTGTGCGTAGCATGATTGAATGAGTTATTTGTGATAAATCTATTGTTATTTGTTGGTTTTCTATAAACTCCAAAAACAAGTTTATTTGAGCTATTTTAAATAATTTCGATATCGAACAAATTTAAAACGTTGTTTTCTTCTGTTTCCATTGTGAATTTCCATTATGCAACACATTTTAGTTGAGGATTGAAGAGGTAAATATGAAAATTGTTATAGTAGGAGTCAGACCCAGAAAATTGTTCTATAGAACAGCGAACATAACAGTATAGAAAAATATAGATTTTTAACAATTTTTAAAAACAATGTAGGTTGCAAACATTTGATATTATTGGGACAAAAAACAGTTTGTGTTATAATATACATTTTTAAACATTTACATAAAATTTACATAAAATGATGTATAAAAAACTCAGTACAAAATTTCGTTGTCATTGTCGATGTAGAGGGTTGTGAGAAAGGTTCGGGGTTCAACTCGGACCCTATATTTTTTTTTTGTTGTTTTTGTTTATTTTTTTAATAGAACATAAAAATTATTTCTTTGGGATTCTTTGTATTAAGTTTCTAGATATTACGATGTATGTATTCATAGGATGAGAGAATATTTCGTCAACACTTAAGTCAACATTCTAATTAACATCCTAAGTCATGTGCAATTAAGCTTAAGTACATATTGGAAATCACTTGAAATTTACAATTCGAAATTCGAAAACGGCACTATAATTTTTTCTGAAAATTGGCATACTACCATTTTCCGGTGCGAAAAAACGATCTAGATAGGTCACGACTCTGAGAAAAGTCGTTTTGAGCCTTAATTAAAGAAAAACATTTTTCATATGAATGACGACACAAACACTTGGAATAGTTATAATAAATTTTGTTGACAATTCAACTCATTAAATAAAGTTTCAATAAGGTCTAATCAAAACGCTTCATTTACTATTTTTTAGCAAATCAAAACGATTTGTTTCGATTATTTTTTTCTGGTAGGAAGGAACAGCGAATATTTTCGAATATTTTCCGCCTACTTAATATATTAATTTAAAACAAAAATGCACATACAAAATTATGTGAAAATGCAATTTGCAAATAGTAAAAATGTCCGTTTTCATTCATAAATGATAGCATGTTTATGTTTATTTGTCAAAAATAAATTACAAATTTATAACATTTATGCGCCTACTAAGATGAAATAATATTTAATTTTGTTTGACAACAAAGGATTATGTTGTATGAAATAATGTTACTATTTCTGTTCGTTAAATTGTCTGCTAAATACAACTCGTCATCAAATTATTAGTCGATTATTTTTCAACATTACCACTCATGCCATTTGAGGTCATAAATTTGCCATTTGAGGTCATAAACCTCAAATGACATTCGTAATAATGATTATGAAAAATAATCGACTATTATTTGACCACGAGTCGTCATATTATATATGAAAATATTTTAAAAAGCACACTACAATTTAATTTGATTGTCGACAGCTTGTTATAATTTTTGGAATTTCGAATACAGTTTGTGTTTTTGATTTTGTTATAATTTTTTAAGAATACTGAAAGAAACTTAAATTTTTGATTTTGTAATATTTTCTCGAAACACTAAATGGAGAGGTTTTTAAAAAGTTGGCTGAGTGTATCATCTAATAATTGTATACATATTTGTAAACTTTTTCTCGAAAACGGCACTATAATTTTTTTCTGAAAATTGGCATATTACCATTTTCTGGTGTTAGATATTCACGACTTTTGGAAAAGTCGTTTAGGGCCTTGATTAAGGAAAAAAGAAAAGAAAAAAAAATTTTTGTCACAAATACTTGGAATAATTATAATAAATTTTGTTGAAGATGAGTGTCTGTGCTAAACATTTTAAAAAGCACTACAATTTAATTTGATTGTCGATAGTATAGAATAATTTGTCGGTATAAATATGCAATCAATGCATATTATATTTGTCAAAAAAATATTGTCAAGTGTGTCATCACTCATCAGAATTCAGAATGAATAATGGAATTTCGAATAATGTTTGTATTTTTGATTTTGTTATAATTTTTGGTATATTTTTGGAATTTTGAAAAATGCTTGTATTCTAATTTTGTTATAATTTTTGGAATATTTTCGGAATTTTGAAAAAAGTTTGTGTTTTCGATTTTGTTATAATTTTTGCAATATTTTTATGACTGTTTTGATAAAAGTTTAAATTTTTGAATTTATGAATTACAAATTTTTGCAATAATTTTAGAATTTTGAAAAAAGTTTCAATTTTTGATTTTGTAAAAATTTTCTTGAAAAAGATTAAATTTTTTATTTTATTATAATTTTTGGGATTTTGAAAAAAGTTTGTGTTTTTGATTTTGGAATAATTTTGGAATTCTGAAAAAAGTTTGTATTTTTGATTTTGATTTTATTTTTAACTTTTGCAATATTTTTATAATTTTGAAAAAGTCTCAATTTTTGATAATTTTTGGAATTCGGAAATAAGTTTAATATTTTATTTTGTTATACTGCAATATTTTGCAATATTTTAAGAATATTGGAAAAAGTTTCAATCTTTGATTTTGGTAGAATTTTTGCAATATATTTAGAATTTCGAAAAAAGTTTGATTTTTGATTTTGTAATAATTTTTGGAATATTTTTAGAATTTTGAAAAAAGTTTAAATTTTTGATTTTATTATAATTTTTAGAATATTTTTGGAATATTGAATGAAATTTGTATTTTTGATTTTGAAATATTTTCTCGAAACGCTAAATGGAGAAGTAAATGGACTAGTTTGCTGAGTGTATCATCTTTTCAATAAATTATATTAATTTATGATCTGTTAATATAATAACTGTCGGAAGCGTTTTGATGTTTCGTGTTAGTTTTGTAAAAAATATCTAAACAGATCTCTGTTAAAAAAATACTTATGCTTTTGTTAAAGTTTTATGTTTGATATATATCGCTGCCCAAAACTAAAAACAATTTCCTAATAAAAATTTTTTGCAGAAAACTATATAAAAAATTCTTAACCCAGTCGAAGTCTTGATATCTCAGAGCTTGAGATTTCAACCGCTCCATATATTGACATTTAGTTTTTCAGCAGAAATCCATAATATAATAGCCGTAAGTCTATCCTTCTATACGAGCGTAACGGATATCTTATCTATCCCTTAGTCTATAGATCAAATATAGTTCAAATTGGTATATTGGTAGCGCGCTCGACTGATGATCTATAGATTGAAAGTTCGAAACCTAAATATTGCGAATTTTTTTTTATTTTTTTTTTTAAATAACATTTTATTCATATTCATACATACATTTCGTTTTACGATAATGCAATTTTTAAATTTTTATTTTAAATAACATTAAAATTGTTTTTTTTTTATTCATAAATTCATTATTTTCTTTAAATAACTTTAAAATTATTGTGGCTTTTTATTTTATTATTCATGAATGAATTCATATAAATAAATAATTCATATATAAATAAAACTTATATAAAATTTTGTTTTTGGATACTTAGAATTATCGATAAAGTAGTTCTTTAAAGTTAGTTAAAAAGTTAAGTTGTCTTTTGCCATAATTTGTTCAAATTAAAATCATTAAAATCATTTCTATATTTACATTTCGATATTAAGAATAACAACAACTACTATAAATAACATTAAAATTATTGTTTTTTTACACACTTTTATTTTATTCATACATACATTTCGTTTTACGATAGTGCAATTTGATCGATAATGCAGTTTTCATAGCATTTTATTGCACTGTCATTTCCCGTTTCGTTCAAATTATTATATAATTTTGATATTAACAAGAAAATTAATTAGTTTTTTGACAGGCAGTGCTAAAAATCATATAATAGTGGTTTCCGATAATTATTTGCCATAATTTCATTCCTGGGAACTAAATTAAGGAAAAACAAAAACTACTATTTGAGTATGTATTTCTCTTGCAATATAACAGCTTTATCATAAAAGATCGTGTGACGTCATTTTGTTTAGTTATGAATGCAATCATTATAGAATGCATTTAGGGGATTTTATTTTTTTATTTTAATTAAGTTACATAATACATATATTTATAATTTTTGTTGATGTTTTATTAATAAAACCTTTTTTATTTTGAATTAGTCACAAGATATGTAATATTTATTATGAAAAATAGATCGAATTTTTTTTAAAGGAATAGTAGCCTTTTTGTAAAGGAATAATTTTTACATTAAATAGTAAAGTTGGTAGATGGTTTTTATAATAAGTTTATTAAAAAAGAAAAGAGGAAACAAATTGATGAAAGTACATGATTAAAGGTCTATTTCCTCACTTTTTGACACAACATTTCGTAAAATACTAGCGCTATTATGGCAGGACCAGAACCAGAAAATTGTTCTTTAGTACAGCGAACATAACAGCATAGAAAAATATAGATTTTTAACAATTTTTAAAAACAATGTAGGTTGAAAACATTTGATATTTTTATACAAAAAACAGTTTAGGTTATAATATACATTTTCAAACATTAATAATTTAAACCGATGTAATAAAATGAACTTTAAGAAACTCAGTACGAAATTTCGTTGTCATTGTCGATGTAAATGTAAAAATGTCGATGTCGATGTAAAAATCATAGAATATTTTTTTTCCATCATTATTTTTGGGCGGAGCCCGCGGGATACCCCCTAGTTATTGTATCAAAATCAAAAATAATAAGTTTTGTGAAATAAAAATATATATTAATTTGAAAACTGTTTTGCGAAAGAGATTAAAAAAACTGTCTCTTTTTTCACCGAGCTAAGCTTGGTCTCCTGATACTTATATTTATTACAGTAATTCATGGAGCCATTCTTAAAAAACAATTCATTGGAATTAATTTCGGCAGTTCAGTACTAAGGAACTTTGATTAAAAATGGATTAAATATTTAGAATTTATTAATATTTAGAATTAACTTAAATTTAAAATTGTTTGTATAAATATATAATATAAGGAAATCTTAAAATGCCAAGAAAATATTAAAATTAATAGAATAAGAATAATGAATAAGTTATGTGTTTTAATATACCATCATATTATACATAGTTATAGATGAACTGATCGTAAAATTATCACACTAAATATTTAATTTGACAAAATTGATAGAATTCGATTGCAGAATTCATGACATAAATGCCATAACTAATGCATATATAAGTTTAACCCACACTTAATAATGACTTCGTTAATTCCAATTTTTGGATTAAATCATTCCTTGCCAGGGTACTATTCATTCAAATTAACGATAAAATTATGGTTAAACTATGCATAATCCGTACATAAAGTAACGACTCTTCCATTCATACAAGGAATAATCAATGTTTAGTACAAATTTTATAGATAATACTTAGTATGTAATTATTATTCCTTGACTAGTCACGGTTGAAAATTACACTTACTTATAGGATAGCCTATGTAAAAATGAAGAAAAATTCGAATTTCAGCCGTGCTAAAAATCTTTAAAATTAAATATCTCAAGAACAAAAATTTTAGCCTCTTTGTAAATTTGATATATTTTAGAGTAAGGATAAAACTATTTTCAGAAAAAAAATTAATTAAATTCCAATTGATCTTTGACCCTAGCGCCATCTTTAAAAAAGTTTTTTTAATATTTTTATTTAAAACTGAATTATAAAAACAATAAATTAATTTTTTTTCAAACGACTAATTAATCATCTATCAAACAAAAAAAAGTTTGCTGAAATCGGTATAGCCGTTCTTGAGCAATTTAATTTCAAAGTTACATCGGATTGGCAGAATTTTCATTTTTCATGCATGTTGGGGTGCCCCCTATGCTCAAACTATGCACTTTAAAAAAATTTTAAAGTAAGCTGTGTTTTTATTTTGTCCATACTACTAATATGCCAAGTTTCAGGAAAATCAAAAATGGTCAAGTTTTCACAACTCTGTCTAGAACACGTTTTTCATCTTGGAGCCTCAAGGAATTAAAAAAATTTACAATTCAAAATTTATGCAGTTGAATGTTGAAAAATATTAAAAAAAACATAAATTTTTGATTTTTTTTTCAACTTTTTTCGAGTGTAACTTCCAGAATCCGTTATGGACTTTACAAAAACTAGCCCTAAATGTTTGTTGGTATCTTTGCTATGCACTTGTTTTATTGATATATTAAATTTGTTTGTTTTGTAAAATATGCGATCCAAAAACCGAAATAACCTTTTTGTTCACCGAAAAAATTGGTTTTTGATGAATATCTCAAAAACAATAGCTAACCTAAAAAAATGATTACGATATTCGTGTTCAGCAGGTCAAAATCTATAAGGACAGTTGGGTTCTATTTAGGGAGATTTTTCTTGTAAACTATGTAGTGTTTAAACTATGTAGTGCTGATCACAGCTTTTAAAAATATTTCCGTTAAAAGATCTATTCGTAAAATCAATACAAGCAAGAACGAAAATAAATAAAATATAATAGAACGATTGTACTTATTGTTCTAATAATATAATAGAATGAATAATATGAGTTTACATCGACAGCATAGTAAAGCAATTTTAACATATTTAACTTCAGCGCATATGCTGGTAAATATTTAAGAGCTAACCGCTTCGTAACGACAGCTTCAAACTTTTGAAGTGAAACTTCTTTAGGCGCAATATGACAATTGACAAGTAACTCAAATCTTTTTTAGAACGGAAGTAACGTTTTCAAACGGAAATGACGTTCAGTAAAATAAATTATAATGAAACCATATATATTCATCTCTTTCATATTCATCTCTTTCATATACATTCACGCAATTGCAAACAATAATAAAATAAAGATGAAATTCAAACAATAATTAAATAATAAAGGCAAACGAATAATATTTATCAAGTATATGATACAATTCGATTATTTGTCATTGTGTTTTGGAATGAAATTTTAATAATTTATGATTTGTTAATATTATTATATTTTTTTATTCAGCTTTGTGTTAAATGTTATATGAGTTAGACGTGTCGATTTTAGTTACTAATTTATTCAGTTTCGTTTTTTTTTAAATTTATATTTTTTTCTTTATTTTTTATTCCAACATTTAAAAAAAGTGCGTAATCTTTTCACGCGGTTGAAGTAAAACTCCTTTGGCTACTGTGGCAGGAATTACCAAAAGGATTTTGTGTTAAATAAATAAGTCATATTGAAATTTACAGTAGCATTTATTGATAATATAATTTACAACATGTGTAATAAAAAGTCATATTTATATAATGTATTACAAAGTCAATTCAATTATTATCATAATTGAAATACGAAATTAGAGGTTTATGATAACTAAAGTGAAAAACATAAACTTTGCTTTGCCAATTTGCAATTTCTTGAAAAAACCGCAGCAATTGTTGTCCCAAATCTTGTTGTTGAATTAAATGGACATGTATTCATAGTTAAATTTAACTTGTAATACTTTGTAAGACATTGTAGTACATAATATAAATATATTTTTTTTATTACACATGTTGTATATTATATTATCAATAAATATTGCTCTAAATTTCAATATGATATATTTATTTTATATTTAATCTTTTTAGTAATACCCTAACCTATTTTATTTTTAATCTTTTTAGTAATTAATATACATATACAATAATAATTATAAAAAGTAGGTTTTACTTCAACCGCGTGTAAAGATAACGCACTTAATTTTTTTATAGTTTTACAGTGTATACAAATGCACAAAATATATAAAATATTGCTGATCCTGTATATTATATACTCTAACTAAGGTATTCCGAAATTGTTGCAAACAATTATTTCGAATTATCATCGTCTTTGGGAAATTGCTTCTGATAAGGGCAATCATAATAATATTTTAAACATATCCTTTTATCAGTTACACACTCCTAACATAAAATTGAACTTAATTTATAAATTAATAAAATTACAGGATGCTGTTTCGGTGTTTGGAGGTGCAATCGGAGCAATGCATATACCCGAAAAATGGTTTCCAGGGTGCTATGATTTATACTTAAATTCACATAATATAATGCATGTGCTTGTAGTTGTGGCAGTCTATTCAATGCATATGGTAACGTTTTATAATAATATAAATAATAAAATTTGAAACTAAATCTTAGTCAATATCTTTAATTTTTTATAGGCAACGGTCTATGATTTGGAATGGATGTCAAAAACAAACTGTAACAATACAACAACGCCAGTCGGAATACATGAGAGTCGTACAGATTTTTGACAAAATAAAATCGAACGATTAATGTATATTTAAAAAGAAACAATATTTCAATAATTACAACTTATATCATTCAAATCTTCGCCTCAAGTTTTTGCTGAAATTAAATTTTAGCGGATTTTCAAAGCTTTTTACTTCCAAAAAAACAAAATAATTTTACATAAATTAAGATGGTTATATTTATTGAAACGTAGATCATAGTAGAACATATTTACAAAGATAGCTAAATCAAATATGTAATCACATAAAGTACAAGTTTTCTGAAAATTACAGAACGAATAGTGAATTTTTTTAGCTAATAAATTTTAGAAATAAAAAATTAAATTGACCGTTTAAGGACAATTTTATATTATTATTGGATCATTTCATATAAGAATGTAGAAATGATGTAGGTTTTAATTATATTGTAACATTTCTTTCTAGAATTATTTAGCAACTACCACATTACCCACTTCCTTTAATTTATTTATTCATCTTTAAGTCAACAACAGAAAACATTTTATGATTCTGATGTTAAAATTAGTATTCCAATCTACTGTTCAAGTTAGTTGGCTAACACTAAGTTTACACCAATATCTAATTTGCTACGTATCAAATTTGCTAGCCATTTTCACCATCATACTTTTTAAATTTGATACGATGATCTAAAATCTTATTAATTAGGTATGACTTATTAGTTTTTAGCGCGTCCTTTTCATTGTTAGTTTTTTGGTTAGAAAAAAAGAATTCCATGTATATATTTTATAAAAAACTGTGAACATTTATTATATTCTTGCTAAAACTCTTTTACTTTTAATTTCAGCAAAAAAATCATATGAAACATAAATATATATGTATTTATAAAATAATACTAAGTTTACACCAGTATCTAATTTGCTACGTATCAAATTTGCTAGCCCTTTTCACCATCATACTTTTTAAATTTGATACGGTGATGTAAACTCTTATTAATTAGGTATGACATATTAATTTTTAGCGCGTCCTTTTCATTGTTAATTTTTTGGTTAGGAAAAAATAATTTCCATATATATTTTTTATAAAAAACTGAAAACATTTATAATATTAATGCTAAAATTTATTTTACTTTTGATTTCAGCAAAAAAATCACATCAAACATAAATATATATTTATAAAATAAGTTGATTTATTTTTATTTTAAATGTCATACCTAATTTTAGTGTTCACACCGTAAAAATAATACCTATTTGCTACGTACCTAATTTGATACGTAGCAAATCATCCTACCAAATATTTGGTACGTACTTTTTTGAGAACTGTTTACATCGACCATAGTCGATCTAATAAGTATAGTATGTACCTATTAGATCCTGGTGTAAACTTAGTATAAGTTGATTTATTTTTATTTTAAATGTCATACCAAATTTTAGTGTTTGCACCGTAAAAATAGTACCTTTTTGCTACTTACCTAATTTGATACATAGCAAATCATCCTACCAAGTATTTGGTATACGTACTTTTTTGATAACTGTTTACATCGACCATAGTCGACCTAATAAGTATAGTATGTACCTATTAGATACTGGTGTAAACTTAGTTTAAATCTTTTGCAATTTCGAAACTCTCCATAAATTTTAAATTTAAACCGTTTTGCAAAATTCTAATGCATTTCTATATTTATTCAGCTATACAATAATAGACGAATAATAATCCAACGATTATTATAGCTTCCTTTGTTTTTTTATAAACGAGTTCTAACATTTTATTTAAAAAATATTGCAAAAAGAAATTAAGTTTGTAGGTTTAGATATTAGGTATTTGAATATTTTATTGGGATACTGCAACAATTACATATTGTATCTAAAGTCCGTCCTTCAAAAAATATTAAATGCTTTGTTTCATGTTTAAGAGCTATAATAAATCAAACGGACAACATAAAATAGTAATTGTAAAACGAACACAGAATGATAATAATATCTCACATGAAATTTTAAGGCACGAGTGAGTATTTCGAATTAATGCTACTAGATTTTATTATTCTGTGCAAGTTCTACACTGTACTTTTTCTACGATCAAACTAGAAACACAAAATGACGTCGTTATTTTCTTATTGTCCTAAGTGATTCATTGCATTCGGTAAGATCACGTCGAGTCAGTTGACTATACGCTTAAATTTACAGTGCTCGCGGGACGAAAATAGATTTCAAAAAATATTTCGATCGAATTGTAATTTTATATATGAGAATTTATATTACATACTTAACATATATTTCAATTTGGTCTGGGATTGAATTTCATACCGGTTGCGATTGTTTTATTGTATGAGTTCTGTGCGTTGTTATTACGGCATTTTGTTGTTTATTTGATTACCCACTAGTACGTAATAAATTTATTACGTTACGGCTACATAATGACTTTTACCGTTATAACAAAAAATAATGAAAAGATTTACATTAATTAGCCAACAATTGTTTAAAAATTATAATTTCTAGTTTGGTCGTAGAAAAAAAGCTGAATTAAAAACTTATTTATTCTTTTCAAAACAAGTATGAATAGCTTTCCGTTTGTTTCCATTGTTTCATCTCACAAATTTTATTTTGAACGCATATTTTTATTTTTTACAGTTTTGTTAAATACAGTTCAGAAACCTAGATGGAAGCCTAATCTTACTAAAACTTCATGTTGCCACAACTTTCAATAATAGTCTACTTTTTCATAAAAAGCGTAAGGGATACTTTTTTCATTATCTACATAAGTTTATAGAGGAAACATCAAAAAATTACTGTAAGACCAAATAAAAATACTATTTTTCGGCAAGTGTTTATATTTAGTAGCCCATAATAATACGAAATATTTATATAAACGTCCACATCATCTTAAGACTTAACCCGTATCCTTTTTTAACCTGAAAATTCTAAGTAAAATTTTTATTTAGTGAGGTGGTACACAGAATATTATTATGACATATGTATTTCTACTTACTTTTTAGAAATAGATTATTAAAAAACTTCGAAGCAATATTAAATTTTAAATCGTTGATTAAATAAGCAATTAAATTAGAATATTTAGTAGCAAACGCTTTTACTTTTAAGAAACAAACTAAGTGTTTTTGTAAGGAAATAATTAAAATATTTATTCAATTACTAACTAGGTACTAAAATTGGTTATATAACCCACATTCCACGAATAAAATGTTTAAGGTGTTTAGCAAAAACGAATAGTACCGATACGAACAAAGTATGTTATCGATTTTATTGCAAAATTTGTTCTTCATAAAAAAAAACAAAATGAAAATAATGTTAAATTCTTTTCACCTTTTGAACTAAGGCGCGATAGCCGATTCGATAGGCGCGATAGCCGATATGACAAGTAAATCAAATCTTTTTTGAACGGAAGTAACATTTTGAAAAAGAAAAAAGAAATAAATAAAATAAAGAAGAAATTCAAACAACAATGAAAAAAAGGCAAACGAATATTATGTTCGGCAAGTATACGATACAATTCGATTATGTGTATTGTATGTGTGTCAATTGTCGTTAATTTGTTAATGTTATTATATATATTGTTTTATTCAGTCGCGTATTAAATATTATATGCGTTAGATGTGTCGATTTTAGATACTTAATTATTAAAATTGTTGTGTTTATGTGTCACGAAAAAAGACCATTCGCTAAATAAAAAACTTAATTATTGAGTTTTCTTGTTTTTTAAACTTTATATTTTGAATTGTTTTAGTTTTTTTACCAACTTCAAATCGACTATGTTGACCGATTTCTCAAAAACGACTCGTTCAATTTGGATGATTTAAATTGTATTCTATTTGGGTTGATTTCGAGAGAGTCCCATAGTTTTTTATGATACCGTGAAAAATGCCATTTTTCAGAAAAATGGAAAAACCCGTATTTTATGTATTTTAGCCGATTTCGTCAAAACATCTGCTTCGTCCAAATATCTGTTTGGATAGTTTGAGTTGTATTATATTGCTATAGATGTCGAAGTGGTCGTATACAATTTTCTATGACTGGAAATATGCTGGTTTTTTTAATGTTGTTTTTGAATCAAAATATTTGTGTTGATTAAATTTATTTTGTTAAATAACAAAATGAGTGCGTGTAATCTTTGCACGCAGTTGAAGTAAATTTTATTGGCTGCTTTGGCAGGTATTACTAAAAAGATTAAATATAAAATAAAAATGTCATATTGCAATTTATAGTAGCATTTCTTGATAGTATAATTTACAACGTGTGTAATACTTACATAATAAATTACAAAGTCAATTCAATTATTATCATAACTGAAATATTAAATTAGAGGTTTATGATAACTAAAGTGAGAAAATTAAACTTTACTTTGCAAATTTGCTAAATTACTTGAAAAACTGCATTAATTGTACCAAATCTTGTTGTTGAATTAGGTGGACATGTATTCATCGTGAAATTTAGTTTGTAATACGTTGTAAGACTTTGTAAAACATTATTAGTTTAACTTCGTGTCAACTTTACTTCGTAAAGATTACGCACTTAATTTTTTTTTTAAATCATTTTGAATTTTATGGGTTGAAAAGAACATTAAACAAAAAAATCAAAATCCTACGAAAACGATATGGACACCTTCGCTTTTTTACTTGGACACCCCAAACAAATTTTATTCGTGGATAAAAAAAACAATTTGAATAACTATTAAAATATGTAATTTAGTTTTGAAATTTGTGATAACATTTATGAAACTCTCATAAAAGGATCAAACATTTAAGTTTTTCTTATAATCAAAATAAAAATCCTTTTCTTTAGAAATAAACAACAAAATTAATTATTAAACTGTACAAAACAGATTATGGATCAAAATGCTTTAAATTAAATTAACCTTTCATTAAAAATTAATTCAAACTTTTTTTTCCGTTAATGTTGTTTAGTCCAACATTGTTGAAAATTTTAGATAATTAAATAAAAGAAACTTTCAGTTTACAAAATATTTTTTATTAATAATTGGTAATATCCGTTTATTATCCTTTATCTTATAGTATTTAATTTTTTGAAATTTCTGGACCTTACTTTGTACATTACTTTTCTAATACAATAATTGACGAAGTGTCAGCCATTGATTTCACATTGATTGGAAACCATCAATAATGACTATACAAGCGTGACTTAGGATGTTGTGGCTTTGATAGAAATAATACCATTCTATGAATTCACACAAAGCAATGTCTAGAAATTTAATGCAAAATTTCCATTTCCATAAAAAAGGTGTCTGACAACAGTTAAAGAAATTCAACTTAAATAAATAACTAATGGTGAAGTTTCAACGTCAAAATAATCATCGCGTGGCGTGATTCATAGCGTATCTACCGTTATAGATTCGAGTCACTGAGGAGGAAGATACGACCTCTAATCCAAAAAAAGGAAAAGTGAATAGTAGAGATTATTACTGAGAAAATCCCTATATACCTTCGAATCGGAAAACATTCAAATGATTTCCTAAGTTACTTGAGCTTAATTGCTCACAAATATCCCTAATATTATAAATATGTTTTGTTGGACAACCGAAAATAAGTTGTTTGAAAATTTTTCACAACTAGCGCCGTCTATTAGAAAGTAGCAGTAGCAGATTGAGAAAACTTTTATGTAAGATTTTAATTGGTAACAGTGTAAAAGTTTTGTAGCGTGTAAATAGTTGAAAGCAATGTCACATGCTAAATTAAAATGAGCGAATCATTATTACAGTATAGTTCTCTACTATACTTATTTATTAATAGTAGTTTTCCACCGTAGCAGTTTACTAGGTAATACAGTTTATAGCTTGTATATGTTCGCGCTATATAATTCAATCTATAGCTAGTAGTTTCTCGCTATAGTGAATTTCTATGTTCCAGATCATCGAATTACTTCCAATTAATTTTTCTTAAATGATAAGATTTAAATTAAAAATATTGCATTTAGCCAAATATTTGATATTTAAGATTTTAAATTTAGAATATTCATTTTAGGTTTTTTTTTAATTAATTAGTTAGACATGTTTAGCACACTAAATATGATATATTCATTATTTAGACTCTTTGAATATCCGAAGATACCATGTCAACTATAAAGGAAGGAGATGAAGAAAATGGAAGGAATGGGGATATAGGGATAACTATACTAATTGTTTTAAATGATTATGGACATTTTCTTTAAATGCCTGAGGGGAAAATTCATCGGGAAATACAGAGGGAGGCATTGAGTTCCACAATTTGGCCACTCTATTAAAATAGTCGTTCTGAAAGGACACAGTTCTACAACGAGGTATTTGTACAACAAATGGATGGGATAACTCGGCAGCTCTTGTTTGTCGATTATACTGCGCACACGATGGCAGGATATTTTGAATTTCCTTAGAGGAGAATTCGCTAAAGTTATATTTATAGTAGATTGATAATTGACCCACATTTCTTTTGTGTTGGAGTGAATCAAGCTGGTCCGTTAGTTCGGTATTACCAATCAACCGTGTTGCTTTTCTCTGTACAGAGTCTAGACATTTTATTGTTGACTGACAAGCACCTCCCCAAACATGACAGCAGTACTCCATACATGGACGAATAAAGTACTTGAAAATTAGCAAAATTTGCTCGGGATTGAAATACTTTTTACATAGACTCAAGAATCCTAATTTTTCATTGCAGATTTAGCGAGGTTGAACACATGTTTATTCCATTTCAGGTTATTTTGAATATCCATTCCAAGAAGTCTAACTGATTCAACCTCACGCAATTCCTCGTAGTTTATTTTAATAGGAAAATTTTTATGTCGCTCTATTCGTGAAAGACGGCATAGTTTGGTTTTGGTTGGATTAAATGAAACAAGATTACGATCTCCCCATTCCATTATACGCTCCAGATCTTTGTTGATAGAATCAATTAGCAGCTCTCTATCAGTAGTAACTGCAGTATGAGATCGAAGTTTAGGAGATGAATGTGATGCATGCAATGTGCTGTCATCAGCAAAACTATGGATTGGGTCCACTGTTTAAATAAGTAAGTCATTAATGTATAGAAGAAACAAGATTGGTGAGAGTGCAGAACCTTGGGGAACCCCAGCATTGGTTGTGAAAATATTGGATGTGATACCATCTAAATTAACATGAAATTGGGGACCTGTAAGAAAACTATAAATCCATGAGACAGTAAGATGGTCTATGCCATAAGATTTTAATTTAGCTATGGGATTTTTATGCCACACTTTATCAAATGCTTTAGAAATGTCAAGTGAAATACTGAATGTTTCACCATGGTATTCCAGCGATTTGTTCCAGAGATGGGATACGTAGGCTAACAGATCACCTGTTGCATGACTTCTACGAAAAGCATACTGTTTATCATCAATAATTCGCGACACTTCCAAATAATCTATTAAATTGTAGTTAACATATTTTTCAAATATTTTAGCTAAAACTGACAGAATTGCAATTGGTCTATAATTGTTAGGATCTGTCTTACTGCCTTTCTTTGGTATGGGTTGAACGCTGGCCAGCTTCCAAGAGTCGGGAAATATTCCGGTTTTATAAGATAAATAGAAAATTTTTGTTAAAATTGGAGCTAGTTGCCTAGCAAAATTTTTAAGAATGAGGGGTGGAATACCGTCGGGGCCAGCAGATTTGTTGATATTGATAGAAAGAAGCATTTTCCGTACAATATTGCAACGAAAAATAGTTGGTTTCCTTTTCGTTACAACTGGGGGAATGAGTGTAGGAGAATGGGGAGGTTCAACTATGTTTGAGTTTTCTGCGAATATACGACCCAAAACATCCGCCTTCTCTTTCGAGTCGCTCACGATTCGTAGTCGGTAGTGAAATCCCAAAATCTACGTCCACGCCGTGCTACCTGGGTAACGCTAACAGAATTAGGTTGGTGTAGTTGAGAGGGGCGGAGTATATACTGCTTATACTCAACGATTCTGCACCATGGCGATTCATTGGCGCCACAAAACCAATGCAACTCAAGCGTCTGTTCTCCATGTTTAGGGCGGCCTTGAGCGGGCGTCTGTCTTGGAGCAAGCGGCTCGCTATATAAACGTGTAGCAAGCGTCTGTTCTCCATGTTAGAGGCGGTTTGTAGCGGGCGCCTGCATTGGATCAAGCGGCTAGCTATAGAAACAGGTAAAAAGGTTGTTTCTTGTGACCTTAAGATGCAGAACGAACCCATTCACGAAAATTTGGGTTGGGCGAAGGACTAATACCCCATTTCCGTAAAAAATTATTTGTCATGAATTCTGTTCACAGGCCTCAGATTATCTCAGATTCATTATTGGAATGACCTCGGAAACTGTACCCGGACTACGATTTAAAAATGGGAGCCTGGAACGTGCTAAGCCTTAGAAGACCAGGAGATATACTACAACTTACAAACCAAATCGATAGCTATACACTAGATATAGTGGCGTTACAAGAACTAAGATGGCTAGGGAATGGAATCCACGAAACAGCCAAGGGATAAACTCTCTACTATTACGGTCATGAAAACGGAGGAGAATTTGGAGTTGGCTTTCTCATACATCGTCGCGTGAACTAACATGTTATCGACTTTTGCCCAATTAATATGCAGATATGCACAATGAGAATACGTACGCAAAAATTTAATGTAACGATCATCAATGTTCATGCACCTAATGAAGACAAAGCAGATGACATTAGAGACCTGTTCTTTCTAGAACACGAAGAAGTCATCAATAACATCCCGCGGCACGATAAAAAAATCGTGGTATAGGTGACTTCAATGCGCAAATTGGTAGAAGTGCAGAACTTAAAACACATGTCGGCCCTAACAGCTTGCATCATACTAGTAACAATAACGGATTCGCGGAGCTGAACTAGCTATGATGTATGATCTAGTAATTTCTAGCACTTTTTTTCCTCATAAAAGAATCCACAAAGCAACGTGGAAATCAAACGATGGAAGAACTGAAAATCAAATCGATCACGTCATGATTTCTAAGAGACACTCTACAAGTGTAACTGACGTTCGATCATACAGAGGTGCTGATATGGACACAGATCATATGCTTGTCATCTTTAAGTACAAGTGCAAATTATCATCTACATTTAATAGGCAAGCAAAAAAAACCGTGCGCTGGAATGTCGAAGCATTTGAACACCTGGAAACAGTGAATAGAATCAGGAAATAGTAACCCAAAGCATAGAAGAGCGTGACATCCCATCTGAGATGCCATTAAACATACAAGAAGAATGGCAAACGCTTCAATCAACCATCATATCCGCAGCACAAACTGCAATCGGAAAACGACCACCGAAATCACGTAACGAATGGTTTGATGACGAGTGCCGCGAAAGCATTGATCACAAACAAAAACTGTGTAACGTCCGCTATATTCGCCTAAACAACAATAAAACCAATTCATCTTCTTTTTCTAATTCAATAAAAATTTATTTCATTAGTTTCAGTTCATTTTTTTTACATTAATAATCATTTTAAAATTTTCTAATACTTAACGGCTAGTTAAATTTCGAATATACTATAAAAACAAACGAACGTACCCAATTTTATTTCCAATTCTAACGAACAGATGTCGTTACTAACTTTTGCTGAATCTTGGTATTACACGATTTTGATTTTCATTAGAAGATGTCAAAAAGGAAAATCACATTTTTATTATTCATTCAGTTTTTAACTCTTAAAACAAAATGATTTTTCGATATTTGCTCTTCTGTGTATAACTCTCATACGAGAACAAAGAAAAAGTTTGTTAATGAAACAAAAAGGATCTCGCTTTAGTTTTGATTTAAGAAAACCACATTTCTTTCATTAGAAATTAAAAAAGAGAAAAATTTAGCCATAGTAAGGAATTAAATGTTATAGCAAGTATTGTAAATTACCAAAGAAAGAAGAAGAAAAAAAAACAAAATGGAATAAAAGTTTAAAGTTATTAAGTGACAAATGGCGCTTTTTTTTTGATTTGTGTTCAAGCTTACTTTTTCAGCTTGGTCAAATAAAAAGAAATAACTCTAATATCAAAAATACCAATTATATTTGTAGAATTCGTGAAAGGTGTGACCAAATAACATAAAACCGTAGTGTGGATACAGTTTGTCTATTCTTGATACACGGAACAACAGCTTTTAAATCGCCATCAAGGGTATACAGTTTGATATTAATATGATCTATCAGATCCAGTCACAATATTAATATAATCCATGTTGCATGGTATGCTGGATGTTAAAAAGGTTGAGAATTCAAGGAAACTTATTTGAGAAGAGAGTCTGGAATTATAAGAGTTAAGCTGAGAGAAGTTGAGATTGAAATTAAACGGGAAGATCGAGGCCTACAACAGAGTAGCTGTGAGTTTATTTTTGATTATCATTAAGTTAAATATTTTAGTGTTTAAGTAGAGATTCGGGATCCTTTATTTATCTTATTTTAAAAATGTTCTAATAAATTCCATAGTATAAGAGATGCCCAAAATCCAGAGATAATCTGAGGTAATGCTATCCGATAGCCTTGTTTTTTTTTTCGTGCAATAGTGAATTTGTCTAGATATTCGTATAAAGTCCAATAACAATACTGGCAGCCGAAACGAAACCCTGGGGTTATGTTATGGTTTTTGGAACTGTACTAATACGGTCATTCTTTTGTTTGAAAACCAGTTTACCGGTTTTTTTTAAATTTGAACTATAGAGCTACTTTTGGCGCAATTAGCGTATATTTTGTTAAAACCAGTTTTGATTTTTTTTGCTATATAAACTGGGCGTTGTAAACCAGTTCTGGTTTACGTGCATCATCATTAGTAATACTTTTTTTTAAATATATAGTAAACATATTTTTTTTTGATAAACCAGATATTGGTTTTTGTTTGTGTTTGGAATTTTTTTTTTAAATTTTTCCTTTATAATATGTACATGAGGGGTCAGGGGGTGCGAAGGAGGTGTCGACCAGGGGGGTTTGAGCCGTGGATGAATGAGGTGGAGGAGAGAGAGCATGTGGAGAGAAAGGAGAAAATGGATGAGGCAATGAATGTGGTGGAATGGGTGATAAATGTGGTTATGAATGAGGTGAAGAATGGTATATTTTTGGAGATAATGGATGACATTTGTGAAGAGCAGTATGATGAAATATTGGATGGGATGGTGGTTGATATAGTGAATGAGTGCGTGAATGAGGAAGCGGATGAGATGGATGTAGTGAATGAGGAAGTGAATGAAATAGTGAATGAGGAAGTGAATGAGGAGGTGAATGTGGGCTGGCGAGAAAGGAGGAGGATCTCCAGGAATAGGAGCTCTCATTTGAAGAGGAAGGAGAGGAGAAGAAGGGAGAAGGAGAGTCGCTTGGTCGTGGAGCTGGGAGCTTCCTCGACCAAGAGTACTCAAACAGAGGAGCTGGTTGAGGAGGTTCCCATCTCACCGATCACGCGACAGGAAGAGGAGTGGTCTGGTCCACAGGAGGCTCCTGTCCCCCCTGTATAATTAGTTAAGACTAATTATTTTTAATTTGAAAAAAAAACCGTTTTGGGGAAGTAGTTTTTTTTAGAATTTTTTTTATACTACCAATGTACATTCTCTTGTACATATTTTTTATGTACATATTTGTTGTACATATTGTACATGTCATTTGAATTTTATAAATACTAATTTATTTTTAATTTGAAAAAAACCGTTTTGGGGGAGCAGTTTTTTTAAGAATTTTTTTTATGCTTCCAATGTAGATAGTTGTTGTATTTTTTTTGAATGAGATGTACATAACGTACATATTATAAATATTCTTTTGTACATATTTTTTTTTTGGCATGTCATTTGACATATTTTTGTAAATAGATTGGATATATTTTATTGTACACATTGTACATTATTGGAAATAATTCCTTTTTTTTGTATACGATTGAAAATATTCTTTTTAAATAGGTGTTGTCGAAATTTTTTCGGTGTGTACTAGGTTAAAATAAAATTCTTTCTAAGCGGTAGGCCTAACAAGCCATCCATAGAGCTTCACTCTTTAACGTTAATGACGTTCTTAGGTCGCCTATGGCCATCGGGGTTATGCGATCGAAGAACATTGGTTTCTTCTCTTCATTCGGCGAGGAAGTCCTCAGGGACGAGGAGTGGTGTTGCTGTGTTTGTACTTAGGTGCAAACCAGTAGTACCATTCTTTGCTCAGAGGCTTCTTCGTGTAATGAAGAGAAGAACCAATTATACTTTGCTTTCAGGATCAAAGGCTTCACCTCATACAAATTCAAAAAACTTTTCCATTTTTCCACTTAGCTTTTACAATAAAACAATTTTTCATGGTGTTTAGGTTTTGAAGTCTGGTGCTCGGGAGCGTTCTTCAACTTTCGCATTAGGTTGAGTTGTAATTTATTTTTAGGTTAAACAAGCACAACTGGGTCAGTAGAAATGGACCTAGGGTCTAATCGTGACAGTTGTGATTGTTTTATTAGGTTGAGGACAATCTGTTCTGTAGAATCTGGTCGTTAGGGGCTTTTTTAGTCAGTTCTCACATGCATTGTTGGAGTGGGCTCGCGAACGCGATATTTTAGATTTAAACAAAATGGATATTGTAACCATACTTACTTTTTAAATTGTCTCCAGACGAATCTTGATTTTGGGAATCTCTTATCTTATTAAATAAAAATAAAATAAATAAAACAAATTTTTTGAAAATTAAATAAATAAAAATTTTTTATTAAATAAAATAGTTTTTTTTTAGAATTAAATAATTTTAGGTAGCTAAATAAATAAATTTTCTTAATTAGGCAAAACATCAAGATATAAATAAATATCTATTATTTTTTTTAAAAAAATTAAATAAATATTTTGAGTTAAGAGGACCACCCAATAAATAAACATCTTTAAATATTTTTTTTCAAATTTTAAAATAAATAAATATTTTTTCCATAGGGGTGTGTCGTCAATAAATAGTGATAGATATATATATTTCAGTATATCTGAAATTAAATAAATAAATAAATTATATTTGTATATACAATATTTTAGGAATTTTTGTGAAAGGTGAAGCAAAGATTGGGTACGACAGGAATCTTTTTGTTCTTTTACGAAATTTTGTTTTTGCAAAAACTTTTGTGTTTTCGAATTGGGCGTTCGTTGTTTTTTTCGTTTTTGCGTTTTTCATTATTTTTACATTTACAGCGTACTAACTACATTTTTTTTGTTGGGAATTGGTTTTAGTATTGTTGGTGTTTGCGAGTTCATAATTTTACGGGTTTTACCATCAAAATGTCAAACCAACTAGACGTTGACCATCCGTTCTATGGTCTGGAACCCACCGAACTGCAGGTCGAATGTTTGGTTCGGGGTGTGAACTTCGGGGGGGTCGATTGGGCAGAGGAACTGCGAAACCATGTAGATCATGGGTCAGTTCCAATAACAGTGTCTCATGCGAGAGATTTGATAGAGGAATCTCAAATGGTGGTGCAGGCAGCACAACTTATTTTAAATCAAGTACGACGACTTCAGTCACCGATTGATCAGACCTTCTTAGATGGTTTGGCGAATCGAGTGTTACATTACACGGGTAGGATGAATAGGTTGGGTCCTCGCAATGACTTGCAAGAAGCCCGCACCTACGCTTTCTCACAATTGTCACGCGCTTGGAATATAATAGGATCGTTGTCAACACGTCCAATTATGCAGAGTAAACCAGGAGTATCATCTGCTCCATCTGCTTCACTTGCCTTCCAACCAGATGAGAGATCCACACCGATCCCAGTACGGCCAATATCGGAAACAATACATAGTCTGAATCGTCCAAATCAGCAACAACAGAGACGGTCAGATCAATTGCCACCGGCTTATTTCCAGCAATCGGGCTTGAGGGCAGAGGACTTTGCAATACCACAATTGGGTCCAACATTCCAAGCTGAACACTTACACAACAATCCAGCATTGGTACAACAACAATCATTAAATCGTTCATCAGTACCACAGGTACAACCACTACCAGTATATCCACCAGTTCCACTAACAGCACCACCACCATACAACCAACCTCCTCAGGTATGGCGTGACGCGGCTCCAGCGTTAGCACCAGTGGAGTACCGAGGGGTTCGTGGGAACAATTTGAGTCGTTATGACTCAAATTGGGTTCCAACCTTCACAGGAGATGGTCACTCTCCTGATGTTCATGAGTTTATTCATAGAGTGGAGGCGGCTGCCAGGAGGGACCATGTGAATTGGGACGACCTTAGGTCTATCGTTCCACGGTATCTCAAGGGGGCTGCCGACAGATACTATCTGAATTTAACTCATGAATATGAGGTGGTGACCTATCCAGTGTTAAGGGAGGGACTCCTACAAACTTTCGGTACGCTCACTGATGATAAGGCGATCTTGCGAGTTCTTCTGAACCGCAAACAAAAGTCAAAGGAGAGCGTGTATGAGTACCTGGTGGAGATTGGTTCGTTAAACCGTCGCTTAGCACGTCCATTTGCTGATCGTGAAATGCTAGAGATTGCTCGGGAGGGACTGAGTGTGGAGCTCAAAAATGCTACACTTGCAGCAACAATACATTCAATGGATGAACTTCGGACTTTATGTCAGAAGTTTGAACGTTTGTGGTCCACACCAGTTCCGACCAGAACATCAAATTTAAGAATTAGCGAGTTGCAACAGATGGATGATTATGAGGTGGAAGTTGAACCAGAACAACATGGATATATTGAAGCGGTGGGTTCAACACAGAGACGGATATTGCAGCGACCTGGCACAACATCGGATACCATTCAACCTGGTCCATCAATATCCAGACAACCAATAGTATGTTTCAGATGTGGAGTAAACGGTCATCGAGCTCCTGAGTGCTCTAAGAATAGAATTAAATTATATTGCTGGAAATGTAACAAGCCGGATGTAATTTATGCAAATTGTTCATATTGTCACCCGTCGTTAAACTATCGACCGAGAGTACATGCTTCGGGGATGATGCCCTCGGTTCAACATCCAACGAGCCCGAAAAAAGCGACGAGAGATGTAGGAACGCAGGACGATCGGCAACCACCAACGAAACCCGAATAAAATCATCGAATACATTTAATTTCCCATCATTACATCGAACGTATTTTAGACGTCTTGAACGTAACATCAGATATTGGAGGATGAGGAAATTATTTCGCAAAGCTTGTGTTTCATCTATCCTTTCAGAAACAAAGGATCCTCGGCCGCGATTAACAATTAGGATTTTGGACAAAAATATCGCAGGATTATTGGATAGTGGAGCGTCAATCACTATACTTGGAAGAAATTCCTTGGAATTATTGGAATCAGCAGGTACAACTTACCGTAAGTACACTTCGTGTATTCGTACGGCGGATGGTACTGCAAATAAAATTCTGGGTTACATAGAAGTTCCAATAACCGTGAATGGCTCCACTAAACCAATGCGGTTCCATATAGTCCCTGGTTTACGAGAAGAGCTCTACCTGGGCATAGATTTCTGGGAGAAATTCGGTATTGTTCCTTCTTTTGTTAGTGAACTGACTCGTACAGAGCCAATGACTTTAAATACACACAACCTCACCACTGATCAGCAACAAGAACTGGATATGATCAAGGATTCTTTCCCGTCATTTGAAGTGTCTGGACTCGGAAAAACTTCTTTGGTTGAACATGTCATCGATGTTGGTGATAATGCACCTGTTAAACAAAGGCATTATCCCACATCACCGGCTGTTCAACTAAAGGTTTATGCCGAACTCGACCGAATGCTTCAAATGGGCGTGATCGAAGAGAGTAACAGTTCTTGGTGCTCGCCAGTGGTTTTGGTACAAAAAGAATCTGGTAAAAACAGATTATGTATTGATAGCCGTCGTGTCAATTCACTAACTAAAAAGGACGCTTACCCACTTCCCTTGATTGATGGCTTACTAGGTCGTCTAAATAGCACAAAGTACATTTCCAGTATTGATCTCAAAGATGCTTTCTGGCAGATTCCTCTGGCAGAAGCATCTAGAGACAAGACAGCCTTCACAGTGCCTGGTCGTCCATTGTATCAATTCCGGGTTATGCCCTTTGGATTGTGCAATGCTCCCCAGACAATGTGTCGGCTAATGCACAAAGTGATACCACATCAATATCACGAAAATGTCTTTGTTTATTTAGATGATCTATTGGTAGTCTCTTCCACGTTTCAGGAACATATGGAATTGCTGTCCAAAGTCTCTTCATTGTTAAGAGCGGCTGGGTTAACCATTAACCTCAAGAAAAGCAAATTTGTTCTAAGAGAGGTGAAATACTTGGGATTTTTGGTTGGTGAAGATGGTCTTCGAACAGACCCTGACAAGGTAAGAGCTGTAGCAGAGTATCCAGCTCCATCTACAGTGAAACAAATACGGAGATTATTGGGAATGGCTGGTTGGTACCAACGTTTCATACCAAACTATGCAAGCGTGGTATCACCAATTACAGATTTATTAAAGAAGAGTTCGGGGAAATTGAAATGGACATTGGAAGCGCAAGCTGCTTTCGAAAATTTAAAACGATTGCTGACTACAGCACCAGTATTAGTAAACCCTGACTATAATAAAGAGTTCTTTATTAGATGCGATGCGAGTCTGACAGGAATAGGTAGTGTGTTGTATCAGGTTGATACTGACGGACAAGAGTGTCCGATAGCCTTCATGTCGAAGAAATTAAATAGAGCTCAAAGGAATTATTCAGTTTCTGAGCTTGAATGTCTTGCGGCAATTCTTAGTGGGAAGAAATTCAGGGGCTATGTTGAAGGTCACCGATTTACTATCGTGACTGATCACTCAAGTCTGAAGTGGCTTATGTCACAGAAAGACTTGAGTGGTCGTCTGGCTAGGTGGAGCCTAAAACTCCAACATATGGATTTTACCATTGTCCACCAAAAAGGTACCCAAAATATAGTCCCTGATGCTCTATCTCGTCTTTATGACGATACACACGAGGAATTGACGGAAGCATTAACACATCACATTAACGACATCAAAATCGACAATGAAGGTTATCGGCACAAAGAATATACGGATATGATAGCTAAAGTTCAATCATCGCCAAAGGACTTTCCATCAGTCAAAGTCGTGGATGATAAGCTATACATACGTATTGAGCCAAGACCTGATGCAATACCCAACGATGTTCCTGTGTGGAAACTCTGGGTACCAAAACCGATGACTTCCAACATGATTCAGAAACATCATGATGATAGTACTGCTGCTCATGGAGGTGTTAAAAAGACTTTAGAATTACTTCGACGTCTTTATTATTGGCCGGGCATGGCGTCGCAGGTACACAACTATGTTGTGTCCTGCGACACATGTAAACAAACAAAAGCCACGAATCAGATATTGCGTCCTCCGATGCAATATCAATTCGAAACAGCACGTCCATGGCAGAGAGTCTATATAGATTTTTTGGGACCGTACCCTCGTTCTACACTTGGGAATACGGTGTTATTGATAGTTCTGGATCATGCTACGAAGTTTGTACTACTGAAACCACTTAGAAACGCAACTTCACCGAAGGTGAATGCTTTTCTAAGGAATGAAGTGTTTCTTACATATGGGGTACCAGAGTTTCTGCACAGTGACAATGCCAAACAGTTCACTAGTAGGAACTTTCAAAGTCTTTTGTCAGATTTCGGCATTAAACACATTAGGACCGGTGTCTATAGTCCTCAAAGCAACGCGTCAGAGCGGGTCAATAGGTCAGTTCTAGCTGCAATTCGAGCGTTCATTAAAGGTCAACATACCAAGTGGGATTCACAAATTGGTGAAATCGCATATGCACTGCGGGCTGCAGTACATTCTGCTACCAAGTACTCACCGTACTATTTATTATTTGGTCAACATCCAATATCGGATGGAAGTACTTACCAATTGTTGAGATCACTACACCAGCTTGGTGAAGATGCTGGGGAGGAAATAGAACGCTCTGATCATTTGACTCTGCTTCGGAACCAGGTTCAACAAAATTTAAAAGCAGCTTTCAAAAAGTCGCAACATCAGTACAACCTGCGATCTAAACTACGGACTTTTCAACCACAACAACGTGTGTTTGTACGGCAACATCATTTGAGTGACGCTACAAAAAAATTCTCGGCAAAATTGGCTCCAAAGTTCTTACCTGCAATGATTAAGACTAAGATTGGAAATGTACTCTACGAGTGCACAGATATGAGCGGTAAGAATCTTGGAGTCCATCACGCGAAAGACATCAGGGAATGATGTCTTTTCGTTAGGTAGGGTAGTTCCTCTGTCTGATTGTCCTCGCTGTGGTTCACATCTTCAGTGTCATACTTACTGGTTGTATCGGGGTGTCCATGGTGCTGACGTTCGGATGGATGGTCGGTCTCAATACTCAGTGAAGTTCCTAGGGACTTCATGAGTGTTGGGACCGGTCATCGGTCTTGACGCCAGTGACTGTGGGTATCTCGATCCCAGATACAGATTAGTTGTGGGAAGTAGTTCGGTGGTTTCTGACGTAGAGGGGATGACGACGTTTTTGTGATTTCAAGGGTAAATACCTTGGTTTTTACCTTGAATTCATGGTGTAACGTGCGCTATATTCGCCTAAACAACAATAAAACCAATTCATCTTCTTTTTCTAATTCAATAAAAATTTATTTCATTAGTTTCAGTTCATTTTTTTTACATTAATAATCATTTTAAAATTTTCTAATACTTAACGGCTAGCTACATTTCGAATATACTATAAAAACAAACGAACGTACCCAATTTTATTTCCAATTCTAACGAACAGATGTCGTTACTAACTTTTGCTGAATCTTGGTATTACACGATTTTGATTTTCATTAGAAGATGTCAAAAAGGAAAATCACATTTTTATTATTCATTCAGTTTTTAACTCTTAAAACAAAATGATTTTTCGATATTTGCTCTTCTGTGTATAACTCTCATACGAGAACAAAGAAAAAGTTTGTTAATGAAACAAAAAGGATCTCGCTTTAGTTTTGATTTAAGAAAACCACATTTCTTTCATTAGAAATTAAAAAAGAGAAAAATTTAGCCATAGTAAGGAATTAAATGTTAGCAAGTATTGTAAATTACCAAAGAAAGAAGAAGAAAAAAAAACAAAATGGAATAAAAGTTTAAAGTTATTAAGTGACAAATGGCGCTTTTTTTTATTTGTGTTCAAGCTTACTTTTTCAGCTTTGTCAAATAAAAAGAAATAACTCTAATATCAAAAATACCAATTATATTTGTAGAATTCGTGAAAGGTGTGATCAAGTAACATAAAACCGTAGTGTGGATACAGTTTGTCTATTCTTGATACACGGAACAACAGCTTTTAAATCGCCATCAAGGGTATACAGTTTGATATTAATATGATCTATCAGATCCAGTCACAATATTAATATAATCCATGTTGCATGGTATGCTGGATGTTAAAAAGGTTGAGAATTCAAGGAAACTTATTTGAGAAGAGAGTCTGGAATTATAAGAGTTAAGCTGAGAGAAGTTGAGATTGAAATTAAACGGGAAGATCGAGGCCTACAACAGAGTAGCTGTGAGTTTATTTTTGATTATCATTAAGTTAAATATTTTAGTGTTTAAGTAGAGATTCGGGATCCTTTATTTATCTTATTTTAAAAATGTTCTAATAAATTCCATAGTATAAGAGATGCCCAAAATCCAGAGATAGTCTGAGGTAATGCTATCCGATAGCCTTGTTTTTTTTTCGTGCAATAGTGAATTTGTCTAGATATTCGTATAAAGTCCAATAACAACTGCGAGAAAAATGGTTAACAAGAAACACCCGAAGCTCCCAAGCTCATTATCTATGCGCCAGAAAAGCCTCAGCAAACTTCTACGGAAAAAGAAACGCGAGCACATGAAGTGCTGTATCGAAAACATCAACCAACATACGGCTAATGAAAATTCGAAAGAGTACTTTGCCAATGCACGGAATCTGACAAAAGATTTCCACCCAAGATCTACAGCCATCAAAAATGGAAACAACGAGATTACAACAAGTGAACGTGATGTGCTGGCAGTATGGCGATCCCACTTTCAAGACCTATTAAATAGGACGAATGAAGTTCATCTTATTAGAGCACTTGCTCCGTCAAGTGAGGGGAGTTTTGTCCCTTACCCAGCAAGCAATAGAAGATGTGAAAGCTGCCATCAAAAAATTAAAAAATGGCAAGTCACCAGGTATCGATGGAATCCCTGCAGAACTATTTAAAAATGGAGGTGCAGCTCTGGTCTCACGTACATATGATCTGGTTCTTGCAATCTGGGACCAAGAAGAACTACCTGCTGAATGGAAAACATCTCTCATTGTTCCGCTACATAAAAAAGGTGACCGCCTAAAGTGTGCAAATTATCGTGGAATCGCACTGTTGAACACTGCATATAAAATACTAGCTAATGTCGTACTCGCTCGGCTCATCCCGTTCGTCGAATCTATCATCGGCGACTACCAGTGTGGTTTTCGTCCCAACCGTTCAACCACAGATCAATATTTTACCTTAAAGATGATTCTGGAAAAACGTTGGGAGTGCAACATCAGCATTCACCAGCTCTACGTTGATTTCAAGCAAGCATATGATAGCATCATCCGCGACAACCTCTGGTCTGCACTCATATGCCTTGGTATGTTTCTCTGTGCAAACTTACAACATCGGGATCAAACTGTAGAATAGTAATCGAAGGGTCAGCTTCTGACTCTTTTGATATAACATCAGGTATTCGACAAGGTGATGCACTCGCGCCCGTACTATTTAATTTGGCGCTTGAGTACGCGATAAGAAGAAGCCGAATTGAGGCACAAAACTGCATATTTAACAAATCTAATCAAATTCTTCGCTATGCAGATGATATTGCGCTTCTCGGACGTAGATCAAGCGATATCAAGGATAGTCAGCTTGAAAAAAATGCTAAACGACTTGGATTATGCATTAACACCGGCAAGACTAAACTTTAAACAACATCCAGGAATATACCTCCCGGCAATCTGAATACTGGCGACTATGAAGTAGAATGTGTAGAAAACTTCAAATACCTCGTGTCTGTAATAACATCGTCTAATGACATGCAGGCAGATATTAAAGCCGGTGTCTCTGCCGCATACAGAGTTTTCGAAGCATACTCAAAACTTTTGCGATCAAAACATCTTTCGCGGTCGTGCAAACTCACTTTACAAAGCATTAATCCAAACTGTGCTTACCTTTGGAAGTGAAAGCTGGACAGTGCCTTCCTCCGATTGTAGAATTCTATCAACATTCGAGAGGAAAGTCATACGAACAATTTATGGTCCAAGTAAAGTTGCTGAAAATCAGTATAGAATCCGAATGAATCATGAAATCAGACAGCTTCTTGGAGGCTGTGATGTAATCGGATTCGTTAAATCCCACCGGATTAGATGGTTTCGTCATAGAAAGGGCTCCATTAGATAGAATGATTAAAAAAGCGTCCCAACAACAACCAGCTGGAATTCCTCGAAGAGGAAGACCTTCGTGATATAGGATGTCGAATCTAGAATCAACTGGTCATGGAACGAGATGATTGGAAGCTGGTTGGACAGACGGCAAAATCCCTCCATGGGATGTAAACGCCAGCGAGAGAGGGAGAGAGAAATATTCCTTTTAGCCAAATACGTGATATTTGTCTTAATAGAAAACTGTTTTTGCAAATGCGGAGAAAGAATAAATAAAATGCATATAGTCAACCCAATAATTGATTTTTTTTTTATATCATCATTGACTCACACCATCGCCGTCAGTGGCGCTCACAAAATTCGATATTTTGCTTCGACAACAAACTTGTGAATTTTGTATGAAAATGGGTAAAAGTGAAAAAAAAACGAAAATATATTAATTAGTTAGAATTTTTTCTGGAGATTACGATAATAGTATATTTTCCTACAAGAGATGAAAACATTATTTTTATCTCGCGTAGCAAATGCAATTTTTTCTATGATACTAATATATAATGGATATTTACTATAAATTATAAAGTTATAAATCGACAACAAAACATTTAAAATTCATATTCTATTTTTTCAGGGTTACGTTGTTTAAAATACTTTGTAAAATTATATGAAAAACCATAGCAACTATAATTTGTTATTTTTTTACACTAGTGATTTTACTTTTCGCATAGAAAAAAATATTTTTAAAATTGTTGGGGGTAGTTTCCACCCTTATTTTAAGGGTTGAAAGTTTTAAATCGAGATTTCGAGAAATATGTCACGATATTTTTTCAATGTTTTTTTTAATTTCTTCTTTCTTTATCTCCGTTCGATTAATTATTGTTTTGTGATGGGCATCGACCAGAAACTGGCCCCAAAAAAGCTAAAGTGAAAAGACCTCGTTTTAGCGTATTTTCTCACTCGGTGAGGAAAAAATTCAGTTTTTTAAAAAACAAAATGGGGGATCAAATATGGCGGACAACTTTTCAAAAATTACCCAATTTTGAAATTTAAAAAATACTATCGTATTCTACTTAAAATTCTAAGACGAAAATGCATACGATAATTTTTTTTAAGATCTACCGTTATCGAGATAAAATTCATTAAGTTTGAATATTGATAATATAAGTATTAACTATTTAACGTTTAATTTATTCGTTTTTAGGTGGTATGTGAAGAAAAACGTGTTCTAGACCGAGTTGTGAAAACTTGACCATTTTTTATTTTCTTAAAACTTGGCATATTAGTAGTATGGACAAAATAAAAAATACAACTTATTTTACAATTCTTTTAAAGTGCATAGTTGGAGCATAGGGGGCACCACACCATGCATGAAAAATGAAAATTCTGCCAATCCGATGTAACTTTAAAATTAAATTGCTCAAGAACATCTATACCGATTTCAGCAAACTTTTTTTTGTTTGATAGATAATTAGTTAGTCGTTTGAAAAAAAATTAATTAATATATTTTGTAATTAATTTTTAAATAAAAATATTAAAAAAACTTTTTTAAAGATGACAAAAAAAGTTTGCTGAAATCGGTATAGCTGTTCTTGAGCAATTTAATTTCAAAGTTACATCGGATTGACAAAGTTTTCATTTTTCATGCATATTTTTTTTTTTTTCATTTCATGCTCAAACTATGCACTTTAAAAAAATTGTAAAATAAGTTGTATTTTTTATTTTGTCCATACTACTAATATGCCAAGTTTCAGAAAAATCAAAAATGGTCAAGTTTAAATCTCGACTTTTTCACCTGCGTAGATCACGTTTTTCATCATATAACACAAGTGCACTTGAAAATAGAAGATTTGGATTCATTTCAGAATTGAACAAAATAACTGGGGGTCTCCCAAACTCTTTGAATCTTCAATAACTTCTATATGTAAGGTTTTAGTACGGTTTTCAATATTACTGCGTTCCCGCTTCCGGTTTGTCACTTCCAGTTAAAATTAGTTTTTTGCGTTGTTTATCCCTTCGATAGCATTCAGTTACAAATCGTAGGGTAAAGATTTCAGTCTTCAGTCATATATATATATATATATATATATATATATATATATATATATATATATATATATATATATATATATATATATATATATATATAAATATATATATATATATATATATATATATATATATATATATATATATATATATATATATATATATATATATATATATATATATATATATATATATAAATATATATATATATATATATATATATATATATATATATATATATATATATATATATATATATATATATATATATATATATATATATATATATATATATATATATATATATATATATATATATATATATATATATATATATATATATATATTTATATATATATATATATATATATATATATATATATATATATATATATATATATATATATATATATATATATATATATATATATATATATATATATATATATATATATATATCTATATATATAAATATATATATATATATATATATATATATATATATATATATATATATATATATATATATATATATATATATATATATATATATATATATATATATATATATATATATATGTATATATATATATATATATATATATATATATATATATATATATATATATATATATATATATATATATATATATATATATATATATATATGTATATATATATATATATATATATATGTA
>OY856187.1:305964192-306206666 GCA_963693315.1 Diogma glabrata | reverse complement strand
ATATATATATATATATATATATATATATATATATATATATATATATATATATATATATATATATATATATATATATATATATATATATATATATATATATATATATATATATATATATATATATATATATATATATATATATATATATATATATATATATATATATATATATATATATATATATATATATATATATATATATATATATATATATATATATATATATATATATATATATATATATATATATATATATATATATATATATATATATATATATATATATATATATATATATATATATATATATATATATATATATATATATATATATATATATATATATATATATATATATATATATATATATATATATATATATATATATATATATATATATATATATATATATATATATATATATATATATATAAACGATATGAGATATAACAAAAACGACCGGCACTCTCACGGTCGCATTTGTTGAGGTAGATCAAAAAATTTTCTGTACATGTGTGTTCTATTAATATCTCAGACGAGTTCGTGAATCAGCAAAATCCGACACGTGGTTAAGGAACTAGAGTCTTTTTCCTAAAAAAAATTGAATTTTTAAAACCGTTTTAACGGCCGTTTGGATACTAATATTTTAAAAAGTTAACAAATTTAGAATTTTTTGATTTTTTTTTGGTTTAAAAATAGACCTCCGCAGCTAGAGGTTCCTGAGTGAGCGGCTCCAACAAAAAAGTTTGCAAAAAAAATTTTTTTTTTTAAACAACCGGCCTTCTCACGGTCGCATTTGTAAGGCCAGATCAAAAAACCTTTTCTAAAAATGTGCGTTTTATCAATATCTTGGACAAGTTCGTCCATCAGCCAAATCCGACATATGGTTAAGAAACTAGAGGCTTTATACTAGAACAAAACTCTGTTTTTTAGATCCGTTATAACGGCCGCTTGGATTCTAATATTTTTAAAAACTTCATAAATTTAGAATCTTTGAAACCTTTTTAATCAGTTTCTTCCAAAAAAAAGACCTCCGCAGTTGGAGGTTTCTGAGTGAGCGGCTCCAACAAAAAAGCTTGTAAAACACAAAATGCGTTTAAATCAACCGGCACTCTCACGGTCGCATTTGTGGAACCAGATCAAAAAACCTTCCGTAAACACAGTGGCGGTTACCATAGAGGCGGAAGAGGCGGCCGCCTCGGGCCCCACATGCACAGGGGCCCCCTCGCTACAAATAGTATTGATATTTTATAGGTATTCAAATATCAGATGACTGCGTTCATTCAACCAAAGTTTTTAAACCTAAAGATTTTTTTAATATTATCACACATGTAAAAGTGTTAGGTGGTCAATTTGTATTACTTTTTTTCATGTTACATACATACATACATAATAATTCTAATTTGATAGTTTTATAATTTTTTTAATGTACAAATTCGTTTTCCAATTTGTATAGTAAAAAAACATTTTGTTTTGAAAAGTTCCACTTTTACGAATGAATATTAATACTAAAACTTTATTTGCAATGGGCTGTTATTATATTAATCGCAAAATTATTGATAAAAACAAAATCCAGATAAGTATTTTTTGGATATTTGAAGTATATTTGAGTTTTATGTTTTCATCAATGATTTTGGATTTCTTTTAAGACCTACAATTTATTGAAAGCATTACACTGAAACCTCAATTTTAAGCATATAATTGTACATATTTTAGATTAATTTCATATATAACTAAATAAATGAAAACTTTTTAACGTGTAGAATTGAAATCTATTATTGTATGCTTAAAATCCATGTATTTTTTATACAATACATGCTAAATTCATCATTTGGATTAACGTTTGAAAAGGGTTTCCATATGATATGATTGATATAGTATAGGTGTTTTAGCTTTAGTTGTATATTTCGTTTTATCAACGTTGATTGGAAAAAAGATTGTCTAAAAAATTTGTTTGAAAAATTTGAAAAAAAGATTGTTTGTAACTGGACGTATTGATACTCAAATAGCTCGTGAAATTGAAGTACAACAAAAATACAGGCGGGAAGTTTTGAAAAGAGTTGCAGCTACAGTAAAGCTATTAACTACTTTGGGTTTAGCATTTCGTGGTCATCGAGAAGATATTGATTCGAACAGAAAAGGAAATTTTATGACATGCATTGAGTACCTATCCCAATTTGATGATTTTCCTAAAAATCATTTGGAGCGGTACAGCCATCCAGGAAAAGGTAATGTAAGTTATTTATCACATACCACATGCGATGAATTTATAAATTTAATGGGAACTGAAGTAAAAGAACACCTAATTCAAGAAATTCAGGACTCTTTATATTATTCAATTATTGTTGATTCTACGCCAGACGTGAACCACACTGACCAACTAAGTTTTATATTAAGGTACATTGATAAAGTGGGCGATGCGAGAGAACGATTTTTGGATTTTTACAAATTGAAAATCGCAATTCAGAATATCTAGCACAACTTATTTTGAAAACTTTAAACAATTTGTCTTTGGATATTAAAAATTGTCGCGGTCAAACATATATGTTTGGAAAATATAATGGTTTACAAGCCAGAATTAAAACTCTAAGTGAGACCGCCATTTTTATTTCTTGTACAAGTCATACGCTTAATTTAATTGGAAATTATGCTGCAGATGCCTATTCTACTGCGGTGTATTATTTTAACTTTATCCAAAATATATATGTATTTTCTTTTCTTCATCTACTCACAGATGGAAGTTGCTTATTGATAATTTTTCCGATCCTAATTCCAAACATATTAAAAAATTAAAAATTAAAAATTAATAATTGACACAAGTGAAAAGATGGTCTGCAAGAGCTGATGCAGTATCCGCCTTGCGGTTTAATTACAAAAATATTAAAAGCGTTCTTATCCAAATTAGCGAAAATGAAGACGAAAAACCGATTACTAAAGTTGAGGTTAAAAAATTAAAAAATTAGCTAGCTCTTTCGATGAATATGAATTGCCTTATTAACCGTTCTATGGGATATATTTTTGCAAAGAATCAATAGTACTAGAAAATCATTTCAAAATATTCAAACGAACTTATTACAAGGGGTAAAACTGTTTAATTCTTTGTCACAATTTATAAGGGATGTTCGGAATGATTTTGAGAGCATAGAAAAGCAAGCAAACTTATTAACAGACAATATTAGCTACAAAGAAGGACGAAAAAGAAAACGCAAAATTATGTATGATTAATCATCTGCAAATGATACACAGCTAGTAGGACGAGAATTGTTTATTATAAGTACTCACAATATGATCTGTGATAGACTTGCCACTGAAATGTCTACCAGAACGTCCATATATGAAACTGTTTTAAATAATTTTAAATTATTTTTTGATCAAAATATATCCAGTGATGAAGTTGACAAGTGTATTTTAGAATTGTCAAATACATATGCGAGGGATATAGAAGTACAATATTTTAAAGACGAAGTACATCATTTTTTAAAATATATAAAAGAAGAGAACATCACTAGTCCATTTAAGATGTACAAGGTAATCATTGATGGCCTGCAATCTTCATTTCCCAATGTGGAAACTATTTTAAAAATATTTCTTACATTGCCGATATGCAACGCAAGTAGGGAACGATCTTTCTCCGTTCTGAAGCGGATAAAAAATTATTTAAGAAATAGTCTTAATCAAACTCATTTGCAAAATTTTTGGTAAAATCTTAGGCCCCAAAATTTTGTTCCGCCTCAGGCCCCTTAAAGGCATAATCCGCCACTGCGTAAACATGTGTGTTTTATTAATATCTTGGACAAGTTCGTAAATCAGAAAAATCTGACACATGGTTAAATAACTAGAGGCTTTATACTAGAAAAAAAACGGGTTTTTAATCCGTTATAACGGCCGTTTGGATACTAATATTTTTAAAAACTTCATAAATTTAGAATTTGTGGAAACATTTTAATCTGTTTCTTATAAATATAAACCTCTGCAGTTAGAGGTTTTCGACTTGTTGGCTTCAACAAAAAAGTTTGCAACAATCCATAACTACAATTTCCAAAAACCTTATAACAGTCAATGAAAAAAAATAAAAAGGTTTGAATAGAAGGAATTAATTTTTTTTCTTAGAAATAAGCTATTTTGATATTTTGCAGTAATTGGAAGACATATGAGCGTAGGTTTGTGTCATAAATTGTCACACACATGTTCTGTGGTAGATTTGATATTTGTTTGTTGCAAAATTGGATAGATATAGTTTTCTTTTTAAAATTTGTTCGATATCTGTTTTAAATTAGTTTGTGTTGTTTAAACTAATCTGATACATCAGATTCTATTGGCACACAAAACTGTCTGATTTCGAAATCTACCTATTTTTAGCGGATATACGTGCCGCTTGGACTTTTTTTAATTTAGAAAAGCTACGTTCACCGGAAGCTACTGTGACTGGTATTGTCAATAAAATTCTAAGAGCTACAACTAGATTTGGTAATATCTGGTCGAATTTCTTTTCAAATATAAAATCTAATGATTCTATAGGGCTTAAAGTTCCTGAAATTATACTTTGGAATGTTTTAATTTCGTCCCATAAATCTTAACCTACTATATCAGACTTTGAATTGAAAGTTAAATGCTTTTCTAGGGAAAGACAATTATTTAAATGATCAGAAGCATTTAATGAAGCCACAGAAATATTATGCAAAAATTTGAACATATTATTGTGTTCCGAAATTTGATCAAACCGTTCGCTAACAGATTGAATCGCCTGATCATTTAAAAATAAAATTTAACTTCAAATTTTTGTTCAGGATTTGATATAATTTCGTCTCTACCTTCGTACGAAAAAAGTTGAGGTTTTCGACTAGGACGCCTTGGAGCATCCGGGAAATTCGGTGGAACATCTAATTTTAAAGCTATTTCTTTAGCTTGCAAGATAAACCCCAGAAATTTTTCCTCATTTCGTAAGTTCGTCAAAAACTCTTTTGTGCCCTCTAAAAAATGTACTGCCGTCGTTAAACAAATAGCAGGACTTTGTAAATATTTGCTAAATATATTAATTTTATCAAGAATATTATATCAAATAATTATTGAACAAATAAATTCAAATTGAATAATTTTGAGAGATAAACTATTCGCGTTATTTCTTGTTATTCCGTCCTTATCCTTGTCACTTCCTATTTGAACTAAAGCGTCATAAATATTACCTAAACTACACATTGAGGGTTTTAAAGCTTCTATGCGGCTTTCCCATCTTGTCGTACAGAGTGGCTTGAGAGTTAATGTTTTCACATTCTGTTTCAAAATGTCCCATCTTGAAACAGAACTAGAAAAAAAAACATATAAACATTGGACAGTATCAAAAAAATTTACAGCTTGAAGTGAACATTGAACTGAATTCAGAAGGACTAGGTTAGCTGAATGTGATGCCCATGGCACACAAAATGCTCGGGGTTCTATTTGTTTAATTTGAGCTTGCACTCCAATGTTTTTTGCCTTCATACTTGAGCTATTATCATAGCCTTGGCCCCTGCAATCACTAATTGAAAATTTTAGAGAAGTTAGTCGGTCTAAAACTAAATTCGTTAAGCCCTTACCCGTGGTATCTGTAGCTTTTAAAAAACACATAAAAAGCTCCTTAATTTCATGTTTGTTTTGATTTCTATGAACAACTCTTACAATAAGTGATAATTGTTCATTGCGGCTCTGATCTGGAGTACAATCAACAATTATCGAAAATATTTTGCACCTTTTATCATATCATCGATTTTATTTTGAATAACTTTAGACACGATTGAAATTAGTTCATTCTGAATGCTTTTATACAAATATTGGTTTTGCGTCTCATTATTAGTTATCCGTCGTATTCTGAAAGAACATTGTCAAATTCAGCAATTGCTTCTACTTACTACTAATTTGAGAAAATTACCATTATTTTTGTCGTATAACCTGTCTGACCCACCCCTGAATGCCAAAGATTGCATTGAAAGAAATTTTACAAAAAAAATTTGAGAATTTTTACACAGTGAAAAAAATATTTTTGGTAATAAATTTCGGTAATTAAAATATTTATTATATTATTTTAAATTTATTTTTATTAATTGGGTTTTGGCGCCCTCCAATTTTAGCGCCCCGTCAAACTGTTCGTACTGCTCCATGGAAGCGCCGGCCTTGATGAGTGAATGAGTGTAGCGAATATACCAACTTCCCTCAATTATGAGGGAAGTTGGTATATTAATGAAAAGTGCAAACGTTGGGATTAATACACATTTTGTTTCATCTTTACTTCAATCACAAACACTATCATATATGTGCAGAAAAATATACAGCTGTGAACAGGTCCCAATGTGCAACAATTCAAATGGAAAAAAAATAAAAAAAGTTTTAAGTGTTATTAGGTAGAAATAATTTGTCTATTAATTTGGAAGCAGTGAACTGCAAATTTCTACTATCAACCGTTGGAGTTTCGAAGCTGTTGGGAGAATATTCTAGTTTGGGGTGACCAATATAAATTTTAGCCAATCCAGGACAAAAAAAAGCGATATACAATCAAACTTCCATAAATCGAACTTCTATTATTCGAACAAAAATTGATGGCATGTCGTTCTTCGAATTATGGAAGTTTAATTGTAGGTACATTTTTGTATTATATTATTCAAAGTTAGGCATGTTTAGTGATAATTATAATAAATTATAGATTAACTAACGTCTTTCAATATCCGAAGATACCATGCTAACTGAAGAACTAGGGCTCAAGAGTATTTATTAATTTTCTTTGAGGAATTTATTCACGTTGGTTTTAAATTCTTGAGGATTAAGATTATCAGGAAAGACCCACGCCGGAAAGGCATTCCAGAGATGTGAGACTCTGTTAAAAAAATCACGTTGAAAAGCGACAGTTCTACATCTTGTTTCACGAACCGTAAAAGGATGGGCTGCTATTCATGCTCTGGTGTAACGCGCAAAGTTTGCAGGTTCAGGCAAAATCGATTTGATCTCCGCAGATGCCCGTTCATCCATAATGTATTTGTAAAATATCATCAAATCAGCAACATTTCTTCTATGTAGTAAGGAATCAAGCTCGTCAGTAAGATTTAAATTGCCGATCAATTTAACAGGTTTCCGCTGTGTAGAATCAAGACATTTTAAACTATTTACGTAGGCTCCACCCCAAATGTGAGAAAAATACTCCATGCTGGGACGAATAAATGACTTATATATCAAAAGAAGCTGCTTGCTATTAAAAACCTTACGATAACGACCCAAAAATCCTAATTTTTGAACAGCGTTCTTAATGACTTAATGACTTCTTCGTATAATTGGCACTTGCAAATTTATTGGTACTTGCAATAATATGTACAATGTATTTTTTTCAACAAATTGACGTTTTGTGAAATTTTGAGTTGAAATCTTCGCAAGACAAAGCGATATTATACCTGGAGTTGAAATAACCATTGCTTTTTAAGTGTCGAGCCCTTAGTGAGATTTTCCGATGTCCATAGATTAAAAATTATTGAAAAAACTCATTCATGCGCTGGTTCCGGGCAGCCACGAACACAGTTCCACTAATTTTTGAATATTTTTGAATTAAATGTGATTATCCGCAATTGGTCGGCTCATTTTGCATCAATACTCGAGTTGCTGTTGGTCCATTCTGCTAGTTTTTCAGTGTTTACATACTATTTAAGGTAGGTCAAATCATCGAATAAATAAATAATCCATTTAAAATGACAAATCTCTGAAAATTGAGTGCTCCAAAACTCCAAATATTCCACACAATTGAAGTAAAAATTTACGACGTGACCAATAAACCATTCTCGAGTTACAGCACCTTTATTGACGATATTTGTTAGTATCAAACTTAACGTAAAAGAAAGGAATTCGTGTTCGGATCGTGCTTGGCACTTCACAATGAGATCACGTTTCTCTTTTGAAATTCCACTTTAGTGGAAGTTTCAGAATAGATTCGTATAGATATATTTTTTTCCACTTTAGCGTTTTTCTTATTCAACACGTTTTACAGCGATATGAAAAGCGGAGGCTTGATTATATAGCAAGAAAAGCCAAACCACAGACTTCTCATCTTCAAAAAAAACTTCAACGGTTCTTGGAAATTTTTCACACGATAAAAAGTATGACTTTAACAGTTGAAATAGTTGTAAAATCCTTTCTATTGTGAGCATTAGCGCCAACCATCATGTTTTGCTTGGGCCAAGTATTTTATTTATTTTATTTATTTATTTATTTACTCAATTTACAATTGAAGACCATGTAGTAGGTATTTTTTATACAAATTGTACAGATTATTTAATTACATTTTACAAAATTTTACAGCTTACAGAACTATAATTTTCAAGCCACGGTATTAAGGTGTTCCAAACATTTTTTTTTGAATAAGAAAATAGATTCAACATCTCTTAAGTGGTTAGGTAATTCATTCCATAGTCGACTAGCTCTGATAATAAATGATTTTTCCATAATGCTGGAGGAATGTATGGGAATCAAAAGATGTCTAGTTCTTAATGAGTTGGCATAATGAAGTTTATCAAAGATGTATGTAGGAAGTCTATATTTAATGATTTTAAACAGAAAGATCATAACTCTACTCTTGAAAAAAGTTACAAATTCACTCCCCAGAAATTGAAAAGATAGCGTTGAAATGTGGTCCCGAGACCGAAGAGAATGAATAAAACGGATGTAGGCATTAAAGCACAGTTGAAGTCGACGAAAAGTACCAGCACTCGTACCCATAAATACTTCACATCCATATAGAAAATATGGCATGATTAAAGATTTCACCAGTTTGGCTTTAAGTGCAGTTGGAAGTACATCTTTTATCATGTATAATTTACGTAATATATTCCACACTCTGCTAATAATTAGATTTATATGTAAATCCCACGATAGGTTATCGTCTAGGATAAAGCCAAGACTTTTTGCCTTTTGATCGTTTTCAATAACAGAGCCATTTAACATAATTGGTTGCAGAACTTGAGTGATTGAGTGCCGGTAAAAAGCAACTGCTTGACTCTTAGTAGGATTAAGTATAAGATGATTGGACTGCGCCCATCTTGAGATGCACGCAATGTCCTCATTTATTTTAGTAATACCATAATTCAAATCCGCATGCGCAATTTGCACATCATCCGCGAATAAGTGGATAAGTGAGTGTAAAAGAGCAGAAGCCAAATCATTAATGAAGAGACTGAACAGAAGAGGCCCAAGGATGGAACCCTGGATACTCCTCTAAATAAATATAGAAAATTTGACTTATTTTCACCTACACTCACACACTGTGATCGTTTATCTAGGTAAGAAAAAATTAATTTCTCCGCAGCATTAGAAAACATGAAGTGGTTTATTAACTTAGACAAGAGTATGGAATAATTAATACTATCAAATGCTTTGCTAAAGTCCAAGAATATCACAAAAGTTACAAATTTCTCATCCATATTTTTCCTAATGATATCAGTTAAATCTAAGATGGTCGACGGGTGTATTTGACGTTGTGCTATGGTGTTTTCTGAAGCCAGATTGATTTGCAAAGAGACCAATGTTCAGATCAAGGTGATGGGTTATTTGGTCTTTTATGATGATCTCACATACTTTGGATAAGGCAGGCAAGATGCTAACTGGTCTATAATCCGATAAAGATGATGGCTCACTATTTTTGGGATCCAGCAAATCACTTCATCCAACTTTCCGACCCGTATTTAATCCAGTCAGCTTTATAAAATTCCATCTAGGTTTAGGAGTAGAGTTAACAAGTGGGCTTTGGGTACCTTCCTGCAGCATTACTGAACGATATTTAGAGGGTGGGAAACCTTGAGCCCTATTCCCGAACACATAAATATGAATTTCGACAATATTGTAAAGTTCGTATTGCATAACATTAAACGGTAACGATTTTACGCAAAACGAATTTCCAAATATTGTCTTAAATCTTAATTAACTTTAGACAATATTGTGAAATTCGTTTTTTATTAAATATCCGTTTTTTGGCCTTTGGCCAAGTCAGCCAGTTGCATTGTTGTTTGAGTAGAACCATTAAGTGTGATGGCTATTGAAATCACAAGCTGAGTGGTGAAATACTGGTAAAGTAGCAGCTGGTCACGTAGTATTTGGAGGCTTTGTTAACATTCTTAATTTTAGATAAATAAACAACAATAAAATGAATATCGTTGTCCATGAATATCGTTGGCTGTGTAAATATATGGGTACAATTCATGGTTTTTGACTTAATATACGTGGCAGATACATACACTTTATGATCAATAGCACTGATTGATTTGTAGCTAATAATGTTAACTCTAGATATAAGTTGCGCTTCATCTGATGTGTGTTTCCTGTCGTTGAGAAGTAGCGCTGTTCTTCTGATTTTGATTCATGTTTAATTTTTTTGTATCACAGCCAAGAATTCGAAATATAATTTTTGGCTACCAAAGTTGAATAGACTTTAAGCGTAGTATATAGGCTCCTTGTGGCAGTTTGTACACCTTAGCTGCAAGAAGCTTTCTATTGTTCACACCCCAACTAGTGAGGAAACACAACACAATAGTGATAATACCTAGTGATACTAGGTAGTGAGAAAACACAACAAAATAACCATCCTAAAACCAATACTAATCAAGGTTGGCATGATATATATCAATGATATATATCCGATATATATCATTGATATATATCACGATATTTATTCCCTGATATATATCATGATATTTATAAAAAAATATAATTAATTATTTCTACCTTAAAGTTAGAAAATCTGTTAACAGTCGCAGCACTGCTTGCAAAACGCATGCCAAATCGAGGTAACCTGGTTCGGCGATTCAAAGACCATAAAGCTGACATAGATTCTGACAGAATTAATCTTATGACAAACATTGTAATGAATGCTAAACAAATGCTTTGTTATATAAAGACAAAAGCAGTCGCTTTATAGACAGACCCAAAGAGATAAAACGACTATTGCCGTTGTAGTTGAAATTTCGCATAACCCATACAAGGTTGTACAACAACAACTGGTTCAGTAATGGTCCATTAAAAACCAGGGAACCAGTAACGCAGCAATAGCCGAGTACTGGCAACCATGCCCAGGCTATTAACATAATTTAAATGGATGATAACTTCGGGCAATAAATGACTGCCATTCATAGGTCAGAGAAAAAAACAGCAATGGCCCATATAAGGTTAAATAGTGGGGCCAGTAACGGACCAATAATGATGACCAGTATTGCAGCAATGGCCGAGTACTGGCCGCCGTGACTGGACCATTAAAAAATATAAAATATTATCATAGGCAAATTTAAATAAATTAAATACAAATGGAGTTCATAATTTAAAATAAAATAAAAATGTCTAATGAAAAACATTTTAAAACTTATACAAACCTCAATATTACCATAGTCTTTTAGTTGAGAAGCGAATAGTAACTATAGATAAAAAAATTTCAAATATGTATTTCTAAAATGAATTTTAGTCTAGTGAATTTTAACCAACTGACATAGATCGGCCAATTCATGACTGTAGTACTGCCCTAATAACAATAGCCAATTAATGTTAGCCATTAACGAGCCATTGCTTGGCCATTTAAACTAAAGTGTACTGGTTATTTTCTTAAACCTAATATCGGCCGATTTATGGTTTCAGTAATGGCCCAATAACAATAGCCAAGTATTGTTTATCATTTATTGGCCAGTGCTTAGCCATTCAAAGGTAACTATATACCGACTATTCTGAAAAGACACGGTCGAAGAATGTTTCCAGTACTGGCCCAATAACAATAGCAAAGTACTGTTTACCATTAATGGGCCAGTGCTTGACCGTATTTCAGGTTCAGGCAAATCCTGCTTGGGAAACTGGAAGTCGATCTTAAACTAGAGCAGCCTTTAGAAGTTAAAAAGCTTTATCGAAGAAGAGACATGGTTTTAAATGCACCTCATCAGTCATCACCTAGCTAATTTATGCTTGGTCATCGATTTTTAGGTAAGTAAATGTTACAACAACCACCAAAGAGAAGAAGCATATGTTTCCTTATTTAAATATAATTATTTCAGTCTTCATTCCATTTGTAATGGCGCTTTTAACTGAATCTACACCATTTTCATAATATGTATTTCATTCTTAGTTCAGAAATACACTAACAATGGTGTGGTGGAATGGAATGACTACCCAAGCAGGGGACTCCAGAATTTGAAATACAACCAAGCACTAGTCCATTAATAGTAACAGGACTTGATTTTTGTTATTGGGCCAGTACTAGAATCATTCATCGGCTGATCTATGGTTAAGCACTATTCCATGAATGGTAAACAATACATGGCTATTGTTATTGGGCCATTGCTGGAACCATGAATAATCCGATCTACGGTTTATAGAAAATTACCAGTTTACTTTAAATGGCTAAGTAATGGCACGTTAATGGTTAACATCATTTGGCTATTCTTATTGAACCAGTACGGGAACTGGACCATAAATTGGCCGATCTTTGTCATTTGGTTAAAATACACTAGAGTGTTAGCCATTTTAGACATATACTCAAAGTTTGAAAAATTTCACCTATAGTTTAATTATCGCATCTCTGCTGAAAGACTGATATGTTATATCAAAATTGGGATAAGTTTTAAATTTTTTTTCTCTGAACACTTTTACTATTTTAATTATCTTGTATTGAATTTACTAAAATTTACGTATGATATTTTATTTTTTTTTTATGGCCCTGCCATGGTTGCCAGTATTCGGTCATTGCTGCAATATTGGTCACCATTATTGGTCTGTTACTGGGTCAGTTGTACACCCTTGTATGGGCCATTGCTGTTTTTCTCTCTGGCAAATTTACTGCAAATGGCAGCCATTTATTGTCCGAAGTTATCAACAAGTAAAATTATGTTAATGATCGAATCATAGTTGCCAGTACTATGAGTCATGGTTGCCAGTACCTGGTCATTGTTGAATTACTGGTTGCCAGTAATTGACCATTACTGGTCGCCAGTAATTGACCATTACTGGTCGCCAGTAATTGACCATTATTGGACCAGTTGTATAACCTTGTATGGGCCATTGCATGGCAGTTATTTATTGCTCGAAGTTATCATACAGTTACATGATGTTTATGGTCCAGTTATGGTTGCCAGAACTCTATCATTGCTACACTGCTAGTCGTCAGCAATGGTCCATTACTGGACCAGTTGTACAATCTTGTATAGGTATTGATGATTCAATTTGGCCGAATAATCCAAGACAAAGCAAAGCAAGTAAACGTATTCGTCATTTGAACTTGTGCAATTGAATATCGACGAATAGGCTTGATAAATTGCCGATAAACTAAATTGGAGTTGCCATATTTGAATTTAGTTTATAGACAAAGAGGTAAGAAAAGAGGAAGTGATGCGCTGCACTGCATACAAGTGTGGAAAGGGCCATATATTGAATAATATTTAAAAAAAACAACTTATTCAGAAATAAATATCAGAACATGATATATATCGGATATATATCTGATATATATCGGATATTTTGATATTTATATAAATATCATGATATTTGCCAACCTTGATACTAATGAAAATTTTAATTTAAAACAAACACAACGTAAATTATGAACAATCACATAGAGTATAAACAATTCCTAAGCCTGCAACATTTTCATGTAAATCATGAAGAATTTGAACGAATTCAAGGTTCAAATATATCAAAATAATAGGTCTAGACTCTCCAATTAAATCAAGGAATTTAATTTGATTCCTGAGCACTTACAATGTATTTACAAATATATGAAATACATATTTGTATTGATATCACGCTACTATGTTCAACAATTATAACCTCGCCAAATATTTCTTGTATTCAGGGGAATGCTTATTCAAGTGATGCTGTAAATATGTACATTCAATAACCATATTATAATTGTTTGTTGCAACATATTTAAATGCTTCCTAAAATAATGGAAATGTATTAAATCAATTAAATACTTCAACTCATAAATACTTCTAAGTTGCTAACGTACTTCAGCTAAAATTTTCCCAACACCCTTTCCTTGCAAAACCGATGGAACTTGGGTTTCTTTTAAGATGATGGTATCACCTTGTTTCTTATATTCAATATATGCTTTATCAGAGTTTATTGCAATTGAGAATTTTTCGTTTGTGTTATCATGTTTAACGGTTAATTTATCAGAAGAAAAATTTAAATTTGTTGAACTTGTAATCCGTGGTCTTAAAACCATTCCCCACTTAGTACCATTTTTTAGCTGCGACATCATTTTGGATAAACTAACGGAATTGGTTTTATTGTGCACAAACTTTTATAATTGTTTAAGATCTATAAATAGAATAAATCAAAATGTTTTTGCGAAAAAAACAATTTTCAAAATCAATTTTCAAATCTTAATTTTGTCACAAACGTTTCACTTTACTTCTTTTTCTACGATTTTGACACATAGGAGAAATAATTACATACTGATGCATATGAAAAACATTAGTAAACCCATGTTCACAATAAATAAATCAGAAATAACCCATCAAATTTTTGTTATAGAAACTAGTCTTTTGGGTGCTTTCCATATGACGACTTAAGCCGTGCATTCACATAAAACAGAAACAGAAACAGAAACTGAAAATTTTCAGTTTCTGTTTCTGTTTCTAATTTGGTTGACGGTGGTGAATAATAAAACAGAAACAGAAACCGAATTTTAAGATGGCAGCTGTCATATTATATTATATATGTCAAAATTAAAATATATATATTTAACCCAATCCATATATATTTAACCCAATCCATATATATTTAACCCAATTAAAATTAAAAAAATTATATTAATATAAAAAATATATTGTAATTCAATAAACTGTTTATTTTATTTTTCATTCATATAAATAAAAAAATAACACAATTTTGTAATGTATAGTGAAGAAGAAATATATGATGCGAATCGTAGAATCGCTGCATATAACAAAGCAGTTGTAGAATTTGAAGACGATTTGGATTGTCTTGTGATTTCTTTACTCGCTAAAGAAAAAAACAAAAGACGAAAAGTTCATAAAATGTACAAGGAAAGAAATGCCGTAGGTGCTCATTCTTTGCTGATTTCTCGACATCTGATAGATGACGATACGAAATTTCAGCAATACTTCCGCTTGACTCCTTATTTATTCAATAATATACTTGGGTTGGTGAAGGATGATTTGGAGAAAATACCAACTACTTGGATACGAAAGCCAATAACACCACATTTAAAACTGTGTGTAACATTAAGGTAATAAAATTTTGATTTAAACATTTATTTAAATTTTATTTTATTTAGTTTATTAATTTTATAATAATTTTCATATAATTAATTTCTTTATTTATTTTCAAATATTAATATAAATTCATTAATTTTAAAAAATGGAACTCCATGAGGGACTACTTAAGGAAGTTTTCTAATGACATTATACTATATATAGCACTTGTTACTTTACGCAGAATAACTTTAATATATAATTACAGAACTCAAAGCAACATCAATACAAATCAAAAAGCTCCTGTCACCGATATCATTTGTCCTCACGATGACGATGATCTGACTGATAATCAAACATCGCCTGATATTTGCGATGAATCGACCACATCAACATCAATGGAAACACCCCGACAATCAAAAAACTGACAATCTTTAGGAGTATTGCTGAAAATAACCTTTTCAGCGATACTCCTAAAGATGGTCTGGTCCGAAATATATATTAAATATATACCAAACCTTTTGTTTTATATTACTTAACTATATTAAATTTATTCAGCGTAAAGTAACAAGTGCTAGAAGAATACTAGTAACATAACGTTGCTAGTATTCTTCCACGAAATTAAAATTTTCAGTTGAGTAAGTATACTCTTCTATAGACGACCTTTCTTTCTCTGCTTCTCTTTCGGCTTGCGCTATTTCTTCAGTAGCGACAAGCTTGGACATTTCAAATTTTATTTTTGCCAGTGCCAGTGACAAAATTTTGATAATTAAAAATAATTATAATAAAAATAACGACGCCTATGGAAACAAATATCAAACAAACAAATGGTACGAACTAGAAGTAGAAATTTAACTAATATAATTGTTTTGAAAATAAATTTATCCCAAAATAAATAATACATCTCTGTTTTACTTTTTGTCTCATCTTTTATCTCTTGCTGCGTCCTAGCTGTCAAAAATTCGCTGGCAAAAAATTCTACTATACGTCGTTTGTAGTTTCCAAAAATATTTTTCTTTTTTTTTTCTCTTATGTTCGGGTTCCAAGTTCACACAGCTCTGATCTTTTCGATATATAAATAAAAACACTCATAAAAATATAAAATCCTATCATATACTCACCATTTTTGTTTAATTCCATGGCTAGTTTTAGCCAAAGCCTATTTTTGGCTTCAGCATCCCTCAACATTTTGTGCCTCACATTGTATGAGATTTCATTAGTTTTCACAAAATTAATTATCTTCTCTTCATCTTCTAAATTCAATTTATTTTTCTCCTTATCGCACATAATATCCATAAAAAAAATCGAACTAAATTCAACTCAAATTAATTTTGACTAAATATTTATTTCTTACAATAATGTAAAACCCCGTTACATAAATTTAAAATAATATGGTCACGTGACAGTTTCTGGACCAGAAACAATTAAATTTTAACTGTTTCTGGTCCAGACAAAACAGACGAATTTTCAGTTTCTGTTTCTGTTTCTAAATTAGGTTTCTGTTTCTGTTGCTGTCAAATTTGTATGAATTTCTGTTTCTGTTTCTGGTTTATGTGAATGCACGGCTTTATTTGTGGAACGTAACTTATTCTTAACTTATTCGGATAAGTATGCTGGCGAGGTGACTTATTTTATATCTCTTTTTCCACAAAAATCTAATCTGATATGTCAAATATACTTTTTATTTTATTTAGTTAATATCTGTCACTAATTTGATCAAACGTTTTTATAAATCAGATTTATACTAAGTTTACACCAGGACCTAATAGGTACATACTATACTTATTAGGTCGACTATGGTCGATGTAAACAGTTATCAAAAAAGTACGTACCAAATATTTGGTAGGATGATTTGCTACGTATCAAATTAGGTACGTAGCAAATAGGTATTATTTTTACGGTGTGAACACTAAAATTAGGTATGACATTTAAAATAAAAATAAATCAACTTACATACCCAACGAATTTCTTTTCTACAGGAGAAAGTTTCTACAGCTTTTCCATAGGAAGACTACACTACGATTCTATCTCGAATCTTTCTATAACATTTTAATGTCTTTTGATTGGTTAATTCTCTGATCAGTATGCCATCTTTATACAAGTTTTAATAAAGTGAACTAAAACAAGACAAAATCAACATTGTACAACTTTGTAGTTCATAACTTTGTTTTTTCGTGAGAAAATATTTTTCAGTTTTAAGTAATGGTTTTTTTAAATATACAAAATGTAATGTGAAATATAAAAACGTGAAAGTGTACTTAAGTAAAGAAAAAAATTTACAAAAACTGCTTGACTAAACAATAATTTTTGTTCAAATTTTTACAGAGAGTAAATAATTATGGCGGCTGATAAGCAATCTGGTTCTGGTAACAATAAACTTAGAAGACAGTCATGGAGAGAAGTAAAATGGCCATTGCCAGCTATTAAATCATTTCTTTTCGATAAGTATAATTAAAACTATTTTATTTCAATAAAAAAAATTCTTTTACATCGAGAGAAAAACCAAAATAATATAAATTTTGTATTAAAGTAGCATTATATTAAACTATATAACTATAACTATACAACTATAATAAATAAATTTATTAGAAATAAAATGAAATTCAACTAAAATAAAATATGTTTTAATTATTGCAATGTTAACAACTAACAAAATTTCTATGAAGAATCGTTTAAGAAAGTAGTCTAAATTTCACTAAAGAATCGTTGTGGAATATTCCACAGCGATTCAAGTGGTAGTATTACATGATGAATCGTACTAGAGCATTCGTTCACGAATCTGGCGGACATTTTATTTATTTACATACAAATTTCCATACCTATTCCATCACGATTCTACACCTCAGAGAAGAAGTTTCTTCATCGATTCATGAACGAATCGATAGCATTTTATTCGCTGGGTATTTTATAACTATATATTTATGTTCGATGTGATTTTTTTTGCTGAAATTAAAAGTAAAATAAATTTTAGCATTAATATAATAAATGTTTTCAGTTTTTTATTAAAAATATATCTGTAGGTGGGAGGTAAACTACACCAAGTCCATTTTTTTCAAAATACGTTTTTTTATACTGTTAGAATCAGGATTTTGTTCTCTACCAAGAGGTTAATAGCACTGAGTCCTAACTAGTGTAGTTTTCGAGATAGAACAATTTTAAATCGTCCAAGTCCATAGTAAATAGTCCATTTTCAAACAGTTTTTTGGCTTTCCTGTAAAATTTTAAAAATGTGACTTGGTGTAGTTTACCTCCCACCTACAGATATATGGAAATTATTTTTTCCTAACCAAAAAATTAACAATGAAAAGGACGCGCTAAAAATTAATGTGTCATACCTAATTAATAAGAGTTTACATCACCGTATCAAATTTAAAAAGTATGATGGTGAAACATGGTATAACGAATATAAGGTATTCTTGACAGCTAATCGAAAATTTTGTGTGACGTCATCCGGCGTAAATATAAAGAAACAAAAAATGTTTTAATTTGAAAATTAGAGAAAACATAATTTTTACGTTATGGTTTTCCTTATTTTTTTCATTAACAATTTGTTTATTAAGTTTTCTAACTCTAAAGAACATTTTGCAGGGTAGGAAATTCGACGTCCACGCCATGCTGCAGGGGTAATGCAGACAGAATTAGGTTGGTGTATCGGAGACAAGCAGAGAAAAACTACTTAGTCTATTACGCTACATCACGGCGAATTGGCGCCTTAAAACTTCTTATAACCTTAACATCATAGCAGAACCATTAACGAAAATTTGGGTTGGGACTGAGGTTAATACCATCACTCCGAAAAAAAGCTTTCTTAAATTTGTTAACCAAAAAAAGAATACCAGACACTAACAAAACAACAGAAGTTTTAAATGGACGTGAGAAAGAACCAAACTACCGAATCGGAACGTGAAACGTGTGCAGCCTGATCATGAGCGATGCTTTAATAAGCCTAGAAACAGAGACTGAGAGGCATAGGATGGATATCATTTCTCTGCAAGAAATTAGACAGCCAATAATCGGAAAACAAAACTCGAATAGTCATTCTTTATGCAGTAGTGGTCATTCTTCTCGAAATGAATTTAGTACTGGTTTCCTTGTTGGTGCACGCATACAAGAAGCCGTGTTGAAATTCATCCTGGTCAATGAAAGGATTTGCTACTTAGGGGTACGCGGTACATAAAACAATATTTCTCTTATTGCCTTGCATGCACCTACTGAAGCTAAGACCGTCAATATTTTCTACATAGCACTGGAGGAGGTTATGAAATCAACACCAACAATGATAATGGTGAGAGAATGACTGAGTTTGCATTGCCAAATAATTTGAGAATTGCCAGTACTTTCTTTTCGCATCGATCGATTCATAAGCAGACTTATGTTTTTAAACCGATTTTAAACCGTTCCTTTAGATGTGCAAATATTGGAAGTAACCACTTCCTTGTATTTTATAAGGTTCCACTTTCAACGATCAATTCAACGATCTTTTACTCATTAGAGTATTAAAAGTTTGCCTTTTAAAGTCCAATCATTTTCAGTGAAGTGTAAGGAACAAACTATATTATAATAAATACGAACATTTTCTTTTTCCACATGATTCTATCCACTACAAATTGATTTATTTTTCTGGAGATTAAAAAACCTTATGTTTTGAGTATGATTTTTCACATTTGTTGAAAACTTTTGCAGGTTTTAACGTAGTTCGGCATTTAAATTTGTATATGTTTTAATAGTAAAACAAATACTAAAGTTCATTAATTAATGAATGAATTAATTTCAATCATTTCATTAACTAATAAATTAACTTATAAATCATACTAAATATATTTTTAATTTAAAAACAATAGCTTTTCTCATTGATAGTAACAACAAACGTATTATGTAAAACTCTGAATGACGTCAATCAAAATCAAAATGGCATCGCTGTCACTCTAGTGAGAATACCTTATTTTCATTTTACCATGATGGTGAAAATAGCTAGCAAATTTGATTCGTAGCAAATTAGATACTGGTGTAAACTTAGTATTAAGCTGAACTGACATAATTATAGACATAATTGTCTTTAATGATTTTTTTGACATTTTTAATATGGTGGCAAATAAGTAATAAGTATCACATAAGTCGTCGTTTGGAAAACACCCTAAATATGCTGTCGAGGTGACTTATTTAAATTTTGTATCTCTATTTCCATAAAAATCTAATCTGATATGTCAAATATACTTTTTACTTCATTTAGTTAATATCTGTCACTAATTTGATCAAGTTTTTATAAATCAGATTTAAACTGACATAATCATAGACATTATTGTTTTGAATGATTTTTTGACATTTTCAATATGGTGGCAAATAATTGATTATAGGCTCCTTTCCAAACGACGACTTATTTATTACTTATTTGCTGCCATACTAAAAATGTCAAAAAAATCATTCAAGACAATAATGTCTATAATTATGTCAGTTTAAATCTGATTTATAAAAACGTTTGATCAAATTAGTGACAGATATTAATTAAATAAAATAAAAAGTATATTTGACATATCAGATTAGATTTTTATGCAAAAAAAGAGATACAAAATAAGTCACCTCGCCAGCATACTTATTCGAATAAGCTTAGAATAAGTTACGTTCCTCGAATAAGTCCTCGTTTGGAAAGCAGCCTTAAGTATCAAATAAGTCGTCGTTTGGAAAGGAGCCTAATCAATTATTTGCCGCCATATTGAAAATGTCAAAAAAATCATTCGAAACAATAATGTCTATGATTATGTCAGTTTAAATCTAATTTATAAAAACTTGATCAAATTGGTGACAGATATTAACTAAATGAAATAAAAAGTATATTTGACATATCAGATTAGATTTTTATGGAAATAGAGATACAAAATTTAAATAAGTCACCTCGCCAGCATACTTAGGGTGTTTTCCAAACGACGACTTATTTGCTGCCATATTAAAAATGTCAAAAAAATCATTAAAGACAATTATGTCTATAATTATGTCAGTTCAGCTTAAATCTGATTTATAAAAACGTTTGATCAAATTAGTGACAGATATAACTAAATGAAATAAAAAGTATATTTGACATATCAGTAACTCGATTCTGGTTCTGTGAGAAAAAATATAGTGGAATGGAATTATTATTTTTCTCGAATTTTGATTTCTCACTAAATAATTCCATTCCACTAATTGGTATTCTCGTTCTCTTTTCGAGATATCGTTTATAGTACAAGTTCTAAGCTAGCACAAATTTTTGAAAATGGAATCTGTCAGTTTATTTACTGAAATGTTTACTATCACAACTAATGATATTTATTAAGGACGACTGTATTTTTATTGGATTTTGATTGATGTTTTGAGAATCTCAAGTATACTATTACTATTGTTTGGTACTTAAATAGCACCATAAATGAATCATACTAAATATTAATATTAATTTTGCATTTTCCTTTTGTCGTCATTTATGTTTTCACAGTTGGGTATTTGTTGAATTATTTAATTTTTAATATAATACTAAGTTTACACCAGGACCTAATAGGTACATACTATACTTATTAGGTCGACTATGGTCGATGTAAACAGTTATCAAAAAAGTACGTACCAAATATTTGGTAGGATGATTTGCTACGTATCAAATTAGGTACGTAGCAAATAGGTATTACTTTTACGGTGTGAAAACTAAAATTAGGTATGACATTTAAAATAAAAATAAATCAACTTATTTTATAAATATATATTTATGTTTGATGTGATTTTTTTGTTGATATTAAAAGTAAAATAAATTTTAGGGGGATATTACTTTTTCTTAGGCCCCAAAAAATTTTTTTTTTATTTGATAGAGAATCACTCACTGAAGCGAATAAAACCAAAACGAGTTGTATCGGAGCCCCGGGGTCCAAGATACAGGCCTTTGAAAAAAGCAAAATCCATACAAAATTGCACTGGTTTTGACAAAAAATTTTTATTTTTTACTTATTTTTGCTTCATTTCCTATGTACTTAGAAGATAAACGATCAAAACTGTCCCTTTTACAAAATTTTTTTTAATTTACGATAAAAATAATAAAAAAAAAATCCACTCGCGCCTAAGTTAAAGTAATCTTGCCTCAAATGGTCATAACGTGGGCCCCTAAGGTTATAATTATTTTTTTTTAAGTTATTCATGTTGATTCTTTAAAATTATATATCAAAAATAACATTAAACGTCATTTGGATTGCAAAATTCGGTAAAAAAAAAGGGTACTTTTATACGATATTTTTTTTTTCAAAGGCCTATATCTTGGTCCCCGGGACTGATTTTCAAAAAATTTTTTTTGTAATATGCTTATAAAAGTGCCCTTAAAAAAAATAAAAAAAAATTAGCCGGGGCCTAAGATAAAGTAATCTTGCCAATTTTAGCATTAATATAATAAATGTTTTCAGTTTTTTATAAAAAATATATATGGAAATTATTTTTTCCTAACCAAAAAATTAACAATGAAAAGGACGCGCTAAAAATTAATATGTCATACCTAATTAATAAGAGTTTACATCACCGTATCAAATTTAAAAAGTATGATGGTGAAAATGGCTAGCCAATTTGATACGTAGCAAATTAGATACTGGTGTAAACTTAGTATAAATTGAAAATCGTTACCAAATACATGACATGCATGATTTGTAAGGAATATAAAAATATATATTGTAGTAATGTAACCAGTAATAACAGAATATATGAGCAATTTCACGCAAGTTCAGCAAATTTTTGGGAAATTTTGACTTGACCCCTTTTAATTTTGGTTATTTTTTGTTTATAGATAGTCTTTCATAAATAAAAAATACAAGTTCTCTTAGAATTTTTTTTTTCGACCAGGGGTCTTCACAGGGTGCCCCTCAATTTTTTGTTATTTTGTGATGTGAGTGCATTTTGACGAGCGATTGTAGAAAAACTACTGAATCGATTTTCATAAATGATATGTCGTTGAATAGGTATTAGAACAAAGTTTTTAAAAATGTACACTGTTAATTTTTTCAAATAATTTTTAACGGTGTAACATAAGAAAAAAACGGTGTAATTGAAAAAAAGATGGCATAGCCTCTTTTTTTTTTTTTTTTTTTTAAACTAAATTAAAGCTTATTTTATATCTAACCACTTGTGAAAGTTGAGGACACGCGTTATTTTTTGTTTTAAAGATAAAATTCGTTGTGCATATGACTGTCGGGAATCAGTTTTTTTTGTTCTGAAGGAAAATTATAAAAATGGCGTTATAAACTAAGAGATATTTTTTTTATGTTAAATATCAAATATTTTATTATTAGATGAACTTTTTAAAATATTATAAAAATTATATATGTAGTACAATAAATAAAATAAATACAATTGTTAAAAATTATTTACTTATTTTACAAACAGAAGTTTCTTTTGAATAGGAAAGCACTTCTGCAATTATTTTCTTTGTATTAGATGGCATAAAAAATGAAATGTTTATTTATCACTTTTAGTAATCACTTGTCACTCTTATAAAAAATAATTTGACAGTTTTGACTGCAAACAAAAAAGCCGTATAAACAACTAAATCTATTTAGGAACTTTTGACTGGAGAAGTATTATGTTCGTATTATGTTATTATGGAATCATAAAGTAAAAGATTGTTTTTCAACATTAAATTACAAATATTTTATTATTGAATAAACTTTTTAAAATATCATACAAATTATATATGTGAAAATAAATATAGTTATTAAAAATTATTTACTTATTTTACATTCAAAAGTTTCTTTTGAGTTGGAAAACATTTTTGCATTAATTGTCTTAGTATCTACTGGTACAAAAGAATGAAATTTTTGAGTTCCACTTATAGTAATCGCATTTTTATATCGATTTTGTAATTTTTCTTTTGTTAATTGATATTCATTTTTATCGGCGTATCCAAAGTTCATGGTAGATTCCCATTTTAAAGCCCATTCGAAAAGTTTTTTTGGTGTATCAATAATATTATCTTCGCTCGCCATACTATAACGGTGTGCAGCACGCTTCAGTGTACCACCAATTCCATCACAAGGTCGCTTTCCATGGCTGGTAGCATGAAAATGCCATTCAGCGTCAACCTTAAAGTCTTCTTTATGGTGGCATAAGTTAATTAGTTAATTTCAGGTTGACGCTGAATGGCATTTTCATGCTACCAGCCATGGAAAGGGACCTTGTGATGGAATTGGTGGTACACTGAAGCGTGCTGCACACCGTTATAGTATGGCGAGCGAAGATAATATTATTGATACACCAAAAAAACTTTTCGAATGGGCTTTAAAATGGGAATCTACCATGAACTTTGGATACGTCGATAAAAATGAATATCAATTAACAAAAGAAAAATTACAAAATCGATATAAAAATGCGATTACTATAAGTGGAACTCAAAAATTTCATTCTTTTGTACCAGTAGATACTAAGACAATAAATGCAAAAATGTTTTCCAACTCAAAAGAAACTTTTGAATGTAAAATAAGTAAATAATGTTTAATAACTATATTTATTTTCACATATATAATTTGTATGATATTTTAAAAAGTTTATTCAATAATAAAATATTTGTAATTTAATGTTGAAAAACAATCTTTTACTTTATGATTCCATAATAACATAATACGAACATAACACTTCTCCAGTCAAAAGTTCCTAAATAGATTTAGTTGTTTATACGGCTTTTTTGTTTGCAGTCAAAACTGTCAAATTATTTTTTATAAGAGTGACAAGTGATTACTAAAAGTGATAAATAAACATTTCATTTTTTATGCCATCTAATACAAAGAAAATAATTGCAGAAGTGCTTTCCTATTCAAAAGAAACTTCTGTTTGTAAAATAAGTAAATCATTTTTAACAATTGTATTTATTTTATTTATTGTACTACATATATAATTTTTATAATATTTTAAAAAGTTCATCTAATAATAAAATATTTGATATTTAACATAAAAAAAATATCTCTTAGTTTATAACGCCATTTTTATAATTTTCCTTCAGAACAAAAAAAACTGATTCCCGACAGTCATATGCACAACGAATTTTATCTTTAAAACAAAAAATAACGCGTGTCCTCAACTTTCACAAGTGGTTAGATATAAAATAAGCTTTAATTTAGTTTAAAAAAAAAAAAAAAAAAAAGAGGCTATGCCATCTTTTTTTCAATTACACCGTTTTTTTCTTATGTTACACCGTTAAAAATTATTTGAAAAAATTAACAGTGTACATTTTTAAAAACTTTGTTCTAATACCTATTCAACGACATATCATTTATGAAAATCGATTCAGTAGTTTTTCTACAATCGCTCGTCAAAATGCACTCACATCACAAAATAACAAAAAATTGAGGGGCACCCTGTGAAGACCCCTGGTCGAAAAAAAAAAATTCTAAGAGAACTTGTATTTTTTATTTATCAAAGACTATCTATAAACAAAAAATAATCAAAATTAAAAGGGGTCAACTCAAAACGTTGTTGAATCTTCGTGAAATTGCTCATATATATATTTAAAAAAAGAATTTACATTTATTATTTTCATTACAAAGGTTAATTCAAGTCTGATTCTACTACATCATAAAAAATAATATATTTCTATTACCCAATAAGCAGTTCATATAATGTTAGTATATTATATTATACATAGATGGCAATAAATATACCCAGCTAGAAATTCATATAAAAATTTAAATAATTTAACTGCTTTTACTTCATTCCGCCATATCTGACTTAGCAATCGACCCGGTTGCCAAGGTCAGTGGTTTCAAATTAAATGGAGCGCAGACAATGTGGTAAGGAATGTTAGATAATTTTTGTCCCGGTATATCTTCAATAACATATCTTTCGTTCGGTAACACCCTTGTAACAGTATAAGGCCCTTTAAACTTTGGAGTCAGTTTCTGATTTACTCCAGCTTCCGTTATTTTATTTTTAACAAAAACAATATCGCCAACTTTATAAATATGAGCAACTTTACGACGGTTATCAAAATAATCTTAATTTTTCTCTTGTAAAATGCGCGTATTGTTAACAACTTCGTGGCGTATACGTTCTAAATTTCGTGATTCGTTATTTAACATGTCTATAAATCGTAGCATGTTGTCGTTTTCTTTTACTTGGTTTACACCAAAAAGTGCCATAGAAGGTGTTGTTTGAATTGAACGATTTAGTGAATTATTAAAAGCAAATTCACAATCTATAAGAGATTTATCCCAATCCTTATTTAAATCTACATTTACCATTTTCGCAAGCATAGGAAGAACGGTCCTATTTTGCCTCTCAGCTTGTCCGTTAGATTGAGCGGAATCTGTAGCGGTTAACACTAGGCTAATATCATGCGAACTTATAAAGCTTTTAAATTCTTTTGAACGAAAACATGATCTTCGATCAGCGATTAATTTGATCGGAGTACTAAAACTATGAAAATGACTTTACAAGTGTTTAACAACTTCTCGGGAATTCGTCGTTTTCGTAGGATAAAATTTCGTGAATTTTGTAAAACTATCCACAACTACCAATATATATTTATAATGACTTTTTGTTGACTTTTTCTATATGGTATGTATGGAAAGGTTTATCGAATTTGTCATAAATATGCAAAAATCCTTCTTTCTTCCTATCTTTCGGTTGAAAGTATAAGCATTTTAGACAAGTTCTAATGAAAGTTTCCACTTTTTCTTTTAATTTTGGAAACCAAAATGATCTAAGTAAAAACTCAACCGTCCGATTGGTTCCAAAATGACCATATTCATGGCTTTGACGTATTACACTATTTTCCAGAATTTGTGGTACATACAATAGTAATTTATCTTTATATTTGCGGTATAAAAGATTATCGCAAATAGTATAAAAATCGTTATCATTATTATCGTATAAGGACTCTTTAATTGTCCTAATCGTTTCATCGGTCATTTGAAATGATGCTAACGTTTCTAGGAAAGTACACTCTGTTATTGTACATATACCTGGCGCACGACTAAGTGCATCAACATGTTTCATTTTCGTGCCATCACGTTGCACAATGGTGTAGTTATAATTTACCAAAAATATTGACCATCTCATTACTTGGCTATTTGAATCTTTTTTAGATAACGTTTGTTTGAAAGATAGGCAATCGGTAACTATATTAAATCGAATACCATGTAGGTAAACGTGAAATCTCTTAACGGCATAGATAACGGTTAGTGCTTTTAATTCGAAGGAATGCTTTCGGCTTTCCGGTTCGGTTGTTCTCTTGCTAAAGTAAGCTACGGGATGCAATTCTCCATCGGTCTGCCTTTGCAGAAGGATTGCACCAAAACCTATTTTGCTCGCGTCAGTATGAAGCTCTGTTTCTAATTCTTGTTTATAAATTTTTAACAACGGAGATGAGGATAACTTTGATTGCAACGTTCGAAATGCCTCTACTTCTGCCTCTTGAATTTTAAAAACAGCGTCTTTTTTAATTAAATCGTATAGAGGTTTCGCAATAATGGAAAAGTTTAGAATAAATTTCCTAAAGAAACTAGCAAGTCCTACAAAACGGTGTACATCGTGTATGTTTTTCGGAATAGGATATTCTATTATTGCTTCGGTGTGTCGTTTTGATGGTCGTATGCCATCCATGGAAATGTCGTATCCAAGAAATTCAAGACTTGCTTTAAAAAATACACATTTAAGCGGTTGTATTTCCAAGCAATTTTTGTGCATTAATTGAAACACTTCATTTAATGTTTCAAAATGTTCGTCAATCGTACGTGTTGCAATTAAAATATCATCAATATAAACAATTACGTTTCCCTTTTGGATAAGGTGATGGAAAACCTGATTAGTGAAACGTTGAAAAACAGCCGGTGCATTGCACAGACCAAAAGGAGTTTTTAAGTACTCATATTGTCCATCAGGCGTTACAAAAGCGGTATATTTTATGAATTTTTTCTCAATGGGTATATGGTGAAAACCATTTTTTAAATCAATCAAGCTAAAACATATTTTTCCTTCCAATTTATCTAAACAGTCATCGATTCGTGGAAGCGGAAATCGATCTTTTACCGTGATTTTATTTAATTCCCTAAAGTCTACGCGCAAACGCTTTTTACCATTTTTCTTGTCTACTAAAACTATTCGGCTTGCATATTCGCTATTACTTTTTCTAATTATTTGGTCATTTAATAACCCTGAAATTATTCCATCAACGGTTTCCTTTTCTTTAAAAGACATCCTACGTGGTGTACAATTAAACGTTTTATCGGCGGTTAATGAGATTTTTAGTTCGTGTTTAACCTTCGGTTCTACGTTTTTCGTTTTGCTTTCAAAAGACGTAATAATATTTAAACATTTTGTCTCTAATGCCTTATCTTTACTAGGATTTTGGAAAAACTGTCCAATATCGTAATCCTTAGTATTCGTTGTTGGTTCGTAATTGATAGAAAGTATTTCGTTAAAAAGTGCTAAAATATTTTGCGAATTATCAATATTTTCTTTTACATCCAAAGAATCGTTAAATTTTAAATCGTTAAAATTCATGTCGGAGTCGTTTTTACCGTTTTTATATCTAACATCTGACATTTTCAGTTGAACGTTACCACAATCTGCCCCAGATAAAATAAAACCACTCACCTAAGAATTACTTCTTAAAAATTCCCGTCCCAGTAGGCAGTCGTAGATGATTGCGTCGTCCGGCACGATATAGAATTTTAAATAAAAATTTACATTATAAATTAGACAATTTAACTTAATTATACCTACAATACTTAACTTAGAATTATTAACACCGGTAAATGATTTCCCATCGGGTTTACCTATCGTAATGTCCATTGTGACTCGAGACATCTTTATTATATTAATAGGAGATCCAGTGTCTAATATAGCATCTATAATTTCATTGTTGTTGATTTGAGTAGGGATCCTTACTTCATCGGAATATATGAGACTGATGGTTTTTGATATATTTTTATTTTTATAACAATTAGCTTCGGTGTGTCCCGTTCTTTGACACAATGTACAACGTGGTTTTCTTTGCGGTGCAGTGCAATTTAAGCTGCGATGACCTGTTTGGTTACAATTGAAACATCTTTGCGTATTAATGAAGGAATCGGTAATATTGTTGTTACTGTTGCTGATTGTTGATTTCGGTGTATCCATTTTGTTGTTACTATAGTTCAATGGAACATTTTCTAATCGTTGTAATACGAATAGCAATTCCTCAATATTTTTATAAGGTGTTACGGCAATTTTCTCAGCAATTCTTGGACAATTTAAATTTTCGATTATGCACTCCATAACTGCTTCGTCTGAAAATCCTGCTTGATTTGCAATCGCCATGATGTCGTATATGAATTTTGCATATGATTCATTTGGTTTTTTCTTTCGATTCTTCATCCGTCGAAAGACATCCATTTCATTGTGAAAATGTTGGAATTTTTTTTTTATTTCGAAACAAAATTCCTGAAAATTGTTAGGATTAATTCTGCATATATTATTAAAATACACTTGTGCTGATCCTCGCAGCCGTGTTGTCCCATAAAAAGTTGCTTTGTAGTCGGTCCAATCGTGTTGCCACTTTAGGTTTTCTAATTTTCCAATCCACTGAATTGCACTTATTCCATTTTTATTATCCGGATCAAATTCTGGTAGTATTTGATCGATTTCGCTTGGGTGAAACATTCTATAGCGTTGATTATTTCGTTGACTTAATAGCAATTGATTTTGCTGAATTAAATTTTGTATCTCTCTGTGGAGAGAAAGCACTTCATTATTAATAGGATTCGTTTGACTTACGTTTGGCTGATGATTGGTAGATCTCGTGTTTGTGAAACTATTAATCGGCTTCGTTGGTTGAGGTTGACACCTAACCTCAAAACTTCCAGGTGACATGTGTTGAAAATTTCCATAACTCGGTTGATATACCGGCGAGTATTGAAGGAGGTTTTCCGGACTAGCACGTGGTTGAAAGTGTACGGTTGATTTCTCACAAGTTGTCATCGGTGGAGCGAGTGTAGTGTCTCCAAAATTATCGGAATCAATAACACGTTGTTTTATTTGTTCCAGTGTTATCAATCTTGATTGCATTAAACTATTGGTTATATGAAGCGGCGGAAGGTGCGGTGGAAGGTGCGGTGGAATGCGGTTGTCACGCCATGTGGTTTCTTCCAAATTTTCCATTCCGTTTTCGTACATTTTATTTATTTCGTACCTTAGTATTATAAAATTGATACCTTTTATTTCGGAAAGTTTATCGAAAATTATGTTTTTACATTCGTATCCCACTTCTGATTTGTAGTAATGTAACCAGTAATAACACAGAATATATATATTTAAAAAAAGAATTTACATTTATTATTTTCATTACAAAGGTTAATTCAAGTCTGATTCTACTACATCATAAAAAATAATATATTTCTATTACCCAATAAGCAGTTCATATAATGTTAGTATATTATATTATACATAGATGGCAATAAATATACCCAGCTAGCAATCCATATAAAAATTTAAATAATTTAACTGCTTTTACTTCAATATAATGATTTGTATTTCTTTTTATCAAATCAAATTGTCTAAAGTGTAAATTTTATATGATAATATGGGAGAAGAATTTTGATTCCTACAAACTCTTATTCTGAAGGCTTTTTTTTATTGTGCATAACATTTGTTTTGCAATGAAGAACATGCTGGCGTTTCTCAAACAATAATTTGTTTTTTTTAACAGAGTATATGTATATCGTTTACGGTCGGGTGTCACCCGTTTTGGGGTGACACCCGACCGTAAACGATAGCTTAAATCACTTAGAAACCATTTTAACCAGGTTATCCATTTAATTTTGATTTATAAATTGTGATAACTTATAATGTGTCCTATAAATGTGTCCTATTGGTTCAAAAAGGATCTATTCTACTTTGTAAAATTTTTGAGTTAATACGTAAAATAAAATTTTAACAATATGTGCGTATTTCTTTTTTTTCTAATCGAATCAACATGTTGAGCATTGAATACCATCACCACAATTACTCAATAGCTTTGAATATTCCTTTAGATACTATATAAACCGTTTTCTTTTACGGTACATTATTTAGTATGCAAGAATGATTCTTTAACGACCAGGTCTGAAAACACATATGCTGAATCATGTATAGGAAAAGTGGTCTCCGTCGATAATGTGGCACCCTGTGTCGATAGGGTGGCACCCTTGAGTTCTGTTCTATTCCAAAATTATGTCCCTATTCCAAAATTATTTCTAAAATATCAGCTTAAACTTACTACCAAATATGTTTTACATTTCAAACAAATTAATTGCAATCACCTAAGGAGACTGTTTAATATATATAATAGGCCAATAGAATTACGGATTGTACGTGTTGTTGTCGATAACAGGTCAGAAATTTTTTTAATCTCTGGGGTAAGGTACTCACATAATGCACATGCCGAGTCCACTCACCTGGCACCAGGGGACTGGAGTTATACAACAAAGTGTGCTGGAAATTTTTGTTTTGCTTCCTTATAAGCGACATAACTCGTAAATGGTGCACTTTAGGATACTGGTGCAATGGATTTTTTTTACTCCTTAAATGTTTTTCTATAACTTAAAATAAAAAAAAATAAAAATAATTTGTTTTGTTGCAAATTTTTGCGAAAAATGGCGAAAAAATGCCTAAAAATCGATGTTTTTCAATTGAATTTAGTTATTTGCAAATAATTGTTTATAACGTAATTGACACCTTTATCTTGTAGCAAAAACTTCAATAAAAAAAGTAAGCTTCAGAACGTTTCATTCGGCCTGATAGTTTTTGCACAATTCTATTTTGCAGTTAATGCCCCTAAAAAAGTTGTTAACTTTGGGCAGGCCGCAAGGTCTGAGTATTCATCCGATCGCAATCTGCTTGACGGGAATTGAAAGGGTGTAGTGTCAGCTTTAAATAGCATCTATGTTGGCTATACCCATATTCAATATTAACAACAATTACAGTGGTTCAAAAAACCGCGAAAATTCCTTAGTTGTAAAATTAAATTTCTCAACGGATTTTCAACTTAACGAGATGCGTTTTTAAAATTTGCAAACTGCTTAGAAAACCGCAGATTTTAGAAAATAGACCTCTCTTACATGATTTGGGACATGATTACACATAAGTAGTTCATTACTTTTTCATTAAATTTATTTGTCATTACAATAATACTCAATTATACATCGTGTCGCTACGTACGTTTTACGTATACTATACAGGACGTTTTATTTTTTCATAGAGTACGTTACAAGCAGGAGTCAGAGTAACCAATCGCGTGTTGGGTAAGCACAGACCCGGCATCTTGTGAGCACAACAGTATCATTTTGGAGGGAAATTCTCGGTTCCTGTCGATATATGGCATACAAAATCAATGTCACATTCGTGGTTTCAAAAACAAACTGGGCCATAACTCAGTCCAAATCATGTTAGAGAGGTTTCTTTTTAAATCTTCGGTTTTCTAAGGCACTTGCAAATTTTAAAACTGCATCTCGTTAAGTGGAAAATTCGTTGAGAAATTTTATTTTGCAACTAAGGAATTTTCGCGGGTTTTTCAAACGACTTTAATGGTTGTTAATATTGAATATGGGTATAGGCAACACAGATAAAGCTGACACTACACCCCACTACACCCTTTTAATTCTCGTCAAGCAGATTGCGATCGGATGAAAACTTAGACCTTGCGGCCTGCCCAAAGTTAACAACTTTTTTAGGGGCATTAAGTGCAAAATGGAATTGTGCAAAAACTATCAGGCCGAATGAAACGTTCTGAAGCTTGCTTTTTTTGTTGAGGTTTCTGCTACAAGATAAAGGGGTTATTTGTGTTATAAACAATTATTTGCAAACAACTAAATTCAATTGAAAAATATCGTTTTTTAGACATTTTTTCGCATTTTTTCACAAAAATTTGCAACAAAACAAATTATTTTTGTTTTTTTTTTAATTTTAAGTTATAGAAAAACATTTAAGTAACAAAAAAGTTCCATGGCACCAGTATTCTAAAGTGCACCATTTACGAGTTATATCGCTTACAAGGAAGCAAAATTTCCAGTACACTTAGTTGCATAACTCCAGTCCCCAGGTGCAGGGCGAGTGGACTCGGTATGTCCATTATGTGAGTACCCTACCCCAGAGATTAAAAAAATTTCTGACCTGTTACGAGCAACAACACGTAACCCATATCTTTTTCCGTTATTCTATTGGCCTATATATCAAAATTTCAGATTTTTAAAAAATAGTTTTTTTTTCGATGTACGTTTTCAAAATAATAGCCCAGAAGTTATATCATAGAAGTTTTGTAGTTAAATAAAAATATTTGCTTACAGAACAGCTTTACAAAACTGTATTCGTAAAGATGTGTTCATTTGTGTTGCTGGTAATGATGTTAAAGTGTTGTCAGTGTGATACTGCTATTATTGCTGAAGACGATGGCACACAATTTTGTTTTTATGTATTTAATGTTTAAAAATATCGAGAAAAAAATTATTAAAATAAATTCAACAAAATCTTATATCTTATTCATTATCTTTTGTTTAAGCAGGAACCCGGTAAAAATACATTTTAAGACAAATTTTTCCTAAAATATCGATTAAGTTAAACGAGAAATAAATAAAATTTTGAATAAAACCTACTTATTTCAAAGAAAAGTTCATGCTGCCACCTAAGTGGCAGTACCATCCCTACGATTAAACACAAATACCATCAAACGCACCAATACTACAAATTAGATGCTTCACTCAAAAAGTCTAGTTACTCTTCCTTAGATATTTATTCAATGTCTAGTAGGTGTTTTTTTGTTAGCATACAAAAGTACTAGATTTTCAGCTGTATCGTATGATATTAACCTTCAAACGAAAAACAGAAATTTCTCATAAATGCATAATAGTCCCTGGGTCTTCACCTACTTAATTTTCTGATTACAACATATTTTATACTTCGTAAGGCGCTTGTCCCTGACGTGTCCTACAAATTTTTTATCTGCCATTTTCCTTGATTCGGCCGCTTTTTCCCTCGGGAAACTCCGAAACATGGCGATTTCCCGGGGTCTTGTATATTTATTACCGTAGTAGTTATTTTATTTTATTTTTTATTTTGTAACGCCCATCACCACATCTAATACCATCAAATATTTTGTTTTGTTTGTTAATTAGTAAACCTAAACATTCTGTTTTGTATAAAAAAAGAAAAATTTACCTATTAAGAACATTTTGGTCATTTTGTTTAGTTTATAGAAACTTCTTCCCTGAAGAAGATCTCCTAGAGATCGAAAATATATTTGGCAAAATAAAGTAAAATATTAAAGTGATAAAGTCTTAGTTTCATTCAAAAAAATTCAAAATAATCAAATTTAAATTACACTTTAACTAGCTGAAAAGTAAAAAACCCCGTACCAAGATGAAAGTGATACATCTGCAAAGGTTGGCACCGTACCAAGGTAACAGTACCAATGCGATAGCTGATATTGTTCGGGACGAACAAAACTAAATGGAGGGCAATGTAATAAACTTCGTCCAGAATGGGTTAATTTAATTTACTCATTCATAACCAATACATGCTGCATAAATGTTTTCCACATTCAAACTACTGCAAAGAATGAATTAACTAATACATTTTGCATAAATTAATGCAAATTAAATGAGTTCGCTAATACAAATGATTACATGAATTAAAAAGAGGTGTGGCCTATTCCTGTTGTACGTACTTCTAGAAACAACAACTGATTAGCAGAAGTTTCTACTTATTTATTTTTGGATATAAATAAGCGAACAAAATATCAGATAGCAGTTTTAATTTTGCAATTAAAAGTGTTTTACAAATATTCGCAAGTATAAGGAATAATCGGGTGGTACTTGAGCCTGTGTACTAATAGTGAAAGAATTTGAACCTAGTGGAATAGTAAATACAGATTTTACGATTCCGAATATCATTACTTCAAATTGTGGAAAAGCGGTGAAATTTATCGTACATAAATTGGAGACCCTAGAATTTATTGTAATTAAAATCGGAAGCTGATGTAATTTGTTGACTAATAAAGCTTGAGATTTTGTTATCCAAAGATCCGTCTTTTTACTGTCGTATTTGCTCAATAATCGAAAAGAACCAACGCAATTCAATTACAATTCGAAATTACTAGAGGTACGTTTTACTCCAGACAACGGACAAAAATCCAATGATGCCCAGGTTTTGTACAATGTGTACAATCCATCCTTTTAAATTCGTCGTATTGGACAGATGTCCAAGATCCGGAATCATATCCATCATATAATTGACTAAATGGAAATTAATCCCAGATTTTGTCCAATTAGTCCCATATCTTCTTATGTATCACAATTAAAAAATGGATTTGATTAACATAAATTCAATTTTTTTTTTATTTTGCCAAAGCAATACACTTATGTACAAATGATTTCATTATTGCAATATTGCAATGTTATTAAATATTTTTGTCTTATTAAATTTTATCATTAATATTATAAAACTGAAAACAAACAGGATGAGTATGTATCTACCTATAAAAATTTGCAAAATTATTGTAATTGCATAACTACCATTTTAATCCACAGTAATTATTTATGTGTCCATTCGAAAACGATCCATTCCAATTTACGAGTTTCAAGATAAAGGAAAAAAAAATTAATTTGAGATTATTTACAAACATTGTTCAAATTTATTGCAGGTGTTAAAATATGAAATGTTTAATTTATTAGATCCACATTTAGTACAGGATTATTAACTTAATAAAAAAACACATGTGAATTTTTCATATAACAAACTTTAAAAAATCGTAAGAAAAAATCTATATTGAATTGCTGACTTTTTATTTATCAATTTCATAGCTGCATATGTTTACTTTAAAATTTGTTGAAAACAAAAAAAAAAGCTACTTTTTGAGATATAAGCTTTGAAGTAAACCAAGGTTTTACGCGCCGCCTAGCGGAAAAGAGAAAAGTTATTAATTTTAAACTTACTTATTTCAATTATTCAATTATTTTCCTTTTTACTTGCAAAAATATACGTAAGTCGGATGAAATTTGTGGCACCTATTCACAAAACATTGCCACCATTACCAAAACTACGTGAAAAAGCCTCAAAATTCAACCGCGCATAACTCCGATTCAGAGTACTCAAAAAGCAGAAATTACTTTTTTCCTCTCGTCAATACCAACAATATATCAAAATTTCAGATTTTTTAAAAATCAAAAATTTAAATATCAACAAAAAAATGTACGTTTTCAAAATAATAGCCCATATTTTTCTTAAATTTTTTTGACATTGTTGTAGTCATCAACAAAGAAAATTTCAAAAATATGCCGTTTGTAAACGACAAATTATGAATTAAAAAGATTAATTAAATAAGTAGAAAATTAATTAATTAATAATTATTTAAATAAATAATTGTTTTTAGAAACAAATTTTGTAGTTTTCAAATTACATTGATTTTATATCTATCATTTTATGACAAATTAAATTCAACATACTCTGGAGTTGAGTATAAATAATCACCACATTATCTTATAACGAAGACTCCTGAAAATACCATTTTTTAAACCTTTCGTCAAAAACCATTCGTTATTTGTAGTCGTATTTATAAAGTATACGTGTGATTACGATCGGATTTGAAAATAGTACCCTTGGGCTTCACCAACTGCTTCATAAAATAAAATAAATCCTATTTCGTCAATTCCAGCCATATTTAATTAAATTATTCTATTTTTCACAATCACAATATAAATATTATTAAGTTTTATTATTTATTTAATATATTTTAACTTTTTGACATTAAAATGATCCATCACATTCGGAAAGGTGAGTTTTTTCTTCACCAAACGAAAATATTTTCGTACGAAATTTGAGAATACGATTTGCATTTACCATACGCAAACAACCGTTCGGAAATTTCCGTATACGAAATTTTTCGTACAGGTTTGAGAATAGGCCCCCAGTAGACATGCAAAATCGACTGATCGTGCAAAAAAATATATTATGTTACATTCAGTCGTCGTCAAGTCGTCAAGATAGAGTATGCCACATACAGTCTTCAATATGATGTTGGACATACTTTTATTACAGTCTTCAAAAATATATTATGTTACACTCAGTCTGTAGAGGTTAATATATTTAAATTTAAATAATTAATCTCTACAATCGATTAAACTCACAGCGCCTTACGATTAATTAATTAATTAACTAATTAATTCGAAAAACGAACCAACCTCGAAAATCAATTTTCAGTTCAATGGAACATTTTCCATCATTTTGGTTGGCGGCAAAAAGTAAAAATAAATTTCTTTTTATACGGACTTTTGAGTTGTAAACAACAAGTTTAAAATCTCATTATTATTAAAATTAAATTATCGCTAAATTTAAAGTGTGCTCGTTAGGAGAATAAAGAAAAATCTATATTGTTAACATTTATTGTAGTAATATCTTTAAAAATTAAATATTGCTGAAATATACATTGGAATTGTTAAAAATAATATAAAGTGTTCATAATCACTTATACATCTAAACATAAAGAATACACGGAGGATCTACGATACCCGTATTCATCATTGGTGACTCCAGCTTCGGTTTTTACCGAATTGAACACGTTTTCTGTTTTGTTCTTTGGAAAGCCCGGTACATAATTAGTACCAGGTTTAAAGGTACGTAGCCGCATATAAAATATCACAAATTTTAAACAATATAACCAACACTTGCATTATTTTTGTTTCTAATTTTGGCGAGACGAACAAATTCTTTTGTTGCATGAAGTGTAACCGGCTTGCGCTAAATTAGCCATTAAAAATTTAACCTGGAACTATCGATATTAATTTGAACAAAAAAATATTTTACATCAAACAAATTTTACACACATCTAAAGAAATAAGCAGATTTTGTTCCAATTGCAATAACAATACAAAAATTTAATTTAACATCATCATAAACACATCAGCAGTTTGATTTTTTTCTCAACTAATTAAACAAGATAAATATAAATATTGTTACAATCACAACAGCATCTTTGTTATGTTATTAAAGCAAAACATTATTGGATCAAGAAAGTATTGAAAATTAAAACAAATCAATAATCAACAAATTTTGCCGCTATCTTCGTTGGAATTCATTCAGATAAAATATTTATTTTATTATTACTTTGTTTTTGGTTTAACTTTTAACGTAGTTTGAATTTATTTACGGAAACTTATTTTCCTTTAATTTATTTTGTTTCAATACAATTTCATTCATTTATTTCAATTTTTATGGTGTTGGGTAAATTTAATATAAGATTTTTTTGCTACAATGAAAATTTTTTGAATTCATATATGCGTGAGAAATTTATACTTTTTTTTTATATATTCCATTACATTTTCTATATATCATATTTTTGTTAAACATATTTACTGAAATCTGTAAAATTATACTATTGTCCTAACAAGCGCACTAACATACGAAATAACTTATTACGGAAGACTTATTTCGTTCGTTTAGGATTTCGCACTTTATTTTTTTTTTTGTTTAATTCAGAATTTACAATTTTTATTCTTATTCGAAATTTATAGTATACGTTTTTTTAACAAGCGAAAAAGTTTACGAAACTTGCTTTCCTTCTATTTTTTTTTATTTTTATTATTCACGCGTTAATGTCAACCAAAATGGAAGACGATAACCCCATTGACACAAGGTATCAAAACCGATGCGCCCTTGCAGCATGCTGCCTCGTTTATGAGAACGGACGTAAAACTACAACCAGTGTGGACGCAACGACCACAGATTTGGTTCCGTGTCTCGGAGCAGACGTTCGCATTCCAGGGTATAACTCAAGATGAGCAACGCTACCTGCACTTGCTGCATGCGCTCACCCCTGATATTTGCGAGTTGGTTTCAGATGTAATCGACAACTTATCCGAAACCAACAAATACGAAGCGTTGAAACAAACATTGTTGGAACGTCTGGCCCCATCTGATGAGAAAAAACTTGAGGCACTGCTGACAGCTCAAAGTGTTGGTGATAAGAATCCGTCGGAAAAACTGCGTCACATTAAGCATCTGGCCGGAACCAATTTTAGTGAGAATATCATTCGTTCTTTGTGGGTACGGCATTTACCTGAAATAATCAGAATACCTCTGGCTGCGTTAGAGTCGATTCCCATAGATAAGATGGCAAGAATGGCAGATAAGATGTACGAGGCGATGTCAGGAAACCTACAAGTTCAAGAAGTCCATCACCAACATAGGCCAAGATACCGAAACAGTCCCACGAACACTCCAAAGACAGGAACGATGGAGGAACGCCTTACAAGGTTGGAAGCACAGTTTGGACGACTGGTGCAGAGAGGTCGCAGTGCATCACGAAACAGGTTCCAAACTAATAGTTTCAGATTTCGAAATAGATCACAATCTCCATTCCGACCAAGGTCAGTTTCTCGAGGGTCTTCAGGAGACAGGAAAGGGATGTGTTATTACCATCGAGCATTCGGAGCAATGGCACGCAAATGCAGAGATCCATGCTCATACGGCCAGTCTACATCTAAGGATTTGGATGTAGAACATGACAATGGCAATCAAAAAAACATCTAAAGATCGAGGTCGAAGCGGCTGTGATCGAAAATAAATATTCCAGTCGCCTATCCATTTTCGACAAATTGAATCATTAGACCTTTTTAGTAGACACTGGAGCAGACCTATCGGTGCTTCCATTTAATCTGAGTTTATCAACAATCTCTAATGAAAAAAAAATAGATCTAGTCTTATCAGCTGCCAACGGTACGATAATCAATACCTACGGCACAAAGCTCCTACAGGTAGATATCGGCCTAAAAAGAACATTCACACACGCTTTCGTACTAGCGCAAGTGAATCGTCCAATCATTGGCGCTGATTTTCTCAGTAAATTTGGCCTACTTGTCGATTTAAAACGAAAACGGCTGATTGATTCAGCTACTCAGCTGTCAATCCATGCCTCAATGGTTAGTGTTGATACGCCAACACCCATCCATTATACGATCGACAACGATTACGGTCTGCTACTAAAGAAGTATCCTTCCCTAACAGCAGAACCGAACTACAATTTACCGGTCAAACATAACGTGGCACATCACATTGTTACCACTGGTCACTTGCCTGTGTCAAGACTACGGCGGCTAGATCCAATTCGTCAAAAAGCTGCGTTCACTGAATTTCAACACATGGTTGAACTTGGAATTTGTCGTATTTCTTCTTCTTCAGTTTCTTGTCCGCTTCACATGGTTCGAAAGAAAGATCTCGACTGGAGACCATGTGGAGATTATCGCAGGTTAAACGCGGTCACGATTCCTGATCGCTATCCGATACCGCACATACAAAATTTTTCGATGAATTTGTATGATTGCAAAATCTTTTCTAAAATTGACCTTATTAGAGCTTATCATCTCATTCCGGTTGCGAATGAGGATATTCATAAAACTGCAATTACCACACCATTTGGCCTCTTCGAATTCACTCGAATGCCATTCGGCTTACGTAATGCTGCACAAACGTTTCAGCGTTTCATAAACGAAATCGTACGAGATTTAGACTTTGTTTTCCTCTACATCGACGATATCTTAGTAGCATCGATAAATGAGGAACAACACAAACTTCATCTGGAACAATTCTTCCAGAAACTAAGCGAGTTTGGTGTTCACATAAAGAGTTCAAAATGCGTTTTTGGCGTAAACACTCTCGAATTCCTCAGCCATACGATAACACCTAATGGTATTCTGCCTTCTCAAGAACGAATTAATGCCATTACGGAACTCCCAGCACCAACATCAATCAAGCGTATTCAGCAATTCGTCGGTATGATAAATTATTATGATCGATTCATACCGAAACTAGCTGAAACACTTGCCCCAATTCATTCACACTTGGCCGCTTTACTAAAGAAGCCCAAGACTCCGAAAAATTTTACTTGGCCAAACGAATGTCAACTCGCATTCACCAAGCTAAAAACGGAATTGGGCAATATCACGTTGCTAGTGCATCCACGTAACGATTATCGATTATAACGATTATTTGTTCGATGCATACAGTATCACTACGGATGCATCGAACATTGCTGTTGGAGCAGTGTTACAACAACGTAACAATGATTGTTGGGAGCCATTGGGATTCTTTTCAAAGAAACTTTCAGACGCTGAAATTAAATACTCTGCGTTTGATCGAGAGCTACTCGCAATTTACCTAGCTATAAAACACTTCAGGTATTTTGTCGAAGGTCGCGAATTCATAATTTACACCGACCACAAACCTCTCACTCGTGCAATACATTCTAAGACCGAGCGAAACCCAAGGCAATCTCGCCACTTGGATTTCATAAGTCAATTTACTACCGACATCCAACATGTGCAAGGTAAAGACAACACAGTCGCGGATGCATTATCTCGAGCATCCGACAATGAAACTGCATCAGTTGAGACTCACTTCAACTACGATGCTATCATCGCTGCACAAAAAGCAGACTTAGAACTTCAGGATTTACTTTCTGGTTCCGTATGTCACGCTAGTTCATCGATGAAACTAGAGCTTTTTAAACTTCCAGGTTTTGAAATAGTCTGCGAAACATCAACGGGTAACAATCGCCCATACATCGCAGAACCTTTACGCAAAACTGTGTTCAACACTTTACACAACTTGTCACATCCTGGTGTCAACGGTACTCGTAAATTGATTACAGCTCGGTATTTTTGGCCAAGCATAAACAAAGATATTAATCACTGGACAAAATCTTGTTTATCTTGCCAACGCTCTAAGGTCCAACGACATACAAAAAGTCCAACAGGACAATTCGAAATTCCACAATCTCGTTTCGAACACATCCATATAAATATCGTAGGACCGTTTCCTCCTTCTAATGGATGTTGTTATATTTTAACTTGCGTTGATCGATTCACTCGATGGCCAGAAGCTTTTACTATGTCTGATATGTCTGCTGCTACCATAGCCACGACATTTGTCAATAACTATGTATCACGATTCGGTGTTCCACTGCATATCACAACGGATCAGGGAACACAATTCGAGTCAAAACTATTCTCCGAATTAACGAAACTTTTAGGCTCACATCAGATACGTACAACGGCCTACCATCCACAAGCGAATGGAATGGTAGAACGTTTTCATCGACAACTAAAAGCTGCACTTATGGCCAGAGGCAACACTACTGAGTGGAGCTCCGAAATACCAATAATTCTTTTAGGTATTCGAGCTACAGTGAAAGAAGATCTGAAGTGCTCACCCGCAGAACTTGTATACGGACAAACACTAAAACTGCCCGGTGAGTTCTTCGTCGAAAATCCTCTTTCACAACTGCCAAGTCATGATACAGTTATTGATCAACTTCGAAATACAATGCACAATCTGATTCCAACACCTACACGACAAAGTAAACAAAACGACATTTTTGTCCCGAAGTCGCTAGAAAACTGCGACTACGTTTTCGTTAGGGTAGATAGAGTACGCATAGGCTTACAAACCCCATATGAAGGTCCTTACAAAATCATACGACGTTTACGAAAACATTTCGTTACCGACATCAAAGGCAAACAACAATCTGTCTCGATCGACAGATTGAAGCCAGCGTATGGTATTTTGTGTTCAGCTGATCGTTTACCGGCTTCTCGAACACACAAAGCTGTTCATTTCGAACAGACAAACTAAACGGGGGCTTTCATCTACGAGCGGGGTACTGTAGAGGTTAATATATTTAAATTTAAATAATTAATCTCTACAATCGATTAAACTCACAGCGCCTTAGGATTAATTAATTAATTAACTAATTAATTCGAAAAACGAATCAACCTCGAAAATCAATTTTTCTATTTTGCGTCTAAAATAAAGACATTTCGATACCCAAATGCGTATCGAAATGGCCTTCATTAAGATACGCAAAGTTTTGTTTTTCAAGGTTGGTCACATTGGTCATACAAACGTCAGTGAAAGTTAAAACGAATAATTATATAAATAAAATTATTCTTATTGATTAATCTTATTATTAAAATATAATCTAAATTAGTGTTAAATATTTTAATTAATTAAAATAATTAGTAATAATAACAAAATATCAAATTGACTATATTTTAATAAAATACACATTTTATGAAAGCTAGTTTTGCAACAAAAAAATATATAGAAATATGATGAAACGCAGAGCTTACTATTTTGAATTGAAATTTTTAGAAATTTCCTTTAAAACATTAAAACATAAAAAAATTTTTAAAATTTCAAGACAAAAAATGCAAAATAGAAAAAATAGTATAAAAAACTCGTTTCATAAGACGTTTTATCGCACTTATCCTTTAGAAAATTCCCCGGTGCGCGGGTCGTTTTCTAAACAGATTGCGTGCGATAAAATCGTCGATTATGAAACTAGTTTCTTAATATACTACTTCAGTTTAATGGAACATTTTCCATCATTTTGGTTGGCGGCAAAAAGTAAAAATAAATTTCTTTTTATACGGACTTTTGAGTTGTAAACAACAAGTTTAAAATCTCATTATTATTAAAATTAAATTATCGCTAAATTTAAAGTGTGCTCGTTAGGAGAATAGAGAAAAATCGATATTGTTAACATTTATTGTAGTAATATCTTTAAAAATTAAATATTGCTGAAATATACATTAGAATTGTTAAAAATAATATAAAGTGTTCATAATTACTTATACATCTAAACATTAAGAATACACGGAGGATCTACGATACCCGTATTCATCAAGTCTTCATTATGATGTTGAACATAATCGTCTTCAGGATACAGTATGCCACATCCAGTCTTCAATATGATGTTGGACATACTTTTATTACAGTCTTCAAAAATATATTATGTTACATTCAGTCTTCATTATGATGTTGAACATAATCGTCTTCAAGATACAGTATGCCACATCCAGTCTTCAATATGATTAAATAATTTTTGTTTGAACTACTTGAAGCGATTATAATAATAATTAGTAAAACAACGTCTTTTTTCACTTCAAAAACTTTATTTATTTTTAACACCAAATATTTTCTGTCTCTAAGAGACCTTCTTCTTGGGTTAATTGTTTTCTAAACCGTGGTCAAGTTTAGAAAACAATTAACCCAAGAAGAAGTTCTCTTAGAGACAGAAAATATTTGGTGTTAAAAATAAATAAAGTTTTTGAAGTGAAAAAATACGTTGTTTTACTAATTATTATTCAATATGATGTTGGACATATTTTTATTACAGTCTTCAAAAATATATTATGTTACATCCAGTCTTCATTATGATGTTGAACATCATCGTCTTCAAGATACAGTATGCCGCATCCAGTCCTCAATATGATGTTGGACATATTTTACAGTCTTCAAAATTTATCTATGTTACAAGCAGTCTTCACTATGATGTCAAATTATTTATCAACCGTCAAGTATTGTCAAATACAGTCTCCAAGATGATGTCAAAATATTTACCAATCGTCAAGTATTTCCAAATGCAGTCTTCGTTATGATGTTAAATATTTACCAACTTTCACGTATTATCATACGCAGTCTTCAATATGATGTCAGATATTTCCCAACTCTCAAGTATTATCAAATGCAGTCTCCAACATGATGTTAAATTTACCAATCGTCAAGTTTTATCAAGTATTATGATGTCAAAATATTTATTTACCGTAAATTAAATAACATATCAAACCAGATAATTGAAAACGAAAAAGCAGAGATTGACAGAGCGAAAGCGGCAAAACTTTCGAGTGTGTCAATTTCTGACAAAAGTTTTTACAGTGCCATTAATTCTTTAAATTGTGGTACTAAATCTTCTATCCCTCCTATCATTGATGGTGACTCAATCATTACTGACCCTGCAAGGAAAGCTACATTGTTCGCGGAACGCTTTGCTTCAAATTCAACAGTTTTAGAAACTCCTAAAGAAATACCCCAAATCCAGTCTTCAGGAGTTAATATGAAACAATTACATTTCAAACCCAAAGTTGTCGAAAAACTTTTAAGGGGGTTAAACAACAACAAAGCTTCTGGTCTGGACAACATTCCTCCTGTTATTCTAAAAACATTTTCAAAAGAACTTGCACCAACCCTCACCAAAATATTTTATAAATCATATAAATCTGGTATTTATCCATCCTGCTGGAAGCTGGCCAATGTCCAGCCTGTCCCAAAAAAAGGAACGAAATGTGATATTTCAAATTATAGACCAATAACCTTACTCCCAGTCATGTCTAAAATATACGAGCACTATATTAATTCACACATATCCAAATTTTTTGGAAGACAACCATTTGATATCTGACAGCCAATACGGTTTTACAAACAAAAGATCAACAACCGATCTATTGAACTATGTGGCACATATTTGGAATAGCATACTTGAGAAAGGTGGTGAAACGTACGTGTTCGCATTAGACATCTCAAAAGCATTTGATCGAATTTAGCATGTCAACTTGATCAACAAGCTCGTTGCGTACGGTTTTCATCCCGCAGTCGTGAAGTTGATTCAAAATTTTCTGTCTAACCGATACATCTCGGTATCTATAGATGGCTTTTCTTCTGAGTCCAAATTAATTAACGCTGGTGTACCCCAAGGCTCAGTTTTATCTCCCACTTTATTTTTAATTTATATCAACGAACTGTTGCAAATCACCAGTAACCCAATAAATAGTTTTGCAGATGATAGTACACTGCACAAGTCATTCGTCCCCCTATCTTCAAAGGGTAAAATGCATGAACGAACAAATCCCGTCCGGAGAGACGCTGCCATAAATGTAAACGAGGACCTAAAAAAAGTCGCCGATTGGGGTGACAAAAATTTGGTCAATGTTAATTCCACCAAAACACAGCTATTGATTGTTTCCAGATCAAAGATCGAGTTTCCCAACGATATTTCAATTAATATGTGTGACGACCAAATAGACGAATGTGAAAGCATTCGTTTATTGGGAGTCACAATATCCAATGACTTACTCTGGAACGATCATATAATGGCCATGGCAAAGAGCGCGTCAAGAAAACTCGGCCTCCTCAATAGATGTAAAAAATATTTTACTTCACATCAATTACTCCACATTTATAAGTCCTATATTCGTCCCTGTATGGAGTATTGTTGTCAAGTTTGGGGCGCTGCATCTGTTACTATCCTGGCTCTTTTGGACTCTGTTCAAAAGCGAGCTATACGAATTGTTGGTCATCGAGATTTAACATTAGGTCTTGATTCCCTGCAACATCGTCGCACTGTTGCTGATCTCGTTGTTTTTTATAAATATCGTCACCAGCAGTGCTCGGATGAAATCAGGTCCATAATGCCTCAGATATATGTTTTTCCCCGTTTTACTCGTCAATCGGTTTGTGCGGGCGGTCGAACTGTCGAGATTACTCACTGTCATAGTAATAGAATGCAAAGAGATTTCTTTGTGCGTACATCGTACACATGGAATGCTTTGCCCGAATCAATAGTCTCGAGTGCCTTCAATCCACAAAGATTTAAAAAAAGCGTCCACCTCTACCTCAAGACGCATGTTGTTGTGGGACCTACGTCTTAAAAGGTATCTATGTGTTGTTGTGACACATTTTGTAATTCCTACTACACAACACTTCTTATTAAAAAAAAAAAAAAAATTGAAATGCAATCTTCGTTATGATGTTAAATGTCCAACTCTCAAGTATTATCAAGTGCAGCCTTCATTATGATGTCAAATAGTTACCAACCGTCAACCTCCAATACGATGTCAGATATTTCCTAACGCTCACGTATTACTAAATGCAGCCTTCATTATGATGTCAAATATTTACCAACCATCAAGTGTTTCCAAATGCAGTCTTCGTTATGATGTTAAATGTTTACCAACTCTCAAGTATTATCAGATGCAGCCTCCAATATGATGTCAGATATTTCCCAACTTCCAAGTATTGCCAAATGCAGTCTTCATTTGATGTTAAATATTTCCCTACTTCCAAGTATTGCCAAATGCAGTCTTCATTTTGATGTCAAATATTTCCCAACTTCCAAGTGCTACCAAGTGCAGTCTTCAATATGATGTCAAGTGGTTACCATTATCCTACTAGTCTTCGACATGATGCCATGCTTCTCTTTTTCATCAAATACAGTCCACTGTCAAATTATGTAACAATAAAATATTAAACGAAATTTAATTGAAGTTCTCTTTTATTTTCAAGATTTAGGATTGTTAAAGGGGGTCGATATTTTCGGTGATATCCATTATCAATTATGTTATTAAAGTAGTTTTAACCAAATTAAACAAAACTATTCCGAAGTTGCATTGATAAAGTAGATTCCGGTAATGTATTTAGTTTGGTTTGATAAATGTTCAGGATAACTTTGTTTCTCCTTAAATTTTTTATTTAAACTAATCTGACACATCCAATTCTATTTGTACACAAAACTAACTGATCCCGAAATCTACCTATTTCTCACGGATATACCTACCGCTTGGACTTTTTGTATTTAAATGGTTTTTACACAAAACTGTCTGACCAAGAAATCTACCTATTTCTAGCGGATATTCTGCTGTTTGATCTTTTTGCATGTATTTTGTGTTGAATTTGCACGGGTCATTAATTTTTGGCAAAATTGTATCGATTAACAGTGCAACTTAGTGCCCTAGATTAAAGCAGAGATTGCACTGGATAAAACTAGAGAATTGCCTACCAGACTATGTGTCCGAAAACCTTTCTCTTTTTGGCTCAGGCGTTAATTCGAGCGTGTGTAATGTTAAGAGGGTTCTTTGAAGTGGTGTTCTGTGTATTAACACTGCATCATGGTTCATATAAAATTGTATTTATTTTGCAATTCGATCGTTTAAACGTTGTGGAGGTCATAATACTAATACTGTTAAATATTCACAAATTAGATGACTCTGTAAGAAGCGTAATAATATAGTTAAAATATCACTCGATCGACACGATTTTGAACTAAAACCAAAATGAATTCCTTTTTTAAATATTTATTTTTGTGTTTTTCTTTAATAAATTAAATAATCTCTTTTTATATATCAAAACATATAGTGACTATTGGAAATATATCATTAATTAATTTCTTTATTAATCTAATATTACTTATACTGATTATATCGAAAGAGTAACGCTATATCTATATTTTCCAAGTTTTTCCTATTCATCTTAATATTATAAAAACAGTTTCAAATTTAAAAAAAGAAATATTTATCTATTTTTGTAATCTTAAAATTTATATCACTTACAGTAATTATAAAATAAATAAGGCACTTAATTTTAAAGATATACATATATATATATATATATATATATATATATATATATATATATATATATATATATATATATATATATATATATATATATATATATATATATATATACATATATATATATATATAGATATATATATATATATATATATATATATATATATATATATATATATATATATATATATATATATATATATATATATATATATATATATATATATATATATATATATATATATATATATATATATATATACATTTATATTTATTTATTTACATATATGAATATTTAAATATATAAATATATTTACACGTAAATATAACTATGTTTTGAACATAAAAAAATATTTTCATCTAATGTCTAACTAATAAATAATGTAACGACTTTTTTAATCTAATGATGTTTGCCCTGTTGATGGCAAGAAGAAACAAAGTATTCCACTAACTGAAATTGAAAAGGTATAATGTCAAAACTGATCAATAAATTTTTAATTAATTAACCTACTTAGTTTTTATATAATAAACGTAATCACCCTTTTGAGGTGAAAATATGAGGTCTTCTTGCCATTAAAATACATTTTATATATTTAGAAACAATATTGCCTAGGGCTTATATACAAGAAACTAACCGGTGGGACCGCAAATACCAACAAATAACACTGAACCAAAAAATCTCGAAGGTACGGTGAAACAACCGGGTGTCATACAGAGTTGGCCCTTAGTCGCAAATAAAGAACTCTATATAGAAGGCAGCTTGAAATTTTAAATCTTTCTATTTCTCTCATTCGATTATTATACTTTGGTTGTAACTTATCAGAACAAAATAAACAATTTAACCAAACCTAATTACACAATTTAACTTTTAACTAACTAACACTATTTTCAAAGGTAGGTAAGGGTTCTTAATTATAATCTCGAAGAAATGTTATATGTTTTGATATGCTCAAGTAGTTCATGTTTTGGAATACAAACCTACTCACTATGCAGCATGAAAAAAGAGGCTATGCGTTAAAACCTTGTAAACGGTCATACTACCCAGAAAACACATTTACGTCATTGTGATATCAAAATGACATCACGCTAAGTCACATCTTATGTAAGATCGGGGTCATATATAAGTCATATGTATATGATTATTTTCCACTTATTTACGTAAGAACACGACATAACAATAATGATATAACTATGATATAAATGTGACATCTGTGGAGATATTCGTGACGTTGTTATGATATAAGGTTGATATCATAGTAATATACAATTTTTTTGTGATGTATTCTTTTTTTTTACTTAAAAAACTAATTTTTTTTTTTTTTTTTTTTTTATTCAAAGTTAGGCATGTTTAGTGTTAATTATAATAAATTATAAATTAACGTCTCTGAATATCCGAAGATACCATGCCATCTAGGGATAAGAATGGAATGCAAATTAGGATTCTCTGAGAAATTTATGAACGTTAACTTTAAAGCCTTGAGGATTAAATTCATCAGGGAAAACCCAGGAAGGTAAGGCATTCCAAAGATGAGAGACTCTGTTGAAAAAGTCACGCTGGAAAGCTACAGTTCTACACCTAATTATTTGAACTGTAAAGGGATGCGCTGCTACGTTTGCTCTGGTGTGACGCGAAAGGTTTGCTGATTTAGGTAAAATCGATTTGATCTCTTCAGAAGCTCGTTCATCCATAATATATTTATAAAATATAGTCAAATCAGCAACATTTCTTCTGTGCTGCAAGGAATCAAGACCGTTAGTAAGACTTGGGTTACCAATGAGTTTAATAGCTCTACGCTGTACAGAATCAAGGCAGTTGAGACTACTCAAGTAAGCTCCACCCCATATGTGAGAACAGTATTCCATGCAGGGACGTATAAAAGATTTATAAACTAAAAGAAGTTGTTCGCTATCGAAAAACTTACGACATCGCCCCAAAAAACCTAACTTTTGAACAGCATTCTTAGCCAGATTAAAAATATGAGAGTTCCACTTCATATTATTTTCAATCTCAACTCCTAGAAGTCTGACAGACTCATTCTCTAAAAGATTTTTGGGGCCAAACGTTAATGGAAAAGGATTGGGTGTCGTTATCCTAGAAAAATGACAAACCTGTGTTTTGCTTGTATTGAATTCAACACTGTTAGCAATACCCCAATCCATAATTGTTTTAAGATCAGTGTTAAGGGAATCTATCAATTTTGACCTACACTCACTAAGCGCTAAGGGTGTATATAATTTAGGTGCTTCATGAGACGCATGAAGCGTGCTATCATCAGCAAAACTATGTATAGGATGAACCGTTGAGTCCAACAAATCATTAATATAGATAAGAAAAAGAGTTGGTGACAAAGCGGAACCCTGAGGAACTCCTGCATTAGTTGAAAAAGTATTCGATGATACACCGTCAACATTGACCCGAAATTTTCGATCAGATATAAAGCTCTGTGTCCAAGATATAAGCTGCTCGTCTAAACCATAGGATCTCAATTTGCATATTAGGTTGTTATGCCAAACTTTGTCAAATGCCTTGGAAATATCAAGAGCAACACCGAATGTTTCTCCAAAGTTTTCAAGCGACTTGTTCCAGATATGAGTGACAAAAGACAGCAAATCTCCCGTCGCTCTTCCTTTTCGAAATCCATATTGTCTCTCATTAATTAATTTGGAAGACTCTAAGAAGCTCATTAAATTAAAATTGACATATTTCTCAAAAATTTTAGCAACTACCGATAAAATTGAAATGGGTCTGTAATTCGTAGGATCAGTCTTACTGCCCTTTTTTGGAACTGGCTGTACACTAGCCATTTTCCAAATTTCAGGAAAAATTCCTTTCTTATATGACAAATAGAAGATTTTAGTGAGGATTGGTGCTAGCTCCCTAGCAAATGTTTTAAGTATAATCGGAGGAATAAAATCAGGGCCTGTTGCCTTGTTAGTATTGATTTTCAAAAGCATTTTTCGAACAATGTTTTTCCGAAAAATTATCCGCCTCATTTTATAAGAAACATTAGAAATAGGTTTAGGCTGGAAATTAGGTTCTTTTAAAGTAGAATTTAAAGAGAAATAATGCCCAAGCAAATTAGCTTTCTCTTTTGGATCAATGATAGGGACATCTCTATTAACAAGAGGCGGTAGGGAAGATTTACAAAAGTTGCTTTGGACAGCCTTTGCGGCTTTATAGAAATTGCGTGAACCAGTCGGATTTTCTGCGAAGTTAGATGCTTTTTTCCTATTAAATAGATGTTTCTCTTCATCTATTAACTTACGACATAAATTTCTCTCTTTACGGTACTGTCTAAGGTTTTCATCGGTTTTGTTTTGATTAAATTTTCGAAAAGCTTTTTTTTTAACTTTTATAGCTTTTTTGCATTTACTAGAAAACCATAGATCAGTTTTTGGAATGATCAATTTATTAGGAATAAATCTGTGCATACCATCAATTACAGTTTCAGAAAAATTTGATGCAGCTATGTCTTGGCCGGTAAGGCAATAGCGTTTCCAAGGAAAACATCTAAAAAAACTTTTAAGTCCTTGCCAATCCGCAGCTTTGTAATCCCAAACATTGCGAGGATTCGCTTTAAATTGTTTTGGAATTTGTATATTTAGTTGTGTGGAGATCAAATTATGATCTGAACCACCCAATGGTTCTGATATTTTAAATTGAACCAGATATGGATCGTTTGTCAAAAATAAATCAAGTAAATTACTACTTTGACCAGGAATGTCAGGAACTCTGGTTGGCAGGTCTATTATTTGAGTAAAATTGTGATAAAGAGCAAACAACTCAGCCTGTCTACCAACCTCGTCAGTTTTAGAGCTGTATGTAAGCCATTCTTTATTGTGGACATTAAAATCTCCAAGAACTATAAACTTTGCATTAGGATACTCAACCAACCTATCTATCTTCTCAGATAAGTCATAAAATAAATTAGAGTTCTCAGGTGAATTAGGTGAACGGTAATGTCCAAAGACAAACAGCGTTTGACTTGGGCAACTAATTTTTAGTGACACCATATTGTGAAATTTTGCATTTAATTCAAATTTATTTAATCTCACATATGGTATAGTATCCCTAATATAAGCACAAACTCCATGCTTAATGTAGAAAGAGGATTCAAGTTCATAATTGGGACAAAGGTATCTGTTTTTATCTAAGGTCACAGCACGCGCACTGATAATCGTTTCCGTTAAAAACAAAATATCAGGTTTCATAGTTTCAAGAAAAAGATGGACTGAATTAAGGTTTATATTCAATCCTCTTATGTTCGCATAGCTGATAGATAATTTTGCCATTTTAATTCATAGAGAAATATCAATGAAAAACATACATATGAAAACCACAGTAATGCGAAAACAAACAAACTCAAATTGAAATTGCAATTGACTACTTCAACAGCTGGACAACCTGAATCTAAGTCTAGGTTCACTGTTAAAATCGACAATTAAAATTATGAAATTGTAAACAAAATATTATTTTAGAAACATCAAAACAAGATGTAACTCAAAGACAGGAAACTATACATAAAGTGTACTTAAAACCTGTTATTGAGTCAACAAGACCACAAGAAAACTAACAACGAAACTAATAAAATAACTACAATTCAACATAAGTCAACAATAAACAATTATTGTACCTTACCGTCCTCGAATATTTCGAATTGTTTATTATATTATGTTTACAATAAACAATTCCAATTTAACAGATTATGTACAACAATTGTACACTAAATTGTTAATATAAATAAATTGTTAATAACAATTAAACAAAAACACTTACCCGTCAGTCATTCATTGGTCATTACTAATTGCCTACTATTCTATAACCTATTGCCTACTATTCTATAACAGTCATCAAGGATACTAATCAGATTAGTCACAGAAATACTAAGAGAACTACATTCAGAAAATTTTTTCACAGTAGCTCCACAATGTTTGAGGTAACTAGGCTGCATAAAGCCCAAGAAACAGTGTTGTGGTTAAGACTAAGATCAGAAGGCAGAAGCGGACGTTTATGGTATACGAGCAGTAGCAAGCTGCTTAACGTCTAGAAATAAACTTTTCGGGAGGAATCAGTTTATGGTAAATAATGATTTATGATTTATACACTTGAAAGATGCGAAAATGAAAAGTTTTCCTTGGGAAAATATGTTTGGAACAAGAAAATTGCATTTTGTGGAACAGCAAACCAGCCATCAAGACAGTAGCCACATATAGCCTCACATCCAAAACAATTAAGGAATGCATGTGGAAAGATAAGCAAGTTTGGAATTGCGAAGAAGATAACAGTTTTCATGTTACCTGTTCATCCAAAAACAAACTAGTAGTAGGGGTGCAACAACGGCTTACGTTACTTGAAACCCTTTTGTGGCCTACGTACAAAATCGGTCCACGAAAGGACGAAAATAGAATGAAAATTATACAACACAATTTTATAAAATGTTAAACTAAAACCATAAGCAAAATGCGTGGAATAATACCACGAGGTTGAGGCAATACAAGGAGATAATAAAAATGGCTTGTTCAATTTGAAAAGAACAACAATGTTAAATTGTCATTTTTTTTCAATTTTTCATGGGGTCATACTCGTTCTTTATAGTGATATACGAGCGAACGTGAGGTACTAGGACATACTATTGGACATACTATTGGATTAGCAATCATTTATCACTAGCCAAAGTGATACCTTAGGGGTGCTATCAGGTGAAGTCTATTCAGTCAAAGGTAGCACCCTCAATCTTAGTATGGAACATTGCTTGACAAAGGTGCACAATTGCTTGCTTGAAGAAACGAGCATTCTTACAGTTCTATATCTGTGATTTATTCATTGAGGAAGACAGTGGTCGCTTGATCAAGAAATATGCCAATAGCTGGAATATTGGAACCCCAATTTTAATTGTATATTCTTAGACATTTGTTAAAAAAATTGATTGCGGCTATCAACATCTCAGAACGCATTTTGTTGTGTGACCTTAGGTCTTTAAACATTTTTATGTTTTACTGTGACACACATTGTAATTAAATTTCGACTACACAACACAATTTACTTAAAAAAAAATGTGATAAATTTTGAAAAGGAACAATCAAAGAATACTTTGAGGTATTCTAACAGGACACAACAAATGATGAAAACAACTTCATAATATTGGGATGGAGGAAACTGACAAAAAAGATTCCATCAATTAGAAGAAGGGACTCGAATTTCTCATGAAATGTACATCTTTAATCTACAAGAGAAGATAGATCAAACATAGACCAACATCTCAATTAATTTACCACAACTCTGTTATGTAACTAGCCTGCAACGCATTTAAAGATTTCAACTCCAATAGAACAAAATCTGAGAACAATTCTTGCCTACTGAAGCAAAAGATCTGAAATATTTCTTCTAAATAAGACACCAGAGTTAAGACCAATAACTTGTCTTCTCTCTGACCAATGTCCTTTAGGTGACATCTTTATCTTAAGAGGCAGGAACTGTTCAGGAAGATAAATTTCACCTGCACTAGGATAGTATAAAAGCCGCCGAATCTCTACACTCATACATATAGTTGCAAGACTGTGGTCAATTATAGGCTATATTATCTGCAAAGAACTGTCAACAGTTTTCCAAAAAACAATTTACAGCCTTTGCTAGGGACGTCTGTTTAACGATTATGTTACAGTAAATCACAACAATTGTGGTGGTGTTAGACTATACATACTTTCTATAAATCTAAAAATAAATGAATAAATAATAACAAATTAGTTGATTTCTTACCGAATAACATAGCAGAAAATAAAACTACAGGCACAACACAATTTAAATCTATTAAGTATCCAAATACTAGGTTGCCAATTAAAGCTCCAACACGACCGAATGTCAAAGAAAGAGCAGCTGCCATCACCCTATTAAAAAATCAATAATAAAGTTATATTATCTTAAATGAATAATGACTAATCAAACTTTTATTTTACCTCAGATTCGTTGGGAATAAATCAACCAGAACACAATACACCGTACTAATACCAACCGACGTCAACGATTCAAATAGACATGAAAGTATGAGATTTTGCACTGAATTAACTACAAAATATAAACCAATCGTAACAGCTGCTGATACAAGAAGTGTGAACACTGAAATATTATCAATGAATATTTGTTTTACAATCTGAATTCATATTTGTTTTACCTAAAAAGAATTTTGTTCCTAAACGATGAACACAAAGTCCTAGCCAGATACTGGTAGGTAGACATGAAAGTCCAATTATAATTGTATGCCAGTAAACACTATCTTGTATTGGACTGCCACAGAATTCATCGGGACTAGTGCTGTAAAAAAGTATTTTACCGTTACGAAAATTATTTCAAAATCAAATAAAAAGAAAAATTTACCTATTTCCCTGTAGCAATACAATAGAAGAAACTTCACAAACAGACGCCGATTCACTAGGATATTCAGTTTCAAATTCTTCAAAACGATTAAATAACTCCGGAAACCATATCATAAGAGTATAGTAGCTAAAAATTAAGTTCAACAGTTCATACAAAGTTTTATAATTAATAGTTGAACAATAACAATTACCTTGTAGTCAACCCAAATTGAATTAAACATGTTAAAATAGTATTTTTTAAATGAGGTGGCCTAAAGAGTGCTTTCGATTGTCTCCATACATCTGACATCAAAATTTTAAATTCACTATGACGATGTAATCTTAACAATCTTATTGATTTATCTGTCTTAATACTAATTTTTTTAATTCTAATACTTTCAGTTGGCTTCAAACTTTTAATCTTAAATTCAAAAAAATTCAAATATTAGTTTTATTGTAAACTCGAGATAATATTTTACTTACCGGATATTCAGATTTTTCTTTACCAGTATTCATTTGAAACATATTTCGCAAAACTCCAAGAGCATCATCATTATCACCGCATTCGATTAAAAATTTTGGACTTTCTGGAAATGTAAATAACCATAGACCTAAAGCGATGCTAAAAGTTGAAAAAACATTAAAAACTTTGAACAAAATTTAAGGAAAAAACTTAATTGTAAAAATTTTATCTCACCTTGGTAATGCACATATTGCTACAAAAAGATTCCAGCTGGCAAATAAAAAACCATTTGATTCGAGTTTGAAGTTTAGTGGAATTATTCCCCATGCAATCACTAAGATAATAAGAGAATAGAAATTTATTAGAACTTGCTTATAAACGTTGCTCCTGAGAGTTTATCTAACAGTTTAACCCAAAATCGACACTGTGCTACAGGAGTTAGACTAGAGGCAACAATGAGCAACAAAAATATAAAAATAATTTCATACGGATTCCGATGGTGTATATTTATATAAGTTGGTTAAGTGGAATAATGGGGTCTATTCAATAAAATCTTCTATCGAAAGTTTCTGCTATTCTTATTCTTCTATTTTTTGTATGAAATTTAAAAGGGGCAAATAAAATTCCATACAAAAAGTAGAAGAATAGCAGAAACTTTCGATAGAAGATTTTACTGAATAGGCCTAAATAATGAATTTTAATATATAATATTTTTCTTATTGAATAGAAATATTTTCTGTATTTTTGATGAGTTGGTCTATAGTGTGAATATATAAAGTTCAATTTGACTTGACATCTAGAGCCCAACGTGGGGCTTTAGGGCAACTTTAGAGTGTAACTTTATTTATTATTGTATTTATTTATTTATTAATTTTGTTGATTTTGGGGTAATAATAATTTTAATATTTTTTGAAAATTTTTTAGACTGTTCGATTATAATATTTATTTTATTTTTTACACTAATCAGTCTTTTACATTATTTTTTTATTATTATTAAATTAATTTAAAACATTTTTAAGTTTTTTCAATTTTTGTGTCAATTTTTATAATATTTGTATTTAATTTTTGTTTAGCTTGAGAATGGCAATGTGCCGAAATATTGTTTTTTATTAATTTAATAATAATAAAAAAATAATGTAAAAGACTGATTAGTGTAAAAAATAAAATAAATATAATAATTTTAATAATTTCTTAATCTATTGATACTAAATCTATCATAAATCAAATGAGATTTATACAACAGAAGCTTAGAATGAGTTTGAGGAGAGGCACTCCTGAACTTTTTGTGGATTGATCTAAATTTTCTTTAGCATGCTAAGAAGGCATGTATTATATAGATTAGTGTTTCTCGAAATGTTTCATGTTAGATGAATAAAAGTGCAGGTTATACTAGCTCACACTTACATATCAATGTAATTTAAAACAACAGAGATAAACGAAATAAAGTTTAAAGAAACCAAAAAAACAAAAGAAGGAATTTTGATGTGTAACAGAGTTTAAAACGCTTGTTATCACTAATTCACTCCGTTATTTCAAAAATAAAAAAAATATCGTTCAGGGTGCTTTCCAAACGACGACTTATTTGATACTCATTACTTATTTGCCGCCATATTGAAAATGTCAAAAAAAATCATTCAAGACAATAACGTCTATAATTATGTCAATTTAAATCTGATTTATAAAAACGTTTGATCAAATTAGTGACAGATATTAAATAAATAAAATAAAAAGTATATTTGACATATCAGATTAGATTTTTATGGAAAAAGAGATACAAAATACGTCATCTCGCCAGCATACTTATTTGAATAAGTTTAGAATAAGTTACGTTCCACAAATAAGTCGTCGTTTGGAAAGCAACCTTACTCCTAATCCGAAGTAATAGTAATTTATTGTGTAAGTGTTTAATATGCTATATTTTATTTTTCGAGTGAAAATCTACATTTGCCAGGGAATAAAATTCATTAAAGCCCGGTTTTGCTAGGCTATTTTTCTGTCGACAGAATTTTTTCTGTTGACACAATTGACGTAATTCAACAGAATATCAATCAAATTTTCTGACGATTCATTTAAATCTGCGACAGAATTTTTCAAAGGCTTCACTCATTTAAATTATGTCGACAGAATTTCTGTTGACAAAAATTTTGAATTTTGTTTATTTATGTGTTGAAAATTTAGCCAAACTTTGATTCTTTTTTTATTAATTTTATTTTGATATGAAAATGATAAACTTGCAATATAATTTTTTAATATTTTTACTATTTATTTTTAAATAAGAATTAATTCAATTTAGAACAAATCATCAAATGACTATTATGTATTTATTTTACTGATAGAAATAATTGGAAATTTCATGTTGTTGCAGATTGAATGTCACTAATACTGTGTTAATATTCCGAATGCATTTTCAACAACTCTACGAGCTCTACTTAAACGACAATTGAATATTTCATTAGAACGTTCATTTTTAATACATCATATTTATTGTATATGGTTTTAACATATAGTTTGACAAACTAAACGTACAGTCATCCAACAACACATGAGGTACTGTAACATTGGTCCCCATAAAATACCAATGCATTAGTTACTGTAATCAAACATAAAATTGGTTAAATTATAACACCAGGTAAAGTTGTTGCTGAACGAATTTTGAAAGTGTTAGTTTCTGTTTGACATATTGCTTTCTTTGAAAATACCCGCGTCTCCTTCAAAATCCAACAATAAGCATATTTTTAAATCTTCATCCATTGTACAAAACGTTTTAATAATCAAATTTAAAACACAGAAGACAAGGTCTGATTAAATTGGAATAACATTTAAATATAAAAATTTCTAATCTGACATATTGGAAAAATAGCCTACTCTGATTGTTCGTTTTCTAATCTGATATTAATGACAGAATTTCTGTCGACAGAAAAATTATGTATAGCAAAAGTGGGGACGGAATTATGTCGACAGATGTTCTGTTGGGTGACGTCAATTCTGTCAACAGAAAAAATGGTGTCGATAGGAAAATAGCCTAGCAAAACCGGGCTTAAACACTAGGCTAGTACTAGGAACGATTAAGTGAGAAAACGGTTTCGATCGTTCGAGGGGTAACCACATCGCAATGATAGATAGTGAGGGTGATCAAACTTTATCGTCAAACGAATGCTAGATGTTGTTCAGAGCAATAGGGTCAAGAAAACTTAATACAATTGGAAGTGTGAAAACGAAAATCTGTATTGAGAATGTAATTCCATGTAATAAATGCTGCGATTCTACCATATTGATGTTTTATAAGAAAAAGTACTTGCCTAAGAAGATCGTAGCCAAAAGTTTAAAATTGCAACAAATTGTGCATTTTTCATAGAAACGATGGAAAAAATTAAGTCTTTCGCTGTATAATAAGATGGGTGATTTGTTTAACGGAGTACGATTATGAACTGTAACGCAGTCCTAACTCCTAGTCATGCTCATCACGAATGTTAAATGTCGATGTTCTTTGTATGTTAGTGATGCTGATTAAAGAAGAGGTGATTTATCGAATGAAGTCTAGTGTCACGACTACATGACTACAATCACGACTACATAAAAAATTGTTTTATTTTTAAAGCTTTAAAAAAAAGCTTATGTCTTGTGGGTATCGAGGGCAATGCAAAGGTGATAAAAAGGTGTCACGACCAGGAACACTTGGGATAACAGAAAGTAGATAAAAAAGATGTTACAATGAAAAACATGTTGGGGTATTCTGCAATATCGAGTTTGGTGAAATAATTTTATAGCATCAACTAATATTAAGGATAATAGACAAAGCGTTTATCAAACGTTAAAAACATTTTGTATTGTAGGCGGTATTATTCGAAGTTAGATGCAAAAGATGCTTGGCAATCTTGTAGTGCATTGTAACATTTACTTTTACGAAATTCAAAAATATAACAAACTCGATTACTATACAGGAAGATCAACGGTAAAATAGCAAGTGGATAGGGGGAACCATATCATCATCCAAATTAATCAATAGAGCGTATCAGTGCGCCATCAACAAAATGCCTTTTAAAAAATATTACTTCGGTTTTGAAAAACCTAAGTATTACATTCATGAGCCAAAAGCGAAATTCTTACCCCCACTTTTTTCGCTTTTCTCGACGTTTAAGGACCTAACGATTCTAAATCTGTCGGCCGGCCGTTACAACCGACGAAATCTAGAAAACCGCTGGACGGATTTCAAAAATTTTCCAAAAATAGGTTTACTCAATGGGAAGAGCCGAAAGGACGATGTGTTCGAAAACTGTACCGGAAGTGTGTCAAAATATCGCCAAGTGTGTCAAAACAAGGAAATTCGCATATTGTTTGCTTAAAAACGTTCATTTTAAGTGATTACAAATAGAAACATTGAATTTGAAGAAATTTTGATGGTCGAGATTGGTATGTTGTGAGATCAAAAACTAGATTATTGCAATATAAGTTTGTCAAAAAAATGTTGTCAAGTGTGTCAAAAGAAAGATTTTTATTTATTATTTTACCCAATTTTTTGGAAAAAAATAAAATTAATTATTTGTATGACCTGAAATTTTATTATTATTATAGAGAATTATGACAAACTTATGTCAAACAAATAATGTCAAGTGTATCACAAGAATGGTTCGCATTTCTTTTCTTAGAAAATAATAAAATTAATTATTTGTATGAACTGAAATGTAATGAACATGATAATATTATTGAAAATTTTATTGTATTATAAGTTTGTCAAAAAAAACATTGTCAAGTATATCAAAAAAATGATTTCATTTATTTTTTTAGCCAAGTTTTTGGAAAAAAAAATTTAGTTGTTGTATGACGTAAATGTGACATGAAAATTTTTTAATTTGTTATAGTTTTTGAAATATTTTTGGAATTTTGAAAAAAGTTTGTATTTTTGATTTTGTGATAATTTTTGCAATATTTTTAGAATTTTGGATAAAGTTTTAATTTTTGATTTTGTTATAACTTTTGCAATATTTTTAGAATTTTAAAATAAAAAAATAGAAATTTTGAATTTGTGAATTTTATATATATGTATATAATTTTAGAATTTTGAAAAAAGTTTTAATTTTTGATTTTGTAAGAATTTTTGGAATATTTTTAGAATGTTGAAAAATTTTAGCTTGTTGAAATCATTATAATTTTTGGAATTTTGAAAAAAGTTTCAATTTTTGATATTGTTATAATTTTTGATATTGTTATATTTTTAGAATTTTGGAAAAAGTTTGAATTTTTTAGAGTTTTGGAATATTATTGAGATTTAGAAAAAGTTTAAATATTTGATTTTACTCCTATTTTTGGAATATTTTTGGAATTTTGGGAAAAGTTTCAATTTTTGATTTGGTTATAATTTTTGTAATATTTTCAGAATTTTTGAAAAAAGTTTAATCTTTGATTTTGTAATAACACTAGTTTACAAATTTTGAACTTTTTTTCTCTCCCTGACTAAAACCAACCTTTTCTGGAGGATTTGGACCTGTTGAACACGAATATCTTATTCATTTTTTTAGGTTAGCTCTTGTTTTTGAGATATTGACAAAAAACCAATTTTGTCGGTGAAAAAAAAGGTTATTTCGGTTTTTGGATCGCATATTTTGCAAAACAAACAAATTCAATGTATTAATGAAACAAGTGCATAGTAAAGATGCCAACAAACACTTTGAGTTGCTTTTTGTAAAAATCCACCAAGAATTCTGCAAGTTGCACGCGAAAAAAGTTGAATTTGATTGAAGTTGAAGTTGATTTTCATATTTTTGGCTTAAAAAACGTTTATTTTCAGTGATAATGAGTAGTAAATATGAATCTGGAGAAATTTGGATGATTGACATCCGTATATAAGACCAAGACCTTGATTATTGTTTTAAAAGTATGTCAAAAAATCTTTAAGTGTGTCAAAAGATTGATTTTCATATATTTTGTTTCCCAATTTTTTTGAGAAACATATTATGGGAAACATACTTCGGTTTTCGACTAGAAATATATAAAACATAGAAGCAATTATTTGTATGGCATAAAATATGATTGAACATGAAATTATTATGTTGAGAATTGCGTTATAAGTTTGCCAAAAAATATTGTCAAGTGTGTCTGTTTCATTTAATTTTTTACACAATCTGGAAAAAAAATAAAATTGATTGTTTGTATGACATGAAATGTAATTGAACATGCAATTGGACATGGAAATTTTTGATTTTGTTATAATTTTGAAATATTTTTGGAATTTTGAAAAAAGTTTGTGTTATTGATTTTGTTATAATTTTTGCAATATTTTGAGAATTTCTGAAAAAGTTTGAATTTTTGGAATGTTTTTAAAAATATGAAAAAAATTTCTATATTTGATTTTGTTATAATTTTTGCAATAATTTAAAATTTTTTGAAAAATTTTTGATTTTGTAATAATTTCTGGAATATTTTTAGAATTTTGAAAAAAAGTTTAAACTTTTGATTTTATTATAATTTTTGGATTTCTGAAAGAAATCTGAATTTTTGATTTTGTTATATTTCTTGAAACGCTAAATGGAGACTAGTTTGCTGAGTGTTTTCACTAAATTATGTTAATATATGATCTGTTATAATTTTCCGGCGATGAATTGACGTTTCATGTTAGTTTTGTAATAAATTTCTAAACAGAGATAAAATACTTGTACTTTTACAAAGAGTTTTATGTTTGATATACATCGCTGCCGATAACTAAAACCAATGTCCTCATATAAGTTTTATGCCGAAAACTATATTGAAATCCTTAACAACCTGATGTCTTGATATCTCAGAGCTGTCAGATTTCAGCCCCTTCATATTTTTGCATCTGCATTTTCAACAAAATGAATTTAAAGAATTTGTTAGTTTTATAAAATACATTGTTAATAAGAAAATTCTATTCCAAAAATATTTTAATTTGACTGAAAAATGGTCCTACTATACCTAAGTCCTAAAGCAGCAATATTAAAAATAAGAGTTGCTACGTATTAAAATTTAAAATTTGTTCAGGTATTTTACTAAGTCTAATACCTACGCGTAGAAAACTGTATATTAAACTTAAGGGATTACGCCTCCAACACTGATGATGATATTATTTGTTTATTTTAGTCATGTTCGTTGGCTCAGTAGATCGGCGACTTTAATTTGATTCTAGTCCCTTCGAAATGAAATAGAAACCTTCATGACAAGTAAATCAAAGAATGTGTCTTATTCTGAAGATATTCAGCGGTTGAATGAACTGGCACTTTTTTAATCTTACGAAATATTTTTCGGAACTTAATTTCAAGTAAAAGATCAGCTTGCTAATCCACAATTTGAAAATATTCAAGCATTTCCTAAAACAATAATTTGCTGCAAACACCGATCGTTATTAAAAATATAGTGTATATTTTAAAACATTTTTGACCATATAGACACAGCTACAATAAATTATTCCATGATATCACATTACTTGACTTATAAAAATTGAATTAATGAATGATTTTTAGATTTCAAAAAACATGAACCAGTGAATGATAGAATTATTTGCTAACCCATTTGTTACTGATGTGAATACTACTAATGCCAAGTTCCGAGTCAATTTGATCGATGTCCACAGCAATAATTTACTGAAGACAGCTAATGTAGTAAATGATCTTTTGACATTCTACCAAAAACATATGCAATTGGAGATGTATACGACTTTATCAAAACTAGCACTTCAACAAATCACATTTTTGGGTAGTACATATACATACTTTCGAAAAATTCTTTTTGAGGATGAAGAAAGTTAAATCGTTAAAAAGAACATCACTAACGGATAAAGATCTAAGCTGCAATTTTAAAGAATTGCTACATCAAAAATACCGACAGATATTGAAAATTATGTAAACAAAAGTAATGCTAGATATCTCTATAAATATTAAAAGTTGCAATTGTTAAATTAACTAGTGGGATAGGAACCAGTTAACAAGACTGCTGGATAAAGTAAACTGACACACCAAACTTACTTTATAGTCTATTTTTTGCTAGCACTGAATATTTTCTCCATCCAACAAGCAACTAGGAATGAGTTTAAAGTTGTCTAGAGATTTAAAAAATTTTTAAATCTGAAACATGATTCGAATTGAAAAATATTTTGCAATCACAAAATAATACTGTAAATTAATAATTCTTTGAGACGTTAGTAGTGCAAGTTCTTACTACTTTTTAAATGCAGTGCAGACCGTTTCAAACGTGGAGATGATTCGAATCGATCGAAGCTTTGTTATTATTCATCAACCGGAGTCAGACGAAGAAGGTTGTCTGCTAAATTTTAAAGAAAAAAAAAAATAATCGAAAATAGAAAAATAAATTGTATTTTATATTTTATTATTTTGTTTTTCCTCAAATTACCCCGTTTTAATTGAATATTATTTTTATTATTAAATCTATATATTTCGGGCTAGGCCCATCTTCAGGATTATTAATAAAAATAATAAAAAATTATATCACAATAAGAAAAATAAAATTTTTGACATAAATTATATAAAACAAAAAACGATATACAATTTAACATGAGTTACTATGTTATAATTAACTTAAAAAATGGTAATCAAGTGAAAAGCTTAAAGTTACTTTAAATTTTAGAACAATCGGATTAAATTAAAATAATTATTCGAAAAATCCTTCTTATCACTTTTAGAATTACAAATTGTTTCCTCATTTTTTATGATTTGGCACACCTAGTGTATCTGTAATTTAGTTTTATTTCTTTCCTTAGCCAAAATTTGAACATCATCGAATTTAAATTCATGTTTATTTTCTATAGAATGTTTAGCAAGTGCAGAACAATTATTAGTAACTGAAGTTTTTTTAGAATCATATTTATGTTGATCCATACGAACACCTAATTTTTGAATTGTTTCACCAATATATGCTGTGTTACAGTTATTACAATCAACCTTATAAACAACACCACTATGTTGTTCTTTAGGTATTTTTGATTTTGAATTTGTAAAACTATAACTATTTTTATTTTTAGGCCTCATAGCCATTTTAATATTAGAAACAAACTGTGAACAAGAGCGAGAAAGTGTTTCGCTTAGACCAGGAACATAAGTTAATGATGCATATTTATTTAAATTTTCATTATTTGATACCATATTATTAGCTGTTTGATCAAGTGATAGATAATTATAACTATGACCCAATTGATTTAAATTAGTATTACGAACCTGACTAATCATTTTATCAATTAAACTTTTAGGGTAGTTATTAGTACGAAGTATGTTATAACTTATTTTTAAATTATCATTCCAAAAGTTTATATGGCTATGTCGAAATATTTTTCGAATAAAAGATTTAGCTACATTTAACTTCATATTACGTGGATGTGTAGAATAGTAATTATTACAAGTTTATAATATAAATTGTATTTTGTTTTATTTTATTTTTGCATGTAAGATAAAATAAGATAAAATACATTGAAGTGTGTGTTAGGGTTTGTGTTAGTGTTTATGAAAATAAACGTGGTGAAGAACGGAGGCGTACAATTATATAATTGGTGAGATTGTTCTTTATTAAAAAATTATTTGGTATTTTATATTTACTGTTACCAGGCGGTAGGCAGGTAAAATTTTACCTTTTATTGCTTGGATGTAATAAATTTATTTATTATTTTAAAGCATAAATTTGTTTTGTATTGCCTGGTAACAAGAAATGTAAAATTTCGTTTTAGTTGTTAGTAGGAATTTCGAATTTAACCCTTTATTTGTTCTTTTCAATTTTGTTAGTGTCTTTTGTGCAATTTTTTTTGCTTTTCCCTTATCGTGCAGCTGTTGCATGAAACCTGCTATCGTGTTTTTTTGACAGAGATACCCAGTTTCTTTTGTACTGTGTAGTGTTGAAATTTAGGCCTGGCCGAATTTCAGTATCTATACCTGCAATGTCAAAGGGTAAGTCTTTGTCTCAACAAAATGGCAGCACAGTGAACCAACAGCTTAGCATTGACTTCACCAACAAAAGAGGTCTCAATTCGAATCTAAACGAAGTTCATCACTACATCGAAAAAATAAATTCTTACCGAAACAATCGTCAGTGGCAAAGCATCGAAATTGGATCTCGATGAATACCGGATACCTAAGTACGAATTGGAACATTCCTTTTATAACAAGCATGGTGTCTGTGTATTTGTTCGAGATTCACTTTCATGTATGAGAATTAGGGCCTACGAGTTGAACTCTAAGCACCATAATTCTATAGCACTGAAGATCTCAGGTGTTGATGAAACTATGTTTATAATAGGATTATACAGATGCCCAAATTCTCCCCCAAGATGTCCCTTTTTCGATCAAATATCGGCTAATCTAGACAAGATTACCACGAACTACGCCAAAGCAAGACTGGTCATTCTTGGAGACTTTAATATTCATAATAAAGAATGACTTAAGTATTCATCGCGCACTGACGACGTAGGAAGAAAAGCCGAACTGATACTCGCAGATTATCACGGTTTGACGCAAATGATAGAGTGTCCCACTAGAATCGTAGACAATTCACATCATAACGATAATTTGCTGGATCTGTTTTTGACAAACGAACCAGATACTACTAAGGCAAAAGTTGAACAACCCCTCGGAACATTGGACCATTTACTAATATCAGCAATAGTGCAATTTACATCACAGACACAAATTAAAGCAAATCCTCGTCGCGTTTGGAACTATAAACGCGCTGACTGGGAGGGACTGAGAAACTTTTATGATGAAACAGCTTGGAAAACTATTTGTTGTGTTGATCAAGATCCTACCACATCGGCAATAAACATTTCTGAAATCATAAAAGACGGAATGCGGCGGTTTATTCCAAATCGATTAATCACTCCTAAAACTGAGCATTGGTTCACGCGGGATGTTGATGAGGCAGTGAGGAACAAACGCAAAGCATTTAAAACGTATAACGCAAATAAAACACCTGAAACCCATAGCGCATGTAAGAAAGCCAGAAATATTAGTAAATTCAAAATAGACTTGGACAAAGACGCGTTTATCCAGAAGCAAGCAAAGATATTCGCCGAGCACCCATTTGGCTCACGTAGTTTCTTTCAGGCAGTTAAATCAGTCCAGAACAATTTTACTCGATCCTCTATTCCAACCTTAGTTCTGAATGACATTCCCGTGAGCGACTCGAAAGAGAAGACGGATCTTATGGGTCGTATTTTCGCAGAAAACTCAAACATGGTTGAACCTCCCCATTCTCCTACACTCATTTTTCCAATTGTAACGAAAATGAAACCAATTATTTTTCGTTGCAATATTGTACGGAAAATGCTTCTTTCTATCAATATCAACAAATCTGCTGGCCCCGACCGTATTCCACCCCTCATTCTTAAAAACTTTGCTAGGCAACTAGCTCCAATTTTAACAAAAAATTTCTATTTCTCTTATAAAATCGGAATATTTCCCGATTCTTGGAAGCTGGCCAGCGTTCAACCCATATCAAAGAAAGGCAGTAAGATAGACCCTAACAATTATAGACCAATTGCAATTCTGTCGGTTTTGGCTAAAATATTTGAAAAATATGTTAACTACAATATGTTAACTAATATGTTAACTAACATATATGTTAACTACAACTACGTATTTCACTTGACATTTCTAAAGCATTTGATAAAGTGTGGCATAAAAATCTCATAGCTAAATTAAAATCTTATGGCATAGACCATCTTACTGTCTCATGGATTCACAGTTTTCTTACATGTCCCCAATTTCATGTTAATTTAGATGGTATCACATCCAATAGTTTCACAACCAATGTTGGGGTTCCACAAGGTTCTGAACTCTCACCAACCTTGTTTCTTCTATACATTAATGACTTACTTATTTCCCAATCCATAGTTTTGCTGATGACAGCACATTGCATGCATCACATGCATCTCCTAAATTTCGATCTCATACTGCAGATACCACTGATAGAGAGCTGCTAATTGATTCTATCAACAAAGATCTGGATCGTATGATGGAATGGGGTGATCGTAATCTTGTTGCGTTTAATCCAACCAAAACCAAACTGTGCCGTCTTTCACAAATAGAGCGACATAAAAATTTCCCTATTAAAATAAACCATGCGTGAGGTTGAATCAGTTAGACTTCTTGGAGTGCGTATTCAAAATAACCTGAAATGGAATAAACATGTGTTCAACCTCGCTAAATCTGCAATGCAAAAATTAGGATTGTTGAGTCGATGTAAAAAGTATTTCAATCCCGAGCAAGTTTTGCTAATCTTCAAGTCCTTTATTTGTCCATGTATGGAATACTGCTGTCATGTTTGGGGAGGTGCTTGTCAGTCAACAATAAAATGTCTAGACTCTGTACAGAGAAAAGCAATACGGTTGATTGGTAATACCAAACTAACGGACCAGCTTGATTCACTCCAGCACAGAAGAAATGTGGCTGAATTGTCAATCTACTATAAATATAACTTTAGCGAATTCTCCTCTAAGGAAATGCAAAATATCCTTCCATCGTGTGCGCAGTATATTCGACAAACAAGAGCTGTCGAGTTATCCCATCCATTTGTTGTACAAATACCTCGTTGTAGAACTGTGTCCTTCCAGAACGACTATTTTAATAGAGTGGCCAAATTGTAGATCTCAAAGCCCTCCTCTGTATTTCCCGATGAATTTTCCCCTTAGGCATTTAAAGAAAATGTTCATCGTCATTTAAATCAATTAGTATAGTTATCCTATATCCCCATTCTTTCCATTTTCCTCATCTCCTTCCTTTATAGTTAACATGGTATCTTCGGATATTCAAAGAGTCTGAATAATGAATATTTCATATTTAGTGTGCTAAACATGTCTAACTAATTAATACAAAAAAAAAAGTGGATATGCAATGTATTCCTATTTATTCCGGTATCCCAATAAGCTGTTTTGGACAGAATTGAAATCGGCAGATTTTCCCCGCCTTAAACCCTAATATTCGATGAAACAACCATGTCATGGAACATGATTTAGATTAACCATAGCTTTTTGTGGTGCAGGGTCAGTAAGCAAATTTGAAGTAGAGTCTCAGCCAGGTTTCTCGTCGAAGTTTTGTACGCAAACATTACTGTTATGTTACAGAGAGCCTATTTTAAATTTTCTTCTGGTAAATATAGTTGTACCTCACATAATACCTTTTAATATCGAACTTATTCTTTGGCTAACTTTTATATGAGTCTCAAATGATTGATGCAGAATCTCAAATTATTGTTCTGCTAAAAAAACGGCTGGAATTAATTTATGTTAATTTGCGTTACTTTGTCAGTTGTCTAGAAGCGGCTCCCAGTCTGTTTCAGTTATAGGTCGCTCCAAAAACAAACATTTTTTAAATAAGCCTTTAAAATTGGTATTAGCAAACCAACGTTAGATACTATATTTCACAATTTCCTTGAAATAAGTTTTCATAGAAATTTGAATTTCTCGATTGAAAATCGACCGAACTTTTTCTTTATTTAGTAAAATCGCAAATTTTTCATGTGTAAAGTTTTTTATAGTTTTGACAGATTTAAGCACATTCAATCAAATTTTAATGTCAAGGTGACAAATCAAAACAAACAACAAAGTCATATTCATCATATAAGTCATAATGCATGAACTAAATTTTGTTGAAAAAAATTATTATTTACTACAAAAAGCAATAATGATAAATAATTTAATAAACCAGAATAAGGTTTACAAAGGCAAAAGCAAACTTTTGTTACTTGCCATTAATTAAATTCTGAGCCTATAATTAAAAAAAAAACCGACAATGTATAATAACGTTTATACAGGATTATGGTCTTAAAATATTAAAACAACTAAATTTAATTGTTTTCGATAGATATCACTTTTTTACCAGTCTGTTTTTTAAAAAACATAAAACAATTTCACTATAGGCTATTAAAGTTTGAAAGTTCCACTTTTGACACATAAAATATTCAAAATTTTTTTAAATAGATACTGAAACTATTCTATTTTCGTCAAAAATAAAATAAATACACTTTTAACAATATGAACTAAATCAATAACAGTTTAACGATATATTTACATAAGTAAATTAAATTCCATACCTGGCAACAAAATTATTCCAAACACCCAAAACAGTTCCAACCATGATAATATTTTTTCTCTATATTTTGTTGGTTGAAATTCACCTAAGTAAGGAAACACAATTCCCATTGCACCAGTAATTCTGAAATAATCTTTGTGTTTATATTGTTTTCGAACACATATAAGGCATGATTACCTACCCAAATCCACAGATAAGCCGTAGGAATAAAAATAATATGAAATACTGTGATATTGATGAGAGTATACCACAAAAACCATCTAACAAAAGAGCAGCGATTAAAACTGTCCTTCTTCCTCTTGTATCAGCTAAACATCCCCAAAAATATGAACCTAATAACATTCCTAACATAGGAGCAGCTGTTAATAATCCTTTATCCGATGAGGTCATTTTAAAATCGCATGTGGCTGCTGGTAACACAAACGATACTATCGTAATTCCAACTGCTGTGTTTAAATAAATTAATCCACATAACGTTAACATTTTATAATGAAATTTGCCGAAACCAGCACTTACGAGTGCTGATTCGTAATCAACTCCAATATCTTCAACAAAATCTAAACCTGAAATTTAAAAAAAAAGTTTATGGTTTTAAAATTGAATTTTAATTATTTTTTAATGTATTCTTTCTTCACTTACCCATTTTAAATCTTTTTTCTTCCTTTTCAAATGATTGAATAAAATTTTCAAACGATGTCCTCGGTTGGTGGACATCAACTGAATTTGATAATTCTAAATCTATACGTTTAGTTTTATAATTTGGCAAATCCAGTCTCTCTGTTGTCTGAAATACAATAAAAAAAATCAATTACAATCTTATCTTTTAATATACTCATTTTACTTAATAAATCATTCATTGATTAATTTATTAATACTCGAACAATATTGTTTTAATTATACATAAATTAATCAGTAGAGTAATTGTACAATATCCGAAAAATAAAAATAAGTATCTACTTTCGATAACCGTTCTACAATCAATCAATAAGTTTTTGATTTTTTTTTGGATAATTTCTAATTTATAAATAACTTTTTACTGAACAAGTGTTCCGTACAGTTAGTTATAGGTTGTATAAGACATCATTGGTACATGAAATATGTAACACGATATAATAGTTTTATAAAATAAAACACAGTATATAAATATGCCCTACTAGCTTATTAAAAAGTCCTTCAAATCATTCCATTTAATGACATAAGTGAGTCAGTCTTTGAACTTTTTGGTTTGATTTTAATTGACAGTTTTTTGTTGATTCAAAATCTTAAAAAACTTTCTCAGACTTAAACCAAAACTGCGTCTTTCTGTTAGTATGGTACGGATTTATTATGTTTTTAGAACACATTCTGGTCTTCTTGCTCTTTTCTTAAAATACTTTTAAATAATTTGTTTATTTACATTTTCATTGCAATCTTCAAAGCTAGGGGCTAAGTGGGCTAAGACGTCGGCTGAACTAAACTAGACATCGACTCGGAGTTCGACAACCTGTTGATTAAAGTGTTTTAAAGCAAAACTTCAATAACTGTTAACGTCAAGGGGCGTAACACCTAATCGTAAGTCAGACAAAAGGGAATAAAGGAATTTCAACTAGAAAATTGATTGATCTTTAAAGCTTTATACTCGTTGAGTGACTCTTACAAAAAGCTCCTATGCTCTTTTTGGAACTTGAACGATTATTAAATTTACAATATTCATGTTTATATGACTAAAAATATTGTAAGAGAGATGAAAGGTAATTGGAGGTAAGCATTTACTAAACCTAGTTGTATTTAATTGTTTTTACACTAATTGAACTCAGCCGATTTTAAAAACAAATAACTCGAATTGTAAAGGTATGAAAAAACATCTTGTATAATTTTGATGCAATCAAAAATACACCACACTACAATACACTCCAAAAAACAGCATACAATGAAGCTATTTAAGCTCCAAAGGAGTTATTTAATTGTTTTAAAATTTTAGATAATTTCACCGATAGAATAAATTACACATGTTTCAAATAAATTTTTATTTATTGTAAAAAATTAAATAAATAAAAAGGTATTTTGTTTGATCTCCAAGTTGTTGTATATTAAATGAAATCAATAATTTAAATTAATAAATTATTGTTAAATTGAATCACCAAACAATCTTTTTAGTAAGTATATTTATTTATTGACGCGTTTCGAATATTAAATATTCATCATCGGTACAAAAAATATGACTAAATCTAAATAAAAACAAATATTCATCCTTTAAATTTTGATTGAAAAAATGGCATACTAACATTTTATGAATTAAATAGTTTAAAATAATTTTCATACGTATAAAATTTAAAAAATTATGGTGCAAATTATGAAACTTTTTGCAATCCATACAATTTTAGAGCGATCTAGTTTCGAACCAATGAGAAAATTTTAAACTTTAAAAAAGTTTATCATTCTCATCAGGGCTAGCCGACTAGATAAACTCTACCAAAAAATGTCAACGCTAATGTATATAAACCAAAAATTAGGTTACAACACTAGCGAAGTGTAAAAACAAAAAATTTACATAAACATACATTTAATAAATTCAGGTTTAGTCAATTAATTTCTCTGGTGATCACTGTTTTGTTATACTCTAGACATTCTAGTATTGAATAACAAACTTGTATCTGTGAGAAGAAGATGACTAGTCTTCACTTAAGTCTATTGACACATGATCAACAATTAATTCAGTAAATTATTTGTGATATAACATCACCCCGATGGAAAATCTCCCATCAAGAATAATATAAGAACTGAATCTAAAAAATTATGGTGCAAATTATGAAACTTTTTGCAATCCATACAATTTTAGAGCGATCTAGTTTCGAACCAATGAGAAAATTTTAAACTTTAAAAAAGTTTATCATTCTCATCAGGGCTAGCCGACTAGATAAACTCTACCAAAAAATGTCAACGCTAATGTATATAAACCAAAAATTAGGTTACAACACTAGCGAAGTGTAAAAACAAAAAATTTACATAAACATACATTTAATAAATTCAGGTTTAGTCAATTAATTTCTCTGGTGATCACTGTTTTGTTATACTCTAGACATTCTAGTATTGAATAATAAACTTGTATCTGTGAGAAGAAGATGACTAGTCTTCACTTGTGTCTATTGACACATGATCAACAATTAATTCAGTAAATTATTTGTGATATAACATCACCCCGATGGAAAATCTCCCATCAAGAATAATATAAGAACTGAATCTAAAAAATTATGGTGCAAATTATGAAACTTTTTGCAATCCATACAATTTTAGAGCGATCTAGTTTCGAACCAATGAGAAAATTTTAAACTTTAAAAAAGTTTATCATTCTCATCAGGGCTAGCCGACTAGATAAACTCTACCAAAAAATGTCAACGCTAATGTATATAAACCAAAAATTAGGTTACAACACTAGCGAAGTGTAAAAACAAAAAATTTACATAAACATACATTTAATAAATTCAGGTTTAGTCAATTAATTTCTCTGGTGATCACTGTTTTGTTATACTCTAGACATTCTAGTATTGAATAATAAACTTGTATCTGTGAGAAGAAGATGACTAGTCTTCACTTGTGTCTATTGACACATGATCAACAATTAATTCAGTAAATTATTTGTGATATAACATCACCCCGATGGAAAATCTCCCATCAAGAATAATATAAGAACTGAATCTAAAAAATTATGGTGCAAATTATGAAACTTTTTGCAATCCATACAATTTTAGAGCGATCTAGTTTCGAACCAATGAGAAAATTTTAAACTTTAAAAAAGTTTATCATTCTCATCAGGGCTAGCCGACTAGATAAACTCTACCAAAAAATGTCAACGCTAATGTATATAAACCAAAAATTAGGTTACAACACTAGCGAAGTGTAAAAACAAAAAATTTACATAAACATACATTTAATAAATTCAGGTTTAGTCAATTAATTTCTCTGGTGATCACTGTTTTGTTATACTCTAGACATTCTAGTATTGAATAACAAACTTGTATCTGTGAGAAGAAGATGACTAGTCTTCACTTGTGTCTATTGACACATGATCAACCATTAATTCATTAAATTATTTGTGATATAACATCACCCCGATAGAAAATCTCCCATCAAGAATAATATAAGAACTGAATCTAAAAAATTATGGTGCAAATTATGAAACTTTTTGCAATCCATACAATTTTTCGAGCGATCTAGTTTCGAACCAATGAGAAAATTTTAAACTTTAAAAAAGTTTATCATTCTCATCAGGGCTAGCCGACTAGATAAACTCTACCAAAAAATGTCAACGCTAATGTATATAAACCAAAAATTAGGTTACAACACTAGCGAAGTGTAAAAACAAAAAATTTACATAAACATACATTTAATAAATTCAGGCTTAGTTAATTAATTTCTCTGGTGATCACTGTTTTGTTATACTCTAGACATTCTAGTATTGAATAACAAACTTGTATCTGTGAGAAGAAGATGACTAGTCTTCACTTGTGTCTATTGACACATGATCAACAATTAATTCAGTAAATTATTTGTGATATAACATCACCCCGATGGAAAATCTCCCATCAAGAATAATATAAGAACTGAATCTAAAAAATTATGGTGCAAATTATGAAACTTTTTGCAATCCATACAATTTTAGAGCGATCTAGTTTCGAACCAATGAGAAAATTTTAAACTTTAAAAAAGTTTATCATTCTCATCAGGGCTACGTTGACATTTTTTGGTAGAGTTTATCTAGTCGGCTAGCCCTGATGAGAATGATAAACTTTTTTAAAGTTTAAAATTTTCTCATTGGTTCGAAACTAGATCGCTCTAAAATTGTATGGATTGCAAAAAGTTTCATAATTTGCACCATAATTTTTTAGATTCAGTTCTTATATTATTCTTGATGGGAGATTTTCCATCGGGGTGATGTTATATCACAAATAATTTACTGAATTAATTGTTGATCATGTGTCAATAGACACAAGTGAAGACTAGTCATCTTCTTTTCACAGATACAAGTTTGTTATTCAATACTAGAATGTCTAGAGTATAACAAAACAGTGATCACCAGAGAAATTAATTGACTAAACCTGAATTTATTAAATGTATGTTTATGTAAATTTTTTGTTTTTACACTTCGCTAGTGTTGTAACCTAATTTTTGGTTTATATACATTAGCGTTGACATTTTTTGGTAGAGTTTATCTAGTCGGCTAGCCCTGATGAGAATGATAAACTTTTTTAAAGTTTAAAATTTTCTCATTGGTTCGAAACTAGATCGCTCTAAAATTGTATGGATTGCAAAAAGTTTCATAATTTGCACCATAATTTTTTAGATTCAGTTCTTATATTATTCTTGATGGGAGATTTTCCATCGGGGTGATGTTATATCACAAATAATTTACTGAATTAATTGTATAAAATTTACTTGTTTTTTAAAAAATATGACATACTGATCAAAATACTATGAATAAAATATAAATGAATTGAATTTTTAGAATTAAAATTTACAAAATCGAATTATACAAAATATTTGAATTAAATAATAATTTGTCGTTTAAAATTAAATTTGGAGATTTTTTGAATGCCTTATAAATTTCAAACTCTTCAAGAGAATCCATTAAAAATCCTTTACTACATTGATGCAATGGTTCTAAATTTTGTTCAAAACTGGTGTAGTTATGGTTATTATCATTTAGCTGATTTGCGAAAATGAACTTTAAATTTTGTTTATTTTTGTTCATTGGAATATGTTCTTTAAATCTCTCAATGAAACTTCTTCCTGTTTTTCCAATATAAAATTTTCCACAAGTATCACACTTGATTTTATAAATTCCAGAACATGATCTTAAATTGAATTTAGATTTTGGTTTTAAAATTTTGTATAAATTATTTTTTGTTCTAAAAGATATCGAGTAATTATGTTTTTTGAAATGATTTCTTAAAATGTTAGGTAATAAGTTAGTATATTCTATTGAAATATATTTGATGTTGTTATTATTATTATTTGAATTTTTTAACTTATTTAGAAACATAAAACTCTTTGTAAAAGTACAAGTATTTTATCTCTGTTTAGAAATTTATTACAAAACTAACACGAAACATCAATTCATCGCCGGTAAATTGTAACAGATTATATATTAACATATTAACGGGGTGATGTTATATCACAAATAATTTACTGAATTAATTGTATAAAATTTACTTGTTTTTTAAAAAATATGACATACTGATCAAAATACTATGAATAAAATATAAATGAATTGAATTTTTAGAATTAAAATTTACAAAATCGAATTATACAAAATATTTGAATTAAATAATAATTTGTCGTTTAAAATTAAATTTGGAGATTTTTTGAATGCCTTATAAATTTCAAACTCTTCAAGAGAATCCATTAAAAATCCTTTACTACATTGATGCAATGGTTCTAAATTTTGTTCAAAACTGGTGTAGTTATGGTTATTATCATTTAGATGATTTGCGAAAATGAACTTTAAATTTTGTTTATTTTTGTTCATTGGAATATGTTCTTTAAATCTCTCAATGAAACTTCTTCCTGTTTTTCCAATATAAAATTTTCCACAAGTATCACACTTGATTTTATAAATTCCAGAACATGATCTTAAATTGAATTTAGATTTTGGTTTTAAAATTTTGTATAAATTATTTTTTGTTCTAAAAGATATCGAGTAATTATGTTTTTTGAAATGATTTCTTAAAATGTTAGGTAATAAGTTAGTATATTCCATTGAAATATATTTGATGTTGTTATTATTATTATTTGAATTTTTTAACTTATTTAGAAACATAAAACTCTTTGTAAAAGTACAAGTATTTTATCTCTGTTTAGAAATTTATTACAAAACTAACACGAAACATCAATTCATCGCCGGTAAATTGTAACAGATTATATATTAACATAATTTAGTGAAAACATGATACACTCAGCAAACTACTCTCCATTTAACGTTTCGAGAAATATTACGAAATCAACTACTGGGATGAGGGTGTGACCATAGAGGCCACGCCAGGAACTTCCCGTAACATTAAAAACAAACCAGTTACTGGATAAGGTATACTAAAATACCAAACATAAAAAAATATATATACAATATAATTTAACTGCATTGTCCAAAAATATGTTTTGTAGAACATAAATACAAATAAAAAACGAAAAATTACAAAACAAATATTAAGGATGTATAAATAGTCAAATCGCGTAGTACATCTAATAAAATTTCAATCAAATTATTATGTAAAAATTTCAATACAGGAATGCTTTTTATCAATTACAACAATTTTCTATGATAGAATATTTCCAAAATATTATATAATTTCATAGTACTAAAAAATATGTGTCTCTAATTTGACTACCATATGGAAAAGTAAATCTGGCAACGTCGCAGTCAGTCAAATATATTTATTATTTTAATTTAAAATTATTTTGTTTTATTGTTGCGTGTCTTGTAGGAATAAATAAATATATTTATTATTTTATTTTAAAATCTGATTGTCACAATATCTTATTATGAACAAGAACGATAAAAAAGACTTCTCTTTGACCGACACATACAACGTTGCCAGATTTTCTTACAAATGGCGGTTAGCTTTCCTTTGTACGCAGCAGATTTTATAAATTTTCAAACTGAATATTTACGTCTGATTGCCGGTGACACCGCTATTTTTTGGGCTCAAAAAATCATAATTCGCACAGAGAAACTGAACGTAAGTTTTTTTCGGATGCCTTTGCAAGAACATTCTGAATTTTTAATTTTTCTAACAAATTTTGATACTTCCGCCGAATATAACATAGAGTGAATGATAACTTTGAAATTGATTATTTCGCGAAAATTGTCGGTGAGATCTAAATTTTTTGATTCCAATCGATGCAGGAACGTTTATTCTGTAATATATTTTAAAATCCGACGTAAATCTTTGATTTCATAAATGTTATATACACTCTTAAATCAAATTTGAAAAAAAGTGAGCAACAAGCGATATTAGCTCAATTAGGGTTTTTAAAGCCTAAAATACACAAAATTAAGATTTATTTATTAAACGACACATCAATTGTAATAATTTAAATATAATTTGAATATGTGCGTAATCATATATAAACTTAATAACATACTAACACTCAGACTGCAAACTGAAATAAGTTGACCAGACCGATTCAGGAGATATTGAAGGGTTAAGATATCATTAAAATGTCAATATCAAAAATGATCTCCAACACAACAGTCAACAGCCTAACCTATCGGTAAGACTATATACAAGACAACCCAAAAGCAAATTTGTTCTATATTTCTTCTATATTATCTGAATCATTTGACCAAAGATTCGTCAATGGCTGTTGTTGTGATATATTTAAAAGAATAATCTAAAGCTATATAGCCGAAAGTGACAAACCGGAAGTTGCAAATTTACTATAAACATTACAAAAACCTTACGCTCTAAGTTTCAACAAAATTGAATGTCAAGACTGAGTGTCATTGAAGTTTAAAAAAACAGTTTTTCAACGATCCACAGACTCCTTTGCCAAATTTTAAAAAAGCTCATATTTTCTATATTCAAATAAACCTGAATGCGTTTGCAGCTTATTTTAATTCAAAAGTTTCATCAAGATCTCATGCGTTTGTTTAACGAAAATAACACCTATTTTTCAAATTTTCTTAAAAACCTTAAAAGTAAGGTAGAAATTGTATAACTACAAATGTCATTATAAATTTTTGACATGATGACAAACAAAAAGGGAGGTAAATGGTCTTGACAGGGTTAAATATTCTCGTAATATTTGCATGAGCGGATTTTCAGTTGTTTGGAAACCACTAAAAACCAAATGAACCGATTTCGTTAGAAAAAAACTGTGTTGTAAGTTACGCCCCAAGAAATATCGATTGTGACCATTGCCGTTGAAATCGGATCATTCGTTGATGAGAAAGCGTTGGACAGATTTTTGTCCACATACGACGATACACAGCCGCATACACACACATACATACTGCCAGCATAAAATAGCTTAAACAGCTTCAAGAGTCTTGAAACGTTCAAAAATTCCTATTTCGAAAATCGACCCAAAAACAATAACTTCTCGTATCGAGAAGTTAATAAATAGTTGACCAAGCGATCCACTCACTAACCTCTGAACTTTTTGTCAAATTTTGAAAATAGCTCAGATCTTCGATATTTAAGTAAGTCCGTATTCGTCTGCAGCTCGTTTACATACCAAAGTTTCATCTAGATATCATGCGTTTGCGTAACGAAAATAACAAGTAGTTTTTTCACATTTTCTTAAAAAACTCAAAAAGTAAGATAGCAATTGTTTATACAAACGTCATTATAAATGGCTGACATAATGACAAACAATATGGAAGTTTTATGACCTTGATAGCATTATTTAATCTCATGATATTTGCGATAGATGAGTTTTAGTTTTTTGGAAACCACTAAAAAACAAATGATTTAATTTCGCTAAAAAGGACTGGGCTCTAAGTTCCGCCAAGATACATCGATTGCGACTATTTTCGTTAAAATCCACACATCCGTGGTTGAGAAAGCGTTGGACAAAAATTTGTCTACATACACCGATACACACATACATACACACACACATACAGACTGCTAGCTAAAAATAGTCTAAACAGCTTCAGGGGGTCATGAAACGTAAAGATATCAAAAAAATTTCGTTTTCGAAAATCGACCCCAAAACAATAACTTCCCATATCGGGAAGTTAAAAAATCATATTTCTTGCAGAAATCCAAAAATATTCCAAAAATTATAATAAAATTAAAAATTTAAACTTTTTTTTCAAAATTCTAAAAATATTCCAGAAATTATTACAAAATCAAAAATTTTAATTTTTTTCAAATATTTTAAATTATTGCAAAAATTATAACAAAATCAAAAATCGAAACTTTTTCCAAATTTTAAAAATATTCCAAAAATTCAAACTTTTTCCAAAATATTGCAAAAACTATAACAAAATCAATAACACAAACTTTTTTCAAAATTCCAAAAATATTTCAAAAATTATAACAAAATCAAAAATCTCCATGTCTACTTGCATGTTAAATTACATTTCATGTCATACAAACCATAAGTTTTTTTTTCCAAAAAATTGTGTAAAAAAATAAATGAAACATTCTTTTGACACACTTGACAATATTTTTTTGACAAACTTATAATGAAATTCCCAAAATAATAATGTCATGTTCAATCACATTTCATGTCATACAAATAAATACTTTTAAAATGCAATATTTAAAAATACACTTTTTTAATAAGTTTATTTTTAATTTTTATTTTATTAATAATAATTTAAACTTCCTTATAGTAACAATTTTGAATTTGATTTTTTATTCTAAAATAAAAAAATCAAATTCAAAATTGTTACTATAAGGAAGTTTATATTATAATTAATAAAATAAAAATTAAAAATAAACTTATTAAAAAAGTATATTTTTTAAATATTGCATTTTAATTCAAAAGTGACAAAAGCACACAAACAGTGAATAATATGGAAAACCATAATAACACAATATATAATAACTTTTATGTTTTATATATTTCTAGTCGAAAATCGAAGTAATGTTTCCCATAATATATTTCGCAAAAAAATTGGGAAACAAAATATATATGAAAATCAATCTTTTGACACACTTAATGATTTTTTTTGACATACTTCTAAAATAATAATCAAGGTTGACATACGGAAGTCAACCATCCAAATTTCTCCATATTCAAATTTACAAATCATCACTGAAAATAAACGTTTTTTAAGCCAAAAATGATTTTTTGACACACTTCCGGTACAGTTATCAAACACATCGGTGTTTCGGACCTGTCCATTGAGTATACCTATTTTTAGAAAAAAAAAATTTGAAATCCCTCCAGCAGTTTTCTAGATTTCGTAGGTAATGACGGACGGACGGACGGCCGGCAAACAGACATATACTGTTTTTTTGCTTTTTTAGAATCAGTAGGTCTTAACACGCCGAGAAATGCCAAAAAAGTGGGGTCAAGAATTTCACTTTTGGCTTATGAATTCAATACTTTGTTTTTTTCAAAACCGAAGTAAATATCTTACAAATTAAAAGCTCTTAGAAAAAATTAAAATGTGAAATAAAATCTCATAAATGCGGTTTGCATTCTCTCTTTTCAAGAAAACAAAAACAATCTTTGGAGAATGTGTATAGTGTTTAAAATTTGAAAACCATGTTAGCAGTTACTGTGATCAGCAGACTAAACAAATTTTTTTCCGCAATAAAAAAATGAGCCGCTGGTCAATCACGTCTAACATGTTGTGTATTATACTACTTTTTGGATTACAAGCAATTTAATAAACTTGATCGACTTAAAATTTAGCTAATTTATCATCAACTATTTATATAACAATTACACTTTACAGTTTGTATATTTGCTTATTCTCCATGTAAAAAACATTGATATAAACAGAACATTAACCGATAAACTTGAAAATAATGCATGGGAATATTCCATTCAGCTTATCTATCCAAACTACAAACAAGACGGTTTACCGAAAAATTTATTTAATTTACACGTTTGATCTAGATAATTATTAAATCAATAAAATAAACTTGATAATTAGGATCTAGCGCAATAGTAATTTTATCTTTTTGGTCAAATTTCTAGATTGTAAAATAAAATGAGAGATCTTTTATGGGTACATGCATACATCAGAAGTTATGATTGCTTTCTTGTATATACTTCGGTCAAAACTCTTAATAAAGACCTTTTGAGGATTCACTATATATGGATTGTCGAGATAATACTCTAACCCATGCTGGTTTTATTGCACAAATGTGCAATTTCTTTTCCCACATGATATATATCTTTATTAGAAATTATTCTAATTTTTTAAATATGGAGGAGCTGAAATCTCAAGCTCTGAGATATCAAGACTTCGGTTTTGGTTAAGGATTTTGATAAAGTTTTCGGCATAAAACTTTTATGAGGACATTGTTTTTAGTTTTGGGCAGCGATGTATATCTAACATAACTCTTAAAGTACATGTATCTTTTGAAGTGAAACTTCTTTATCGGCGTATGAGAGAAATTTTATAGCAGTATAAAAAAAAATAAACGATTTTCAGTTACGCATTACGCGCCATGTTGCTTTTTTATAGATTTTAATTTTGTTTTGGTAATTTTATTTTTGAAGTGAAACTCACGGTTCACGGTGGTCATGATGGTCATGTTGGTCATGCTGGGCATGGTGGTCAAGGTGGTCATGGTGGTCATGGTGGTCATGGTGGTCATGGTGGTCATGGTGGTCATGGTGGTCATAGTCTTTATGGTGGTCATGGTAGTAATGGTGGTCACGGTGGTCATGGTGGTCATTGTGTTCACGGTGGTCATAATGGTCATGGTGGTCATGGGAGTCATAATGGTCATGGTGGTTATGGTGGTCACGGTGGTCATGGTGGTAATGGTGGTCATGGTGGTAGTGGTGGTCATGGTGTTCATGGTGTTCACGGTGGTCATGGTGGTCATGGTGGTCATAGTGGTCATGGTGTTCACGGTGGTCATAATTAGAGTTTCTGCTCGAGAAATCCGGTCTCGAGATTCTCGAGAAAGAATTGTAATTTTAAACTCTCGAATTCTCGAGAAAAGATATTTCCACATTTTAGAGATTCCCATTTCTCGAGAAAAATTGTCGAGAACCTTGAGATTTAACAAACCACCATAAATCATTCAATATTATTATTTTGATTATTTTTGTCCTAAACAAAAATTGTTAATGTCAATCTGCATTACCTTCTGATTGTTAAATCTAGATGTCGATGCAAACAGTAATACCTAATCCGAATTTAGGATAATATTGTTATTTGTTATAAATGTATTGGGAAAAACCTATTTTCATTTCTATGGCAAAATAACCTAAGATCACCAAAATGAAGGCTTTTAATCTAAAGTTTACCATAGTAATTGATGAATAGACAAGGTTCCGCAAGCGTGGATATTTGAACGTACATTTGTATTACATTAAAGGGAAATCAAGTCCTAAGATTGATGCGAATTGAAGGTTCATATCCAGCTGAAAAAGCCTACAAAAATTATGTGCCAGATATTGTTTTCGCTACAAGCGATGAGCCAATGTAATGATGAAATATGGCAAAATATCTCCAGCTTACCAACAGTTATGTTACAGTCATGGGAAACACCTAGCGATAATGTCAATATTTTATAAAGAAAATGAAGTTAAAAGATCAGTGAAACTGAAGCTTCCAATAGTGATTCCGATTCGGTTCTACAACAAAATAAATTTTTAGCTGACAATTTAGTATTGAATCAAAATATGAAAATACGAGAAACGATTTCCAAAATTTGGGTAATTGTAAAATTATTTAAAAACTCGCCAGTGCGCAATGCTATTTTGCAAAATTATATAAAAAAATTAAATGAAGAAAAATTACTCCTGATTTTCAAAACTAAACGGAATTCTATTGAAACCATGGTTGAACGGTTTTTGCCAGTCATGCCAGCAGTTTCAAAAACTTCATATCTTCTAAATTTAAATCATTTTTGGAAAACTAAATAAGATGATGTAGTTGCTTTAAATATTTTGAGTGCCATTCAACCAATCACAAAATCAATAAAAACGTTCAACCGTCATGACTGCCTCATTATCTGCAGAGGGAATCCTAAAATTTATATTCAAATCCCTTCGGAAAAACCATTCAGAAATAAGCTTAAATTTTTTATTTGAAATACAATCTCAAATTTTTAAAGGAGATAACTCAATAAATTCGTTATGGAAATTCCTTCACAATGCAAGGTCAGCTAGTTAGTCAACCCGAGGAAAACGATTTTTTTCTATCTGCTTTAAAAGCGAAATTATAAAAACTGCAAAAAAATTCTCTTGAAGATTATTTAAAAACCAAAATTTGATTCTTCTAATTTAAATGAAAGCATTACATATATCGACGAATGATATCAACGAAAGTGAAGAACTTATATAGCCATCGGGCTCAGAATTAGAGGAAAAGGATACGTTGAAATAAATTTAGAAGCATTCGTGAGAGTTTGAGAATGCAGTCAACAATAAATGACAACTATCGCTCACTCTCTAAGGAAATGAATGCATTTGAAGCTACTGGTAAGATCACTTTCAATTTAGAAGTTCTAAGAAACACTCTAATTTTGATAAAACCTACATACACTGGAAACGAGAGAAATTTTTCTGTATCTGGAAGTTTTGATAGTAAACGCAGAGTTAAAATTAACTTTTCTTGTTAAAATTAATTTTGAATAATTCTCGAGAATCTCGAGAAATTCAAATAATTATTCCCAATTTCTCGAGAAACACAATCGCTGATAAACTCGGGATTCTCGAATCTCGAGATTCATAAAAGGTCAAGAAATCAGAAACTCTAGTCATGATGGTCATGTTGGTCATGGCGGTCATGGTGGTCATGGTGGTCATGGTGCTCATGGTGGTCATAGTGGTTATGTTGGTCATGGTGGTCATGTTGGTCATAGTGGTCATGGTGGTTATGGTGGTCACGGTGGTCACGGTGGTCATGATGGTCATGTTGGTCATGGCGTTCATGGTGGTCATGGTGGTCAAGGTGGTCATACTGGTAATGGTGGTCACGGTGGTCAGAAATATATACGAAGATATATACTCACCAAACAATTGGTTATCAATAATCGGCGTTTTTTTTCTAAGCCTTATCTACCCAATTTCTACCCACAATCACATAATTACATTAAATAATTCTGAAAACGGCGACTGGCTGGTACCAGAATTTCAAAATTTATACAAAGATATAGTTATACAACCAGGTTTATATAAAGCTGATAAATTTAAAACAACTTGTAGAGTACTAACAAATAGTCCAAATTCACCGAAAATACTACCAAAATTGAAATTACAGGTTAATAATCTCGAAACTTTTAAGCCAATTCCATGTAGAAACCTCATAATTGATAGAAATACTATCGAAAACCTAATTCGAACAGAACACTTAAATCCAAAAGAAAAGAGCATCTCAGTCGAAGCAGTTTATAAAAATCAAGCGGCATTGTTAAAACAAGACGAAAAGCTTTCATCAGCAACAATAGTAAAGCACAAAATTGTCACAAAAGATGAAAATCCTGTTTATACTAAAACCTATCGATACCCATACCACTTTAAACAAGATGTTGAAGAACAAATACAGGAAATGCTGGATAGGGGTTGTTCGAAATTCTAAAAGTCCTTATTCGGCACCAATTTGGGTCGTTCAGAAAAAACAAGATGCTTTGGGCAAACGGAAGGTAAGAGTTGTCATCGGCTACCGTAAATAGTTGGATATGTTTGGATAACAGTTTAATTAAAAAATCTTGACACAAGACGCAAAATAGAAAAAATTCTTTAAAATTAAAAATCTCAAGAAAACGAAAAAACGCCGCTTTGTAAATTTGACATATTTTAGAGTAAGGATAGAACCGTTTTTAGAAAAAATAAGTTAAATTTCAATTGATTTAAAAATTAATTAAAAAAGTTTAATTAAATTTTTTCTAAACATTAAAGCCGCTCTTTCAGTTGCTGCAGTGTGTGCGTTCTTTCATTCAGTTTTTTTTTAAACCAATCACATTCCTTAAAAATGATAATTTTTTCTGCTGTAGTTTTTTCATCAGAGTTGGGGTTTAACTTTAACTTTTTCTCTGAACAAAAAAAAGAATGAGAAAAAAATATCGTAATTTAAAAAGAGAAAATATAGAAACATAAAAAAATTATTTATTTGTTGACATCAACAACGTTAAGATACGCCACTAAAAATTTTGATATATTAATATTAAATTTATTTTGTGAGATAGAAGTTAATAAATTAATATTTATTTACGTTTTTATTACTAACATTTATTTACAAATTTTGTAGAATAATATAATAATATTTCAACAAAATCTATGTGAAAATTCAACCGAACTACCATTTATATACTATAGAATCGATTGAAGTCATATATTATTGTAAATATTTTATTGCAAAAAAAGTAGCACTTAACAAAGAAAAACACTTCATAAAATTTTTTGAATATGTCTTGTAAATGTTCATTCTGAATTCACAATTCTATGACCATAATTGTAGATGGCGACAAAATCATTCTGCAAATTTTTCTTCAACTAAAAAATCGAAGAGAAGAAATCGTTTAATGAAAGAACGAAGGAACGCACACACTGCTGCAACTAAAAAAGCGGTTTAACTAATAGAGCAAGGGCCCGCGACGGCCAGACCTTTGTTATTTTATAAAAGCTGAAAGTTTCTCTGCGCATACCCCCTACTAAGGTAGGAACGATTAGCGACATATGAAGCTTGGATCATAGTAGCTTTGGTAGGGAGCAGGTTACAGAGGCGCCTCCAAAGTTTCGTGAAAGTATAAAAGCAAATTTTTTTATATATTCTTCGGGATAGTATTAGAAGTCACGTCACCCATTGCCAGACACGTACTATCGTAGAAACCCCCTGCCAGACACCCTTAAACTTTAAAGTTTAAGGGTGTCTGGCAGGGGGTTTCCACGATAGTAAGTGTCTGGCAATGGGTGACGTGACTTCTAATACTATCCCGAAGAATATATAAAAAAATTAGCTTTTATACTTTCACGAAACTTTGGAGGCCGCTTTGTAACCTGCTCCCTGCCAAAGCTACTATGATCCAAGCTTCATATATCGCTAATCGTTCCTACCTGAGTAGGGGGTATGCGAAGAGAAACTTTCAGCTTTTATAAAATAACGAAGGTCTGGCCGTCGCGGGCTCTTAGTCTATAATCACCTATCAAAAAAAAACGTTTGTTAAAATCGGTATAGCTATTTTTGAATAATTTAATTTCAAAGTTACCTTGGATTGGCAGGCAAAATTTTCATGTTGGGGTGCCCTCTATGCTTAAACTATGCAATTTAGAAAAATAGTATTATAATGTTGTTTGTTTTTATTTTGTTCATACTATTTATATGCTAAGTTTCAGGAAAATCAATTATGGGCAACTTCAAATTTCGACTTTTAACCTGTGTAGATCACGTTTCTCATTTATATTTTTATTCACAAAAATTCGGTAATAAAGTAGATGAAATAGTTATTTATGATACAAGCGCGGCAAATAATACTTTTTTTTGAGCGCGCGTGGTCCGTTCAATTTTTAAAAAACTACATATTTATTTATATTCAAATTGTAAGTAGTAGGCATGCCATTATACTAAAAAATTTTGGTAAAAATAATATTTTACGCTTAGTAAAGTGATCGGTAAAATTAGCTTTATTATAAATTTATAGCATAAAAAAAATTTGGCAGGCTAGAAATTTTGTGATCAAGCAGAATTGACCAAAGAATTTTTGAAAAAAAATTGAATCTGGCCAGTTGTTTTCGCGATGTTGTCGCATCCGACAGCCGGGCACTAGACAAATCCTCCGCACGTGATCATGATGAAACATTGCCATATGCTCCTAACATACATAGTATATGGTTCGAACTCAGATTTTGATGATTTTTAGACGAAAATCAACATATAAGAAAGTTGTGATTAGCTTTTTGGGTATTACACATCACAGAGTGAAGATTTACTATTCTACTATTCAATTTATTGTTGACTTGATTTATTGTTGATTTTGTTCACTATGTTTTTTACGTTTGTAGCGACACTTCATCCTTCGTTTATTCATAAATTTGTCAAAAGATGTAAAGATCAAAAGATCTGTATTGCATAATTGAATAATCTGTAATTGAGTTGAGCGATATTGGACAAAGTGGTAGGGATCTACCGAACACTTATTTGCTTAAAACTTCAATAAATTTATGTTCTGATGAGCGATTTTGGAAACATTGTATACACAATTTTTTTTAAAGAGCCATAACAATTCCGCAACTCAGCTTAAATTTCACCACTTCTGGGTTACAATTTATTCACATTTTTTATTTAACAACAAAATGTTGCCACACAATAGTTCTAGTCCAAGGAAGGTTGTTGAAGGAAGTTTAACACATTATGTGAACATCTGACGTTATTGAGCAACGTGGTAGGAGCCTACCGAGCTCTTGTTTGTTTTAAGCTTCAAACACTGATAACCGACTTTCATGAAACTTGAGATATAAGGCAAGACTCTGAATACTTTTTCCTTTTACCATTTGGATAGCCGTATTTTATTTGCCAAATTACACAAACAATTTCATGTATCCAAATCCAAATCCAAATCTGACAAAATAGTTGGTTTTGAAAAGTCAGAATTGTATTTTAGTTCGCGTATTCAACACGTAATTCGCTAACCATCGTTTTTAGGGTTCCGTACTTTAAAAAAGTAAAAACGGTACCCTATTGGTGAGACTTCGGTGTCCGTCCGAATTTCTACATAATCACTTTACTCACAAACTATAAGTGCTATCAAATTGAAATTTTCTACAGCTTTTAAACGTGTTTTCCCACACCTACTGATAACAAAAATAATTCAAATATTTGTTTTTATCTATATTTTATGAACATAGATAAGGAGATAGTAAAACAAAAGTTTTTTGTAAGGAATCGAGTTTGGTCTAGAAAAATCGAAAAAGTTCAAAATATTTCAAAAAAAAATTTCAATGATTTTTCGACTGCTTAATTTTTTTGATATTGACAAAAACGGGTGTTGTTTTTCCTGTCCCCCCCTTTAACTTCGAACATTTGAAAAGAAAAAATTTGAAAAAATTCATGGTTATGGAAAATGTTGTAAAGATTGAATCAAAACTATAGCGGTCGGCTTTTGCAATTTTCAAAAGCGCAGTTTTTAAGTTAAGTTAAAAAATGTGACAAAAATTTCCTGTCCCCCTCCCCCCCCTTAGCTTCGAACATTGAAAAAGAAAAAATTTGAAAAAATTTATGGTTATCGACAATGTTGTAAAGATTGAATGAAAACTATAGCGGTCAGCTCATCATTTCAAATGGTATCTTGAGGGGGTTGAGGGTGGAAATTTTGAAAAAAAAATATTTTTGACCAAGTCGAGTGGGGTGTCATATGAAAGATTGATTTTTTTCTAGTCCGAAACAATTTTTTATGTAATTTTAAAAAGCGCAGTTTTTGAGTTATATTAAAAAATGTGAAAACATTTCCTGTACCCCCCCCCCCCTTAACTTCGAACATTACAAAAGAAAATATTCGGAAAATTCATGGTTATGGGAAATGTTGTAAAGATTGAATGAAAACTATAGCGGTCGCCTCATCATTTCAAATGTGATTCTGAGGGGGTTGAGAGTGGAAATTTTGAAAAAAAATTATTTTTGACCCTGTTGAAATTTTGAAAAGAAAATATTTTTGGCCAAGTCGAGTCATATGAAATGTTGATTTTTTTCTAGTCTAAAACAATTTTTATTGCAATTTTCAAAAGCGCAGTTTTTGAATTATGTTAACAAATGTGAAAAAAATTTCCTGTCCCACCCCTTAACTTCGAACATTACAAAAGGAAAATATTTGAAAATATTCATTGTTATGGGCAATATTGTAAAGATTGAATGAAAACTATAGCAGTCGGCTCATCATTTTAAATGTTATTTTGAGGGGGTTGAGAGTGGAAATTTTGACAAAAAATTATTTTTGACTATGCCGAGTGGGGTGTCATATGAAAGGTGAATTTTTTTCTAGTCCAAAACAATTTTTTTGTAGTTTTCGAAAACACTTTGTCGAAAAAACTTTGTAACCTGCTCCCTGCCAAAGCTACTATGATCCAAGCTTCATATATCGCTAATCGTTCCTACCTGAGTAGGGGGTATGCGCAGAGAAGCTTTCAGCTTTTATAAAATAACGAAGGTCTGGCCGTCGCGGGCTCTTAGTCTATAATCACCTATCAAAAAAATCGTTTGTTAAAATCGGTATAGCTATTTTTGAATAATTTAATTTCAAAGTTACCTTGAATTGGCAGGCAAAATTTTCATGTTGGGGTGCCCTCTATGCTTAAACTATGCAATTTAGAAAAATAGTATTATAATGTTGTTTGTTTTTATTTTGTTCATACTATTTATATGCTAAGTTTTAGGAAAATCAATTATGGGCAACTTCAAATTTCGACTTTCAACCTGTGTAAATCACGTTTCTCATTTATATTTTTATTCACAAAAATTCGGTAATAAAGTAGATGAAATAGTTATTTGTGATACAAGCGCGGCAAATAATACTTTTTTTTGAGCGCGCGTGGTCCGTTCAATTTTTATAAAACTACATATTTATTTATATTCAAATTGTAGGTAGTAGGCATGCCATTATACTAAAAAATTTTGGTAAAAATAATATTTTACGCTTAGTAAAGTGATCGGTAAAATTAGCTTTATTATAAATTTATAGCATAAAAAAAATTTGGCAGGCTAGAAATTTTGTGATCAAGCAATATTGACCAAAGAATTTTTGAAGAAAAAAATGAATCCGGCCAGTTGTTTTCGCGATGTTGTCGCATACGACAGCCGGGCACTAGACAAATCCTCCGCACGTGATCATGATGAAACATTGCCATATGCTCCTAACATACATAGTATATGGTTCGAACTCAGATTTTGATGATTTTTAGACGAAAATCAACATATAAGAAAGTTGTGATTAGCTTTTGGGGTATTACACATCACAGAGTGAAGATTTACTATTCTACTATTCAATTTATGATTTTTTTCACTATGTTTTTTACGTTTGTAGCGACACTTCATCCTTCGTTTATTCATAAATTTGACAAAAGATGTAAAGATCAAAAGATCTGTATTGCATAATTGAATAATCTGTAATTGAGTTGAGCGATATTGGACAAAGTGGAAGGGATCTACCGAACACTTATTTGCTTAAAACTTCAATAAATTTATGTTCTGATGAGCGATTTTGGAAACATTGTATACACAAATTTTTTTAAGGAGCCCTAACAATTCCGCAACTCAGCTTAAATTTCACCACTTCTGGGTTACAATTCATTCACTTTTTTTATTTAACAACAAAATGTTGTCACACAATAGTTCTAGTCCAAGGAAGGTTGTTGAAGGAAGTTTAACACATTATGTGAACATCTGACGTTATTGAGCAACGTGGTGGGAGCCTACCGAGCAGTTGTTTGTTTTAAGCTTCAAACACTAATAACCGACTTTCATGAAACTTGAGACATAAGGCAAGACTCTGAATACTTTTTCATTTTACCATTTGGATAGCCGTATTTTATTTGCCAAATTACTCAAACAATTTCATGTATCCAAATCCAAATCCAAATCTGACAAAATAGTTGGTTTTGAAAAGTCAGAATTGTATTTTAGTTCGCGTATTCAACACGTAATTCGCTAACCATCGTTTTAAGGGTTCCGTACTTTAAAAAAGTAAAAACGGTACCCTATTGGTGAGACTTCGGTGTCCGTCCGAATTTCTACATAATCACTTTACTCACAAACTATAAGTGCTATCAACTTTTCTTTTAATTTTCTACAGTTTTTAAACGTGTTTTCCCACGACTACTGATAAAAAAAAATTCAAATATTTGTTTTTATCTATATTTTATGAACATAGATAAGGACAATTTTCAAAAGCGCAGTTTTTGAGTTATGTTAAAAAATGTGACAAAACTTCCTGTCCCTCCCCCCCTTAACTTCGAACATTAAAAAAGAAAAAATTTATGGTTATGGAAAATGTTGTAAAGATTGAATCAAAACTATAGCGGTCGGCTCATCATTTCAAATGTGATTTTGAGGGGGTTGAGAGTGGAAATTTTGAAAAAAAAATTATTTTTGACCTTGTTGAATGGGGTGTCATATCAAAGGTGATTTTTTTCTAGTCTAAATCAAATTATTTTGCAATTTTCAAAAGCGCAGTTTTTGAGTTATAATAAAAAATGTGACAAAAATTTCCTGTCCCCCCCCCCTTAACTTCGAACATTACAAAAGAAAAAAATTGAAAAAATTTATGGTTATCGACAATGTTGTAAAGATTGAGGTTGAGGGTGGAAATTTTGAAAAAAAAATATTTTTGACCAAGTCGAATTATTTTGCAATTTTAAAATTAGTTATAATTATAATTATAGTCAAATTATTTTGCAATTTTAAAAAGCGCAGTTTTTGAGTTATATTAAAAAATGTAAAAAAATTTCCTGTACCAAAGAAATGAACAAACAAGATCTGATTATATCAACACAGTTTAACAAGTCATATGAACTAAACTTCAGGCGAAAGGCGTTAGGTTGAAAAATTATGCGATAACATACCTGTTTGCTATTCGAGCTAGATTTGCTAGATTATCATCTAATATGGTTGCATTGCAAATGTTCTCTGTGAAGTTGATCACTAATTACAAACATTTTTGAAATTTTTGAACTATTGAACTGTTGTACTAGAAAATTGTTACAGTCAAGTTAGTCGAGGTTGGGGATCTGTTCTTTTCGTTAAGTCGTTGGCAATAATTTGACGACACTTTTTCTCCGTTTTTTCCGTTGGTTTGGTTGCATTGCAAATGTTCTCTGTGAAGTTGATCACTAATTACAAACATTTTTGAAATTTTTGAACTATTGAACTGTTGTACTAGAAAATTGTTACAGTCAAGTTAATCGAGGTTGGAGATCTGTTCTTTTCGTTAAGTCGTTGGCAATAATTTGACGACACTTTTTCTCCGTTTTTAGCGTTCCGTTTTTTATACGGAACACTATTGGTGAGAGTACAACGTGTTTTTCACATTATTTCGATTATCTCGTGAACCATTAATCCGATGAACTTAAAATTTGAGGTGCTTATAAAACTAACCTATCCACACAAGATGGCGGGTTAAAAAATAAATAAAGTTGTGTTCGTTTGTTTTAAGGAGGTCGTTTGTTTTAAGGAAAGCCTTTGAAAACATACATTTTTTTAGCGAGACGAGTAGGGTATCATATGAAAGGGCTTCATTTCAGCATTTTTTAAAAATATATTTTGGAATTTTACACCTCACCATTTTTTGTATAATTTTGAAAAATGACGTTTTCGGGATGTTTTATTGCCCCGATTAACTCCGACCCTACTTCATCGAAAATCTTGAAATGTATTTGGAATGATAGAAAATTGAGGAGGTTTTTAATGAAAAATATAGAAAAGTGGCAGACACTTATAACTATATTTATTAAAGGGGTGGGAATGTTAAGGGGTAAAAACATCATTTAAAACCAGGTCATGTGGGGTGTCATTTGAAAGAGCACTTGATTTTAGAAATATTGGTATTTTTTTTAGAATTTTGCAATGCATGGTTTTTGAATTATTATCAATAAAGTGACACAAAAAGTTGGTCCCCCCCCCTTGCATTTCGAGCCTAATTAACAGAAAAATTTGAAAAAATTCAAAGAGACAGGAAGTTTGATAAACTCTGAACGAAAAATATAGCGAACTCTCAAATAATTATATTTTTGTGTTTTTAAGGGATTGGGGTGGGGAAGGGTGAAAAAAAACTTTTTTGACCCAAGCGAGTGGGGTGTCATTTGTAAGAGGAACGAATTTCAGAAACTTTGCAATTTTTTCTAGAATTTTGTGGTACACAGTTTTTGAGTTATTCTAAAAAATGTGCAAATTCCAGACCGTTACCGCCCCCCCCCCTACGTTTCGACACTGATTGACAGAAAAAATTGAAAAAATTCATAGAGACAGGAAATTTGCTATATTTTGAACGAAAATTATAGCGAACACTCAAATAATTATATTTCTATGTATTTAGGGGATGGGTGTAAAGAGGGTAAAAAAAAACTTTTTTTGACCCAAGCGAGTGGGGTATCATTTGAAAGAGCACCAAATTTCCAAAATATTGCAATTTTTTTTAGAATTTTGCGGTACACAATTTTGGAGTTATTCTAAGAAATGTGCAAATTCCAGACCTCCCCCCCTACGTTTCGACACTGATAGACCTAAAAAATTGAAAAAATTCATGGAGACAGGAAGTTTGCTATATTTTGAACGAAAATTATAGCGAACTCTCAAATAATTATATTTCTGTGTGTTTAGGGGATGGGTGTGGGGAGTGCAAAAAAACTTTTTTTGGAACCAAACGAATGGGGTGTCATTTGAAAGAACACTTAATTTAAGAAACATTGCAACATTTTTTAGAATTCTGCGATGCACAGTTTTTTAGTTATTGATGAAAAAAAAGTGCTATTTTAAGTGTATGTATACCACCCTATATTTCGACGCTGATTTATAGAACAAATATTCCCAATTTAGACCGTTAAAATACTGGTTAAATCTTTCTTTAGCTAACATAAACAGCTATGGATAAGATTTAACCTCAAGTAACATTTTTGATCAATGTAGATGTGATTGACATTTACTATTGACGTTTACGATTAAACATTTATTCTGTTATGCGTCCATAGTCTGGCGATATAAAGACTTTACAACATAACTTTATGTCATTTATTTTTGATATTGTGTTCTTTTACATTCACGGAACCCTTGGCGAGCGAATTTTATTCGCACTTGTCCGACTTTTTTCCGTTGGTTTCAATAAAAATCCTCAAAACTGGCTCTCAAACTATTTACTACAAAAAAATTTATAAAGAAAAATTCATTAACCAACAACAGTTGAAGCTACAACAATTGATAATATATTTTCCAATATAAATAGTTTATAAGCTGGCGTTATTGAAGCTTTCTTTAGCCAACATAAACAGCTTTGGGTTAAATGCAACCCAACGTGAAATAATGCAAACAAAAACTGTTGTTTTTTCAAATATTATATACACGGAACCCTCAGCGAGCGAATTATATTCGCACTTGCCTGACTTTTTTTTATTTCTAAAAGTTGCCAGAATTTCCAAATTTTAAAGTTTTGACTTTAGTATTTATTAATAAAAATGTAAGCATAATAAGTCTAAGTATAAGTAATGTAAGTATATTAACACGCAGAACTATAAAATTATAACGATAATAAAAAATTAAATAAATAAGTTTGCTGATTTCTATATTTTTTCTTTACTTTCTGAACAAGTACTACCAACCTTCAGAAAACACTTGATATCCAAATCGAGTTCTATGGTTCATTTTATTTGAAAATTACGTTTTGACAGTTCAATGCGAATGCCGATTGGGCAAATAAAATACTACTGATAACACTTTCAGGGAAAATATTTATATTGTACTGCCATGAATAAATAGCCGCGAATTTGAAAGATATAAGCGCACAATAATATTTTAATTGAGCTTAGTAATAAGCAGCTTCTCGTAACTCTTGTTTTACAACTCCATAAAAATAGTAAAAATAATTTAAGTAATAAATATCCAAATTTTAAGTCTCATCATGGGTCAAGCTCAGCATCGAGGGTTGTGATGCAACTTTAAAAAACAAACGGAGGCCAAAATATTAGTTAGAATTCTCAAGTTGTGCTTAAGAGAAATCAATTAATGCATATAAAATTACAAAACAACTTAAATAAGATTTGTCAGGATATCCTGAAGAACAAGAGATGTTATACTTTTAACAAACACTATCTATAGGGATCTTAGAGAACGAAACCAAATAAATCAGATAATTTTACAAAAACGGAGTTACCATGAAGAGATAAGAATTTTTGTTTCATTCATAGACCATAAGACTTCTGTCACTAAAATTCATCAATGAAAAGATTTGCTGATACAAAATGAATTTAAAGACATCGACAGACTATGTAAATACTCGATTTTGCAAAAGAAATCGGAGCTAACCACAATAAAATATTTAATTTTAAACATTAAACTCCAATTAATAAAATTGACCCGTTAGAACAGTATACGTGCCCTTTTCTGGAACTGTGCCCTTTACTGTACGTGCCATTTACTGTAACTGTAAAAAATGCTCAATAGATCAGAGATAAATACTTTTATATTAATTGATACATAAATTGCTTTTCATAGCCTAATCAGGCACAAACAAGTGAAAGGTTTATATCATGAGAAACCTTCAAAAGTTTTGTGTGTTCTTCATAATGTTCCAAAAGTTTTTGCAATTGTTTAAACTTCTTCATACAATTTAAAGACACACTTTTCTTATTTGATATGCTATTCTCAAGGTATTTAATTATTTTACCTGAAAAATAAAATCAAGTTAATTCCGTAGAAACAACAAGATGTTTAATTACTTCAACAATAAGCAGTAAATTCCAGTTATTGAATTTAATAAAAAGTATCATCAAATCTTAAAAACACAAATGTTTAAAAAGCATAATTAAACAGAATCAATGTTGATACCTGACATTTACAAAACATAAAGAATACTAAAGAAACCATAATTCAAGTAGATCAGCGGATTACCAAATTCTTACCGTTTCTCTTTTCATATCCTTTGATGTAACAAGACCAAAATATTAGCATGTGCTTCTAATTTCTGATTCACATAAAAGTCCATCATTGATTTTCACTTGCGTTCTCAAAAACTGATATTTTGGCTAATGATGCCAGACACTTAAACGTTTTTATATGAATTTCTTGCTTTTTATTCAAATTTATTAACAAATTGTTTATAATTGAAAATAAATAATATAAATAATTTTGTAAGTATGTGTGTACTGTCAAAACTGTATTATCTACTAGATATTCGCAACAGGTTGCCTAGAAAATTACGTTATTAAACATATTTTTAATACAATTTTAATAAAATTGTGCACATATTTGATGTTACAATATTAGTGAGTCAATAAATCTTCTGTTGGTAATATAGGAATAAGACTGTTTATCTCCTAATGGTTAATGCTTTCAACATTTCAAATTAACAAGTCCACATGTTTATGTCACCGCAAGTTACAATAATTCTACAAAATTGGAATATCTATATTTTAAAATATTGTCTGCTACAAGCAGAATATGATAAAACAAACATGCAGAATATGATATCTCTTATCGCTTTTTGTATAAAGATTAAACACTCCGCTGCCTTGAATGCAATCGAGATCCACATCTGCACTACTATCTGCATCAGTTGCACTTTATAAATAAACCAAGCTCAAACAAAGACGATCGTATTTAGCAATAAGTGGAAAAGAATTTCAGTCAAATTACTTACTTGTATCCAGGTTTGAAGTTTTGACTGTTGGTTCAAACATATTTATTGTTGATACCAAACGGTTTAGAATTTCATATAATCAGACAGATTTTATTAGTAGCAAATTAAATGATTGGCATTTTTCGTTGCTATTTCAATTCCATAGATCCCCTTAAATCGTAACCCAGCATTATACCGCCGAAGCAGTTATTGTTATTCAGGCATCTGAACATTGAAACTTAATGAACCCTAATATTGTATGTATAAAGGTGTTATATAACGCTTCGACGAAGGGAAATGTAAAGATAGATATTTGTGGTTTTGATTTTGTTTAACTAACATAACACCATGCTTTAAAACAAGTACATAATTAAAGACAGGTTTGATGTGATATAAAACAAAAGTTTATGTTCATCTTCGCCATACAGAATAGAGTTTGTATACCCGGGATTTTTTGCTTGATAAATCCCGGGATTTGTGAAGCAAAAAATCCCGGGAATACAAACTCTAATACAGAAGTAGAATCGTATCTTTATATATATATTTCCTCTGTTCGGTTGTTTGTGACTGAACTCCTCCTGAACGGCTTGATTGATTTTTATGAAAAAGTGTGTGTGCAATAAGGTTGATCTAAGAATGGTTCATATCTATAATTGGATAAAATTGGACAAAATGGCAGGGGTCTGCCGAACACCTGAAAGTTTAAAACTACAATAACTTCTAATCCTGGCTTTCAATCTTATTGATACTTGATATATAAGGTTTTAGTGCTGCTTCCGATATTTCTGCGTACCCACTTTTGATTTGTCACTTCCGGTTAAAAAGTTTTTTTTAAATTTTTTTAAAGGATTTATCCCTACTATAGTCTACAGTTACAAATCGATTTTCATAAAACATTGATGTAAGTTAAAACAAAAGATTTGAAAACGATTTTATAAGCTTTTGAATACATTGGACAAAGTATTGGAGGGGCATGGGGGTCTCCAGAACTCCGGTTTTTTTAAAGATCTATAACATTTGTACCTGATAATCGAATTGAATGGAGATTTGAAGGACAAAAAACTGATTAGTTTCTGGGCGATAAGTCTTAGGATAAGAATAAGTCTTGAGGGGCGGACCTCTTCAGGATCTGTTTATTTGAAACTTCAATTATTCATCAGTTTCTGATAATAGAATTTGACAAAACTTGGTATATATGCTAATATATTGCAGCATGATTTGTAAAAGTTTTGCATTTTTGAAAGCATTTATTTCCAAATTTACAAGCTAATTACACTAATCATGCGTGGCTACGTGAGCGAGCTATTTGGGCCGCAAAAACTATAGATCTCGACGCAATCAATTTTAAAATACAACAGTTATTGCCTGGCAATGAAATATCATTTAAATCGATTGACTCTGTTGTCAATGCTGAAAAATTTTCATCTATCCTGTTATACTCTTGAATTCATTGGATTTAACAAGAATGCCACCACATAACTTTCGAGTGAAGATTGGTTCACCAATTATTTTGCTTAGAAATTTCAATACCATTTAAAACGGCAAGTTTCAAGGTGAAATTGTAATTTTAATTGTAATAGACTAAAATATAATATTCTACCAATCCTACAAATCTGGTATATTTCCCTCGTGCTGGAAGTTGGCAAATGTCCAGCCCGTCCCCAAAAAGGGACCAAAATCCGATATCATCAAATTATAGGCCAATAGCTTTACTATCGGTCCTATCCAAAGTCTATGAGCATTATATTAATACACATATTTCAAAATTTCTGGAAGAAAATCATTTAATATCCGACAGCCAATACGGTTTTCGAAACAAAAGATCAACTACCGATCTATTAAACTATGTAGCGCATTGTTGGAACAGCATACTTGATAAAGGTGGTGAAACATACGTTATCGCTTTAGACATCTCCAAGGCATTCGATCGAGACTGGCATGCCAACTTAATCAACAAGCTCGTTGCGTACGGTTTTCATCCCAATGTTGTGAAGCTGATTCAAAATTTTCTATCCAACCGATATATTTCGGTAGCCTTAGACGGATTTTCTTCTGAGTCTAAACTAATTAACTCTGGTGTACCCCAAGGCTCAGTATTGTCCCCAACCCTATTTTTGATTTATATCAACGAATTGTTGAAAATCACCAGTAACCCGATAAATAGTTTTGCAGATGATAGTACTCTGCACAAGTCGTTCGAGCCCCTTCCTTCAAAAGGTAAAATGCACGAACGAATTAATCCTGCCCGGAGAGACGCTGCCATAAACTTGAACAAAGACCTGAATAAAGTAGCCGACTGGGGTGACCAAAACCTTGTCAATTTCAACTCCACCAAAACACAGCTGTTGATTGTTTCCAGATTAAAGACCGAGTTCCCCAAAGATATTTTATTTAGTATGTGTGATGAACCAATAGGTGAATGTAAAAGCATTCGTTTATTGGGTGTCACAGTTTCAAATGACCTACTCTGGAACGATCATGTAATGGCGATGGCAAAAAGCGCGTCTAAAAATCTCGGCCTCCTAAATAGATGCAAAAATTTTTTCACTCCATACCAATTGCTCCATGTTTATAAGTCCTATATTCGTCCCTGTATGGAGTCATGCTGTCAAGTTTGGGGTGCTGCCTCTGTTTCCATCTTGGCCCTCTTAGACTCTGTTCAAAAGCGAGCTATACGAATTGTGGGTGATCGAACTTTGACATCAAAACTTGATTCCCTACAACATCGTCGCACTGTTGCTGACCTCGTTGTTTTTTACAAATATCGTCATCAACAGTGCTCAGATGAAATCAGCGGCATCATGCCTCAAACTTATTCTTACCCCCGTTCCACTCGGCAATCGGCTGCCGCAACCAGTGAAACGGTAAAGATCCCGCGCTGTCATACTGGCAGATCGCAGAGAGACTTCTTTGTCCGAACTGCGTACAAATGGAATAGTTTGCCGGAACACTTAGTCTCAGGTGGCTTCAACCCACAGATGTTTAAAAAAAGCGTTAATCTACACCTTAGAACGCCAGTTGTTGTGGGACCCAGGTCTAGACCTAGGTCTTAAAAGGTATTTATGTGTTGTTGTGACACATATTCTAAACCCTATTACACAACACATTTTATTAAAAAAAAAAAAAAAAATTTTGGAAATGATCCCTTTAGACTCGCGCATCCTATTTAAAAGTTTATAATTTCCAATGCGATTGGTATTTGTAATGACTATTAATAAGTAACAAAGTCAAACAATGTGAATTTGTGAGCTGGATCTAGAAACCCCGTGCTTTTCGCATAGTCAATTATATGTTGCGTGTTTAAAGGTTGGAAAACCTTCGAGTTTGTTCGTGTATTCCGCTCAGGAATTAGCAAAAAATAGTGTTCGGCATATCGCATTAAGATAAAATTAAAAAAAATTGTATTCCTGTTTAATAATAAATGTATATAATAATAAATAATAGTTTCGTTTAGTAGCCAAATAAAATTCCAACCAAACTATGCAGCCACTATTATTAATCTGAATGAATTGGAGGTAGAATGTCGATTAGGGTTGACAATCGTTGATCAAAAGCTTTCTACAAATAAATTGTAGGTGGTACGAAGTTCACCGGGTTCACCCCTTTAATTAATAATTTTTGTAATAATTTTTGAAATGTTTTTAGAATTTTGAAGAAAAAGTTTAAATTTTTGATTTTATTATAATTTTTAGAATTTTGAAAGAAACTCATATTTCTTATATATTATAAATTATAAATAAAATCAAAACTACGAACTTGTTTCAAAATTCCAAAAATTATAAGAAAATCAAAAATTTAATTTTTTTTAAATTCAAAAAATATTCCAAAAATTATAACAAAATGTAAAATTTCCATGTCCAATTTAATGTTCGATTACATTTCATGTCATACAAATATATTAATTTCATTTTTTTCCAAAAAATTGAGTAAAAAAAATGAAAATCATTCTTTTTACACACTTGACAATATTTTGTTGACAAACTTATAATGCAATAATCTAGATTTTGGTCTCACATACCAATCCTGACCATCAAGATATCTCCAAATTCAATGTTCCTTCTCGTAGTTACTTGAAATGAACTTGAAATGAAATGAAATTTTTTAAGCCAAAAATACGCAAATTTCCTTGTTTTGACACACTTGACGATTTTTTTGACACACTTCCGGTATAGTTATCGAACACATCGTCATTTCGGCTCTTTCCATTGGTTACAGGTTTTGCAGTCCAAATTCAACATTTTGCAAATCAAATTCAACTTTTACAAATCAAATTCAACTTTTTTCAAATCAGATTCAACTTTTTCAAATCAAATTCAATATTTTGCGAATCAAATTCAACTTTTTGAAAATCAAATTCAATTTTTGCTCTTCAATTTGATTCTCAAAAAATTGTACATATTTGATTTGCAAAAAGTTCAAAAGTTCTTTCCATTGAGTATACAGGTTTTTCAGTCCAAATTCAACATTTTGCAAATCAAATTCAACTTTTACAAATCAAATTCAACTTTTTTCAAATCAAATTCACCTTTTTGCAAATCAAATTCAATATTTTGCGAATCAAATTCAACTTTTTGCAAATCAAATTCAATTTTTTGCTTTTCAATTTGATTTGCAAAAAATTGAGTTTGATTTGCAAAAAGTTCAATTTGATTTGCAAAATAATAAATTTGATTTGCAAAAAGTTGAATTTGAAATGTAAAAATTGAATTTGAATTGCAAAATGTGGAATATGATTTGCAAAATGTTGAATTTGGACTGCAAAACCTGTACCTACTTTGAGAAACAAAATTTTTTGAAATGTTTTGACGGAGGCCGGCAGACAGACATACATTTTTTTTTGCTATTTTAGAATCAGTCGGTCCTAAAACGACGAGAAATGCCACAAAAAGTGCGGGTAAGAATTTCACTTTTGGCTCGAGGATGCAATACTTAGGTCTTTCAGACCGAAGTAATATGTCTGATCTAACAATTGTGATAAAATTGAAAAGCGTTTATCAACCGTTTGCATAATTCGTAAACAACACCGAAATAAACTAACAATACATCTTCATCAAAAGAAAGTTAAATTACTAGTTACGTTTTATTAGCAATATACTCAATATTGCATATAAATTCAAATAGACCTAAAATAAATAAATTAATAAATAATAAATAAATTAATTTTCGTATCTCATTCACAAAAAAATTGCATTTTCGTGCTATCACCAATTACCTTACACATGGTTGCAAACATCTATTTTATAATCCAAGAAAATAACAACAAAATGAAGCTTAGAACACCGCAAACCATTATCCAAAGTTAAGAACATCAGAAAATATCTTCTAAAGAATTTGTTCAATTAAGTTTTGTGATATTACTCAAATTTAAAAAATATGTAAGACATGACAACAACAAAATTACATCTAAAAAAACTCAGGATTGCTTACCCAACAAACACTGTGGCGGCCCAATGCTAGCACAATGCGTTCACGCTCGTCATGGCATGTTGTCACTTGGACGTCCAAGCTATCATTGTGTCATCATAGCGTGACAGCACCATGGTGGCAAAATGTACGCCTTTGCTCTTTATTTTGTGGCCATTGTGACACCATGCGAAATGCATAACGTGCTCTTATCACAAGTAAGAATAAAAAACGAAGTGAAATGAAATTTATTTAATGATAAGAATAATAAACAAAAAATAAAAAAGTCAGATAAGTGCGAATAAAATTCGCTCCCCAAGCATTCCGTGGATGTAAGAGAACACAGTATCAAAAATAATTGACAAAAAGTTGTGTTGTAAACTATTTATATTGCCAGATCAAAGACGCATAACAAAATAAATGTTTAATCGTAGCCGTCAGTAAAATAGGCCAGTAAAATACGTCAATCACATCTACATTGATCAAAAATGACACAAAAAATGTTACTTAAGGTTAAATCTTATTCATAGCTGTTTATGTGAACTAAAGTTTAACCAGCTTGTAAATGATTTGAAAATATTGAAAATATTTTTTCTGTAAATCAGCGTCAAAATTTAGGGGTTTTTTTAAACACAGAAATGCAATTATTGGAGACTTCGCTATAATTTTCATAAAAAATTTACCAAACTTCCTGTCTCTGTGAATTTTTTCAAATTTTTATGTCAATCAGTGTCGAAACGAGGGGGGGAGACGGCCTGAAAGTTGCACTTTTTTGACAATAACTCAAAAACAGTGCACCACAAAATTCTAAAAATAATTGCAATGTTTCTTAAATTTGGTACTACGGCCCCATTGGGCCAAAAAATGTTTTTTTACCTTCCCTACTCCCATCCCCTAAACACACAGAAATAAACCTATTTGAGACTTCGCTATAATTTTCGTTCAAAATTTACCAAATTTCCTATCAATCAGTGTCGAAACGTATAGGGGGAGGGGGGTGACGGTATAAAAGCTGCACATTTTTGACAATAATTCAAAAACTGTACATCGCAAAATTCTAAAAAAAAATGCAATGTTTCCTAGATTTAGTGCTCTTTCAAATGACACTCATTTGGGTCAAAAAGCTTTTTTGCACCCTTCTGCACCCCCATCCCTTAAAAGCAACCAGAAATATAATTATTTGAGGTTTCAATTATTTATCAAACTTCCTCTCTCTGTGAATTTTTTCAATTTTTTCTGTCAATTAAGCTCGAAATCCAAGGGGAGAGGAGACCAACTTTTTGTTGCACATTTTTGACAATCATTTAAAAACTGTGCATAAATAAATTCTAAAAAAATGCAATGCTTCTAAAATCAAGGGCACTTTCAAACGACACCCCCCTTGACCTAGTTTTAAATTATTTTTTTACCCCTTTTCGTTCCAACCCCTTAATAAAAATAATTATGAGTATTTTAATTTAATTTTTAATTATAATTATATGAGACACTTTTCTATATTGTTCATTAAAAGTTACTCATTTTTCTATCATTCCAAGAAAACGTCATTCAAAATTATACAAGAAATGATGAGGTGTAAAATTCCAAAATACATTTTTAAGGAATACTGAAATGGAGCCCTTTCAAATGATACCCTACTCGTTTCGATAAAAAAATGTATTTTCTCAAAGGCTTCAGATCGTACCTCTGTAAAACAAGTTTTCGTTTGTTTAATAATTTTTAAACCCGTCATCTTGTGTGGATAGATTAGTTTTATAAGCACCTAAAAGTTTAGGTTCATAGGAATAATGGTTTATAAGACAATCGATATAATGTGAAAAACACGTTGTACTCTCACTAATAGGGTTCGTTATAAAAAACGGAACCCTAAATATGGAGAGTAGTTTAACATTTTCTTAAATGACTTTCTCAGATGAAATCAGCGGCATCATGCCTCAAACTTATTCTTACCCCCGTTCCACTCGGCAATCGGCTACCGCAACCAGTGAAACGGTCGAGATCCCGCTCTGTCATACTGGCAGATCGCAGAAAGACTTCTTTATCCGAACTGCATACAAATGGAATAGTTTGCCAGAACCCTTAGTCTCAGGTGGCTTCAACCCGCAGAGGTTTAAAAAATGCGTTCATCAACACCTTGGAACGCCAGTTGTTGTGGGACATAGGTGTAGACCTAGGTCTTTAAAGGTATTTCTGTGTTGTTGGGACACATATTCTAAATCCTATTACACAGCACTTTTTGTTTAAAAAAAAAAATATAGTGACGGCAAAAAGTGTTTGCACGCCATGGCAATTCCATGGCGCACGCGGTGATGGTTGGGTAGATTTTAAAACCGTTTTTGTTTAAATGTTTAAAAACTTTAGTTTCAATGTATTTATTTCTGTAGAATCACAAATTTTTGTGCATTTGATACACTATTGTGTGGTAGAGGGTTTGTCTAAAAACCAAAACCTAGAGCACTTGTAGCACAATTTTCTATTGAAATTCAATTTTTAAAAGTTGTCTTAAAAATTTGGAGTATATAATGCCGTATGATTAATGGAGTAAAGCCCAGTAAGGAGATTGAGTAAGTTAAATTTTAGCGCGATGTGCAAAGTTTTTCAATATATCCGATGAAACAGCCGTGAAAAAAGTTGTAAATTGAAATTGGTGATAAATTTGTAATTTTTAAGCAAAAATTTTGTATATGTTGTCTATTGTCAACATCGAAAGTAAATTTTTATTATTAAACAAAAGTACATAAAACAAATATTGTTCAAAACATTATTTTGCTGTGAAACATAATTCGGCGCCTTTCTTGCGCCATCCCTGAAATATGAAAATAAACAACATAATTTCACAACAAACTGCGTTCCAAAATAGTGAAAAATTAAGCGAAATTTTTTACATTTAATTTCACTATGTTAAATTTATATGTACATTTCACTTCACTCAATCTCCATATTAAGTTTTAGTGAAAACTGAAAAATGAAGTAGAAGTGAAATTAAGACAAAGGGAGCTGTCAACAATAGGAAAAAAAATGATTTGTTATTGTAATCTTAACAGTTATGGAAGCCTAAAGCTTAGTAAAGAGATTGAGAGTCGTGAAGTTTTAACGCGATCCCCAAAGCTGTTCATTTTAATAGTGGTGAAAAATTTGACACATTTGTAATTTTGAAACAAAAATTTTTCATTTAAGCCCATCCCCAAAGCTGTTCATTTTAATAGTGGTGAAAAATTTGACACATTTGTAATTTTGAAACAAAAATTTTTCATTTAAGCCATTCACATACAACAGAAACAGAAACCGAATTTCATACAAATTTGATAGATAAAAATTCGGTTTCTGTAAAATTCTGTTTGTGTTGTATGTGGTTTCAAGCCTTTACTGACAACAGTTGATATTAATTATTTTTTTTTACTTTTCGCGTATTTTTTCAAAATTAAAATAACTTTTATAAAGCAATATGATATAAAACAAATCAAAAGTCAAAATGCCGCAGTGAAATAATGTTCACAACATTATTTTGCTATGCATAATTATTCGAAGACTTTTATGCGCCATCTCTGAAATATACAAACAAACAACATAAGTTCACAAGTTTTTGAAGACGTACTCCATATCAAAAGAGTGAACTAAGAAACGAAATGTTTTACTATTGATTTCACGATGTTAATATGAACATTTGTATGAACACTTCATTTCCTTCAATCTAGATACTAGGTTTAGAGAAAAGATGCTGAGAGATTTCAGATTGGAGTAGAATCCACCAGTGATGAAAGGGAGAAGATTTGTCACAAAAACAAAAAACAAATTACCACTCGCAATCGACGATTTTACACAATTAACACAATAATGACATTAATAATAATGACATGTAATGGGCTCGAAAACAGATCAACTTGATGAACAAAGCCTTATGCTCAACAATCATAGCGAAATTATTTGGATACATGCAAATATTGTTGCCACAAGGTGAATCAAAATATCTATTAACAAAATCTTAACACTAATCAATTTAGAAGCCATGGATCCGAGTAAGTCTGAAGGAAGTAGAATCGTCTATATGTATTTCACAAATAAATCAACTAGTGGTAACTATTAATTTAAACCCACAAGCATACGACATAGTTACATTTTTTAGCATCTTTAGAATTTATATCGAAACAGCAACAAATCTCAACGATTGAAACCACAAAACCATCTTGTTGGGTTAATAGTTCCGCTTAAAAATAAAGCAGCTAAACATCGTCAGGTCGTTTAATAAAATTAAGGATACATCATCACCAGAAAAAATAACAATGTTTAAATGACATTGTGTCGTATATAAATTTCAAAGATCTTAAATTAAAATTGAATTTAGAAACAGGTGAATTTTGATCAAAAGTAAAAAAGTAAAAAACGTAAAACAAAGTAAAATTAAACCAGTGGAGTATATAAGAAACCTTTATAAAAATCAGCCTATATAATTATGAATATTGTTTTTCTAAAAAGAATATTCTAGTTGTGGAGTATTAGATTGGAAATTGCTGAAAATTAATATATAAAATGGTTATATATTTAATAAAACCTAGTGTTTAAATAATAGGTTAGCGATCAAATCAAACAAGAAAGATATTGTTGAGATAGATTTAACGAATTGAACAACCGAAGACCGATTTGGGCAGAAAATTTGTGGCAATATCAAAGATTGGGTTAAAAAGTGTCCAAAGTAACCAAAACATTAATTTAAATTGTATTTATTTATGCGCAAGAGATTAACATCAACAAAATGTATAAGTTATTATTAATTTAACTAGTTTCCCTAAACACGTTCACACAATTATGAAAATAAATCAATAACGGCATAACGAGTTTTATTATTGATAATTTTAAATCTAAACACACAATACGATTTTGATTTAAAAAGTCGTTAAGAGCGATGAAACTCATTTTTATAAATACATTATATAGATTATAGACAGTTCTGTTTAAAAATTGCGCCTTACTTGAAGACTAACCTGGTGTTATATAGTAACAGGTTAGGGAGAACGTTATTGTTACATGTGCTATTTTGTGACATCAAAATTGAATGCGTTAAATCTAGTTAGCAATGGAATTACTGATAGATCAATTTCCACAAAAAGTTATCTCAATAAATTATGATTTCGTTTGGCCGTTACGGTCATCGGATTTAACAGCCCGGACTTCTCTTTGTTCAACAAGCAAAAAACACAAAATTTCCGTTTGAAATTAATGGAATCCCATTTGAAATATGTGATAAATTGATTTAAAAAAATACTGTGGATTTACGAGGTTCACAGAGCCGACAAGTTAACTTATACCAAAACGCAATACCGAAAACTCAATGAACACTTTTATTTTTATTTTCCATAAATAAATACAAACACACATTTGTAAACCTTCCTGCCGAACATCCTGAACAACAGTAAAAAGCAAATTTATTTTAAGTGTTAAAAAAGATAAAAATTACGTTGAAAAGACAAAACGACACTACTTATGACACACTCACATATTACAATGAACATTAATTTAATGATGTTGTGATAAGGATAGTAAAATTGTTCGAACTTATACATATATCTATTCATAAAAGCTTTCTATTTGAAAATTACGCTACGCTATGGATCGACTTTTCATTTATTTTGTGCAGGTTTTATTGGAAATTTTGGCAAGAGTTTTCCAGACAAATAGTGTATTTGGTTACTATTCATTACTTAATTATACTTTTATTTTTTTTTTCTATCAAAATAAAATAAATATTATACTAAACTTATTGAATCACTGCATTTTCTACTTAATAATGTAAATATTTATTTATACTTGAAGATAAGATCTATTCAAATTATATGTATATCTCATTTACAATATTAATTGCTTTGTGTAGGTACTAGGTAGACACGTGATGATTCATAAAAATTGTAATGTCTTGTTAATTGTTATCGTTCGAGGATCATCCTGTTGTCGTACGATAACAATTGTTTATTCAATATACATATAGCTGTGTCATTGTTATTCTAGAACATTTCCTGTAAATTAATTTTTAATTAGATTGTTTCGAAAGTGCAAAACTCTTTTTCATCATCGGTGCATTTTCAATATTTCATTAGTATTCAAACAGAATTCGCTATTCAAAATTTGATTCATAATCGCTAAGATGCTGCCGCACTTTATGCAGTCTGCATTTTTGATGGTCGATAATCGTATTTGTAAAATAAAATTAAATTTCCTCACTAGTTAATGTACAATAAACAAAATAGTTCTAATCGAATTTTTTGAAAAACATTTTTTAATGGAGGTTAACACGTACGAGCAAAGTAACATAATATAATAATTATTTTAGACAAATGCAGTTACGATTGCTGTTCAAAGCCTGACACGCCACCCTAGTTTCTCGAAATTCAAAAACACATCAGATTTTAGCCACTTCAATTTTCGGTTTGAAAAATATTGTTACTTTAGATAACTTTAAATTGTTTTTAGGGTTTCGTTATTTAAAAAAGTAAAAAGGGTACCCTATCGGTGAGACTTCGGCGTCTGTCTGAATTTCTACATAATTGAATTTCTCACAAACAACATATAAGTGCTATCAACAAGAAATAGCAAATTTTTTTGAAGTGAAAACTTCTTAGCCGCGTTATGCAATTTTGTATGGAGTAAAATTTATATATTCGCGAACGCATTTTTAAGAGAACAACATATTTTTAAATATGAAATACATCTATCATTTCTTAACGTTTCAAATTGCGATGTGGATATAGCGATCGATTGAGGTTCTATAGGTTGTGAGTTCAATTCCTGGTGTGGTACATTTTTTTATTGTTTTTTTTTTAATTTTTATTAAATACCATTAAAATATTTTTTTTATTCATGAATTCATAAAAATAATAAAAATTTCTTTTTACGAATTTTAAAAAATTGATCTATAATGCAGTTTTTTAAAGTTATATTGCTACTTTTGGAATTGGAATTTTGTCTTTTGGAATTTGCATTCGAGTCATCATGTTAAATAAATATTGAATATATATGAAATTGAAAGTATGTCTGTTTGTCCTTTATACATTAATCATCGTGCAAATTTGGAAAGTTGTTGTGTACACTTAATTTGCTTTTTATTTAACTATCGTTTTAAACGGTAGTTTGCTTTGATCAATGTTTTTTTTACTGGACATAATTTTTATAAAATTGAAAATAATGTAAGAAAGATAGTATATCCTGAAACAATTACATTTGTAAATCAAAATTATATGTATTGGAATTAAACACATCATGATGTTAAAAATTTTATCATCTTCACAACCTTGTTGGTTTGGAATGGTATGTAATACATGTTTCTAAAATTAAGTGAAGACTTAATACTTGTAACTTGATACTTGATAAAATCGATTATATCAATTTAAAGCTCACAATTAAGAGACGGAAATCGCATAAATTCTATACAAAGAAGCATAGCTTATGTATGATTAAACATGGATGGCAATCATGATAAATAACTAATTATAAGTCCTATATTCGTCCCTGTCTGAAGTGCTGTTGTAAAGTTTGGGGTGCTGCCTCTGTTTCTATCTTGGCCCTCTATTCAAAAGCAAGCTATACGAATTGTGGGTGATGGGTGACATCGGTGGGTGGGTGTATGACATCAAAACTTGATTCCCTACAACATCGTCGCACTGTTGCTGACCTCGTTGTTTTTTACAAATATCGTCATCAACAGTGCTCAGATGAAATCAGCGGCATCATGCCTCAAACTTATTCTTACCCCCGTTCTACACGGCAATCGGCTACCGCAACCAGTGAAACGGTCGAGATCCCGCGCTGTCATACTGGCAGATCGCAGAGAGACTTCTTTGTCCGAATTGCGTACAAATGGAATAGTTTGCCGGAACGCTTAGTTTTAGGTGGCTTAAACCCGCAGAGGTTTAAAGAAAGCGTTAATCAGCACCTTAGAACGCCAGTTGTTGTGGGACCCAGGTCTAGACCTAGGTCTTAAAAGGTATTTCTGTGTTGTTGTGACACATATTCTAAACCCTATTACACAACACATTTTATTAAAAAAAAAAAAAAAAGTTAAAAATGGTGGCACTTAGCCGATAGCGATTTGCAAACGGCAACAATGCGCGTTAATGCCAATGAATTTACTTAGCTTTCCGCAGGAAGATTTGTAAAATTTAAAATTGTTGATCTATGAGTGTGACAACCACGCGTACTTTAGACCCTGCTATTGGTATATGAGTTATCTTGAGATATCGTATTCGTATACCACTGGCAATAGCAGTGCAATCTCATTAGGCAAAGTGATAGCTAAGGGGTGCTGGCGGATGAATTTTTTTTTTCAATCAACGATACCATCCCTTACTCTAAGTTATGGAATATTCTTTGATGATACGCTATTTTTTTAAAAATAAAATGTGTTTGGTAGTAGAAATTACAAGGTGCGTCACAACAACACATAAAAAACTTTTAAGAACATGGTTCCACAACAACATGCTTTTTAAGGTGTTGATAGACGCAAATTTTTATATGTTATGTTTTGATTATTTTAAATATAAAAATGTATATAATATAGTTGCTTGGAATGCTGATAGATGTGAAACCCAGAATAATTTAAATGATTTTAATTTAAACATTCTGAAATTTTAATATGCAATAATTGGAAGATACAAAAAAACACAGCTATTTCACAAGTTTTCACTTCTGTCGGCATTCCTTAACACTGCCTTCTTTTTCTTTAATTTCTATTTTATAGACATAGATATGGAGATATAGTAACACAAAAGTTTTTTTTAAGGAATCGAGTTTGATATAGAAAAATCGAGAAAGATTGAACTATTTTTAAAAATTTTCAATTGATTACCGACTGCTAAGTTTTATTACCAAAAACGTGAGTTTGTTTTCCTGTTATCGGCTGGCGAACATTACAAAAGACAAAAATTGTTATTTCGAGGAGGTTGAGAGTGACCATTTCTTCCTGTCCCTCCCCCTTAACTTCGAACATTACAAAAGAAAAAAATTCTCGGTTATAGGAAATGTTGTAAAAATTGAACACAAGCTATAGCGGTCGACTCATAATTTGAAATGTATTTGGAGGGAGTAGAAATTTTGAAAAAAAATTATTTTTGACCTTGAAGAATGGAGTGTCATATGAAAGGTGAATTTTTTTCTTTTCCAAAATAATTTCTTTTGTAATTTGCGAACACAACGCTTTTGATTTATTTCCATAATTGTTTGTTTGAAAAGAACTATTCTCGTAGAATATTATATACACGGAACCTTCGGTGACGGGGCTACATTCGCACTTGTCCGACTTTTTTAAAGTTGTTTTATTAAATGATTCGGGGTAGTCCAATTAATAAAAACTGTATTAGTATTTTATATTAAAAATTGTTACAAGCCGTTCACATTTTAATGAAAATCGTTTTGCGTTGATGCCGTATCCCTCGTGCAGCACCCCTCGTTATTATGTGTAAGTATTTATTAAAAGCAAATAATCTTTCAATCTAATTTTACTAATAATATAATCTACAAATGGGTTTCGGATATACATATCCATCATCAATGTGTAATAGTAGATTCTTGTTTGAGCTTAGAATGATGCCAATTCTTCACGAGGATCAAGTTTCCCGTAACGAGCGTAGCGAGTGGAGGGTATCATCCGAGTGAAGAATTGCCATCATCCTATGCGAATACAAGATGCTATTTTATCCGAGACTGCAAAATATTTCGATTGATTTCCAGTTTGCCTGCTAATGTTTTTGTCACCATATTGAAAAACATGCATCATAGATAGCATAGAAAAACTTTTATATTTTATATTTTACATGTATTGTTCTCGTTTTCACAACGAGCTTACAACAAGTGAACGTGATGTGCTGGAAGTATGGCGATCCCACTTTCAAGACCTACTGAATAAGACAATTGAAGTTCATCCTATTAGAGCAATTGCTCCGTCAAGTGAGGAGATTTTTGTCCCTTACCCAACAATAGAAGAAGTGGAAGCTGCCATCAAAAAATTAAAAAATGGCAAATCACCAGGTATCGATGGAATTCCTGCAGAACTATTTAAGAATGGAGGAGCAGTTCTGGTCTCACGTATATATGATCCGGTTTTTTTCCATCTTGGAACCAAGAAGAACTACCTGCTGAATGGAAAACAGCTTTCATTGTTCCGCTACATAAAAAAGGTGACCGCCTAAGGTGTGCGAATTATCGTGGAATCGCACTGTTGAACACTGCATATAAAATACTAGCTAATGTCGTAGTCGCTCGGCTCATTCCGTTCGTCGAATCTATCATCGGCGACTATCAGTATGGTTTTCGTCCCAACCGTTCAACCACAGATCAATGTTTTATCTTAAGGATGATTCTGGAAAAATATTGGGAGTACAACATCAGCATTCACCAGCTCTACGTTGATTTCAAGCAAGCATATGATAGCATCATCCGCGACAACCTCTGGTCTGCACTCATATGCTTTGGTATTCCAGAGAAACTTGTTTCTCTGTGCAGACTCACATCATCGGGATCAAACTGTAGAATAGTAATCGAAGGGTCAGTTTCTGACTCTTTTGATATAATATCAGGTGTTAGACAAGGTGATGCACTCGCGCCCATACTATTTAATTTGGCGCTGGAGTACGCGATAAAAAAAGCCGCATTGAGACAAAAAACTGTATATTTAACAAATCTAATCAAATTCTTGGCTATTCAGATGATATTGCGCTTCTCGGACGTAGACCAAGCGATATTAAGGATAGTCAGCTTGAAAGAAATGCTAAACGACTTGGATTATGCATTAACACCGGCAAGACTAAACTTTTAACAACATCCAGGAATATACCTCCCGGCAATCTGAATACTGGCGACTATGATGTAGAACGGGTAGAAAACTTCAAATACCTATGGTCTGTAATAACATCGTCAAATGACATGCAGGCAGATATCAAAGCCCGTGTCTCAGCCGCATACAGAGTTTTCTACGCATACTCAAAACTTTTGCGATCCAACCATCTTTCGCGGTCGTGCAAAATGCTTACAAAGCATTAATTCGACCTGTGCTTACCTTTGGAAGCGAAAGCTGGACACTGCATTCCTCTGATTGTAGAATTCTATCAAAATTCGAGAGGAAGGTCATACGAACAATTTATGGTCCATGTAAAGTTGCTGAGAATCAGTATAGAATCCGAATGAATCATGAAATCAGGCAGCTTCTTGGAGGCTGTGATGTAATTGGATTCATTAAATCTAACCGGATTAGATGGTTTGGTCATGTAGGAAGGGCACCATTAGATAGAATGATTAAAAAAGCGTCCCAACAACAACCAGCTGGTGTTCATCGAAGAGGAAGATCGAGACAACGCTGGTGTTATAACATCAATCATCATCCAAGACCTTCGTGATATAGGATGTCGAAACTGGGGTCAACTGGTCATGGAACGAGATGATTGGAAGCTGATTGCACAGACGGCAAAATCCCTCCATGGGTTGTAAACGCCAGAGAGAGAGAGAGAGAGAAATTGTTCTCGTTTTAGCCTTTTGATATTACTATACCAACAAATGAAGTTTTTAATTTGTTAGAGGAATATTTATTAAACTATAGAACTGTTGTAGAATTTAATGATTGCGTCACATTCTACATACAAGTGAGAGAATGTATAAAATTATGATGGAAGACACACACATGGAAAGCATATATTCTTTAGTCGTGGATAAAAGATATTCTCGTACCAAGGGCGTTATGTAGGTTAACCTTACTAATTACGGCCTTTAATAGACTTTAATAGACTAACATTTATTTATTTATTTTAGTTTTACTTTTTTACATTTCCTCTAGGAAATTTAAACTATTTGAATTACTTTATTTTAAGACCAAAACGAAAAAATATGGAGGGGCTGAAATCTCACAGCTCTGAGATATCAAGACTTCGGTCTGGGTTAAGGATTTTGATATAGTTTTCGGCAAAAAACTTTTATGAGGACATGGTTTTTAGTTTTGGGCAGCGATGTATATCAAACATAACTTTTTGTTAAAGTAAATGCATTTTTTATCTCTGTTTAGATATGTATTACGAAACTAACACGAAACATCAATACGTTGTCGGAAAATTATAACAGATCATAAATTAACATAATTTAGTGAAAAGAATATACAATCAGCAAACTACTCAAAAACCGCTATATATAGTTCGTTTCGAGAAAATATTTCAAAATCACAAATTTATATTTCTTTCAAAATTCCAAAAATATTGTAAAAATTAAATAAAATCAAAAATTCCAACTTTTTTCAAGCAAATTTCTAGAAATATTTCAAAAATTATTACAAAATCAAAGATTAAAACTTTTTCAAAAATTCTAAAAATATTGCATAAATTATAACAAAATCAAATATTGTAACTTTTTCCAAAATTACAAAAATTATAATAAAATCAATAATTTAAAATTTTTCAAAATTCTAAAAATATTCCAAAAATTCTTACATAATTAACTATTGAAACTTTTCAAAATGAAACTTTTTTCATAATTATTAAAATATATATAAAATTCAAAAATTCTATTTTTTATTCAAAATTCTAAAAATATTCCGAAAATTAGAATAAAATCAAAAATTTAAACTTTCTCTAAATTTTAATAATATTCCAAAAACTATTAAAAATTCAAACTTTTTCCGAAATTCTAAATATATTGCAAAAATTATAACAATATCATAAATTGAAACTTTTCCCAAAATTATAATAAAATCAAAAATTTAAAATTTTTCAAAATTTTAAAAATATTCCAAAAATTCTTACAAAATCAAAAATTGAAACTTTTTCAAAATTCTAAATATATATATGAAATTCAAAAAGTTATTTTTCAAAATTCTAAAAATATTCCAAAATTTAGAATAAAATCAAATATTTAAACTTTTTCTATATTCTAATAATTTCCAAAAATTCTTAAAAATTCAAAAATTCAAACTTTTTCCAAAATTCTAAAAATATTGCAAAAATTATAACAATATCAAAAATTGAAACTTTTTCCAAAATTATAAAAATTATAATAAAATCAAAAATTTAAAATTTTTCAAAATTCTAAACATATTCCAAAAATTCTTACAAAATCAAAAATTGAAACTTTTTTCAAAATTATAAAAATATATATAAAATTCAAAAATTCTATTTTTTTTTTCAAAATTCTAAACATATTCCATAAATTAGAATAAAATCAAAAATTTAAACTTTTTCTAATTTCTAATAATATTCCAGAAATTGTTAAAAATTCAAACTTTTTCCAAAACTCTAGAAATATTGCAAAAATTATAACAATATCAAAAATGAAACTTTTTCCAAAATTTTAAAAATTATAATAAAATCAAAAATTTAAAAATTTTTCAAAATTCTAAAAATATTCCAAAAATTCCACAAAATCAAAAATTGAAACTTTTTCAAAATTCCAAAAATATTTCAAAAACTATAACAAATTCAAAAATTTCCATGTTCAATTATATTTACGTAAACAAACGGCTAATTTTTTTTTTCCAAAAAATTATCTAAAAAAATAAATGAAACCATTTTTTGGACACACTAGACAATATTTTTTTGACAAACTTATAATGCCATAATTCTCAATAATAATAATAAAATTTCATGTCAAACCAATAATTAATTTTATTTTTTTCCAAAAAATTGGGTAAAAAAATAAATAAAAATCTTTCTTTTGACACACTTGACAACATTTTTTTGACAAACTTATAATGCAATAATCTAGATTTTTGTCTCACATACCAATCCCGACCATCAAGATTTCTCCAAATTGGGTGGTTTTCACCCAAATTTAAGGTTTAAAAGTTTAAAATCGAAATTTTGAGCAAAATTTTAGGATTTTTTTTTAATTTTTTCTTGCTCTTTTATAGTTTTGGTTAATTTTAGCACTTGGCATCGACCAGGAACTGGCGCAGAAAAAGACCCAAGGGTGAAAAATGTGGTTTCAAATTATTTTCTCATTCTGTGAGATAATAAACGGTAAAAGAATATTCTGAAATTTTTGTTTGCTAATTACGAATCTATAAGAGCAAATTTAAAAAATAAAACAAAATGGCGAATCAAATATGGGAAAAACATTATTTAATTTGGGTCCATTTTGGGCCAGTTCCTGGTCGATTAGCATTACAAAATAAAAATTAATCGAAAGTAGAAAAATGAAATTAAAAAAATTGAAAAAATTTTTGCCATATTTCTTGAAATTTCGATTTTAAACTTTTAACGCTTAAAAAAATAAGAGTGAAAACTACCCCCAAAAATTTTAAAAATAAATTTATCGTAATCTATGGTAACAGTTCTAACAAAACCGTATTTTTCCAGTTTTTGTTCAGTCGCACCCACACTCAAAAAAATAATTGGTTATCAACAAAGCAAAATGCAGTTAAAACAACCAAAAACTGTGATATATTTTAGCTAATCTCAGAATGATGTTCTACTTACTAAAAAAATTTGGTTCAAGATACCAAAACCATAATAGGTTACCTCAACCGTTTTTCTGTAACTTATGTGGTTGGATTTACTACATACATTTTAATAAATAAATGTGGTTAATTTTACCAATTTTGTGGTTGGGAAAGTAGATAATACAATGGTAAATTTAACTATTTCATGTGGTTCGTCGAACCACATAATACGATCACAAATAATTATATATATTCATATATATATATATATATATATATATATATATATATATATATATATATATATATATATATATATATATATATATATATATATATATATATATATATATATATATATATATATATATATATATATATATATATATATATATATATATATATATATATATATATATATATATATATATATACATTAATATAAAATGCAGACATATATGTATATAGTAATGTAAAAGAATTTAAATACTATTTTAATTTAAATTGTTTATTTAAATATAGCAATATACAAAATTAATTAAACATTTAATTAACAAACGTTTTTATGAATAGACTTAAAACATATTTATTGTCCATGTATATATTCCATTTGGTTGGTTTAAATTAATTTAATTAAATTTTCGTATGTAAATTAAACTGTTTATTGTTGTCTTCGGACTAAGGTTTTTAGAAATAATCCTTTAGTCGTATTGCAATTTCTCCATTAGGTAATAAACAAATATGAATTGGAGTGCCTGTCAAATAATTCATATCTATGATAAGATACGTTTTGTTTTTTGCAGATGTAGCTAAAAATACATATCAAACATATTAACATTATTTACTACAAAATAGCCAATTTTATATATAGTACCTTTAAGTTAAATTTGAGTCGTTAACCTCTATTTATCAATTTAAAATTTTTTTATATGTTTAACATAAATGTTTTTTATAGTATCAGTAAAGTACTGTTTTTATATTTGGCACCATATTTTCACATAACGTATCAAAAAATTTTGATTGATTTTTAATCATTATTATTGAGTTATATTCACGTTGTGATATAAAATCCGAATACAAAGGAGTTTCCTCGATAACTAAAAAAAATTTGAAACAAAACGCATTGGCAAAAAGTGCCATCGAATGAGTTGTTGAATTAACCACATATAAAAAAAGCTTGAACGCATGGTGCGGTTAAATTGACTTATATATAAATTCGAACCGAAAATGCAGTTATTTTAAAGGGGTAACATTTAATAACTGCATGGTGTAGTTGATTCAAACGATATCGTATTTATGTTAAACTTTTTATTTTTGTTAAAAATAATTAATTCAATGTGGTTAAGACAACATCAAATAATTTGGTTAAATCGGAACGATTTTAACCACTATGCGGTTACAGCCATAGAAATTTAAAGAAAATTTTGATAGTTTAAATTAACCTCATATATGGTTAGCTTTTAACCACATATATTTTTTTGAGTGCAGTTTCTTACAAAATTCACATGTTTGTGGTCGAAGCAAAAAATCGAATTTTGTGAGCGCTACTGACAGTTGAGAGTAAAAAAGTCTGAAAAAATTTTGATAGATGTTTTTTCATAAAGTACTTAGAAGTTTAAGAAAAAAAAATTTGTTTTCACACTTAGTAGGCGTGCAATGCCCCTATACAAATATCTTTTTCTCGAAAACAAAACATAATGTTTATGTGTATAGTTTGAGTATGTTTTGGGTAGATAATAAATTTTAAAATATAAAAAAAGAAAAGAATTAAAAAGAATTGAAATTAAAAAAAAACATTTATTAAAAATTTTTTTATCAAAGTAATATTTTTATATAACTTTACTTAGTACCTTTCAAAAAAAATATTAAAAATCGCTTCAGTAATACCCGTTCGAGCACAATTTAACTTTAAACTTTCCTTGTCTCTAAAATTCTTAACAACTTTCGAGTCACCCTGTGTCAAAAGCAGGAAACGAAATAAAAAACACGTATTAATTTTTTGATTATAGTAACAATTACTAAAGATTCAAGGAAATCATAAATGGTCGGTTTCACATCATTGGTGTCTTGATTTGATTTACCATCTATAACAAAAAGTTCTTAATTTATATAAATCGCACCCTAAAAAGCTCAAACTAAACCAAATTATGTTTTTACCCAAAGATTACCATATAAATATTACAAACATAAAAATGAATATGAGTCCATTAGTAATTTGGTTTTCGGCAGAGAAAATTATCTCGTATGTGAATCAAAAGAAAGCACCTAATTTTATAAAGGAATCTAATCCAAATTAAAAAACAAATACTACATTGTTTAGATCGTTATTCATAATTTAGCATCAGTTTTGAAAATGAAACGATAAACCGGTATAAATAAAACACAAAAAAATAAAATAAACATTTTGATATATATATGGCAGTACAACCGAAAAAAAATAAGTCTGCAAGTGGTAAAGCAAATTTGCGCAATCCACCCGCCCATAAAGCGGCATGTCCACGGAATTTGCAGGGACAAAACATATATGAATCAATAAAAAATTTTAAAATACAAGTTCAAAACATCTGCGGATTGAACGCTAACCATGACCACGTGCAACATCATCTTGAGCACGACAAACCGAACATTCTATTCCTTACAGAAACACAAGTTTCTGAAAATTTTCTCTTTATAGAATCGCTTAATTCCAAATATAGGCTCGAATCAGCTTTCAAACTCCATCAGGGCGTATGCGCATTCATTCATGAGAGTGTTGCGTACACGCGCTTTACAAATTTTGAACTACACGGTGACGGCTTCAATACAATGGTTTTAAAGATTTGTCTTCCAGAAATGACTTTTTTTACAATAGCTTTATACCGGTCCCCCAACAAACGTAACCCAAACTTTTTTAATATACTGACAAAAATTATGGACGAGATTAGAGCAAAGTCCCCTAATTGTGAAGTTATCGTTACCGGTGACTTCAACGTCCACAACAAATCATGGTTGGAATTCTCCAAATCGACCGACGATGTTGACAATAGTGGAAAACTGGCAGAAATTTTTGCCGCGTCTCAGGGCCTATTCCAAATTGTTAAAAGCCCGACTTTCACTCCCCGTAATGGCGGTGATAATAGTTTTCTACTAGATCTCTATCTTACCACAATGCCAGATATTACGAGTGTCGATGTTGCGAAAGGTAGTATTGGAAATTCTGATCATTATTTAATCTCATCAGTTATCAAAACTGATTTACTTAAAACTACAGCGACCAAACCCCGTAAAATATTTGACTACTCAAAAATGGATAAGAGTGGTCTTCAAAATTTTTTCCATGGTTTCCCTTTCGACCGTCATTGTTTTTACACTGACAATGTAAATGTTTCTGCTCAAAACTTTACAGAAACCATCCAATTTGCTATCAATAAATTTGTCCCTTTCTCCATAGTAAAACCCAAACAAAAATACTTGTATTCGAAAGCTGCCAAAACGGAACTTAGAAACAAACGTAGATCATTTAATATTTGGATTCATAACAAAACTCCCACTAATCGATCCCAATATCTAAAGGCCAACAAAATATCTAATCAGATTATCTCAAACGAAAAGTCCGAAATTGACAGAGCGAAAGCCTCAAAACTTACGTCTATGTCTGTTTCTGACAAGAGTTTCTACAGTGCCATTAATTCTTTAAATTCTGGTACAAAATTTTCTATTCCCCCTATTATTGATGGTGATTTAATCGTCAATGATCCCGCAAGAAAAGCTAACTTGTTCGCTGAACGCTTTGCTCTGAACTCCACTGTTTTGGAAACTCCTAAAGAAATACCCCAAATCCAGTCTTCAGGAGTTAATATGAATGAACTTCACTTCAAACCCAAAATAGTCGCTAAACTTTTAAAGGGGTTAAACATCAACAAAGCATCAGGAATGGACAATATTCCACCCATTATTTTAAAAACCTTTTCCAAAGAACTTGCACCAACTTTAACTAAAATATTCTACCAATCCTACAAATCTGGTATATTTCCCTCGTGCTGGAAGTTGGCAAATGTCCAGCCCGTCCCCAAAAAGGGACCAAAATCCGATATCTCAAATTATAGGCCAATAGCTTTACTATCGGTCCTATCCAAAGTCTATGAGCATTATATTAATACACATATTTCAAAATTTCTGGAAGAAAATCATTTAATATCCGACAGCCAATACGGTTTTCGAAACAAAAGATCAACTACCGATCTATTAAACTATGTAGCGCATTGTTGGAACAGCATACTTGATAAAGGTGGTGAAACATACGTTATCGCTTTAGACATCTCCAAGGCATTCGATCGAGTCTGGCATGCCAACTTAATCAACAAGCTCGTTGCGTACGGTTTTCATCCCAATGTTTTGAAGCTGATTCAAAATTTTCTATCCGACCGATACATTTCGGTAACCTTAGACGGATATTCTTCTGAGTCTAAACTAATTAACGCTGGTGTACCCCAAGGCTCAGTATTGTCCCCAACCCTATTTTTGATTTATATCAACGAATTGTTGAAAATCACCAGCAACCCAATAAATAGTTTTGCAGATGATAGTACTCTGCACAAGTCGTTCGAGCCCCTTCCTTCAAAAGGTAAAATGCACGAACGAATTAATCCTGCCCGGAGAGACGCTGCCATAAACGTGAACAACGACCTGAATAAAGTCGCCGACTGGGGTGACCAAAACCTTGTCAATTTCAACTCCACCAAAACACAGCTGTTGATTGTTTCCAGATTAAAGACCGAGTTCCCCAAAGATATTTTATTTAGTATGTGTGATGAACCAATAGGTGAATGTAAAAACATTCGTTTATTGGGTGTCACAGTTTCAAATGACCTACTCTGGAACGATCATGTAATGGCGATGGCAAAAAGCGCGTCTAAAAAACTCGGCCTCCTAAATAGATGCAAAAAATTTTTCACTCCATACCAATTGCTCCATGTTTATAAGTCCTATATTCGTCCCTGTATGGAGTACTGCTGTCAAGTTTGGGGTGCTGCCTCTGTTTCCATCTTGGCCCTCTTGGACTCTGTTCAAAAACGAGCTATACGAATTGTAGGTGATCGAACTTTGACATCAAAACTTGATTCCCTACAACATCGTCGCACTGTTGCTGACCTCGTTGTTTTTTACAAATATCGTCATCAGCAGTGCTCAGATGAAATCAGCGGCATCATGCCTCAAACTTATTCTTACCCCCGTTCCACTCGGCAATCGGCTGCCGCAACCAGTGAAACGGTAAAGATCCCGCGCTGTCATACTGGCAGATCGCAGAGAGACTTCTTTGTCCGAACTGCGTACAAATGGAATAGTTTGCCGGAACACTTAGTCTCAGGTGACTTCAACCCACAGATGTTTAAAAAAAGCGTTAATCTACACCTCAGAACGCCAGTTGTTGTGGGACCCAGGTCTAGACCTAGGTCTTAAAAGGTATTTATGTGTTGTTGTGACACATATTCTAAACCCTATTACACAACACATTTTATTAAAAAAAAAAAAAAAAAAAATATCGGTTTTTGGATTAAAATAGAAGTTATTCAAAGTCGCCAAGGCAGCAACATCGTCATATCCAGTCATATACATGCTGTAAGATTCAGACAAATAACCGTTAAATTGGTAATTCAAAATAACATGCTGAAAAAACTGTTTTCATGATGCCGTTTGCATTATACAATGAATCTGAGACTATGGTGGACCATTCACAATTAAGAAGTTGAGTTTTTATATATTAAGAATAAGTTAGTTGGCTGCCCGAGACACTCTTACTTAAATGAAAAATCAAAATACCCGCAGTTAAGAATTAAGGAAACTAAACCGATGTTCTCGACATTCCTCAGAATTAAAATAGAGTTTCAAATTTTTTAGGTTTATTTTATGTTTGAAAATCGAATTTGTTTCTACAGACTTAATCTTTATTTCAGATTGCTTTACATTAAGTTTAAACTTCTTACCGTTTATGAATATCCAGAAACACCGTTACCACGTCATCGTTAACGTTTTACTATGTTACAAATTGGTAATGCATGCAGCACCTGAAATGAAATAACCATAATCAACTTTGTACGTACCGTTTTGTTTGTAATTCAAGTTTTCATAGAATCTATATTCAGATATTTGCGTGACAATCGCAATATTTTTATTCTTTGATCAACTTCTGAGTCCTTGGGGAGTTACTTTATATAACTGCAGAAAAGTTTTTTATTGCGTCGTAATCAGTTTGGTATTAGGTTAGGTACGACATAACGTATTAGGTCAAAAAAAAAACTAAAAATTATCTAATTTTATTTTGTTAATACTTTTAATAAATAACTAAACATATGTTAAGATGTTTATACATTTCCGTTAAATAAAACAGAATGGCTATATTTTGATGTGCTATTAAAGAGCTGATGAATTAAGGTGCCTCATTTACTACGTCGCGTCGCCACATTTTTTATTGATACTTCTAATAATCTTTTGAAGGGTTTATTGTGCAGTCGACCAAATTACACAGGTAGTTATATTTGGAAAATGGACACATGGCGAGTCACTGGCGAGTCTGCATTCTTAATTATTGTATTCCTTAAGATAAATTCAAAACAATCATGATGTTCAGAAACAAACCAGAATTAAGGTCATTGATTTGCATTTCAACAAATAGTTTACCATCCCCACCCACGCAAGCAGTATTTCTGCCCAAGATTTTAAAATTGTAACAGTAAAATGTTGTACAATTCCACTATAAAATATATAAATTAATGTAGCAAAACAATTATGGAAGACACAGGCTTCACACCCATATAGGTCAAAGTATTTTTTAACAAAATATTATAACAACCATCAAAACGCCGGTTTTCCATTTAACCCATAGTCAATCAATTATGGTTGATGAATTGGAAAAACACTCAAATCTCAATAGACTGATCACCCATACAAAACTAATATGGATTAAACTTAGTTTTAATTAAATGCAACTCGACCATAAAATTGAGTAAATTGGGAGTATATAGGTGAGGGACACTTGTTGAAAGTCTACGATCCTATGCTAAACATATATAGTGCAAAAAAAGTTAATAAAACATAAATATTATCATTTGTACGTATAATGAAATATGACAACTTCCAAAATTTCATGATAAGATGTAGGAAATAAAAATAAAGTGGCAAAACCAAATTTTCCTAAAATTTGTCGGAACAAATTAAAATAGCGTTGTCATAAATCCAGCTAGTATATTATGCGGATCAGTTGAGGCAGGCTTTACACAAGAATATGCGTAACGCAATGTCCACGTAAGAAAAATGACTTCGAGACCCTTCTCTCGTATCTTTTTACACATTTCCATTAGTAACTCTTGATGTATCCTCATTTTGTACTTCTGTGTAATTTTAAATGCACACAAGTCCATGGAGTATATTGATATGAGTAATCTTGCATGCAGTTGACATTTTCTCTATTGGGATATTCATGATATTAAAAAAAATTGGCTTTCCTACGTTTATCAAGTTCATTCAGCAAGCGGTCCACGATTAAGAGGTATGTACTAACACGGAACTTGTTACGTGGTGTATAACTCTCTTCTCTTCACGTTTTATCAGGTTGCAATGTTTTAAGATTATTTCTTCTGTTCACTCATGTTATTCTGCCCTTCAAGTTATTTTTATGTCATCTTTACGAAATTTTACAATTGATCACGAAACTTAAAATGTTGATGTACAAGAAATCAAAGAGGACAGCTACCTGGCTTATGTCAATGTGAATCGACAGCAGCTTCTTACTAACTGAATTAAATTTGCACTGAACCACATAACATATGTATTTACATATTTCTTTATCATATACATTTTTAAGACAAATGCCATGTCATTGTAAAACGAAAATAAAACAATGTGTTCAAACACACTAGGGACTCTCATTGTTTGGTGATCTGTCGTTGCTGCGCCTAATAAGCGCGGTCCAACTATATCATGTTTGGGTTAACCCAAAATATTTAAAGCCAAATAATAAAAGACCAGATATACGATCACTTGGTTTTCTATTTAGGCTAGAAAAGAACTCGTCAACCGATTCGGTGTGCTGATTCTCAACAAACAAAAATTTAAGAATGGTATCTGCAGCAAGTAAGTTCGCATTTTGGCGACTAAGAGACTCCCATAAAATTATTTACTTATTTATATGAAATTTTTCAGATATTTTAAAAATTATATATTTAATTTGTTTTAAAAAAAATTAAAATATAATAACAATTTTTCAGTTTTAACAAAAATTTCATTTTCAAAGATGGCGTAACGCAAAGTATATTTTTAGGGTTCCGTTTTTTATACGAAATACTATTGGTGAAAGTAAAACGAGTTTTTCACATTATATCGATTGTCTCGAAAACTATGAATGCTATGAACTTGAAATTTGAGATGCGCATAAAACTAATCTGTCCACACGAAATGACGGATACAAATAAAACTAAAGTGGTTTTCGTTGTGTTTACAGGGGTACGATGCGAGACCTTTGAGAAAATACATTTTTTTATAGATTCAAGTAGGGTATATGAAAGGGCTTCATTTCAGTATTCCCTAAAAGTTTATTTTGGAATCTTACACCTCACTATTTTTTGTATAATTTTGAATAATGACGTTTTTTTCGTGTTTTCTTACTTTGATTAGCTCCGAACCTAACTAAACGAAAATTTTCAAATGTATTTGGAATGATAGAAAAATTAGTAAGTTTTTAATATAAAATATAAAAAAGTGTCATATACTTATAATTAGATTTATTAAGGGGGTGGAAATAAAAAGGGGTAAAAACACTATTTAAAATGTGGTCAAGTGAGGTGTCATTTGAAAGAACACCTAAATTAGAAAACAAATCAATTTTTTTTAGAACTTTGCGATGGACAGTTTTTGTTAAAAAAGTACGACTTCAGACCGCAGACCGTTTCCCCCTCTACGTTTTGACACTGATTGACATAAAAATTCGTAAAAATTCACAGAGTTAGGAAATTCGGTAAATTTTGTATGAAAACTATAGCGAAGTCTCAAATAATTATATTTCTGTGTGTTTAGGGGACCGGGGTAAAGAGGGTAAAAAAAACCTTTTTTGACTCAAGTGATTGGGGTGTCATTTGAAAGAACACCTAATTTAAAATGCATTGCAATTTTTTTAGAATTTTGCAATGTTCAGTTTTTGAGTTATTGTCAAAATAGTACAAAATTCAAACCGTCCCCCCATACGTTTCGATACTGATTGACAGAAAAATTTGAAAAATTTCAAAGAGTTAAGGACTTTGTAAATTTTGTATGAAAACTATACCGAAGTCTCCAATAGTTAGGGGACCGTGGTAGAGAGGGTAAAAAAACTTTTTTTGACCCAAGCGAGTGGGGAGTCATTTGAAAGAACACGTAATTTAAAATTCATTGCCGTTTTGTTTTTAATTTTGCGGTGCCCAGTTTTTAAGTTTTATTCAAAAAAGTACAAAATTCAGACTGCCCCCCCCCCCCATACGTTTCTACACTGATTCACAGAAAAAATTTTAAAAGCTCACAGAGTTAGGAAATTCGGTAAATTTTATATGAAAACTAGAGCGAAGTCGCCAATAATTATATTTCTGTGAGTTTAGGGGACCGGGGTAGAGAGGGTAAAAAAAACATTTTTCGACCCAAGCGAGTGGGGTGTCATTTGAAAGAGCACCTAATTTAGAAGTTGTTGCAATTTTTTTTAGAATTTTGCGGTGCCCAGTTTTTGAGTTATATTCAAAAAAGTGCAAAATTCAGACCGTTCCACCTCCATACGTTTTACACTGATTGACAGGAAAATTTGTAAAAATTCACAGAGTTAAGAAATTTAGTAAATTTTGTATGAAAACTATAGCGAAGTCTCCAATAATTATATTTCTGTGTACCTAGGGGACGGGGGTAGAGAGGGTAAAAAAAACCTTTTTTGACCCAAGCGAGTGGGGTGTCATTTTAAAGAACACTTAATTTAAAAATTATTGCAATTTTTTTTAGAAATTTTGGGTGCACAGTTTTTGAATTATGGACAAGAAAGTGCAAAATTCAGATCGTTCCGCCCCCTACGTTTCGACGATGATTGTCAGAAAAATTTGAAAAAATTCACAGAGACAGGAAGATTGGTAAATTTTGAATGAAAATCATAGCGAAGACTCAAATAATTATATTTCTGTGTGTTTGGGGGATGGGTGTGGGGAGAGTACAAAAACATTTTTGACCCAAATGAGTGGGGTGTCATATGAAGGCGTACATAATTTAAGAAACATTACAATTTTTTTTAGAATTTTGCAATGCATAGTTTTTGTGTTATTGGAAAAAAAAAATTTTTAGTATGTAGCCTCTCCACCCCCCTAATTTCAAAACGTGAATGGCCGAAAAAATAATCAAATTTAATCCATTTACAAGCTGGTGTAATTGAATCTTTCTTAAGTTACCAAAAACATCTATGTATAAGATTTAACCTGAATTAACTTTTTGCCATTTTTGATCAATGTAGATTTGATTGTAATTTACTATTGACATTTACAATTTAACATATATTTTGTTATGCGTCTACTTATGCGACATTACAACACAACGTTTTGTCAAAAATTTTTGATATTGTGTTCTTTTATATTCACGGGACCCTTGACGAGCGAATTTTATTCGCACTTGTCTGACTTTTTCATTTTTTTTTTGGTTTTCTAAGGACTTATCTTTTTACCCAAAACATGTTCCAGCCAGGCGTTTTATTTTGTTGACGAGGAAACCTGATTTGAATATTTAGTTATTAGGGCAATCTGATGTGGGCCTGTTTCAGGCCTGATTTACAATACCCTTTTATGGTTAACCTTATTTGAATATATCAGTCCCTGATTTGGTTTTTCGTATTTGACACCTAGATGAAGGTGTCATTCGGTTAAAATTTTAGACATATGTAGTTAAAATCGTTTTATGTAGGTTTTAGTTTCGCTTCTCGGCTGAAAGACTGTAATAATAGTGATTAAGGAGGTATACGTATGTTTTAATTTTTTCCATTGTAATTTTTTTATTTTAATTTAATTAATTTATGTATATAATATATAAATATATATCAGGCTTTGGTCCGGCTATCTCAATCAGGACCTGATCCGATTATCCCAATCAGGGTCTGATCTGGCAATCCCAATCAGGACCTGATAGGGAAAAAGCATTACACTCGTGATCAGGGCCCAATCAGGCTGCCATACCAATGCCTGATCCGGGCTAGAGCAAACCTGATCAGGACCCTGAGCTCTGATAAATTTCTGCTCGGGGAGGTGTATTATTTAGACCAAGACCACTTACCCCAGTGTATTTTAGATTAAATATCACGCAATTAAAATTTGTTCAAAATGTGAACAAGTGTATGAAACTATGTAAGTAAACTTTATGAGCTTTGTAATGGTAACCCACTGTATACTGAATACATTCTCATGGCAGTTAATGAAGGTAGGGCAGAAGCCGATCAATTATGAGAGGAAGGGTGCAACAGCGCCTTTTTTCTGTGCGGAACAATGTTGCGAACCAAGCAAAGGATCATTCAAAAAGAGAATAAGGGACAAGGGTGAAAAGGAATAGTCCGAGGCGTTGAACAATGCCACGGGTCTAAGATAGTTCTAATGATTATTTGGGGGTCGTATGAAGCAAAAAAATCAATTACATGTGCAGGATTGAGTAGTCTCTACCTAAATATGCTGACAGGCATACTCATATAGAACACTGCTGAAAGTGCTATTAAAAAGTGGCATTGAAAGAGTCGCAAGCTGCAGATGAAAACTTTTTTGTTGGTGAGCTTGCTAACAAAGATTTACTCACGGAAAATCGGTGTTTCAATCTGTTGTAGAGAAATATATTATTTATATCAACTTATGCATGATAAGTTTGTTTGTTAAGACAGGAACCATTTAAAATTCTATTCTGCACCTAGAATCGAAGCTTTAATCAAAACGTATGCAAATGCCGATAGACAAAAATTTGTGTGACGGTGTTTATATGGCACGCAAGAAGAGCGATTATTACAAAAATAATTTTTTTGTAACACATGCATAAAAAATATTCAAAGTACTAGAATAGAATAAAAGAAAAAACTACTTTTCCGCACATATGACCACAAAATATTTTGTATGCCTGGCACGCACGCCGCCTGCATGTAAGATTTGTAGTTAAATCTATCCTATATATAATATTTTTATAGCACTAAAATATCAAAATAATAATTTAAATAACTTACCATATAGTAAAAACAACTTAAACACATTGCATCATTTGAAATTGCAAGAAAAAACAATTTATTTGGGTTTTCAAAGTTTACAATTTTGACAGCTCTTAAATTAAATTAAATGAATATTTATAACTTTTATGCATTTGTTACAAAAAATAGTGTGTATTACTAGTGCGAATGCGTTTTCCAAACGCGAGTTATTAACTCTATAAACTAACTCTTGCTTGGAAAACGCATTCGCACTAGTAATACAATCTACTATTTCGACACACTTATCTACATTTACTTGTGAATATTGGTATCGAATTGATAAAATTTAAAAAATGATGTATATTACTATTCAGTTGTGCGTAGAACGTTGTGCATACAATCAAGCTGAAAAGAAGGCAAAATAAAAGCCCTCAATACCAAGGTAAAATAAAAGCCCTCCATGGTAAAATAAAAGCCCTTGCAAGCGCAAATATGAACTGCGGGTGTAAAATTCTTCTTTTCACCCTCGATATGTAAATAACTATTACATTAAATTTAAAAAAAAGATTCAAATTATTTAGTAAAATAAAACTTGGTAGGCTAATTCTACTAATCAACACACGTTTTATACTCGGTTTATATCGGCTAAAAATGTTCCGCACTACACACGAATAATTACAGTAACTTGTTTTTTTTAGAATAAGTCGTTACATATTTTGGTGTACAAAATTGCTAGTTGGGTTTTTTTTTTGGTCAAGGTGATATCTTAGAGATGCTGGCGATGATATTTTGTGTTTAGTTAATAATGAAAATATTGGATTGAAATAGAGGCATTTTCTGTCACATATATATAACGATTACTTAAAACTATTGGCTGTTAAAAGATAAATAATCTGTTGTTAGAATATTAATGTATAATTACAAAAAGGTTAGTGTTTAGCAAGTGTGTAAATAATTATAGTTATAGTTAAAATTATAAAACAAAGATGCACTTTCTGGTCACATTTTTGAATTGTAATAATATTTGTGTAATTTGAATTTATAAGGACTTGAGATTTTACCATTACTCAACCAGAATCACAAAATGTCGATGTCGCTGACTTTAAAGACAGCTTTACATCGTTTTACAATAGATTAAACTATTTAAACATATTATGCATAAAACATTTAGAAATAACATATCGTTTTCTATTAAACTTATTTTTAGTGAAGTCAAAGTTTACCATAAAACTATTTGTCAAACTTTTTTTCTGGGAATCGAAGGAAAAAATGACACATAATAAATTTATGAAAAAATTATCGTTTATTGATTGCCAACAACAATTGATTGCCAAACTTACCAAATTGGATTTTCCTTGCTAAATTCAATCCATAAAAATTCAACCAACCCATCATAAGAAGTTGAAACGTATCATAATTCATAATACAACGACCGCTGAGGTAAGAACTTATTTCTCATATTAAATTTTAATAAAAAAATTAACAATTTGCCAAACTATTATTTAAAATTATCATTTTCACAATTTTTAAAATTATCATTTTTTCCACACAATCTTTATTTTACTATTAATTATGTGTCTCTGAAAACCATATTAAAAGCGATTATCATAACAGACTTTTGACACAACAGATCATTAAACATTTAAAAACACCTTAACACTGTAAACTCGAATTAGATAAAGCGAATTGAATAAATAAAATTAATTAATTTACAATTTTTATATTTTTTAAACTAAAATTAACACTTTTACATTTCATTGAAACTGTTATAAACTTCTATTTGGTTTTATAAATAATACCCAAAAATCCTTTGACTAATAATACTTAAGGGTTATTTAGTTTAAATGAAAACTATATAGCTGTGACGTTTTAACATTTTATTTTTAGTTACATATATTTTTAGCATTTAATCGGAAATATCCCCACATGCATACTGGAACAATTTTGGAATATAAAATTTGTGAAAATATCTCGTCTCTGTTATTTCTATAGAAAATAAAGGTGAGCCGTTAAATTTCATAGAAACGTCACTTCACGTAATATTAAGGTAGAATAACTATTGATTTTACTTGTTCATAATCATAAAGTAAAATGTAAGGAAAATCAATGGAAAACCATCATAAAAATTCAATTAAAGTTAGAGAAAATATTGACCATGAATGACGTATAATTAAATAAAATGTTGTATTAATTATTCAGACGTTCGAAATGTACACACTTATCAGAAAAATGACTGTTAACACAATTAATTTTTGGAGTTTGGATGGAGTTTGTGTATTTACTTTAAGAATTTTGTTTTCTCATGAAAAATCGTAAAAAATACCGCACACATATGCTCAGAAAACATTAAAGGGTTGCTGAGAATCTGGATAACTATTAGAGCATTCAAATCCGATTATTCGAGTATTCGAATATCCGATTAATTTGGGTATATTTTAAGCAGTGGCGTAGCTAGCATGGGTGGCACCCGGGGCGGATATTGTGGTGTCACCCCAAAAATAAAAACTGTCAATAATAATAAAAAGCCGATAAACGTAATTTATAATTTTTTTAATTAATACAAATGAGCATTATTATTAATAAGCTACATTGGGTCATTGTTGCCCGCAAGTAATTTTTAATTAATTTTAATTTGCTGAAACTCCTCTCACACGAAACCATTGATAAGCAAATAGTCATAAATAACTTTAGTGCGACCATAAGATTTGGAAGAAATTCTGAAAAATCCCATTCTACGATGAATTTCAAAAAATCTAGGTACACCCAATTAGAAACTGTACATTGGAAGCTCTTACATGCCTCCTCAATCTTGGTATCTCTATGAGGAGTTCGGTTGCCGAAACCTCATCATAAAAACCGGTAAATTTTGATACAGATAATTTCAGCTCTTCACTGTTCGCCAAAAGCTAAGTGTTTGTCTGCACAACCTTGAACAATGAAGCTAAATCTTGAACTGACTTCAGTCTAGTTCGAAGTTCAACACTGAATTGGTCAAGACATTCCAACATGTCCTTTTTAAGTTGAGCTCTCAGTGTCAGTCCAACATCAGGCGCAAACTCACCAGCCATTCGTTTTGTACGTTTTAACGACGAATTCGGCTTTCCATTGGAATGTCATAGTCCTCCGATTTTTTCGCAGCAAGATCTATTGCCTCTTCTACAATGTGGCTTCGTTACGAAATGACTATTTTTGTAACTAATTGATCAATATTCAAGCCTTTGCTTTGCAATCCAATCGCAGCACAGATATTATTTCCATTACAATATCATTCCAAAATAAAAGATAGCAAAAAAACGTAAAATTACATGCTGCATGGATAAGGTTCTGTGCAGCGCCTCTAGATTCTAGTGTCTACATTTTCTTGTTGATCACTTAATTTCTCAATTGCAGCCACAAATGAATTAAATTTTCGGTCAATACTTTTACTGCAGCATAATGAGCACTCCAATGCGTTGTTAAGAGTCTTTTAACAGTTGCTTTGTTGTGTTTAACAAGCACTTCCCAGCGGCTAGTCGAAGCGAAAAAACATGTAAAAATGGCTTCCACTGTTCCGAAAAACGTTACACAAGCTACATTTTGTGCAAATGAGTGTTGGCCACATAAATTAATTGAGTGATCTATGCAGCCCACAAAAATTGCTTTTTATTTTTTGCTTTAATAATAGCTTGCACTCCTCCATGTATACTACTCATAACAGCTGCATTATCCTAACCTTGGGAATGACAATTCATAACGTCTATACCGTCATTTTCAAGATTTTTACACTGAAAAAAGCATGTCCTATTTCCAATCGAAATGCAGTTGTCTCAACCTCACCGTGCGGGTAGATATGGCGAATCGAACTACGAGATTGATTCAACAACTGTACAATTATAAGCTGATGTAGTTGAGACAATCACATGAAATATTTATGTGAAAATAAAATATAGTTCAATTAATCTCAAATACTTAAATTTTAAAATGAAAAATTCATGATATAAGGCCAAAGAAATATGTTTTCATGGAAATAGTTATTAACTTTATTCAACTACTGTTATATTTGATATAACACTTTATATTTTAAATAAACCTCATTCTGTTGCCAGAACAATGTTAGTGAGTACTAAGTAGTCGTCCCAATCACGGTGAAATTGTTTGTAAATATCTTTTCTTTGCATGAATAATAAACTGCCAACTTCGAGCTGAGGTTGTCATTACTTCAATTTTTTTTTCAGTCTAAGAATTCCATCGCTTAAATCAGCGGCTTTTTTCCATGCAAAGCAAAAAATTCAAGGAATACTTCCTTGATTTCCACTTTTCTACATCAATTTTCACATAACGAATCACTTCTGACATTTGATCAATATGTGAAATGTCAGGTGTGCTATCAAACATAATTCCAAAATACTTAACCGATTTAATTTCGTTGACAAGCTTAAACTTTACGTGGTTCGCTAAAACATTTATGAACTCATTTTGGATATCTGGTGACAAATATGATACTTTTGGTGATTTATCATGCTTCAAATTCAAAATGTGTTCTTTTAACACTACATCATACTTTGACAATAGTTTGACTCGTTCTAAAAATTGCCTTTATTTGAAGAACTTTGTCCTTCCTCATGTTCACGAAATACTAGGGTTTGTTTAGATAAAAACAAATTTATATCCAATAATCTGGATAAAAGATGTTTCCACTTCTTCATTATCTAATAATTGCAATGCTGAGTTTCCTATCGTTTTATGAAATTTTAACCTCATTTCCAAAGTTTTCCACTTTTCTATATTCTCCAGATGTTCATTTGAAGTTTCATGGTCGGTTACTTTGGGATTTAGATTCCACCACTTCTGAAATCCAGTCGTAGATTTTGTATTATTACTATTGGTGACAGCTAATATACGACAGCAGAAGCAGTACAGGTTATTATTTAAAGGAGAATAAATCATCCATGACCGCCGAATTTTTTCACCATAAAGCATCACTTTATAATACCATTCTTTAGAAAGATGACGAACATCACCTTTTATGTCTAACCCGTGTCTAGATACAGTAACAAACGACCCTTATTTTATTTATTTATTTATTAATATAACACAATACAGGTAAGGCAAACCTTCTCAAAGTCTGTATTGAGTGATAAACATAATAAAAAGTAATAAATGATAGGAGAATAATTTAGAAGAAATATAATAAATGCTTAATAAAATGCTTAGAATGAAATATAATAACTACTTAATACTAACATAAAATATTGAAATTCATAACAATAAAAAAAAAAAAAAACTTATATATTTAAATAAATTCGACAAAGTAACTAAAACACTTTCTTTTAAATATGCCAAGAGTATTTGAGCATTTAATATGATCAGGAAGATTATTATAGATTTTAATACCATGAACGAAAATAGAGTCTGAGAATTGTTTACAAGAGTATCTGCTACTAAGAGACTGAAGTCTACGTGTTCGCATGGAAGAACCGAACTGTAATAAGGAAGATAAATAAGACGGATGCTGAACATGCAAAATTTTAAATAAAAAACAACACATACGGTACTGTAAATAAGAGAAGAAAGAGCAACCGAGTATATGGGAAGCATAATTTGAGACATGATCATATCGTTTAAGTTTATATACATAACGTGTACAATTGTTAAATGCGATTTGGAGCGATCTTTTAGAATCAAAGTCAGAATTGTAAAACAGAACATCACAATATGTAAAGAGTGGTACAATTAACGTTTTGATAAACAGCAAGCGTATATTTAAAGGAATAAAGTGTTGAAATTGACGCAAGCAATGTAGAGAAAAATTTACTTTACGACAAACTTGATTAGTGTGATCAGACCATGTAAGAGTATTATTAAAAGTTACGCCAAGATTCTTCACAGTGTCAGTAAATTGAAGTTGGACACCATTTAAGAACAATGGAGGTAACACAATGTCAAGGCGACGTTTGTATATAAAAATACACTGTGTTTTAATAGCATTAAGTGAGAGTCCATTAGAACTAGACCACCTAGAAACAGAAGCTAAATCTTCATTGATTTGATCAAATGCACAATTAATATCCTTTAGCTGAGCAGAATGATACATTTGACTGTCATCAGCATATAAATGAAATGAGCAAAAGTTAATATGATAAGGTAGATCATTTATATACAAAGCAAATAACAATGGCCCCAAGATAGACCCCTGAGGTACACCAGAAAATAACGGAAGAGGATTCGACAAGTTATCACCAATACGCACACTTTGACGTCGATCAGACAGATAAGAGACCAGGAATCGGACAGCAAGTGGAGAAAAACCAAAATAAAGCCATAATTTTTGTACCAGGCAAGCATGATCAATTGAATTAAAGGCTTTCGTAAAATCTAGTAGAATTAAAATAGAAAATTTAGATTCATTGAGTTTACTTCCAATGTCAAATACTATTTTAGAAAGCGCAGTAGAAGTACTATAGTTTTTACGAAACCCTGATTGAAAACCATATAATAAATTGTTACCCTCAATGTAAGTTTCCATTTGATTTTTAAGCAACATTTCAAAAACTTTCGATAATACTGGTGAAATACTTATTGGACGATAATCACCAATCGAAGAGGGTTCTTTAGTTTTCGGTATAGGTAACACAGTCGAGTGTTTCCAATCATATGGAAAAACACTTTTAGTAATACAAGAGTTAAAAACATAAGTTATAAAGGGCAATATATATGGAAAGATGATTAACAAAAATTTAAGGCTAATATTATCAGAACCGATCGCATTACTAGAAATAGAACATAATGCATAATATACATCAGATTCCGTAACATGAATAAAACTAAAAGCGTTGGGATTATCAATATTAGCATATGGTAGAGGAAGAACAGCGGGAGATGTTTTTAATGATGTAAAATAGTCGTTGAAATCATCAACAGAATATTTGGAATCTGAGCTAACTGAAATAGACTCATAAAGATTTAGTGAACGTAAAGTTTTCCACACATTTTGGTTACTCTGATTTAGAAAATTCGAGAAATAATTTACTTTGGCTTTACGAATGAGATCAGTAACGATATATAATTAAATCACTGTTATTACGACTGATTATCCAGGTTCTATAGGCCTTATCACGAATAGAAATCCAATATAAAATTTGTTGATTCATCCAAGGAGTGGAAGTGTTTTTAGAAAACAATTTTCGTTTCATAGGTACACACATATAATAAAGATGTAATATTAATTCAGTGATAAATTTAACTTGGGAATCACAATCAAGAATATGATAGATCTGATCCCACGGTTGTTGTGAGATGGTCTGATGGAGTAATTCAAAATTCAGTCCTGACATATCTCGAACAAAGTGAAAATTATTTGGTGGTTTTGGTAGTCTGTGATTATAAGACATATAAACAAGATCATGATCAGCAATACCAGGCAGTGCAGATTGACCAAACATCATTATCCTTGATCTATTAACCTCAGGAATAATAATGAGATCAAGATGAGCTGCTAATCGAGTAGGACCATAAGGAACCGAATAAAGAGCAGAAGAAATTAAGAGATTTTTAAAATTTCTTATTGGTAGTGTGGGATTTAAAGAGCACATATCGAAATTTAAATCACCCATAAGAATGGAATGACTATATTGTGATAATATAGGCTCAATAGCCGATGCAAAATCCTCAACATCATCAACACGAACTGGGGGTGGATTATAAAAAGTACCAACCAATATTTTGGATCCTACAACCGAAATTTCAATAAATAGATACTCAAGTTTAGTTGAAGAAGAATAAGAAGATTTACTTAGAACTTTAACATTCAAACCTTGACGAACATAAAAAGCTGCACCACCACACGCCTTACCAATACGATCATGTCTAAAAAGGTTAAAACCCGGAACATCATAAAATAATTTAGGAGATGAAATATTTAAAAAGCTTTCAGATATACCAAGTATATGTAAGTGTGGCTTATCAAGTAACAATCTAATTTCGTCAATATGAGCAGTAATACTACGTGCATTAATGTGTGCAAAATTAAATGAAAATTTAGAAAGTGATAATCGTTCTAAATTTGAGTCCTCAACAATATTCAAACTCACATCGTTCATGGCAAGATCCAAATTAAAGTCTTCCATCTAGAATCCAGATACTCTTAGCATAACTATAAAAAGAATTTAAAGCGACTGTAAAATAATAACTATCATTAATAATAACATATAAAGATAAATATCCAAATATATCAAACAATTGAACAAATTCATAACCATCTTCAAATTCACTATCAAAATTAATTAAGTGTGGTTCAAATAAACAAACAAATTCAATGACAGTAGTCATTGGTAAAGATTCTTCTTCACAAAAAGTATTTATAAGCCCCTGAACATTAAGATATATAAATTGTATAATTGTATAATACAACGTCAAGAAAATTAATTTATTTAAATTGCCTTGTAACCACTTATACTAAATAATATTTGATAACATGGAAGATACAAATCATATGCCTAATATTATAAGGAACTATTTAAAAAAATATAAGTATAAAATCCTAAAAGATATTTTATATAAAAAATTGAAACCAAAATTAAATATCCAATTAGAATCATGCACAATAATTTACAAATTAATACCGCATTCACAGCGACATAGCAAACTAGTAGATAGTATACAGTAAAACTCGCTTTTAGCGTACCCCATGTATTAAGTACACTGGGTTTATAGAGTACAGCAAATTTTTTTCTTACATCTATAAACATTTTACGAACAAATTATCCTTCTTATAAGGCACCTCGGCTTATAAGGTTATAACGTACACATTTTTAGTCCCGTGAACTATTTTTCTGTGTAATTTGCCCAGTTTATAAAGTACGAATAGAAAATAAGAATGCAGTGCATTACGATATTTATTATTTTTTTCTACGAAATGTTTCTGTTTCCTTGCATGCATTTGTTGTGGTTCATGGGTTAATTCGCAAGTAAGTTTTGAGAAAATATTTGTTAATTTATTATTACAAATTCTTTAATGCTTTTATGTTTTATAAAAATGTTAATGATGCGTAACGGCTCCAAATCAAATTAAAATGAATATGAACACTTTGGCCAATAAATTAAAATGTTTGGCGGAAGTCGATCAAAAGAAGTCTTTCTCAAGTTACTGTAATGTTTGGATTGTAGAAAAAGCTCTAAAAATGTTGCTTTACACTATAAAGTTCAAATTCAGGATTTTGTAAACTCTACTAGTGTATCGAACCTTAAAGATAGAGCGAAAATACTCTTAGATGCCTTTCATTTTATTTCGAAGTCGTTATTAAAAATTAAAGCACTATACCATCCGCAATTGTTTCAAAAAACCTGGGATAATTACGATTTTTAGTGATTTGGCAGTTTTATGGAAGCATCCAAGCTAGCCTCAATAATGTTAAGTCGACAATACTAAACAAATTTGTAAATAGCTATTGTGACTGGTGAAAGGAGTTTATTAGACGCTTCAAACGAAAAAGAATCTGAGTCTGATGATGACGATTTATAGAAATTCTAACAAAGGAGTGACAATCTTGTCTACTCCAGTCCCTGCTATAGACATATGAGCTAACGTGAGAAATGACATACCACTGACAATAACAGTGAGATCTTACTAGCCAAGGTGTTATCTTAGGGATACTGCCTGATGAACTCTATTCAGTCAACGATAGCGCCCTAAATGTAATGGAATATACCTCGACGATGGCACGCTATTATGTTTTTTTAAATAAAAATTGTTATGCTATAAGAGTTACAATATCTGTCACAAAAGCACATAGATTCCTGGTAAGACCTAAGTAGCACAACAATATGCGTTCTGAGGTGTTGATGAACGCTTTTTTCAAACCTTAGTAGATCGACGGCACTCGTGACTCGGACAAAGGCTTCCATTTGTACGATGTATGGACAAAGAACCTCCCTTCATTTTATCACTATGACAGTGAGTGATCTCGACCGTTTGACTATTTGCAGAAACCGATTGACAAGTAATGCGGGGAAAAAAATATGGTTGACGCATGATTGATCCGATTTCATCCGACACTGCTGGTGACGATATTTATAAAAAGCAACGAGATCAGAGAATTAAGATTTGATGTTAAGTTTCAATCACCTACAAAATGTGTAGCACGTTTTTGAACAGAGTTTAAAAGAGTCAGGAAGGAAACAGATGAAGCACCCCAAACTTGACAATAATACTCCATACAAGGATGAATCTATATTCGTAGAATTTACAAATGTGGAGTAATTGATATGGAGTGAAATATTCTTTACATCAATTGAAGACTGAGTTTTCTTGTCGCGCTCTTTGCCATCGCCATTATACGATCGTTTTAGAGTAAGTCGATAGAAATTTTGACGCCCAATAAAATTTTTCACATTCATTTGTTTGTTACACACTAATCAAAATATCTTTGGCAAACTCGGTCGTTGATCTGGCAACAATCAATAGCTATGTTTTGGTGGAATTAAAATTAAATTTTTATTTTAGTCACCTCAATCGTCGACTTTTACCAGGCTATAGTTTACATTTAAGGCAGCGTCTCTTCGGGTGGGATTTATTCGTTCATGCATTTTTTCCTTTAAAGATAGGAAAACGAACGACTTGTGCAGTGTACTATCATCTGCAAAACTATTTATTGGGTTACTGGTGATTTCATTTGATATATATTAAAATTAGAGTGGTGACAAAACTAAGCCTTGGGGTACTACAGCGTTAGTTAATTTAGACGCAGAAGAAAATCCATCGATGGTTACCGAAATGTATCGGTCGGTGTGAAAATTTTGAATAAACAACACAACTGCGGGCTTAAATACGTACGCTACGCGCTTGCTGATCAGGTTGGCATACTAGATTGGATCAAATGTAAAATGGCAACCAAATTGTAATTAAATTGGAATATATAATTCAAGTTTGCCTTAAACAAAAGAAAATTATTGATTATTTTCCAGTAAACAAATTTTTCATCGCAGCTCAATCTGAGTTGGTACATATTCAGACGTTCTGCTTCGAATATATGTACATACATATGTTTTTGTAGCGTTGGTTTGATTAGCTTTTACATAACTATTATATGATAATGAATTGTTTTTAAACTATATGTTCCTATTTTTTTGTGATCACTTTATATCAATTAATATGTAGTAAATAATTAAATATGAAATATAATGATATAATGAGAATGACAGGCAAATTTCCTTATGCTCTTTTAATTTTTATGGATATAACGTACCATGGTATATAACGTACGCTTACGTCGGTCCCTCGGCCGTACTTTATAAACGAGTTTTACTGTATTATAATTTGCATCTTGGCATATTTAATATGAGTTTAAAACGTAGATTGTAATTTAAATCGTAAGTATTGGAATAGTTTGTAATGGTAGTAAGCCTAGATATCAAATTAGTTGCAAGATTTTAAAATAAAAAATGTTTACAGCACAGATTTAAATTACATCTACTAATTTGCTATGTCGCTGTGAATGCGGTATAAATGTAATTTTTGTGAAAAATTTTACATGGGTAAAACCGGAAAATGTTTTAAAGACTGATTTAAGGAATACCTTCCTAAGAAGAAAAATAAACAAAAATTAAAGTCCATTTTTGCAAACCATTTACATAGTTAATAACAATAGCTACACCACTTTTAAAAAAAATTTGAAGGCTTTACATTTATGTAGCCAAGGATCTCTAAAAGAATCACTTGATGAGTTTGAAATTTACAAGGGATTTAAAACCCAACAAAATGTAATTTTAAATGATAAACTTTCATTTAATTAAAATATATAAATATATAAAACTGAAAACAAACAGTATGAGTATGTATCTACCTATACATATTTGCAAAACTGCAGTAGTTGCATAACTGCCATTTTATTCCACAGTAATTATTTTTGTGTCCATTCACACAAAAAAAATTATGGTTAAAGTGATCATATTTTAGAGAACCATAAAATGTGGTCAACTATAATCATTGACTGTATCTATAATAACAACCATAAAATTCGGTTATCTATCACCATAGATGGTTCGTAGCAACCATAAAATATAGTTAACATATCACCATAGTATGGTTCCTCTAAAAATATGGTTCTTTTTGATCAATTAAACCATAAGATTTTTTTGTGTGTTGAAAAACCATCTATTCCAATTTATTCTTTGAGTTCCAAGATAAAGGAAAAAAAATTATTTTGAGATCATTTACAAACACGGTGATTTGATTGTTTATTATTTTCCTTAGGTGTTTGCAATTAATTTGTTTGAAATGTAAAACATATATTAGGTAGTAAAGTTAAGCTGATATTTTAGAAATAATTTTGGAATAGAGACATTGTAACTCAAGGGTATCACCCTATCGACAAAGGGTGCCACATTATCGATGTAAACCACTTTTCCTTTACATTATTCAGCATATGTGTTTTCAGACCTCTGGGTGGTTATTTTGTAGCGTTATCTCACTAGGTGAGATAAATAGTGAGATAAAAAAATTATGTTTAAATGATTTCTTTTATCTAATATAATCGATCAAAGACAAATATTTTATCTCACTTTTTATCTCACCTAGTGAGATAGCGCTACAAAATAACCACCCTGGTCGTTAAAGAATCATTCTTGCATACTAAATAATATACCGTAAAAAAAAGTCAATATGGTATCGATAGGAATATTCAAAGCTATTGAGTAATTGTGGTGATGGGATTCAATGCTCAACATGTTGATTCGATTAAAGTTAAAGTTAAAATTTTATTTCACGTAATAACTCAAAAATTTAAAAAAGTAGAATAGATTCTTTTTGAACCAATAACACATTTAAAGGACACATTTATAAGTTATCACAACTTATAAATTAAAATTATATGGATAACCTGGTTAAAATGGTTTCTAAGTGATTTATCGTTGAAAGCATTGTGAAGGTTTGTTTAAGTTTTTTACGGTCGGGTGTCACCCCAAAACGAGTGACACCCGGGGCGGACCGCCCCCCGCCCCCCCCCCTCCCTAGCTACGCCTCTGATTTTAAGTATTCGTTATACGAATATTTATACGCGAATATATTTTTTTATCTCCCAAAATATTATGGTTTTTCATCCCTTCATTTCTATATGTGTTATTATGGTTTTCCATATTATTCACTGTTTGTGTTTTTCAAACTTCGAAACATTTAGACATTTCAATATTTTAAGGGAAATCATTTTGTTACAAAAAGTGCCTCACGTATTATCTCCGCGTATTGACGTGGAGTATTAGACATTTCAATATTTTAAGGAAATTAATCATTTTGTTACAAAAAGTGCTTGACGTATTAACTCCGCTTGATATTGACGACAAAGAACTTAGCGAAAAAAATTCAACACTTATGACAGCAGAATGCTTATGCAAATTCTTATTCAATTCTCTAACGGGTTCATTTCCGTTGTGATAAGTAAAATCTTACTCAATGAAATTAGGATACGAATGGATCAGAGAAGAAACAAAACCTTAACAACCTTATTGCTATATCTTGACACTGGAGTTATACCATAATGGAACGAATATTTTGATTGCGCAACGAAAACTGCTGAGAAACCTTTCTCGGCTCCTCAGCCTTCGCAAAGGTACCAGACCTATAGAGGTACCTACAAAGGTACCTAGCGATGAAAAAATTGATAACCAGTTCCAGGTTTCTTGTAATATAAATGACGCACTTGCAGTTAACAATCAAAGTAAAAATATATTGCAACAAAAGTTGCAACTAGCGATTAGCTCAATTACCGATTCCACGACACGAGATACAGTAACAGGGGTACTGAAAATCGCGGGTTATAGTTTAAAAAAACATTTTTGTTATTTAAATTCGTTTAAAAAAAGAACAGATAAATTAGAAAATTTGTATAATCTAAGAGATTATCAGCCCCAATTTAACAAAAACTGCAACGGTTTTCTTTTAAATATCGGATATATAAAGTAAGAAGTAGCCTAAAATTTAAGTATCTTAATGCACTTCTCTTTCTTAAATGCCTATTATAAGAAAATTAATAAAATAAAATGCATAATATGTTAAACCTGTTTGATTTTATTCATAGTTCTTAGTACTTCTTTTACTATTCGAATACTAACCGAATATTCGGATATTTAAAGAAAAAGTTATTCGATATTCGGATAACTCAAAATGTCGAATAACTGAAAGCTCTAATAACTATATTCTAAATGTTTTTCGACTCATGTGATCTTAAAAAACTTCTAAGAAACCGAATATCTCATGCAAAGCTCATGGAACATTGAATGATTTTAAAGATGGAGGAAGAATAATTTCCGAGAAGAAAAGTTTTTTTTGTCGCGAGTGGTTGCTTTGTTCTCCCTTTAGAGCTAGTGGTAACAACCACGGGTTTCATATGTGTTCAATTCAATGTATATCAAGAGCTACTTGACGCATTTATAAAAAATTATCTCGTTTTAAATGTAAAAGTAAGTCTTTCTTTTCCTCTTTTTATATTTTCTCTATAATTTAATAACTTTGTTAGTTTTCTACATAATCCCAAAGGTTTGGGGATTGTGTCGATTTCTATGGCCATTATCGCAATTTTTTAATAAATCTTTATCTTTAAATATAAAATAAAATGTGTTTACGAAATTTCTAAAATTTTCCAAAAAAAAGCCAAAATCCAACTCTTTAATATTATGTAGAAAATAAAAACAACGGGAATATCAACCCTCCAACCCCTAATAATTTTTATTGCTTAATTATTTTGTAACAAATTATCAAAAGTTGTTACTGTAATTATTTTTACTAAAAGGGACTCATTTTCATCATTAAAACACAAAAACCGTCAAGTAGCTGTTGAGATACATTAAATTGAACGTATGTATATGAAAGCTAAGATACGTTAAATTAAACATATGTATTTCAAAAGTCGCCCCAAGTTATAAAGGTAGAGCCACTCGCAGCAAACAAAATTTTCTTATACGAAAAATTTTTTTTCGGCAAACGGCTGTAAAGATCAAATTTACTGACGCTTGGGAGAAGGTTAAATAAAGTCTTACTTTTTTACATATAATCATAACGGCTGTAAAGTAACGCATTTTTTTACTTATTTTACGGCGACAGTAAATTAACTTTCATTTTTTTACGACGGCTGAAAAAATGTCGCCTTTTTTTCAATATTTTTACGGCGGCAGCAAAAGTAACATAACATAACATGAGATTATGAATTTGTTCAAAACAAGTAACCTTTGACCAAAATATCTTTTTTTCAAACAAATTGTATAACTATGACAACAAAAAATAACAAATATTTTGATTGGGTTATGAAATTTTGAATTGCAACCTTTAATAGAAATATTTATTTTTTATATATAATTTATACAAGTTAAAATGTTTTTTTGGACGTAACTATGAAGATCATAAATCATATATATAAAAATTTTGATGCATTAATTTCATATTTATAAAAAAATTAAACGTTTTCTGGAAAAATAGTATATTTAATTGGGTGCTAAAGTGACTTTTTGTGTTTCGTCTATAATTGCCACACTGTAGATTTAACACAAAAAGTAGCACTTTAGCTGTCCCCAACCCTTAACTTCGAACATTAAAAAAAAGAAATGAAAAAATTTACGATGGTAAGAAATTTTGTAAAAATTGAACATAAACTGTAGCGGTCGGCTCATCATTTAAAATGTTATATGGATGGGGTTGTAAATGGAAATTTTGAAAAGAAATTGACCTTGACGAGTGGGGTCTCATATGAAAGGTTATTCATTTTCTAGTTCAAAACAAGTTTTTTGGTAATTTTCAAGCGCACAGTTCTCGACTTATTTTCAAAAATGTGAAAATTGTTTCCTGTCTTTAACTTCAAAAAATTTTAAAAAATCACGGTTATTAGAAATGTTGTAAAGATTGTATGAAAATTTTACCGATTGTCTCATCATTTTAAATGTTATTTGGAGGGGCTGGAGAGTGAAAATTTTGAAAAAAAAATATTTTTGACCTTGATGAGTGAGGTGTCATATATGATAGGTGAATTTTTTCTAGTACAAAACCATTTTTAAGCAATTTTCAAAAGCACGGTTTTCGACTTATTTTCAAAAATGTGAAAATTTTTCCAACCCTTAACTTCGAGCATTAAAAAAGAAAATTTTTAAAAAAATCACCGTTATAGAAAATGTTGTAAAGATTGAATAAAAACTAGCGATCGGCTCATCATTTTAAATGTTATTTAGGTTGGGGGTGGAAAATAAAAAAAAAAATTATTTTCAACCTTGACGAGTGGGGAGTCATATAAGAGGTGAATTTTTTTTTTAATTTGCGAAGGTCTCATTTTTTATTTATTTCTAAAATTGTGTTTTTGAGAAGAACTATTCTCGTAGAATATAATATTCACGAAACTCTGAACGAGGTAGTTATATTCGCGCTTGGTTGACTCTTTTGTACACAATTTGCATTATTAAATTAAGTCCACTATAAATTTGTGTGTTGAGTGGCCTAGTCTCAAGATCTCGAGTAGCTCGCTGGACTTCGAACTCGAAGGAACCGGGTTCGAATCCCCATCTAAGTCAAAGTGTTTTTCAGCAAAACATTAACAACCATCAACACACCGGTTCTCCAATTAACCGATAGTCAACTAATATAGTTGACAAATTATAAAAACTATCACCTATATAAATAACGATCACCTATACAAAACTAATCGATTGAATAAGTGAAACATAAAATTGAGTGAATTGATGAAATTAATACAGGTGAAGGGGACATTTGTTGACAGCCTATGTTCCTGTATGGAACATAACGGCACAAAAAACAATATATTTATCTTGAAAAAATAAGTGGTGCCCATTACATCATCGGCAATTTGGGATTTGCTCTTCGGTACTGAAAGGTTGTACCACTGCATTAGAGCATCAGGAACACCAGGGTGAGCACGTTCCAATTCGGTAGACTGGTCTTTTTTCAGCCCAGGTAAAATTCTGTTTCGGTGTCCGGGTCTGGTTTATTCTTTCTGATTTCTAAATTTAACAAATTTTTTCGGGGTGTGAGTGTTAACCTCAGGCCGAACCCAAATTTTCGTGAATGAGTCCGTTCTGATGTTAAAAGTATCAGAAAAACCTTTTTATACGTTTATATAGCAAGCCGCTTGATGCAAGACAGACCCGCCGCAAGTTGCCAGATGCCTAGGTCGCATAAAGCGCTAATGACTTATACCGTGATGTAGCATCATTGACTAAGCAATTTTTACTCTGCCTCTGTCTTAAACACTAATCTAATTCTGTCAGTATTACTCAGGTAATACGGCGTGGACGTCGAATTTCGAATTTTCGCTCTCTTCCGCTAACTTCTAAATCTGCTGTTTTGAAAAATAACGTTAAATTTGCTTGCAATAGGTGAAATTTAAATTTGTTTAAAAATGCGTTTAGTGAATCATCTTGTTAGTTTAAAAGAAAATCTTTCCATTTAGAAGGTTGCATGAAAAGTTTTCTAATTTATTTCAACTTAAAATACTAATATGAACAGTAGAAAAATACCCGGTAGTTCCAGATTATGTATGGTTTTTGGGGTTCTATTCTAATTGAAGTGTAGTTCTATTGGTGAAATTATAGAATATATATGTATGTCCGTTGATTTGTCTCTTACACCGATTATCTCGTTACTAAAAAATAAATTCTATCCATCTGAAATTTAAGTTGGGCATAAAACTCGCTGTTCTGAATGAAATGTAGTCCTATTGGTGACATTATAGAGTATATCTGTATGTCCGTTGATTTGTCTCTTACACCGATTATCTCGTTACTACAAAATAAATTCTATCCACCTGAAATTTAAGTTGGGCATAAAACTAACACGCATAGATAATGTAGTCCAAAACATTGCATGCGCTTTTGTTATTTTTTCCTTTCAGTTTATTTTCTAACTAAATAAACAATTTACAATACCAGAAAATTTTGAACATATATATAATGATAAAAATATGAAGGGGCTGAAATCTCAAGGCTCTGAGATATAAAAATTTCGGTTTGTGATAAAGATTTTTAAATAGTTTTCGCCAGAAGGCTTTTATGAGGACATTGTTTTTAGTTTTAGATAGCGGTGTATATTAAACATAAAATTCTTTGTAAAAGTACAAGTATTTTGTCTCTTTTTAACATGACATTAAACATCAATACGTTACCGGAAAATTATAACATATCATAAATTAATATAATTTAGTAAAAAAATGATACACTCAGCAAACTACTCAAAAACTTCTTCAACATTTTCATCTTTTCTTAAACAAACAACCTATTATCCAGTTTCTATTGGTACAGAAAACTTTTCAAAAAAAAAATTCGTATAGGTAAACGGGTCTTTTCAATAATTACCACTGACACAAGCTGATACTTTCCAAACCAACTGTTCCTATTGGTCCAGAAAACTGTTTATTTAACTTAACTGCTTCTTTTTCGATCGTCACAATTTTTGTAAAAAACGACGTTTCTTACAACACTACCTCATATTTTCCAACCCAACTGTTCCTACTTGTCCAAAAACCGTCTTAGTAACCCTCTTCATGTGCTCTAAATGCTTATTTTCAATAATTCCAATTTTTGTTAAAAAAAAGACATTTAAGCTGCAACAACCTGATATTTCCCAACTGTTCCTATCAGTTGGGAGTACCTTAAGCTGGATAGAACCATATTTTATGCCTAATTTCATGCTCAATTGCATTTTTATGTCATCCAAATATTAGTTTTATGTTTTATGTTTATTCTAGTCGAATACCTTTCCATAATTGACTTAACAAATACATACCGTTAGTTCTGTCAAAAGAACGATTTTCATGCATTTTGTACCCAATTTTTTTGACACACGTATTATAATACAAAAATCAAGTTTTGGTCTCACGTACAGATGCCGACCATCAAGAATTCTCCAAATTCAATGTTGATACTCATTTTATATCACTTAAAATTAACGTTTTTTAAGCAAAAAATATGCAAATTTGGTTATTTTAATCCACTTAATGGTTTTTTGACACACTTTCGGTACAGTTATCGAACACATCGTCCTTTCAGCTCATACCATTAAGTAAACCTATTTATAGAAACCAAAATTTTGGAAATCGCTCCAGCGGTTTTCTAGTTTTCGTCGGTTGTGACGATAGGCTGGCAGACAGACAGACATTTTGTTTTACCTTTTATAGAATCGTGATTAATCCGTTATTTATCCGTGATTAATCCGTTATTTAGCACAAAATTCCTTTCTCTGACATAATTTATATTACATGCGTTCTTTTGGAACAAAATAGCTGCTCAATACATTTATTGGGCGTAACAAAATTTTTCCAATGTTCAAACATTGTATTCCCTATTACACAACAATTTTTATTACATAAAATTATTAATACCATCTCGTTGTTTATATAATAATAATATAATCTTAAAAAAAGTCATGGTCAATTATTTTCTATAATAAAATTCAAAAAATCAAAAACGTGTTGCTCATAATAATCCAGAAAAGCATAAATCTTAAATTAAACCAACAAACATTATGATTGACGAACACATTCACTTAAAAGTCCTTGTTTAGAACTAGTTTAAGCTTGAGAATTTCAACGAAATTCAGTTTAATTTGTAACTATCATACATGAGAAAAATCTCAAAAGAAGATTTTTTATTTCATAAAATAAATTTGTCAATGATTATTATCCAATATAATCAATAAACATTTTGTTCATAAAAATTCATTGTCAACAACATTTAAGCGAAAATTATTTTATTTTTCATTAATTGTCAATCATTCAATCATCATTAATACTCTTACAAATCCGATGTTTAGTACACAAAAGCTTGGTATGCATAAATAAAGTACAACAATGTGTACAAAAGGCAAAAGATCATATAACTTTACAATATATTGTCAGTCTATAACATCAATTACCTAAATATATTTAGCAATAAATTAGTTCAATTCGAATCAATAACAAATTCCTTAAACCATGTTATCTTTTCCGCTCATTATATCATTTTCCTTATAAATTTCACATTTATTTATACCCAAAAACAAGTATGTATCTGTAAATTTTACATATATTTATAAAACATATTAGTATGACAACGACATAATATTAAAACATTTTAATTTATAATTGTTTTGTTAAAACAAAAAACTGCATCTACTATACTCAATAAAAAAATCCTCATTGCAATTGCATTATTTTTATATATAAAATAAACTTGAAATATCTATGATTACGTTATGTTGTTATTGAAAACTAAAGATTTACTTTGATATGTAAAGCATCACATGATCAAAATATTTACAAAAACTTTCGACATCAACAAAAAACACCGTTTTTCGTTATAATTAAGTTCACGATTATATCGTTAGACCACTTCAAAAAACAAAACATCTATTTTTAAATTTAAAAAAATGTCAACAATAAATATATCAATGGGAATGTAATGTAAATTCTGATGAAGAAATTTATCGATAAACAAAAATAAACAATGTTAAAATAATTACAAATTTTATCAATTAAAATAAAATTGCAAGGCTAATTAAATATATATTAAACTTCAGACCTTGCTTGCACAACAAATTTAAACATCAATCATCATACATATGGCAGCACAATATTTTATCTGTCAAAATATTAAAGATTTATATCAATATATATGGGTAATTACTTATCGATATATCCTAATAATGCTATTAATTAAAAATAAATAAAATAGGATGATTGAGTGACTTGTGCATTGTAAATTTAAAGTTTATAAGCACTTTATCTCAGCGTTGTTCCTTTACGCGTAATCTAAAATAGATTACATTACATGTAATCTATGTAATGCAGCGGTGCCCAAACTGCGGCCATCTGGCCGCATGCGGCCAGTTTTATGATTTGGTGCGGCCAGTAAAAATATTATAAAAATAGCAAATACCACAATAATAATAAGTTCCGTTTAAAAAAGTACAATATTTTGGTACGTACTAAATTCAAACTTAAATATTCCTAACAAATTCCTATAGAAATAGACTAACTGACATTAATTTGAAAAACGAACTAAGAATTAGTAATACTACACAAGAATTTAATGTTCGCGACTTAACTTGAATAAAAAATCTTAACAAAATTTATACTGTTTATTTATTTTTTTTTTCCGTGCGGCCAGTCACTTTTGTTCTTGTAAATTTTTGGCCATCTCTTCCATGATTTCTGGGCACCCCTGATGTAATGTAATCTATGTCATCTATGTAAATTTGGAGTAAGCTATTAATTTTGATTTAAGAAGAAATATGTGGAAATATTGTATTATCCCTATTGAAAATTTTTTTCGCAAAAGACATGATCAATAATATTGTCAAATACAAGATCTTGCGATCTTGAAAAAAGTTAATTTAATTGCTAAAAAAGTTTAGAATGCACATATCAATTAAATAGATTACATAATAGTTTACATTATAGATTACACGAAAATATCCCGCGTAATTTACACGTAATCTAGGCGTAATCTACACATGTAAAGTAATCTATTTTGTCTACGGCACAACCCTGCTTTATCTTCCTGAAACAAAACACTTCTGAATTTTTGTTCATTCTTTACGTAGACTTGGATTTTTAGAGGTCCGAAAACCCAAACATTTTCAAAATATAAATCCTACGAACCTCAAAATTTGAAATGAGTGTAAGGAAAATGAAAGCAAAATAGATAAAACTTGAATGAAAAATACAGCGATGTTTTAGAGACAGTGTTAGGCTAAATCAGCTTGTTTCACCTAATTAAGTGGGGTGTTATTTGAAAAATAGTGACACTTAATTTACAACTTAATTTAAATAACACTGTAATTTTTATTTAACTTTACACAGCATAGTTTTTCATATATTGTTAAAATGTGGGATCTTTGAGATATTACATACCATTGGTAATAGCAGTGAGATATCACTTTGCAAATGTGATATCTTAGGAGTTCTGGAAAATGAACACTATTCAGCCAACGGTGGCGAACCCAATTTCTTTTTCTGCCATATATGTTCCATATAGAAACGTAGGATGTCAACAAGTGTCCCTCACCTGTATTAATTCATCAGTTCACTCAATTTTATGATCGAGTTTTACTTGAAGACTTAAATTTAATCGATTACTTTTATATAGGTGATCAGCCCATAGTTTTTCCAATTTATCAACTATACTAGCTGGCTATCGGTTAATTGGAAAACTGGTGTGTTGAATGTTGATGGTTGTTAATGTTTTGCTTAAAAACACTTTGAACTAGATGGGAATCGAACCCGGGTCCTCCAAGTTCGACGTCTGGCGTACTACTACTAGGCCACTCAACAAGCAACCCCAATATATAGGTATGAAATAATTCTTAATGCTTATATATATGTCGGCTTTAATCATTGAGAAAGACAGTGCATCACATAATCAAGCAATGTGCCACAATCTAGATTATTGGCATAACAGTTTTAGTTTTATTCCGCAAATTTAAAAATTATTTTATTACTACATATCTGAGATGGTGGGTGATTTGAGATATAATGACCCTCCTCTATCCTATTATGAAATATTGGTCTACATCATATTGTTACGATTGCAGAAAAATCTAGACGATTACAGAAAAATCTAGACGATTACGGTCACTTCTAGGAAAATCAAATCAACAAAATACTACAACAGATTAATGAAATGAACATTGTTGTTGTTGTACATATTCTTAGAATTAAGGTCTATTTGTTTTATGATTTTATGAATCAAATCAACGTAACGTAAAATAATCGAATATTCTAATATTTTCTCAAGGTTTCTAAAAAGCGACCTAGAAATTTCTAGAGATTAAGCAGAATGTATATAAGGAAATTGTTTCTTGTAGTTTTTAATTAGTTTTATTTTAAACCTGCGATAGTGAAGTTAAAAATTATAAAAGTGTTCTTTAAATTAGTTTTTGTGAAAAGTTATTTTGTAAATAAAGTTTAAAGTGTTATTAAGTAGAAATAATTTGTGTATTATTTTAAACGTTGTATTACTGGAAATTTCTACAATCAACCGTTGGAGTTTCGGAAGCTGTTGGAAGAATATTCTAGTCAAGAATATTGTTTGCTGTATTGTTTTCCTGTTGTTGTGAAACAACTAAGGTGTTGAATACTTAATAAAACCTGGTGTTTGTGCTTACTAATCAGTGATCGAACTCAGGAAGAGATTGGGGATTGCGTTTATCGAATTGTGAGTAAGGCCAATTCGAAGTAAGGTTGGAAAAACGTAACATTGGTGACATCGGCGGATTAGCTAGCTGTTAATAATGGTTTTATTAAGTGATTTGAAGGTTGTAGAGTTAAAGAAAGAACTAGAACAACGTGGACTGTCAACAAGTGGAAACAAAACTGAATTAATGCTACGGCTTCGACAAGGTATGGAAGCCAATGGAATGGACGTGGAAAGTTTCCAGTTTGGAGTGATTAGTACAAATAATGATCTAGTGGCAGCTGATGAGGAGAAAAGTTTTGTTGCGGAAACAACAACTTCATTGCCATCTGGAAATTTAGATTTTACGCAGTTAATGGCTATGATGCAACAGATGAGTTTGAACATCAGTCAACAGAATCAGCAATTAAATGCCGTAAATGCCAATATGAATCAGAAATTGGATGTCGTAAACTCAAATATGGTTGCCAACAAAGACGAGCTGACTCAAAAATTTGATCAACAAAGTAGTAACATCAATCAACAAATGGCTGCAACTAAGGAAAAAATCAGTAACATCAATCAACAAATGGCTGCCAACAAAGAAGAAATTAGTGAAACAATCAGCCAACAATTAGCTTTAAATCACGATGAAGTCAAGCAAATTATGGATGAGAAACTTCTCCAAATCTCGACGGCATTTGATGGAAAGGTCGAGAAGATTCAAAGTGAATTTCAAGATTTTGAGCATAAGGTTTTATCGAAAGTTGATGATTTCGAAAAACGGCTGCAGGATGTTGAAACGACTAAAGTTGCTCCCCAGGTGGTACATCAAGTAGCCAATATCAAACTAAAACCACCATCGTACGATGGAACAACATCCTTCGGTATTTTCAAGTTCCAGTTCGAGACTGCAGCAGATCAGAATGTTTGGAACGCCGAAAATCGTCTTGCTGCATTGATAGTTGCTCTAAAGGGGAAAGCAGCTGAAGCATTACAGGCAGTACCAGAAAATGACCGGAAAAGTTATGCTGAGGTGATGAATGCGTTGGAACGTAAATATGGCAGCGACCATAAAAAGGAGTTATACAGAATCGAGTTAAAAGGTCGCTTGCAACGCAACGGAGAAAGCTTGCAGGACTATTCCTCGGCAGTGGAACGCCTTGTTCATTTGGCACACTCGAATACTCCACCGTATTTTATGGAGAAAATGAAGATCGAGGCTTTTACAGATGGTATCCGTGATCCGGAAACAAGGAAAGCAGTAATGTTGTCACCAAAAGCAACATTCGCAGAAACTATTGCTTATGCCTTAACAAATGAAACCGCGCAAGCAATTATAAAACCATCAATCAAAATACGCCGGGTGGAGTTGGCTGATGATAACAATTACAAGTCGAGACCAAGAGAGAGTATCCGAAGTGACAGAATTCGATGCTGGCTATGTGGCAAGTTGGGCCATATTTCGAGAGAATGTCGAGATATTAGAAGAAAAAGAGCAAGATCAGCATCGCCTATGCAGAGACGTCCAGCAGAAGAACCGGTGCAGCAAGCTAGGGAAGACGATGGAGCAGCACCTCATCAGTTAAACAACAACGAGTCAGCCTAAAGGGGCGTAAGCTGGCTCCCACAACCGATTGCCCCATAACCTTCATCCATGTTTCGAGATTGACAAGGGGAGGTGACAGCCTTACTGTTAGGGGTAATATTGATGGAAAAAGTTGTGTCATCACGTTAGATACGGGAGCAACAAATACAATTGTTCGCACTGATGTCGTGAAAGGGAAACTAAAACCAGCAGGAAGATACCGAATGCAGACAGCTACTGGTGAAAGTGCAAGTATTAAAGGAAAGAAAGTCGTCAACTTTGATATCGGGAATACTCACTTTCAACATGAAGTGGTTGTAGCTGACATTGTGGATGAAGTCATCCTGGGAATGGACTTCATGAGGCCAAATGGATTCGTGATTGATGCTGGCAAAGGAGTACTCACGTACGAAAATGTTGAGTTGCCACTCCAATTTAATGGTGAAGATTTAAATTGTGTTCGTCGAATAATATTGGATCACAGAGAAAAGCTGCCACCCCAATCAGAAACAATCATTTGGGGAAAATTGGAGGAAGGTTCTGGGTCACCCAGGTTGTGGGTTGTGGAAGCCAACAAAGAACATCAAAATTGTAAAGAAGTCGTTATAGGGAAAACCTTAGTTAGATCGAATGTTGATTAAAAAATACCAGTAAGAGTTTTAAATCTATCAGATACGCAGAAAACAATTAAGAAAGGATCATTCATAGGACAATGTGAAGAGATAGCTAAAATAATAAAGTACGAGCAGAAAAACATCAATTGCTCGGTCAACACAAAACAACAAAAGGCAGAAATGGAACAACTTGTGCAGAAATGGACAGAAGGGCTTTCAGAAGAAAGCAGTACGTCAATTGTTGGAGCAACACAAGTCTGTATTCTGCAGTTCACCTGAAGGAAATGGCAGAACCAATTTGGTAAAACATCGTATTGACACTGGAGCAGAAAAGCCGATACGCCAAGCACCAAGGAGATTACCATTAGCTAAAAGAGAGGAAGCTGATAAAATGGTGAGGGATATGAAAGAAGCTGGTGTGATTGAGCCTTCAGACAGTCCCTGGAGCTCACCTGTGGTGTTAGTTGGCAAGAAAGATGGGAGCTTGAGATTTTGTGTTGACTACAGGAAACTAAACATAGTTACGAAGAAGGATAGCTACCCATTGCCTAGGATTGATGATACACTGGATACATTATCGGGTTCAAAATTATTTTCAACATTGGATCTGCAGAGTGGTTACTGGCAGGTTGAAGTTGCGGATGAAGATCGGGAGAAAACAGCGTTCAGTGTAGGGAATGGACTATGGCAATTTAATGTCATGCCATTTGGGTTATGCAACGCTCCCGCAACTTTCGAGAGATTAATGGAACGGGTACTAAAAGGCTTGCACTGGAAAACATGCCTTGTATATTTGGATGACATCATCGTCATGGGAAAAGACTTTGATGACCACTTGAGGAACTTGGCGGAGGTACTGGAAAGGTCGCAAGCAGCCGGTTTAAAGTTAAGTCCCAAAAAGTGTTCACTTTTCAAGGAAGAAGTAAAATATTTGGGACACAAGGTTACGGCAATGGGAATTCATACAGATTCTGACAAGATTGCAGCAGTTATGAACTGGCCAAGACCAAAGAATCTACATGAACTACGAAGCTCCCTTGGATTGTGCACATATTACAGACGGTTTGTGCCAGGATTCGCCAACGTTGCCAAAAGTCTGCATGAGTTAACCAGAAAAGAAAAGGCATTTGAATGGAATCAACCTCAAGAACAAGCATTTGTGGAGCTCCGAAAGAGATTATGTACGGCTCCAATTCTGTCCTATCCTATACCAAATGTTCAGTTTATTTTGGATACTGATGCCAGTAATGAAGGTATAGGAGGAGTCTTGTCGCAGAAAATAGATGGTCAGGAAAAGGTGATAGCTTATTTCTCGAAAATGCTATCCAAGCCGGAGCGGAATTATTGTGTAACTCGAAAGGAATTATTGGCTATTGTGGAATCCGTCAAACATTTCCATAAATACTTGTATGGTCAGAAATTTCATCTCAGAACTGACCATGGTGCGTTAAGGTGGTTACTCCAGTTCAAAAATCCAGAGGGACAAGTAGCACGTTGGATCGAACGGTTGCAGGCGTACGATTTGGACATTGAACATCGAAAGGGTACTGCACATGGGAACGCTGATGCATTATCGAGACGACCCTGTTAAGTTGAATGCAAGCATTGTAGTCGTCAAGAAAATAAGAAGAACATCATCGATGTACGATTACTACAAGTGCTACCTGACGATGAATGGACTGCTGAAGCCATAAGAAAAGATCAATTAGAAGATCCGGATCTTGCACCCATCATCGAGTTCAAGGAAAAGGGCTACAAACCAGTATGGGGAGACATTTCTGATAAAACTCCAACTTTGAAGGCGTACTGGGCGCAATGGGACAGTCTCCAGTTAGAGGATGGATGTTTAAAGAGAGTATGGGAAAGCTCAGATGGCAAGATAAAGCAATCCCTTACAGTGGTACCAAAAAGGAAAATAGAAGCAGTACTAAGGGAGTATCACGAAGGAACGAGTGGAGGTCACCTTGGGATCAATAAGACTCTTGCAAAAATACGACAACGGTTTTACTGGTCGGGGACTCGACAATCAATTGTGGAGTGGTGTCAAAAATGCGATAAATGTGCGGCGGTGAAAGGACCCGCACGAAGAAGTCATGGGAAAATGAAGCAATACAATGTAGGTGCTCCATTTGAAAGGATCGCAATGGATGTAGCGGGACCATTTCCAACAACTGATAATCAGAATGAATATGTGCTTGTGATCATGGACTACTTCAGTAAGTGGCCGGAAGTGTGTGCGATTCCCAACCAGGAAGCAACCACAATCGCTGAAGCTGTGATAAATTATTGGATTAGCCGCTATGGAGTTCCTATGGAGATCCACACCGATCACGGACGGAACTTCGAGTCAGCTGTATTCCAGGAAATTTGTCAAATGCTGGGGATTAACAAAACGAGGACGACAACTTCACACCCACAGTCAGATGGGATGGTTGAGAGATTCAATGCTACTTTGGAGGAATTTCTAGCAAAAGTGGTCAGTAAGAATCAACGTAACTGGGATCAACACATTCCTTTATTTTTGATGGCATACAGATCAGCAGTTCATGACGCCACGACCATGACACCAGCTCAAACTATTTTTGGAAGTGATTTAAGACTTCCTGGTGACCTCAAATTTGGAGCGGTACCATCAACATCATTGTCTGCGCAAGAATACGTCAACCGAATCAGGAAGAATCTTGAGGATATTCACAATCTTGTTCGGCAGAAGATACAACTGACCAGTGATAAAATGAAAGCCCGATATGATATACGATCTAATAATAAAGGTTTCGAAGAAGGACAATTAGTATGGCTACACAACCCACAACGAAAACGAGGGTTATCACCAAAACTGCAAGCTGCATGGGAAGGACCTTACAACATTATAACGAAGTTGAATGACGTGGTTTATAGAATTAAGAAAGGCCATCGAGGCAAAGCGAAAGTAGTACATTTGGAAAGATTGGCCTTATACAAAGGAGAGCTAGATCCTGTTCGGGACGAACAGGCTTAAGTGGAGGGTATTGCTACGATTGCAGAAAAATCTAGACGATTACAGAAAAATCTAGACGATTACGGTCACTTCTAGGAAAATCAGATCAACAAAATACTACAACAGATTAATGAAATGAACATTGTTGTTGTTGTACATATTCTTAGAATTAAGGTCTATTTGTTTTATGATTTTATGAATCAAATCAACGTAACGTAAAATAATCGAATATTCTAATATTTTCTCAAGGTTTCTAAAAAGTGACCTAGAAATTTCTAGAGATTAAGCAGAATGTATATAAGGAAATTGTTTCTTGTAGTTTTTAATTAGTTTTATTTTAAACCTGCGATAGTGAAGTTAAAAATTATAAAAGTGTTCTTTAAATTAGTTTTTGTGAAAAGTTATTTTGTAAATAAAGTTTAAAGTGTTATTAAGTAGAAATAATTTGTGTATTATTTTAAACGTTGTATTACTGGAAATTTCTACAATCAACCGTTGGAGTTTCGGAAGCTGTTGGAAGAATATTCTAGTCAAGAATATTGTTTGCTGTATTGTTTTCCTGTTGTTGTGAAACAACTAAGGTGTTGAATACTTAATAAAACCTGGTGTTTGTGCTTACTAATCAGTGATCGAACTCAGGAAGAGATTGGGGATTGCGTTTATCGAATTGTGAGTAAGGGTAAGGTTGGAAAAACGTAGCCTTGGTGACATCGGCGGATTAGCTAGCTGTTAATAATGGTTTTATTAAGTAATTTGAAGGTTCTAGAGTTAAAGAAAGAACAACGTGGACTGTCAACAAGTGGAAACAAAACTGAATTAATGCTACGGCTTCGACAAGGTATGGAAGCCAATGGAATGGACGTGGAAAGTTACCAGTTTGGAGTGATTAGTACAAATAATGATCTAGTGGCAGCTGATGAGGAGAAAAGTTTTGTTGCGGAAACAACAACTTCATTGCCATCTGGAAATTTCGATTTTACGCAGTTAATGGCTATGATGCAACAGATGAGTTTGAGCATCAGTCAACAGAATCAGCAATTAAATGCCGTAAATGCCAATATGAATCAGAAATTGGATGTCGTAAACTTAAATATGGTTGCCAACAAAGACGAGCTGACTCAAAAATTTGATCAACAAAGTAGTAACATCAATCAACAAATGGCTGCAACTAAGGAAGAAATCAGTAACATCAATCAACAAATGGCTGCCAACAAAGAAGAAATTAGTGAAACAATCAGCCAACAATTAGCTTTAAATCACGATGAAGTCAAGCAAATTATGGATGAGAAACTTCTCCAAATCTCGACGGCATTTGATGGAAAGGTCGAGAAGATTCAAAGTGAATTTCAAGATTTTGAGCATAAGGTTTTATCGAAAGTTGATGATTTCGAAAAACGGCTGCAGGATGTTGAAACGACTAAAGTTGCTCCCCAGGTGGTACATCAAGTAGCCAATATCAAACTAAAACCACCATCGTACGATGGAACAACATCCTTCGGTATTTTCAAGTTCCAGTTCGAGACTGCAGCAGATCAGAATGTTTGGAACGCCGAAAATCGTCTTGCTGCATTGATAGTTGCTCTAAAGGGGGAAGCAGCTGAAGCATTACAGCCAGTACCAGAAAATGACCGGAAAAGTTATGCTGAGGTGATGAATGCGTTGGAACGTAAATATGGCAGCGACCATAAAAAGGAGTTATACAAAATCGAGTTAAAAGGTCGCTTGCAACGCAACGGAGAAAGCTTGCAGGACTATTCCTCGGCAGTGGAACGCCTTGTTCATTTGGCACACTCGAATACTCCACCGTATTTTATGGAGAAAATGAAGATCGAGGCTTTTACAGATGGTATCCGTGATCCGGAAACAAGGAAAGCAGTAATGTTGTCACCAAAAGCAACATTCGCAGAAACTATTGCTTATGCCTTAACAAATGAAACCGCGCAAGCAATTATAAAACCATCAATCAAAATACGCCGGGTGGAGTTGGCTGATGATAACAATTACAAGTCGAGACCAAGAGAGAGTATCCGAAGTGACAGAATTCGATGCTGGCTATGTGGCAAGTTGGGCCATATTTCGAGAGAATGTCGAGATATTAGAAGAAAAAGAGCAAGATCAGCATCGCCTATGCAGAGACGTCCAGCAGAAGAACCGGTGCAGCAAGCTAGGGAAGACGATGGAGCAGCACCTCATCAGTTAAACAACAACGAGTCAGCCTAAAGGGGCGTAAGCTGGCTCCCACAACCGATTGCCCCATAACCTTCATCCATGTTTCGAGATTGACAAGGGGAGGTGACAGCCTTACTGTTAGGGGTAATATTGATGGAAAAAGTTGTGTCATCACGTTAGATACGGGAGCAACAAATACAATTGTCCGCACTGATGTCGTGAAAGGGAAGATACCGAATGCAGACAGCTACTGGTGAAAGTGCAAGTATTAAAGGAAAGAAAGTCGTCAACTTTGATATCGGGAATACTCACTTTCAACATGAAGTGGTTGTAGCTGACATTGTGGATGAAGTCATCCTGGGAATGGACTTCATGAGGCCAAATGGATTCGTGATTGATGCTGGCAAAGGAGTACTCACGTACGAAAATGTTGAGTTGCCACTCCAATTTAATGGTGAAGATTTAAATTGTGTTCGTCGAATAATATTGGATCACAGAGAAAAGCTGCCACCCCAATCAGAAACAATCATTTGGGGAAAATTGGAGGAAGGTTCTGGGTCACCCAGGTTGTGGGTTGTGGAAGCCAACAAAGAACATCAAAATTGTAAAGAAGTCGTTATAGGGAAAACCTTTAAATCTATCAGATACGCAGAAAACAATTAAGAAAGGATCAATCATAGGACAATGTGAAGAGATAGCTAAAATAATAAAGTGCGAGCAGAAAAACATCAATTGCTCGGTCAACACAAAACAACAAAAGGCAGAAATGGAACAACTTGTGCAGAAATGGACAGAAGGGCTTTCAGAAGAAAGCAGTACGTCAATTGTTGGAGCAACACAAGTCTGTATTCTGCAGTTCACCTGAAGGAAATGGCAGAACCAATTTGGTAAAACATCGTATTGACACTGGAGCAGAAAAGCCGATACGCCAAGCACCAAGGAGATTACCATTAGCTAAAATAGAGGAAGCTGATAAAATGGTGAGAGATATGAAAGAAGCTGGTGTGATTGAGCCTTCAGACAGTCCCTGGAGCTCACCTGTGGTGTTAGTTGGCAAGAAAGATGGGAGCTTGAGATTTTGTGTTGACTACAGGAAACTAAACATAGTTACGAAGAAGGATAGCTACCCATTGCCTAGGATTGATGATACACTGGATACATTATCGGGTTCAAAATTATTTTCAACATTGGATCTGCAGAGTGGTTACTGGCAGGTTGAAGTTGCGGATGAAGATCGGGAGAAAACAGCGTTCAGTGTAGGGAATGGACTATGGCAATTTAATGTCATGCCATTTGGGTTATGCAACGCTCCCGCAACTTTCGAGAGATTAATGGAACGGGTACTAAAAGGCTTGCACTGGAAAACATGCCTTGTATATTTGGATGACATCATCGTCATGGGAAAAGACTTTGATGACCACTTGAGGAACTTGGCGGAGGTACTGGAAAGGTCGCAAGCAGCCGGTTTAAAGTTAAGTCCCAAAAAGTGTTCACTTTTCAAGGAAGAAGTAAAATATTTGGGACACAAGGTTACGGCAATGGGAATTCATACAGATTCTGACAAGATTGCAGCAGTTATGAACTGGCCAAGACCAAAGAATCTACATGAACTACGAAGCTCCCTTGGATTGTGCACATATTACAGACGGTTTGTGCCAGGATTCGCCAACGTTGCCAAAAGTCTGCATGAGTTAACCAGAAAAGAAAAGGCATTTGAATGGAATCAACCTCAAGAACAAGCATTTGTGGAGCTCCGAAAGAGATTATGTACGGCTCCAATTCTGTCCTATCCTATACCAAATGTTCAGTTTATTTTGGATACTGATGCCAGTAATGAAGGTATAGGAGGAGTCTTGTCGCAGAAAATAGATGGTCAGGAAAAGGTGATAGCTTATTTCTCGAAAATGCTATCCAAGCCGGAGCGGAATTATTGTGTAGCTCGAAAGGAATTATTGGCTATTGTGGAATCCGTCAAACATTTCCATAAATACTTGTATGGTCAGAAATTTCATCTCAGAACTGACCATGGTGCGTTAAGGTGGTTACTCCAGTTCAAAAATCCAGAGGGACAAGTAGCACGTTGGATCGAACGGTTGCAGGCGTACGATTTGGACATTGAACATCGAAAGGGTACTGCACATGGGAACGCTGATGCATTATCGAGACGACCCTGTTAAGTTGAATGCAAGCATTGTAGTCGTCAAGAAAATAAGGAGAACATCATCGATGTACGATTACTACAAGTGCTACCTGACGATGAATGGACTGCTGAAGCCATAAGAAAAGATCAATTAGAAGATCCGGATCTTGCACCCATCATCGAGTTCAAGGAAAAGGGCTGCAAACCAGTATGGGGAGACATTTCTGATAAAACTCCAACTTTGAAGGCGTACTGGGCGCAATGGGACAGTCTCCAGTTAGAGGATGGATGTTTAAAGAGAGTATGGAAAAGTTCAGATGGCAAGATAAAGCAATCCCTTACAGTGGTACCAAAAAGGAAAATAGAAGCAGTACTAAGGGAGTATCACGAAGGAACGAGTGGAGGTCACCTTGGGATCAATAAGACTCTTGCAAAAATACGACAACGGTTTTACTGGTCGGGGACTCGACAATCAATTGTGGAGTGGTGTCAAAAATGCGATAAATGTGCGGCGGTGAAAGGACCCGCACGAAGAAGTCATGGGAAAATGAAGCAATACAATGTAGGTGCTCCATTTGAAAGGATCGCAATGGATGTAGCGGGACCATTTCCAACCACTGATAATCAGAATAAATATGTGCTTGTGATCATGGACTACTTCAGTAAGTGGCCGGAAGTGTGTGCGATTCCCAACCAGGAAGCAACCACAATCGCTGAAGCTGTGATAAATTATTGGATTAGCCGCTATGGAGTTCCTATGGAGATCCACACCGATCAGGGACGGAACTTCGAGTCAGCTGTATTCCAGGAAATTTGTCAAATGCTGGGGATTAACAAAACGAGGACGACAGCTTCACACCCACAGTCAGATGGGATGGTTGAGAGATTCAATGCTACTTTGGAGGAATTTCTAGCAAAAGTGGTCAGTAAGAATCAACGTAACTGGGATCAACACATTCCTTTATTTTTGATGGCATACAGATCAGCAGTTTATGACGCCACGACCATGACACCAGCTCAAACTATTTTTGGAAGTGATTTAAGACTTCCTGGTGACCTCAAATTTGGAGCGGTACCATCAACATCATTGTCTGCGCAAGAATACGTCAACCGAATCAGGAAGAATCTTGAGGATATTCACAATCTTGTTCGGCAGAAGATACAACTGACCAGTGATAAAATGAAAGCCCGATATGATATACGATCTAATAATAAAGGTTTCGAAGAAGGACAATTAGTATGGCTACACAACCCACAACGAAAACGAGGGTTATCACCAAAACTGCAAGCTGCATGGGAAGGACCTTACAACATTATAACGAAGTTGAATGACGTGGTTTATAGAATTAAGAAAGGCCATCGAGGCAAAGCGAAAGTAGTACATTTGGAAAGATTGGCCTTATACAAAGGAGAGCTAGATCCTGTTCGGGACGAACAGGGTTAAGTGGAGGGTATTGTTACGATTGCAGAAAAATCTAGACGATTACAGAAAAATCTAGACGATTACGGTCACTTCTAGGAAAATCAAATCAACAAAATACTACAACAGATTAATGAAATGAACATTGTTGTTGTTGTACATATTCTTAGAATTAAGGTCTATTTGTTTTATGATTTTATGAATCAAATCAACGTAACGTAAAATAATCGAATATTCTAACATTTTCTCAAGGTTTCTAAAAAGTGACCTAGAAATTTCTAGAGATTAAGCAGAATGTATATAAGGAAATTGTTTCTTGTAGTTTTTAATTAGTTTTATTTTAAACCTGCGATAGTGAAGTTAAAAATTATAAAAGTGTTCTTTAAATTAGTTTTTGTGAAAAGTTATTTTGTAAATAAAGTTTAAAGTGTTATTAAGTAGAAATAATTTGTGTATTATTTTAAACGTTGTATTACTGGAAATTTCTACAATCAACCGTTGGAGTTTCGGAAGCTGTTGGAAGAATATTCTAGTCAAGAATATTGTTTGCTGTATTGTTTTCCTGTTGTTGTGAAACAACTAAGGTGTTGAATACTTAATAAAACCTGGTGTTTGTGCTTACTAATCAGTGATCGAACTCAGGAAGAGATTGGGGATTGCGTTTATCGAATTGTGAGTAAGGCCAATTCGAAGTAAGGTTGGAAAAACGTAACAATATTTTGTATGTGATGAATTTATGGTTTAGTTATTTAGTTAATGACTAACGTATGTTGTTGTGAGACTTATGCCTGGCAGTCATATACAATAGAAACAGAATTTCATACAAATTTGACAGCAACATAATTTAGAAACAGAAACAGCGATAGAATATTGTGAATTTGTCGATTTTATGCAGTACAGAAACAATTAAAGTTAAGTTGTTTCTGTACCAGAAATGTCACGTTACATATATTATTTTAAATTTGTTGACAATGGTTGTACATTCAATAAATAAATACTTAATAATAGCATATTATTTAACGATGCTGGAAACAACATACATATTTTGAAACGAGAGGACAGTAATGATAATGGTCAGTAATGATAATTTTCGTTGAGTAGAAGGTTCTATTTTTCTACTAACTTTTAAAAAAAATTTATTAATTATTAAACATTTTCATTTATATTTCACATTCATATTTTTTTTTTTTTAATAAAAAGTGTTGTATTATAGGATTTACAATATGTGTCACAACACATAAATACCTTTTAAGAGCCAGGTCCCACAACAGCTTGCGCTCTAAGGTGTTGATAAATGCTTTTTTAAACCTCTGTGGATTGAAACCACCTGAGACTATGGATTCCGGCAAACTATTCCATTTGTATGTAGTTCGGACAAAGAAGTCTTTCTGCGATCTGCCAGTATGACAGCGCGGGATATCGACCGTTTGACTGCTTGAGGTAACCGATTGCCGAGTAAAACGGAGGTAAGAATAGGTTTAAGGCATAATACTGCTGATTTCATCTGAGCACCGTTGATGACGACATTTGTAAAAACAACGAGCTCAGCAACAATGCAACGATGTTGTAGGGAAACAAGTTTTGATGTCAAATCTCGATCACCCACAATTCGTATAGCCCGCTTTTGAATAGAGTCCAAGAGAGCCGAAACAGAAGTCCAAGAGAGCCGGAAGATGGAAACAGAAGCACCCAAATCTTGACAACAGTACTCTATTTATAAACATGGAGCAATTGGTATGGAGTGAAAAAATGTTTGCATCTATTTAGGACGCCGAGTTTTCTAAACGCGTTTTTTGCCATCGCCATTACATGGTCGTTCCAGAGTAGGTCATTTGAAACTGTGACATCCAATAAACGAATATTTTTACATGCACCTAGTGGTTCATCACATATACTGAATAAAATATCTTTGGGGAGCTCGGTCTTTGATCTGGAAACAGTCAACAGCTGTGTTTTGGTAGAGTTCAAATTGACAAGGTTTTGGTCACCCCAGTCGGCGACTTTATTCAGGTCTTTGTTCACGTTTATGGCAGCGTCTCTCCGGGCGGGATTAGTTCTTTCGTGCATCTTACATTTTGAAGGAAGGGGCTCGAACGACTGGCAAAGTACTATCATCTGCAAAACTATTTATTGGGTTGCTGGTGATTTTCAACAATTCGTTGATATAAATCAAAAATAGGGTTGGGGACAATACTGAGCCTTGAGGTACACCATTAGCTTAGACTCAGATGAAAATCCGTCTAAGGAGACCGAAATGTATCGGTTGTATAGACATTTTTGAATCAGCTTCACAACATTGGGACGAAAACCATATGCAACGAGCCTTTTGATTAAGTTGGAGATGTCTAAAGCGATAACGTATGTTTCACCATCTTTATCAAGTTTGCTGTTCCAACAATGCGCTACATAGTTTAATAGATCGGTAGTTGATCTTTTGTTTCGAAAACCGTATTGGCTGTCGGCTATTAAATGATTTACTTCCAGAAATTTTGAAATGTGTATTTTTATATAATGCTCGTAGACTTTGGATATGACCTATATTAAATCTATTGGCTTATAATTTAAGACATCGGATTTTGGTCCCTTTTGGGGAACGGGCTGGACATTTGCCAACTTCCTGCACGAGGGAAATATACCAGAATTGTTCCATTAGTAGAATATCTTAGTCAAAGTTGGTGCAAGTTCTTTAGAAAAAGTTTTCAAAATAATGGGTGGAATGTTGTCCATTCCTGAGACTTTGTTGATGTTTAACCCCTTTAAAAGTTTAGCGACTATTTTGGGTTTGAAGTGGAGTTCATTCGTATTAACTTCTGAAGACTGGATTTGGGGTATTTCTTTAGGAGTTTCCAAAACAGTGGAGTTCAGGGCAAAGTGTTCAGCGAACACGTTAACTTTTCTTGCGGGATCATTGACAATTGAATCAACATAAATAATAGGGAGACTAGAAAATTTTGTACCACAATCTAATGGGACTGTAGAAACTGTCAGAAATAGACATAGACGTAAGTTTTGAAGCTTTCGCTCTGTCAATTTCAGACTTTTCGTTTGAAATAATCCGGTTAGATATTTTGTTGTGCTTTAGATATTGGAATCGATTAGCGGGAGTTTTGTTATGAATTCATATGTAAAATGATCTACGTTTGTTTCTTAGTGCCGCTTTGGCAGCTATCGAATACAAGTATTTTTGTTTGAGTTTTACTATGGAGAAATGGACGATTTTTTTTTATAGCAAATTGATTGGTTTCTGTAAAATTTTTTGCAGAAACATTTACATTATCAGTGTTAAAACAATGACGATCGAAAGGGAAAGCATGGAAAAAAATTTGAAGACTACTCTTATCCATTTTTGAGTAGTGAAATATTTTACGGGGTTTGGGAGCTATAGTTTTAAGTAAATCAGTTTTGATAACTGATGAAATCCAATAATGATCAGAATTTCCAATACAACCTTTCGCGACATCGACACTCGTAATATCTGGCATTGTGGTAAGATAGAGATCTAAAAGAAAACTATTATCACCGCCATTACGGGGAGTGAACTTTGGTTTTTTAACAATTTGGAATAGGCCCTGAGACGTGGCAAAAATTTCTGCCAGTTTTCCACTATTGTATTGTCAACATCGTCGGTCGATATGGAGAATTCCAAACATGATTTGTTGTGGACGTTGAAGTCACCGATAACGATAATTTCACAATTAGGGGACTTTGCTCTAATCTCGTCTACAATTTTTGTCAGTAAATTAAAAAAGTTTGGGTTACGTTTGTTGGGGGACCGGTATAAAGCTATTGTGAAAAAAGTAATTTCTGGAAGACAAATCTTTAAAACCATTGAATTGAAACCATCACCGTGTAGCTCAAAATTTGAAAAGCGAGTATACGCAACACTCTCATGAATGAATGCGCATACGCCCTGATGGAGTTTGAAAGCTGATTCAAGCCTATATCTGGAATTAAGCGATTCTATAAAGGGAAAATTTTTAGAAACTTGTGTTTCTGTTAAGAATAGAATGTTCGGGTTGTCGTGCTCAAGATGATGTTGCATGTGGTCATGGTTACCGTTCAATCCGCAGATGTTTTGAACATGTATTTTAAAATTTTTGATTGATTCATATATGTGTTGTCCCTGCAAATACCGTGGGCGTGCCGCTTTATGGGAGGGTGGATTGCGCATATTTGCTTTACCACTAGCAGACTTATATCTTTTATGTTGTACTGCCATATAAATATCAAAAGGTTTATTTTATTTATTTATGTTTTGTTAAAGAATGGATAACTAAGTAAAAAATCTTATCATACAATAAAATATGACATATGCCAATATTCCATGATAAGATGAAGAAATAATAACAAAATAATAAGTGAAAAACAAATTGTGAGAAATTTGCAGAAAAAAAAACAAAACTAATTGCCAATAATCCAGCTGATGCAGCGCACCCCAGACGCACCGCTCACCACCTCAATCGATTCACAAAGCCCATACATAATTATATGTTGGCCTGATTCCTTGGAAGAGCCAATGAGTGGTACTATACTACGGAACGCTGTCTAGCTAAGACTGGAAGTGCTGCCGTTGACTAATTAAAGTTCGTCCGCCAGCAACCTAAGATATCATCTTGGCTAATGATATCTCCTGCCATTACTAGTGGTATGTGATATCTCAGTCTAACTCCTGCGGTAATATTTATAATTTTCATTTATAATTTATATTTGAAAACATACATTCTTACAAATTAAAATCTTTAATTGTTTTTTATATTTGTGCTATTAAAAAATGCATGACTCAAAATGAATACATAATCTAATTTCTATGTCAGAAACAAAGCCATCTTTAATTACAAGCCTGATTACGTTTTCGTACAAAGAAATCGTGAACTTTATACATTTACATGATGTTTTATTTGTATTCTATTTACACTATAAAATCTTATATTTTTGTTCTGTTTGCTCTATAAAATCCTTAAAATCATAAACTAACACATCTTTGAAGGTTCACTATTTTTTGTATATATCGTAATTAGTAGGCTAGTTAACTTACTAACGACGATTTTGTCAAACAAAATTAAATTAAAACATGGTATTAATATTACATATTTCTAAATAAAAAGTCCAATCGGCAGGTATATCCGCTAGAAATAGGTAGATTTCGAAATCAGACAGTTTTGTGTACAAATAGGATCTGATGTATCACATTAGTTTAAAGAAAACAAACTAATTACAAACAGATATCCAACAAATTTTAAAAAGAAAATTAGGTACATATAATATAAGCAAAACTAAATCTATGCAATTTTGCAACAAACAAATATCAAACCTACAACAGAACAATATGTGACAACTGACAATCAGTGTTGCCGTTTGGAAATTTGGAAAAGTATTTTTACTTCCAATAAAAAAGTACTGTTTTTTTAAAAAAAGTACTAAATAAAGTGAAAAACGATATTTTAAATCACCAATGACATATTTTCTCCTAAAATTCAAAAACTTAACATCAAAATAATAATAAATAGTGAATCCATAAAAAAATTACAAAAATCACAAAATGCTAAATAATTACTTCGAAAAAAATCACAGATTTAAAAAATTCAAAAATCATAGAAATTTAAACTACCTCTGTAGTTTTCACAAAAAAGCTCCTAATTCAAACCAAAATATGTACTAAAAAAAACCTATATTGTGAACAACTGGGTTGTTTTGGCACATCGGGATTCCCCTTTTTAAAATATCTGAGCAAGATTAAATATTTATGCTATAAATTTACGTCATAAATAATTAAGAAAGAATAAATAAATATTAAATACTTAAATATAGACATTTCTATTTAAAAACACTTAGTTATATTTTTTAGTTTTTTATTTTTCAAGCATGAATGTTAAATATAAATTTTACAAGCACAAATTACAAAAAAGTACTGAAATGGAAAAAGTTGTACTAAAGTATTTCGGTAGTAAGGAAAGTACTAGATCTAGTACTTAAGTACTGAAACGGCAACACTGCTGACAATATATGACACTATATGAAAAACACACGGCAAACCTATTCTATATTATACGTCGTGCAATTTCTGCGAAATATCATAATAGTTTATTTCTAAGAAAAATATATTACTTTCTTCTATTCAAATCTTTTTATTTTTTTTTCATTGATTGTTATAACGTTTTTGCAAATTGTTGTTATTGGGGATTGTTGCAAACTTTTTTGTTGAAGCTGACAAGTCAAAAACCTCTAACTGCAGAGGTTTATATTTAAAAGAAACGGATTAAAATGTTTCCACAAACTTTAAATTTATGAACTTTTTAAAAATATTAGCATCCAAACGGCCGTTCTAACGGTTTAAAAAAACAAATTTTGTTCCTAGTAGAAAGCCTTCAGTTTCTAAACTATGAGTCAAATTTTGCTGATTTATGAACTTGTCCAAGATATTAATAAAACACACATTTTTATAAACATTTTTCTGATCTGGCTTCATAAATGCGACCGTGAGAATGCCAGTTGTTTCGAAAGCGTTTTATGTTTTACAAACTTTTTTGTTGGAGCCGCTCATTCAGGAACCTCTAAATGCAGAGGTCTATTTTTAAAAGAAATTAATAAAAAAGGTTTCAAAGATTCTTAATTTATGAAGTTTTTAAAAATATTAGTATCTAAACGGCCGTTATAACGGATTAAAAAAAAAAGTCCAAGCGGCACGTATATCCGCTAGAAATAGGTAGATTACGCTAGAAATAGGACCGCTATCCGCTAGATAGCGGTCCTATTTCTAGCGTATATCCGCTAGAAATAGGACCAGATAGCTTTGTGTACAAATAGAATTGGATGTGTCAGATTAGTTTAAATAAAAAATTTAAGTGGAATAGTCCAAGTCCATAATAATCCAAAAAATTTATCAAACCAAACTAAATACATTAACGGAAACTACTTTATCAATGCGATTTCGGAACGGTTTTATTTAATTCGGTTAAAACTACTTTTAATAACATATTAAATCCACCAAAGAGCAAATAAACGTTCTCACAACGTCACAACGTCACACCTACAACACCACCACACATAATTTTTAATCTAAAATTGTCAAACAACTTTTACACCTCAAATAATTCAAATATCTACAATTTAGGATACTTTTGTAAATGTGTAATCAATATGCATATAAGAAAATATTCCTTAATTTAAAACAATAATGAATCAGCTTTGTTTTAATTACTTCGGTCTGAAAGACCTAAGTATTACATTCATGAGCTCAAAGTGAAATTCTTACCCCCCCTTTTTTTGGCATTTCACGTTTTAGGACCTACTGATTCCAAAAAAGCAAAACAAACGTATGTCTGTCTGCCGGCTGGCCGGCCGTCATTACCTACGCTGCAGGGTAAACCGCTAGGGGGAATTCAAAATTTTTTTTTCCAAAAATAGGTATACTCAAGGGACAGGTCCGAAAGGACGATGTGTTCGATAACTGTACCGGAAGTTTGTCAAAAAAATCATTATGTGCGTCAAAAATAGCAAATTTTCATATTTTTGGCTTAAAAAACGTTCATTTTAAGTGATTAAATTTGAAGAAATCTTGATGGTAGGGATTGGTTTGTGAGATCAAAAACTAGATTATTGCATTAGAAGTTTGTCAAAAAAATGTTGTCAAGTGTGTCAAAAGAAAGATTTTTATTTATTTTTTAACCCAATTTTTTGGGAAAAAATAAAATTGTTTGTTTGAAATGAAATTTTATTATTATTATTGAGAATTATGGCATTATAAGTTTGTCAAAAAAATGTTGTGAAGTGTGTCAAAAGAAAGGTTTTTATTTATTTTTTACCCAATTTTATTAGAAAAAAATAAAATTAATAGTTTGTATGACATGAAATTTTATTATTATTATAGAGAATTATGGCATTATAAGTTTGTTAAAAAAGTAATGTCAAAAAATGATTTCATTTATTTTTTTACCAATTTTTTGGAAAAAATGTAGCTGTTTTTATGACGTAAATGTAATTTAGAATTAAATTGGACATGGAAATTTTTGAATTTGTTATAGTTTTTTAATATTTTTGGAATTTTGAAAAATTTTGTATTTTTGATTTTGTTATAATTTTTGCAATATTTTTAGAATTTTGAAAAAAGTTTTAATTTTTGATTTTGTAAGAATTTTTGGAATATTTTTAGAATTTTGAAAAATTTTTAATATTTGATTTTTTTATAATTTTTAGAATTTTGAAAAAATTTTCAATTTTTGATTTTGTAATAATTTTTGCGATATTTTTAGAATGTTGGAAAAGTTTAAATTTTTAAGAATTTTTGGAATATTATCGGAATTTAGAAAAAGTTCAAATATTTGATTTTATTCTAATTTTTGGAATATTTTTGAAATTTTGAAAAAAGTTTGATTTATTTAGTTAAACAATATTTTTGGAATTTTGATTATAATTTTTCGACAACGTATTGATGTTTCGTGTTAGTTTTGTAATAAATTTCTAAACAGAGATAAAAAAAAGTCCAAGCGGCACGTATATCTGCTAGAAATAGTAGATTTCGGGACCAGACAGCTTTGTGTACAAATAGAATTGGATGTGTCAGATTAGTTTAAATAAAAAATTTAAGTAGAATAGTCCAAGTCCAGAATAATCCAAAAAATTTATTAAACCAAACTAAATACATTAACGGAAACTACTTTATCAATGCGATTTCGCAACAGTTTTATTTAATTTGGTTAAAACTACTTTTAATAACATATTAAATCCACCAAAAAGCAAATAAACGTTCCCACAACGTCACACCTACAACACCACCACACATAATTTATAATCTAAAATGGTCAAACAACTTTTACACCTCAAATAATTCAAATATCTACAATTTAGGAAGACTTTTGTAAATGTGTAATCAATATGCATTTAAGAAAATATTCCTTAATTTAAAACAATAATGACTCAGCTTTGTTTTAATTTTTTTTTAAATTTTTGCGAATAAAACTAAAAACTGAAAATAAAAACAAAAGAAATTTTTTTAATATTTTTACTTTGGGATATTTTTATATTTTTATGGAAGTTGTTGTTGTAATTGAATGGCATGCATTAATGCTAATTACGTTGAGACCTCTTGGGTTAGAAAGCTGAAAATCTCTGAGGTTATAGTTGAAAAGTTTATCTAAACGATAATATGAGTTTAAACAACATAAGCTCAAAAATGAGGAAGGCATGGCCGTTTGCGTTTGTTTTCGTTCTAACAGCCCTGGTGTCTCAACCTCTAGACTTGAATAATTTTTTTTTAAATTTTGGAAAGATTTATGTTTTAGTTAACGTATGCGGAAATATTCAAAAGTGAGATTGGCCATTTTAAGCAAAATCAAGGACAACAAAGTTTATTAAATTTTTAAAACAGCTGATATAAATGTAAATTTAAATAAATTATTTACAAAATAATTAAAATAAAATAGAAATGCAAATAAATTAAAATATATACCAACCTTTTCTATATTATCATAGTCTTTCAACCGACAAGGCGATAACTAAACTATATGTGAAATTTTTCAAACTATATATTTCTAAAACGGATAATACTCTAGTGAAATTTAAAAAAAAATGACATAGATCGGCAAATTCATGGCTGCAGTACTGGCCCAATAACAATAGCCAATTAATGTTAACCATCAACGGGCGATTGCTTGACCATTCAAAGTAAACTGCACTGGCAATTTTCTATAAACGGTAGATTGGCCGATTCATGTTTACATTAATGGCACGATAACAATAGCCAAGTAATATTTATCATTCATGGGCCAGTGCTTGGCCATTCAAAGGTAACAATATACTGGCTATTTTCTGTAAACCATAGATCGGCCGATGAATTTTTCTTGTACTGGCCCAATAACAATAGCCAAGTACTGTTAACCATTAATGGGTCAGTGCTTGGCCGTATGTCAGTGTCTGGCAAAACCTACTTGGGTATCTTTAAGATTGTTTGAACTTGTTTAAATGATTTGGAGAACTAAAACCATGCCACAGAACTGGAACTAAGCTTTGCTGATACCAATCCATAAAAAATAATCGCTTGCACAATGAAAAAACTACAGTCGAATCGCTCTACTCTGCTTAGCATATAAGATCTTTCCATACACTTTGCTAGTCAAAATCAATCCTTTTACTGAACAACTGTTTGAAAATATCAGTGTGGTTTTCGGCAATGCCAATAAGGATAAGGCGTCTCGAATGTCGATAAGGATGGTTTTGGAAAGGTGTCGAGAGTTCAACATGCCTGTGTACCATTCTGAATTGATTTCAGGCAGGCCTTATACGACTCTCTCGAAAGAGAGACTCTTTGGTCTGCTCTGGTGTCAATGGCAATCCCTGCTAAACTGGTATCACTATCCAAAATGACAGTACAGATCTATTAATGCTATGTACAAGTAGAGAACGAAATATCAAAGTTTTTTAAAGTCAACTCCGGTTTAAGACAAGGTGATGCTATCTTTTCTTTACTCTTTAATTTAGCCTTGAAACACGTGTGCCGTCAAAAGGAACTACCGACTAACAACAATATCTTGTCAATAAGCTCAGTACAGATGTTCGCGTACGTTGATGATGTTGTCATCCTCGGTCGAAGTAAAGCTGTTATGAGTCAGACTTTCAATTCGCTTGAGAGTGGTGCTAGAAAAATTGGTCTTCAAATTAACTACAATAAAACCGGACATATGAATGTTTCAAGAGAGGCTGAGAAGAAAGATTTGATGAACGAATTGAGGGAGTTGAATCCTTTAAATATTTGAGATCAACGCTTGACTCAAACAACAGTATACAAACAGATATAAAGGTTCGAATCGCTGCAGGTAATGGAACTTTCTACTCAATTAAACCTCTTCTTGGACCACCGTATGTATCAACTAACACCAAACTCAAGTTATACAAGACGTAGATAACACCGGTTGTGATGTATGGATCACGAACGTGAACCCTTATACAAAATGATGAATCACATTTATCTGTATTTAAGCGTAAGATCCTACGCTACATGTTTAGTCCACTTAAAACAGACGATGGAGAGTACGGAACGCGATATAACTTTGAGATCAGAGACTTTCTTGAGGGTTCCGACACAAAATAGATTGTATCTGCTCCAACAAAATCGCTTGGTTTGGGCATGTTCTACGAACCGAATCATAGTGTGGAATGATTAAAAAAATGAACTTTAGCACTCCAGGCAGTGGGCGACCGCGAGGTAGACCACGACTACAATGGGAGATGGGCGTAATAAACGACATTAAAACAAATCGACTGCTATGGTAACTATGCCGCTGTTGCGAGTAATCGTGGAGAATATTCGAAGCTGATTAGCTTGGAAACGTTCCTACCTGGAGCATAAATGCCCCACAAAGAAAACATCGAGATCGGAATTTTAATTTTAAACTTTCCTTCAATCAATTAAAAATTATCAAAAAATATTAAACGTGATATTAAATATTAACCTCGACTGGGCCTTTCCTCCGAAACATATTGTTCTATTTTGTGTATAATATCTAAATGCTAATTATCTCAACATCTTTTATTGATTTTCTTACAAGTTTTCCTATGGGGTGCAAACAGTGATACTGCTACAATATCTTAGTCAACGAACCCTTATGTTTTTCATATTTGCGTTACGCAATTCCTTTTTTATACACAATTGTGAAGCATTTTGTTGAAGTAGACAATGGGTCGTATGCATAAAACCTAGTAACTAGGTTTTTAAGTGTTTGCTAGTTTTGTTATGAATAAAAACCTATAGCAAACACTTAGAAAACCTAGTTAAGGTTTTATGCATATGACCCATTGTCTACTTCAACAAAATGCTTCACAATTGTGTATAAAAAAAGAATTGCGTAACGCAAATATGTAAATCATAAAGCTTCGTTGACTAAGATATTGTAGCAGTATCACCCCATAGGAAAACTTGTAAGAAAATCAATAAAAGATGTTGAGATAATTAGCATTTAGATATTATACACAAAATAGAAGACAACGTTGTCCTAAGGCTTAGATTTTTTTCTAAGCGGGCGAATAAACTAGGTAAATCTAAATATCTAAATAAATAAGTCTTAATTTTTTATTAAAATTACAATTTTGTGTTTTTTTATTTATTATTATGTTTTTGTTGAGAGTATGCTGATGTTCTGTAAGCTGACCAATTAGGAAGAGGGAGATAGCTGGATGACAAATTTTCGAGATTTCCAAATGAGATTTGCGTTCTTTTCTTCCTTTCATTAGTTCTTTTAGCTTATTTTTCCCTTTGGCTTTCCTTTAATTTTTCTGTCTTTGTGCAATTAATAATGATTTGCGTTTTTGATGACCAAATCCCACTTCCATCTGCCACCTCTAGCCAAAGCAAAGTTGTATCGCCCATAGGTAGCAGCAACCATAAAATAAAAATCGGTAAGCGCGTTAACAAACCTTATTTCTGGCATTGGTTTTTGCAGGAGCTGTAATAACTAGGATAAAAGGAAAACTATTCCATCTACCTGAGGAACAAGGAAATACTTAGCTACAGTAAAGACTCCAATTGCTTTGACTTGTGCGAGAGGATTGGTGGATATCAGTGTGTCATCGTGATCTATATATTGTTATTGGGACAGCCATTGTAAACTAACATAGCCTAACTTAGCCTTCTCACTAAAGTTTTCGTTAATCGAACGATTTTGATGAAACTTTGATACATGATCTGAATCTGGACGAGAAAATACAGATTAGCTTTCTGATGTTTCTGAACAAAGTGGTGAGAAGTTTACCCTCAAGACTGATGGTGATGGACGATAATGCAGCAGTGTTGCTACTTCTTATGTTTGATAAACCTTGAAATTAAATTTTCTAAATGATGTATGATAACATCAAAGTGTTTTATTACATTCATTACTTTTAGAAGATAAAGTTTGAACATTCGAATATCTCATGCTAATTGAAAAACACTGGAAGCCATCGACGTTCTTGGAACGAAATAAATGGCCTAGCCAGGTGGTGGTTCAGAATTGGCATTTAATGTAAGTTTAAACAACAATGCGTTTGCATAAAAGATCATCACCACTATTAGATGTGCGCCTCATGAACGTTAAACTATTCAAAAATAAAAACTGTACAAAAATTTATCATTTTAATTGAAAGTCTTTTTAACCAGTAGATTGTTATAATTGGTCGTTCGTTGTAAATTCTAGTAGAGGGAACATAAACTCTTCTAAATACAAAACTATTAAGGACAGGCATCACTTCAAACCAAAAGTCTATCCAACACCACAGTGACATATCCGCTTAAAAAGTTGATTTGGTTACAAACAATTAGTTTAAATCATTTAACTTTCAACTCTCTCATTTTCATAACATTTTATACCACATTGGTGTTTTTATCGACATTTTCACACAATTAACGTTTGAATTCGAAATGTATAAGAAAAGGTGAACAATACACTGGCCAAAGGACTAACACAAACTTCATAATTTAAGAAATTTTGTTTTATTAATTTTAAGATCCCAACAATTTTTTCTCAATTAAATCAAATTATTCACTCAATATAAACAACATCAGACAAACGGCAGACTTTTAACGACATTTTTAATCGCCTAAAATCGCTTAATTATCATCAATATTCGACAGCTACGTTAACAACTAAACTTTTATTTCCAATTGATTAAATTTTGTACGCTTTAACGATTGTTTTGTTACAATAAATAAGTTACAAAAAAAATTCCGTTTGCCTAATTATTTTAAACAAAAACAATTTTTTTTCATTTGTTTTATATAAATTTTTGGCAATTGTCAAAATGACATTTTTTTCGAAGTAATAAATTTAAATGTTTGTTTTTGTCTTGATTTAAAATGTATATCGAAAGGAGTAAAATGAAGCCAAATATAATTAAATCAAAATTTAATTCAAAAAATTATTTCTATTAAATTAAATCAGCGTCGTAATAAAAAAAATCAGTCATGTAACCGTTTTTTTATTTTTTGACAATATTTTATGAATTGTTTGACTCTATGGAATTTTTTTTAAGCTCACAAAATTTTATAATGAAGAAAATAATTGTATACACCAAATACAAAAAATAATTATACATAATGATCACCTGAATTTAATTTTACAACTCGTCTCTTTGAACTTAATTTAATTTAAAAACACAAATTTTTTAAACTTTATTTATTTTATAATTAAATTTTTTTTTACAATCAAAATTATTCACCTTATAACTTAATTTCACTTATCAATAAAAACAAAAAAAAAATTAAAACATTTAATTAATAGTTTTTGAAAATTTCCTCACTTTTAATCAATCATTAATTTTTTTTTTTTGATTAATTTTATGTTCTTATTTTAACAATTGTCAATACAAAACTACGAAAAAAATTAATTTTACTAAAATAAATTAAAATTAGAAATTCGCGAGAATCACTTTTTAATATCACTTTTAATTTGGTGTAAATAAAACAGTTTAATAAGTAGAGGGACATCAACTATCAATGGGTTGAAAATTTCAAGTAAAACAAATATAATACTAAAGTCAACTACATACTTAAATTATTTGTAAGCAAGTATTATTTTTTGTAAGTTTTTAATAATCTATGTTCTAGGACGTACGTATGAAATACGAAAGGTAATTTTATAAATTTATCGAGTGGCTATTGATAATAATTAAATAGTTTACATTATATAAATCAATCATTACTGTAGGATTGTTTGTAAATATAAATCAATAACGAAGGTTTTGCGGATGATTTACCAAATATGTGACATTGTGTTATTTCGTGGGTGCAATGCGATGTGTGTATTTTACTTACTATTCGTGTACTATGCTGCTGCAAGTGTTACCAGGAAGTAGGGAAGGACCCATCAGGTAATAATTAAGAAAGATTTTATCCTTTCCTTCGCTACTAACTACAACAGAAGATGTTTACATATGTAGAAGTGACGATTATATTAAGATTAAATTCGGTGGTGATATGTTGTACTGCGATTAAAATAATCTCTTGTACCCCACCCCAATGCTCCCTGGTGAATAACCAGTTAGAGCACCTCCTCCAATCCAACCTTCTTTTGGAATTTCAGGTATATGGAGACGAATATCTTTATGCGGGTCATGTCCGTCAATGAAATGCTCCCCAGATGCAACCTTCTCTTGTAGGTCAAGGCTCTACAATCTTTGAGAAAATGGGCCGGGGTCTTTTCTTCCAACAAACAAATCCTAAATTATAATCTCTCGGCTCCATCCTAATTTTCATAAGGTGTTTTCTTAGTTTACAGTGTCCTGTAAGAACACCTATCAGTATTCAGGTTGTCCCTATTAAAACTAGAGCAAATTACCTCTCTCGTATGATTGAACGATCCAATCTACTCTTTGGACTGCCTTAGGCCCGCGGTGTTGTTCCAGGCTTTGGACCATTCAACATCTGCGGATTGAACGCTAACCATGACCACGTGCAACATCATCTTGAGCACGACAAACCGAACATTCTATTCCTTACAGAAACACAAGTTTCTGAAAATTTTCTCTTTATAGAATCGCTTAATTCCAAATATAGGCTCGAATCAGCTTTCAAACTCCATCAGGGCGTATGCGCATTCATTCATGAGAGTGTTGCGTACACGCGCTTTCCAAATTTTGAACTACACGGTGACGGCTTCAATACAATGGTTTTAAAGATTTGTCTTCCAGAAATGACTTTTTTTACAATAGCTTTATACCGGTCCCCCAACAAACGTAACCCAAACTTTTTTAATATACTGACAAAAATTATGGACGAGATTAGAGCAAAGTCCCCTAATTGTGAAGTTATCGTTACCGGTGACTTCAACGTCCACAACAAATCATGGTTGGAATTCTCCAAATCGACCGACGATGTTGACAATAGTGGAAAACTGGCAGAAATTTTTGCCGCGTCTCAGGGCCTATTCCAAATTGTAAAAAGCCCGACTTTCACTCCCCGTAATGGCGGTGATAATAGTTTTCTACTAGATCTCTATCTTACCACAATGCCAGATATTACGAGTGTCGATGTTGCGAAAGGTAGTATTGGAAATTCTGATCATTATTTAATCTCATCAGTTATCAAAACTGATTTACTTAAAACTACAGCTCCCAAACCCCGTAAAATATTTCACTACTCAAAAATGGATAAGAGTGGTCTTCAAAATTTTTTCCATGGTTTCCCTTTCGACCGTCATTGTTTTTACACTGACAATGTAAATGTTTCTGCTCAAAACTTTACAGAAACCATCCAATTTGCTATAAATAAATTTGTCCCTTTCTCCATAGTAAAACCCAAACAAAAATACTTGTATTCGAAAGCTGCCAAAACGGCACTTAGAAACAAACGTAGATCATTTAATATTTGGATTCATAACAAAACTCCCACTAATCGATCCCAATATCTAAAGGCCAACAAAATATCTAATCAGATTATCTCAAACGAAAAGTCCGAAATTGACAGAGCGAAAGCCTCAAAACTTACGTCTATGTCTGTTTCTGACAAGAGTTTCTACAGTGCCATTAATTCTTTAAATTCTGGTACAAAATTTTCTATTCCCCCTATTATTGATGGTGATTTAATCGTCAATGATCCCGCAAGAAAAGCTAACTTGTTCGCTGAACGCTTTGCTCTGAACTCCACTGTTTTGGAAACTCCTAAAGAAATACCCCAAATCCAGTCTTCAGGAGTTAATATGAACGAACTTCACTTCAAACCCAAAATAGTCGCTAAACTTTTAAAGGGGTTAAACATCAACAAAGCATCAGGAATGGACAATATTCCACCCATTATTTTAAAAACCTTTTCCAAAGAACTTGCACCAACTTTAACTAAAATATTCTACCAATCCTACAAATCTGGTATATTTCCCTCGTGCTGGAAGTTGGCAAATGTCCAGCCCGTCCCCAAAAAGGGACCAAAATCCGATATCTCAAATTATAGGCCAATAGCTTTACTATCGGTCCTATCCAAAGTCTATGAGCATTATATTAATACACATATTTCAAAATTTCTGGAAGAAAATCATTTAATATCCGACAGCCAATACGGTTTTCGAAACAAAAGATCAACTACCGATCTATTAAACTATGTAGCGCATTGTTGGAACAGCATACTTGATAAAGGTGGTGAAACATACGTTATCGCTTTAGACATCTCCAAGGCATTCGATCGAGTCTGGCATGCCAACTTAATCAACAAGCTCGTTGCGTACGGTTTTCATCCCAATGTTGTGAAGCTGATTCAAAATTTTCTATCCGACCGATACATTTCGGTAACCTTAGACGGATATTCTTCTGAGTCTAAACTAATTAACGCTGGTGTACCCCAAGGCTCAGTATTGTCCCCAACCCTATTTTTGATTTATATCAACGAATTGTTGAAAATCACCAGCAACCCAATAAATAGTTTTGCAGATGATAGTACTCTGCACAAGTCGTTCGAGCCCCTTCCTTCAAAAGGTAAAATGCACGAACGAATTAATCCTGCCCGGAGAGACGCTGCCATAAACGTGAACAAAGACCTGAATAAAGTCGCCGACTGGGGTGACCAAAACCTTGTCAATTTCAACTCCACCAAAACACAGCTGTTGATTGTTTCCAGATTAAAGACCGAGTTCCCCAAAGATATTTTATTTAGTATGTGTGATGAACCAATAGGTGAATGTAAAAACATTCGTTTATTGGGTGTCACAGTTTCAAATGACCTACTCTGGAACGATCATGTAATGGCGATGGCAAAAAGCGCGTCTAAAAAACTCGGCCTCCTAAATAGATGCAAAAATTTTTTCACTCCATACCAATTGCTCCATGTTTATAAGTCCTATATTCGTCCCTGTATGGAGTACTGCTGTCAAGTTTGGGGTGCTGCCTCTGTTTCCATCTTGGCCCTCTTGGACTCTGTTCAAAAGCGAGCTATACGAATTGTAGGTGATCGAACTTTGACATCACAACTTGATTCCCTACAACATCGTCGCACTGTTGCTGACCTCGTTGTTTTTTACAAATATCGTCATCAGCAGTGCTCAGATGAAATCAGCGGCATCATGCCTCAAACTTATTCTTACCCCCGTTCCACTCGGCAATCGGCTGCCGCAACCAGTGAAACGGTAAAGATCCCGCGCTGTCATACTGGCAGATCGCAGAGAGACTTCTTTGTCCGAACTGCGTACAAATGGAATAGTTTGCCGGAACACTTAGTCTCAGGTGGCTTCAACCCACAGATGTTTAAAAAAAGCGTTAATCTACACCTCAGAACGCCAGTTGTTGTGGGACCCAGGTCTAGACCTAGGTCTTAAAAGGTATTTATGTGTTGTTGTGACACATATTCTAAACCCTATTACACAACACATTTTATTAAAAAAAAAAAAAAAAAAAAATCATAATTCTTCCCTCATCCTTTCGTGGATGGCTTTTGGACATTTTCCTATTTTATCCCCGTTAATAAAAAGTTGAATTTTTAGATATATAGAAAGATTAGGTCCTCTGCATCCTAATTATGAAAAAAAAATTTGCGGAAATGAGGGGATCAAAAGTTATAAAGGATCAAACTTTCAATTTTACCTTGGTCAACTTGGTACAAATCAACTTTTTATTAACGGGGATAAAATAGGACTGTACCGACCAGGTATCCGGTAAACTATAACTTTGTTATTATTCCGAAGCTTGTTTAGCTCGCTCACACAATCTCCAACAATTATGGATGTGATGGTGCATGTCCTTAACGCCCCAACTGCTGCTTGGCTGTCCGACAAGATGGCAATTCTCTTATTGTTATATTTCCTTCCTAAGCTAAAGTCTTTGCACCTTTCAATAGCTCATATTTCGGCCTGGAAGACGCTTGGGTAGGTGCCCATGGACTTTGGACAAAAAACGCCACCCTGCCTCAGTCTTTGAACCCACCGTATACCATTTGATTACATCGTTACTCAGATGGTACGTAGTGGATTCACTGCTCCACTCTCCTTTTTTGCACAACTCCTATCGACTTTGAACTTCTTAACCATTCTGTCCTTAGGAAACTCAAGCACAATCTGGCCCTTTCCCATAGTCTGCATGCTAAATCTCAGTATGGTATGGTTGGATACGCTTTTAACCTGGATACGCTTTTAACCTGCGGAGGTGCGGTAAGCCCCTTCTACCCCCTCTGCAGGAGAGCTAGGTCTATTCCGTTTACTTCTAGTGATTTTTATGACTGGACAGTGACTATGGTGCCCCTAATACGGTCTTTCGTAAACAGTGATGCAGCCACCATCTAGTCCTCTGGGCTTAGTCTTTTACTTTTCTTCTTGCTTGCGTCTTCTGTATACCTTCTTTCAGATTCTCCTCAAATTGATCCCTCCTTGTGTTCTTGGGGTTCCCAACCAGAGGTGATTCCTATTTTTTACTATCCAGTTCAAACAGAATCATTCTATGATCCGACAAGGAGGGTTTTTTAGACTCCCCAGTTCTTTATGAACATCGGTACTTCTATCGTTAAATTTAACACTTCCTGTCTTGCTATTGAAGGAGTGTTCCTGACGTTAAACACACTTAGGTTTTCTTTAATTAAAAATTCTTTAACAGAAACTTACCTTTTTGGTTTGTATCAATACATTCAGATCTCTTGCTGTGAGCATTGCATCACACCCGATGATGAAAGGCCACTTCTTCTTATAGCACCATTTCCCCAGCCCTGCTTCTCTGCGGTAACTGGCTGCGAATGCCTCCAAGTGTGATGGTAGTTTATATGGCTACCAAATCCCTGGTAAGAAAATCTGAAAGACAAATATAATTAATATTTTTCCTAACCATATTGCATGCTCCAGGTGAGTTTGCATTAGTATCCCATATTACCTTCGCCTCGTTCTTTGCAAGACCCCTCACCCTGATTTTGTGTATCCAAGGTTCCTGTATCAGCGTGAGCCCTAACTCTTTCTTAGTGAACGTTCTGGCTCAATCTTGTGAGGAATTGGATTGTCATAGCTCCCATTCTCGTCACAAGTAAATATTTACCGACTTCCCTTTTGAAGGTAGAACAAACACGATTTGTGGTAAAACACATGACCAAGTTTGAAATGAATACCCCCAAACCCTATCCTGTGATCAGCACATCCTATCGCTAGTTGATTCACTAGTCCTGCATCAATCAACAACAGCTCCTCCGCGATTAGCATTATCTGAAGATAATCCACATCCAGAATAGCCACCTTTCTCGCCCTAATAAGGCCAGCATAGCTGGTGCTTGGATCGAAAATTTTTTTCACTCTCTGACATGGTGAGTGGCTATCCTGGGATTCTTTGCTGCATTGTTCGGTTCTGCGGTGTCACGTTGTCTCTGGCCTTTTTCTTTCCAGAGCCTTTCTCTTTGAGTTTGCCGAAGACATCCACTCCGCAAGAAACCTTAGGTACCAACTGGTACCATCTCCAGTGAGCCCCCACCTCAGTGGATCGTCCAGCCTTCCAGGCTGGCCTTAAGGTAGTAGTAGTAGTAGACCTCTATGCCTTCTACTTTTACTATCTCTATTTGGCACAGTGTTACTTTCTTATTACCAACTGCTTTAAGTTTCATCAACTTAAAGGCACACTTATTTTAAAGATAGGGTAAAACTCAAATCTAATTTTTAATCTAAATTTTTTTTACGATTCTGTTTACGGATTTTATCATAGCTGAAAAGTGATGTAAATTACAATTTTTGGCTGGCTATGAGACAGAAAATAGCTTTTTCCAAGAAAAATGCATGCCTTCAGAAGAAAAAAATATTGAAGACGGTGATGCATAACTTAAATGACAGCGGACTTCACCACCAGTTATGGCCATATGGTATACTTATATCCATTAAATTATTTAACTAATGGCTAACTGTAGATTTCTCGTATAGTTATTATTATAAAAAAATTGTAGCAAAATAAGTACAACCTATATTATCCTACCAATGGCGAACCAAAATTTGGAATGCAGAATTAATGTGAGACTTGCAAAAGTCTTATAATGTTATTTAAGTTTCAAATAAATAAGTGCTCCGAAGGCCTTTCAACACTAAATCCAATATCCTTCAAATTGCTTGACATATAAATCTACATCTTTTCCCTAAGTTTCATCAAAATTAAATCATTAACTGACTAGTAAACATAGTACTGAAAGTGAAAAAGCGGCAGTTGGCATACAGAGCTGTTGAAACTTGTACTAAATGTTTATGTTCCAAGTTTAATACAAATCTATTATCCGGTATTGAAACTTCAAAAAATCGGTTCTCTGGCGCTTTTCACCACTTAATTCAATGTCACTCAAAAACTTCTCAGTTTCTTGTTGTTGTGCCGTATTTCTCATTACAAATTTTCAATCACTATTTCCTAGAAATACAAACTCTAAATCTTTCTAAAATCGCAATATTAGTTTCACATACCAATAAATTTTCTCTGAACACATTTTCAAAACTGAAATTTTCTTTTAATCTCTAGCCGATAGTTTTATAAAGGATAAAACTATTAAATATTATCATTTATCACAATTTTAGTCGTTACTAAGAATTTTCTTTTAATCTCTAGCCGATAGTTTTATAAAGGATAAAACTAATAAATAATATCAGTTATCTTAATTTTAGTTCATACTAAGAATAAGTCTTTTTATCTTTTCCGACAATCCTTTTTCATTTTCACATATCATTTTAAAATATTGAATCAATATGTTTTCCAAAAAAACCTTCTCAAACAAAAAAATTACTATAAAACTTTAAATATTTTTTCACACTCCTTTATCAACAAACAAAAATTTATTTTAGTTTCTTAGAAATTGCATTATTTCTTTTGTCCGACAAATCTTTTTCCCAAAATATTAAATTTAATAAAATTATTCCTATTTTGTTTTTGTTGTTTTTTTTAATGTAATAAAAGCAAAATTTAGTATATAAGATTTAGTTTTTAAGAAAATAGGTCAGTTTTAAATAAATGTAGTTTTGAATAACACAGTTCATGTGTCAGTGAGTAGTTTAACAATATTAATTCGATAGTTTAAGTCAGTCAAAACTCAAATCAAAGAATAGTTTTAAGAAAGAATTCCAAGAGAAATACTTTTAAAGAAAATAGTTTCTAGTATACAAGTAGATGCTTAATATAAATCATTGAGTTCAAAAGTTTCATTAAAGAGTTTTATAGTTTAAAAATAAAGTTTTAATTTAATAATTGTTAACCATACGTGTGTTAAAAAAAAACAGGTACTAACGAATAAAAGTGTCAATACAAAAAAGAAATAAAATAAAATAATCATTTTACACATAAATTCATAAAACAGAACTTAAAACTAAAGTGGTTAAATTGAAATTAAATAAAAAGTTCTTCTCTATTTTTATGAACAAAGTTTAAGTGTTTTATTTAAATAAACCTAACCCCAGGTATAACATTGTTATACATACATATTGTTACGATTCTACATAAACGCAATCTAAAGCAAAATAATTGTGTTCAACCTAAATTTTCGATATCTGTACAATATTTCAAAAATAAAATCAAAGTCACATTCGCTTCTAAAAACAAGGGTCAAAACAAGAAATAAAATAATTCGAAAATGATTACGTAGATTTCTGTTCTGTACTTACTTTACAAAAAAATAAATTTTCCTAAAATGTACGAAAAATTAAGCAGAATTGTATATAAGGAATTCCTCTTGCAAAATTAAGTTAGTTTTATTTTAAACCTACGATAGTGTAAATTTTAAATTGATAGTTTAAGTGGAATGTGAAATGGAATTAATTGTAAACGAAACGCTGTATCGTGCATACAAAACCGTGCAAATAGAAGTTATTTTTAGTTTAGTCATGTATCCAAAAGAGAATATTTTCATTTTTCCGCTGCCAACGGTACAACAACAGACACATGCGGTACAAAATTATTAGAAATTGATTTAGGATTGAAACGTTGTTTTACCAAACGGGCGTTTTACCATATCTGTCAGCAAATCAATATTTGATGCAGATTTTTAAATGAATTCGATTTGCTGGTTGATTAGAGAGGAAAACGTTTTATTGACAGCAAAATCAAACTGAATGTAACTACATTTCCGATTGAGGATGATACTCTCACACCAAAAGATTTTTCAATAGACAATGATTTTAGTTTTCTTTTAAAACAGTTGTCATCTCTCGTTGCAATTACAAATTATAATCTTTTAATAAAGCGTACTGTGGTCTACTACATTTAAACAACTGGACCACTTTCATATTGTAGCCCATGAAGATTAGATCTCGTTCGGTAGAAAGTTGGCAGGTTAGCCATATGCCGCCCACCAAGTTCGCACATCAATATCACAACACTGAATACCCAATTTCTCGCCTCCAAAATTTTTCTTTAGGATTAAATGGTTGTCATATATTTTCGGTAAGACTAGGTATGAACCCATCACCATATTGAAACTTGTTTCGTCTCGCTATTTCTGACCTATAGCTGAAACAAAGATATCATCGATTAGGCAATGGCTTGTTTACACTACAAAAAAGCAATGGCGAGGCTTACGCCAAACTGTTGGCAGATTTACGAGTTAGTTCGAAGCGTGCCCGATTGTCAACATAACCAAATATAATATAGAAAAAACCTTTATTTCACAGTATGTTTGGCAATTTGGCATGCCCCAAAAGATAACAACTAATCAAGCCTCATAATTTGAATCGAACTTATTTGAAGATTTGACTTAACTGTTGTGACGGTATGATGAAAAGATTTGATCGATATTTTAAGGTTTTGATACCATGATCTTAAGGAAGTGATACCTTGATGTAATACAATGAACTGGAGCGATAAAAATACGTATATATTGCTTGGTATATGGACAAATTCTGATTATAACTGTAAATTTTTTGTGTGCAAGATGAATCTCAAGGTGCCACCGATTCTAGTAATTTCGTTGACATAATAATACAAAATCTTACGAAGCTCCTCAATTGAATCATACTTCTTCCAAACCGCAGTCAATTAAGTGACTCGTCCGATGTTGTTATTTTTATAGAGTTGACAAAGTCAAGGCGGGATCGCAGCCTCTCAACGATGTTCCCATTAAAGTTGTTCGTAGATTGCACAAATGATAGACATTAATGAAAAGCTCTATCCTTTTTTTATCGATAGATTGAAGCCTGCTCATGGCATAGTATGTGCAGCTGCAACTAACAATAAAGCTGATTCGTTTTGTCAAGTGACCTGTTGTGAAAAACATAATTTTATTTATTTGATCTTTAAAATACATTTCGTTGTGGTTTTAATATTGTTACGATACTACATAAACGCAATGAAATAGAACATAAAATTGTATTCAACTTCAATTTTCGATATAAGCAATTTCACGAAGATTCAACATCGTTTTGACTTGACCCCTTTTAATTTTGATTATTTTTTGTTTCTAGATAGTCTTTCATAAATAAAAAATACAAGTTCTCTTAGAATTTTTTTTTTCGACCAGGGGTCTTCACAGAGTGCCCCTCAATTTTTTGTTATTTTGTGATGTGAGTGCATTTTGACGAGCAATTGTAGAAAAACTACTCAATCGATTTTCATAAATGATATGTAGTTGAATAGGTATTAGAAAAAAGTTTTTAAAAATGTACACTGTTAATTTTTTGAAATAATTTTTAACGGTGTAACATAAGAAAAAAACGGTGTACTTGTAAAAAAGATGGCGCTACACCTTTTTTCTTTTAAACTAAATTGAAGCTTATTTTATATCTAACTACTTGTGAAAGCTTAGGACTAGTGATATTTTCTGTTTTAAGATAAAATTTGCTGTGCATATGACTGTCGGGAATCAGTTTTTTTTATTCTGAAGGAAAATTACGGTGTCGAAAAATTGAGGGGCACCCTGTGAAGACCCCTGGTCGAACAAAAAATTCTAAGAGAACTTGTATTTTTTATTTATGAAAGACTATCTATAAACAAAAAATAATCAAAATTAAAAGGGGTCAAGTCAAAATTTCCCAAAAATTTGCTGAACTTGCGTGAAATTGCTCATATACAATATTTCAAATATAAAACCAACGTCACATTGTTTCTAAGAAAAAGGATCAGAACATGAAATAAAATACATCGAAAAATTACGTAGTTTCTGGAGCTTTCTTTGAAAAATACATTTTTCTAGAATAAATTAAGCAGAATTATAATAATGAGTTTTATTTTAGACTGCAATGATGTAAAATTAAATCAAGTTAGGATGCGATAGTGTTAAAAGTTTAAGTGGAATGTGATTATGTCAAATGAAAATTAATTGTAACAAAACGCTGTATAGTAAGCATAAAACCGTGTAAATAGATGTTTTATTTTAATTGTGGATAAAGTCTTAAGTGTTATTTTAGAGAAATTTTGTGTATTATTTTCGACGCTTTAAACTGGAAATTTTTACAATCAACTGTTAGAGTTTTTGAGGCTATTAGAAGAATATTATAGATAGGAATGGATATTGTTTGCTGTATTTTTTTCCTGTTATTGTGGACCCATAAAACCTGGTGTGTTGAATAGTTTTTTATGCATGAAAATTACGTATAATATGACTATTACTATATTTAAGATTAACCAATAAACTTACAAAAACATAGCTGAAGTTTAAATTCTTGCATTTCTTTCGTTGGCTTTTTGAAAGTAATCAACCCCATTTGAGTGGTCTTTTAATACGATGCTGTGCAACAAGATTCATTATCATCATCTTTTAACAAGGTTCATGTTAGTAATTCAACTAAACATTGTATTTTATACAACAAATCCTCCAAATCGTCATATTTAAATATGTCCAATTAAAAGCTTCGAGTACATTTTTGTCAATGAATTTATTTTCGATCTGCGCTAACGATATTTGTTGACAAAACTTATTTTTTTACTTACAATATAAATTTACTGAACAACCTTGGTAATCCATATGTTCTTATCATATTCAAATTAAGGGGAGCAATGAATTAATTTAAACAAAAAATTTAATAAAAATATTGGTTGATAGGAATTTCTTTTGTTTTGTGAATTCTATTGCAAACACTATTTTTAATTCATTGCTAGCTTTGTACTACTATCTGAGGTTAGGCATAATCCCTAACCTCAGATTTAGCATTTAAAGATGGAAAAAAGAATTTACTTCTAATTAGCGTTAGAGAAGTTTAAATTCTCAAAAGATAATAGATTAACTATCCACATACAAGGCAGACTACAGGTTCAAATTGTGATGTTTAAACAAATGATACACTACTCTAGCAGACCAATTTAAATATGAAATCAAATGTAAATGTTACAGGGATAAAATATCAATTTGAGAGGGGAATAAGACTCGCTCCATATTCACTCCATTTTGTGAATCTGGCTCTGCCCACCATTGAAGGTTGAGAGATATCAAACGAATAGATCCAACGGCAAATTAAGCAACAGCAGTCCCACTACAGAAAGGGTCCAGAGGCTACAGAAAGAGTCAGGATGGAACAGACCATGAATGACTAAATGTAATTTACGTAATAAAACCTGCATCTAAAGTTGACTTGCATTTTTTCTCAGCCTTCTTAGGTAGAATAGCTATCATTCAAAACTTCTGGGTGTACCAAAAAAATGGAGCAAGATGCACGATGCCCGGCACAACAACTTATGAGATTTTTTGCGATAAGGAAGTATTATCTCATGAAATTATCCTTCAAAAACAAAAGAACAGCATTTTACGTCATTCATACCTCTAAACAATTAATCTTAGTGGGGTAGAAGTTAAAGTACTAATCAAAGAAAGCAAACAAAACCAGGTCTACCCTGTAAGACTGGTCTGATATGAAGAATATTGTACGTTCTTCCATGTATGTAAGTATGTATGTAACATAGATCCAGGAATGAAAGACAACCGTCGTACTCTTTGTAGATATTACTGCAATTATTGACTATAACAGAAAAACTAGTAAGCCTTAACATACAGCTAGTCATGAACAATAAGACAAAAAATGGAGAGTAAAACTGAACGAATCTTGGCATGAACTTGGCGCAACTCCAAATTTAATTTGTAAAGAAACCGCGGTATGCTACAAAAACAAAAATATGTAGACAGTTAATAAAGTGCTCGTCAAAACGAATCAATCCCAGATCAATTCCTATTGAGTTTGCCATTGACATGTGTCAACTAAATCAACAAAATAGTTTGTTAATGAAGTGAACACGAACCACTCAATACCGTTGTCATGTGTGAGAAACCCTACGTCATATACTAGTGTAAATTCAAAGTCAGTATTTTTCACCAACATTTATTTTAATTCATTACTCGAATAGTCCAGTAAATTATGTTTATCTAATTATTAGGGTTTCCACAAAATCTTGTCTTTCACTATTACGAGTTAACAATTCAATTTGATATTTCTGTTTTTTAATGCCGCAAGGCGAAATACATTATGTATATTCAATATTGATTGTTCATAGGTAAAGGTCGAACGAAAATACGATAGAATATTATGATTTAGGTATTAGTAAATTTAACTAAAAATAAATTGGAAAAAAAAATATAGTTTAGTATCAATTAATCTAAAGAATCGATAACATCACTACACAATTACTAAATTATGCGTACTAATTATATATTAAATATTTGTATATATGCCTTCGCCTTCATCTAAACACTAAAAATTAATTAAATAACAGTAACACATGCAAGGGTGCTTTGCTTTAAAACGGTATCGAGTTTAGGGTTTGATATTGAAAGTGATACACTGAACCCTGATTGCCTGATTTTCTTAAAACAATAACGACATCTGTAAAGTTATTTGTGAAAGATTTGAATATTGATGGGTTGAGCTTTAAATTTTTTACTGGAAGCCTTTGCAAAGAGTAATTCATTAAACCACTTTTTAAGTGATTTATTGCAACAGAAAATGCTTTTATTCAAACTCCGTTCAACCGTTTGAACCATTAATTAAAATTCGTCATCATGCATTTTAAAGCTTCTGCCTTTTTACAATTTTAACTTTGTTGGTCAAAATTACAAACCAATAAAACATTCATTCATTCTCCATTATAAATTTGTTTTTAGTAAATAAAACATAAAAAAATATAATAATAATACATATAAGCAAACATTGACCATGTATTCCTAAACAAGATCAAGGTAGTAATTGAAATTAAAACAAAGTGCATTTGAAAATTTTACAAAACATCCAAAAATAAATAATATATAAATAAATAATATATAAAAATAAAATTAAACAATTTTATAATCTGGGGAAATTAATTATAATTAAAAAAAGAAAATAAAAAATATCAAAACACACAGACATGACATTAGTTACAAAAGTTTTAATGAAAAATTTTGAATCAATGCCAGACATATTGGTTAAGTACAGTACTTCAAAAAACAAATAATTTTTCCGCGCGTAATGAACTTTATTTAATACGTATATGAAGAAAGTAGTTTACAGTATCAGGTAATTTTTCTTTGGAAAAAGGGGAAACTGATTTTGGGAGTTAAGAGAGTTAAAATCGAAAAGTGCGCTCTGAATTGGCTTAATTGAGCCCAATAAAATGGGTCCAATAAAATATTTTGTTAATATAAGCATATATTTCCTTTTTAAAAACTACTTCTTATTTTATCTGTCACTACTGCTATAAAGTGTTATAGTAGTGAGCTACACTGCTTAAACTATCCTATTGAAAACAAAGTTTTCCTTTTAATAGAATTGAAAAAATTTTTATAGGATTATAAATTCTTCAATGGGATTGACTACATTTTAATTGAATTTTCGGAGATTTTGGGAGTTTTGTAATCTTAGAATTTCATATGGAATACAATTGGGAATCCTTTTCGATTCTTAAATGGGATTGGCTATGTTGTAATGGGAATTTCAAAGAAATTTCCTATTTAAATTCAAATTCAAATTTCCTATTTAAAAATAATCGATTAAAATAAAAAAGAAAATAACAATGGTCAAAATTAAAACATATACAACCTTAATAACTATATAGTATTTCAGCCGAGAAGCGAAAACCTGTATTTCAACTATATATTTCTAAAATTGATAAAACTCTAGTAAATTTTAACCAGACAAGAAAAATTTCAAAGTAGCATTTTTCTGTAAGAATTATCCATTTCCTATTGAAACTATTTTAAGGTTACCTATTAAACTACAAAAACTCCTATTAAAACTACTGCAGTGGAATTTATATTTTAAAGTCGTATTTTCCTTTAGAAATTATACACTTCCCATTGAAACTATCTCAATGTCTTCTCATAAAACTATATAATCCTATTGAAAAATACTGTCGTGAAATTATAATTTTAAAGTCGTATATTCCTGTAGAAATTATACACTTCCCGTTGAAACTATCTCAATAGTTTCCTCTTAAATTTTACAGAAGCCTATCGAAGAATAATGTAGTGGAATAAGAATTTCAGTCCTATTTTCCATTAGAAATTATACACTTCCTATTGAAACTATCTCAAAGTCTTCCTGTGAAACTATTAATCCTATTGGGAAATCATGTCGTAAGAAACCAATTTCTAAGCTTTAATTTCCTTTACAAATTATCCATTTCCCGTTGAAACTGTTTCAATGTCTTCCTTTAAATTTATAAAGAATCCTATTAAGGAATTTTGTCGTAAGAAAAAAATTGTCTAAGTTTTATTTTCCTTTTCAATTACGTTCATTCCTATAAAAATGTTTCAATAGGAACAGTCTGATATTTAAAGGATTATGAGCTTAATTCCATTTCCCATTGAATATGAGTCTTTCCTATCCAATATTTTTATGAAATAAAGAGTTTCTCGGCTGAATCCATTAAAATCGTCCTTTTACTAGCCAGTTTTCATCAATATTCTATAGGATTGTACCTTTTCTAATGGGACAGTTTAAGCAGGGTAGTCATTTGATAGTGACACTTTGTTGACTTAATGCCTTAATACCGTTACATTGGTGAACGTTAAACTGATGATAATTTGAACAAAAATGGCAGCATAAATAATTTTAACCCAACGCATTAGACAAATTATTTCAGTATAAGTTAAGCTAGCAATCAATAACTATGTGGAATTTTTAAGTACAAGGTGAGAATAGATTTAATGTCCGCCCCTATAGGATAAGTCATTGGTACAAAACTTTTAAAATATTAATATATAAAGACACGAAGTTTGTTTGCCGAAATTCGAGACTTTTCTCTTGAAAACTAAAAACAATAAAAAATATTGCGACGCTGATTCATAGGCTGACTTCACCACAGCTCTGGAAACATAGTATTCTGGATATATAATGAGCTAATATCCATCAAATGCTTTAAATAAAAGCTAACCAATGCTGTAGATTTCGCGTAGTTATAATTATAAAAATATTAAAGAGAGCAGTAGTATCCTAACAAACATAAATTCTGTTGTACGAGAAAAAGCAAAAAAAAAAAATTTAACTGGAAGTGACAAACCGGAAGTTGGGATGCAGAACTGTTGTGAACCGTACTAAATGTGTATGCACCAAGTTTCATCCAATTCGATTATAAGATACAGATGTTATTAAGCTTCCAAAAAAACAAGAGGTCAGCGGACCCCCTACCTTTTTGTTCACTATCGCTAAAAAACTAATCAGTTCCTTGCCATACATATTTGCATCCTTTTCCAAAGTGTCATCAAAATTCATTCACGAACGAATGTTGTATGCTCCCAACAAACATTGAAACAATAAACAGGTGTTCGGGAGGCCCCCCACCCCTTATCCCAATATTGTCCAAAAACAAAGTGTGATCAAAATTCATTCACGGGCGAATGCTGTATGCTCCCAACAAACATTGAAAAAATGGTGATACAATAAACAGGTTTTTGGGAGACCCCCCTCCACTTATCCGAATATTGTCCAAAAACTAATCAGTTCTTTGTTATATAAGTCTCCATCTTTTTTCAAAGTGTCATTAAAATAAATTAATGAATGAAGTCTGTATGCTCCCAAGAAACTTTAAAAACAAAATGTGAAAAGTCAGCAGTTGTATGGTAGACCCCCCGCCACTTTGATCAATGTGTTCCAAAAGATGATAACTATCTTCTCACAGTAATTAGAACCTTTTCCCTAAGTTTCATCATAATCACTTTATTATTGTAGCCTGTAGTGTGCATAAGGACACTGAAAAAAATTCAAAAAAGTACAAAAAAAATTTTTTACCGCAAGTGAAAAACCAGAAGTTGGGATGCAGAATTGTTATGAACTGTACTAAATGCTTATGTTTCATCAAGTTTCATGTTTCACCAAGTTTCATCCAATTCAGGATGGTACATGTTTATCAGGTACAGATGTTATTGAGCTTTCAAAAAAACAGGTGCTCGGGGGACCCCCCACCACTTTGTTCACTATCGCTAAAAAATCAATCAACTCCTTGCCATACATATTTGCATCATCTTTTTCGAAAGTTTCATCAAAATTCATTCACGTACGAATGTTGTATGCTCCCAACAAACATAAAAAACATAGTGGAAAAAACCACCTGTTGTATGGTGGACAGCTGATAAAATCTTTCTCATGTTACTTGAAAGCTTTTACCAACGTTTCATGACAATCGATCGGTAATTGTATGCTACAGTAGGGATAAACACCTGAAAAAAAAACTTTTTAACCGGAAGTGACAAACCGGAAGTTGGTATGCAGAAATATTGAAACAGCACTAAAACCTTATATACTAAGTTTCCATAAGATCATAAGCCGGGATTAAAAGTTATTCAAAATTTAAACTTAAAGGGGCTCGGGAGACCCCCCGCCATTTTGTCCAAATTTGAAGTGAATCCAGATCTATCATTTTCAAGTGAACCTCATTTGCCAAATTTTCATCAAGATCCTATGCAGAAAGGTCAAGCCACCCACACACCCACCCACACACAGACGTACACCAAAATGTTTATTGGCTATTTAGATAGAGGATGGCCCAAAACAAAAGAAAAAGCAAAATTTGGGGTATGTAAGATTTTTTTTTCTCTATAGATTGCATTACTTCACACAATTGTTGAACCCATTATTGCTAGGCTGTCCAGTACACTGTTATTTTGTTATCCTTATCAACTAATTTTGTTTAATCATACAGTCTTCCACTAGTTTGTAATACTAAATGCGTTCTTTCATGGGCAAATCGAATATCTTACAAGGGCGATCTTGCCAGAGTGCTAGTGCGTATGTAGTTGTCGATCGCCTTTTCATCTTTTTAACATAAAATATATAAAATTCATTCTCCTGCATGAGGGGAGGACGTCATGTCAACAACCTCTTTCGCAAGCGCAGCCACCGGCATTGCGGACATGCTTTCACAGAAGATTCTGAAGCTATATATTTCTTTTGATTTCTTTGCTGCACATGGTTAACGCCCTCGTGTATTCTTCTTATATCCCACATTGCTTAGTTCTAAGGAACAACAGTCGTATACATATGTTTTTAAGTTTGACAAAACCTTACTCAATTGTGTTCTTTTGCTCTTTTACAGTAGTATTTAGGCAGTTGGGCTCGTATGCTATGGTGATTACAAAGTTCAACTTTAGTCTCACCTTGTATTTATAGGGTGTCAAGTAAGAGATATTACCACTTTCGTACTGTCTAGTTCAACAGAATAGTTCTATGGTCTTGACAATAACGATTCACCTATGACTCTCCAGTTTTTTATAAAAAACCTATGCCGTCTACGGTTAGGTCCAACCCCTCCTGCTGTATTTTTGTAACAAAAATGTATGTGTCCCCAAGGTTGAACGCGTTAGCTGTTTCCACCATTGAATATACGAACAGAGACTCCCCTCTCTGGTTTGTGTCTGTACTGTTCCATATCTCATTGTGAGAATTTGCATCTCGCCCGGGTTTTAGAGAACACTTCTTTCTCTCATATCATCAATACCTATACTTCTATACGTGGTATAAGTATTCTGTCTCCTGCGTATAATTAAGCCACCGTTATCTTGTAACGAAAACCCCGAGTCTAGTAGTAGTTATTATGAGCATTAAATGGGAAAATCTGAGAAACAAAATAAAAAAATTCTATGTGACTTTGCATTAGTATCCCATACTACCTTCGCCTCGTATCAGAATGAACCCGGGCTGTTTCTAAGTGTATGTTGTGGAAAATATTGAAGCTAAGGTTGCTAGGACATGGAGAAAATCCACTTGTATCACGCGCCAGTTTCTCTGCCGTCGCCATTAGATGTTGTCGATGAGGAACATGTATGTTCTTCATCTATTAACAAGCTATTCTCCTCTTCGGTTACATCAGGGATGTTACTTCGATCATCTGCTGTTACTATTTGCTATTAATGTTACAGATGTCTCCTTAGGTGGTGATGGTATCTGAAATACTTTGTTTAGGATCCTGACAGCTTCTTTTGCCTCAGTCTCCCCTTTTGTCGCTTGTCTTGGTGCGTGGACGATGACTTTGCCAAACTGGCATTTGAAGGTATTCTCTGCTGCCGATATTACTGTCTTCCACCTTTTGCTATTCCTGTAATTTTCAGTTGGACTCGACTCCAAATACCTTCCATTCCCTAACAAGCATCCCGTAGTTTTGTGCTTCTCTCAGCGCTAGAGATTTCTCACTATGTCCGTCACTTCGCGGAAATGAAGACTGTAACCTTGTGAAGGATCAAAATGTCATCATTCATTTTCATCGCAAGTGGATGTGAACCAACTTCTTCTTTTGCTAGTACTACTACAAATACAGATTACCGCATGCTCATCGTTTAACATTGGTGAAAATGGACAAGAAACGGAAGGAACAATGGCTGATAGTTTTGAATATGTAAAATTTGGAATATTGGTGAACTAACAATTTATGATGGATGATAAATATAAGTTGTTAGTTATACAACATACATTACTGTAAGCTTTCTTATTATATTACTTCGGTCTGAAAGACCTAAGTATTACATTCATGAGCTCAAAGTGAAATTCTTACCCCCACTTTTTTTGGCATTTCTCGACGTTTTAGGACCTACTGATTCTAAGAAAGCAAAGAAAAATGTATGTCTGTCGGCCGGCCGGCCGTCCGTCATTATCTACGCTGCAGGGAAACCCGCTGGAGGGATTTCAAAAAATTTTTTTCTAAAAATATGTATACTCAAGGGACAGGTCCGAAAGGACGCTGTGTTCGATAACTGTACCGGAAGTGTTTTAAAAAATCATTAAGTGTGTCAAAAACAGCAAATACTCATATTTTTGGCTTAAAAAACGTTCATTTTAAGTGATTACGAGTAGGAACATTATATTTGGAGAAATCTTGATGGTAGGGATTGGTATTTGAGATCAAAAACTAGATTATTGCATTATAAGTTTGTCAAAAATATGTTGTCAAGTGTGTCAAAAGAAAGATTTTTATTCATTTTTTTACCCAATTTTTCGAAAAAAAAAAATAAAATCAATTATTTGTTTGAAATGAATTTTTATTATTATTATTGAGAATTATGACATTATAAGTTTGTCAAAAAATGTTGTCAAGTGTGTCAAAAGAAAGATTTTTATTTATTTTTTTACCCAATTTTTTGGAAAAAAATTAAATTAATTATTTGTTTGAAATGAAATTTTATTATTATTATTGAGAATTATGGCATTATAATTTTGTCAAAAAAATGTTGTCAAGTGTGTCAAAAGAAAGATTTTTATTTATAATTTTTAATTTAATTATAATTAGTTAATTTTTTGGAAAAACAAAACTAATTATTTCTATGACATGAAATTTTATTATTATTGTAGAGAATTATGGCATTATAAGTTTGTCAAAAAAATAATGTCAAGTGTGTCAAAAAATGATTTCATTTATTTATTTAGCCAATTTTTGGGGGAAAAAAATGTAGCTGTTTTTATGATGTAAATGTAATTGAAAATGAAATTGGACATGGAAATGTTTGAATTTGTTATAGTTTTTGAAATATTTTTTGAAAAAAGTTTGTATTTTTTTTGATTTTGTAAAAATTTTTGCAATATTTTTAGAATTTTGGAAAAAGTTTTAATTTTAGATTTTGTAACAATTTTTGGAATATTTTTAGAATTTTGAAACATTTGAAATTTTTGGTTTTATTATAATTTTTGGAATTTTGAAAAAAGTTTCGATTTTTGATTTTGTAATGATTTTTGTAATATTTTCAGAATTTTGGAAAAAGTTTGAATTTTTAAGAATTTTTGAAATATTATTGGAATTTAGAAAAAATTTAAATATTTGATTTTATTCTAATTTTTGGAATATTTTTGGAATTTTGAAAAAGTTTGATTTTATTTAATTTTACAATATTTTTGGAATTTTGAATATAATTTTCCGGCATCGTATTGATGTTTCGTGTTAGTTTTGTAATAAATTTTTTAAACAGAGATAAACAAATACTTGTACTTTAACAAAGAGTTATGTTTGATTTACATATCGCTGCCCAAAACTAAAAACCATGTCCTCATAAAAGTCTTTTGCCGAAGTCTTGATATCTCAGAGCTGTGTGATTTCATCCCCTCCATATTTTCTTATTTAAATTATATAATTTTTGTTTGTGATGTTTTTTTGCGTTAAATTATTCTTTGTTATTCAACTATTTAGTTGATATAAATTTTGGTCATAGAAAAGAGAGTCAGGATTCCCGTTTATTTTTATAATAAAGTCCAATTGTTTCAAAAGTACAATATAACAAAATAAGTGCGCAAAGATCGCAAACCCGAAAAACCCTGTAAACGTGAAGATTCAGAAGCCGATCTAAAAACAAGAGCTGCCTAAAACGGCAAATTAAAAAATAAGTTAATCGGAAATTACTAACGTAAATTGGTTGACAGAATTGATTATTTTTAAGAGACTGCTTTGTTTTCTTTGTTTTTAATCAAATGTGTTGTGTAGTAGGCGTATGTGCATATGTGTCACAAAAACACATAAAAACCTTTTAAGACCAAGGACCCACAACAATATGCGTTCTAAGGATAATAATGGACGCTAATCTTGTGTTTTTGTTGTTTTTAATACTTTTGTTAAATAATAGATAGCTATACAATAAACCCTATCACATATAAAATACGACATAGGCCAATATTTCATAATAGGATAGAGAAAATAAAAATAAAATAAGAGATAAAATGCAAATTTGTTTGAAAAATATGCAAGAACAGAACTAAAATGGGGTTGCCAATAATCCAGCTACCGGCATAATTCCTGATTATGTGACGCACTATCTTCCTCAATGATTAAAGCCAAGACATAGAGTTATTATATAAAAGCTCGTTTCTTCAAGCAAGCAACAGCGTGCCATCATCAAGGATTTGTCCATAGCTAAGACTTAGGGTGCTACCGTTGACTGAATACAGTTCATCCGGCAGTACCCCTACGATAGCACCTTGGCTAGCGATATCTCACTACTATTGCCACTGGTATGTGATATCTCACGTTAACTCATATGCCAATAGCAGGAACTGGAGTACGCGGGGTTGTCACACCCGTGGATCAAAAATCAAACAAATTAACAAATCAATAAAAACTGATTTACCCATGCTTACCAAGTTTTATCAAAATCACTCCATCTATAGAAGATTCAAATAAACTGTTATTCAGAAAGCCCTCCTTCAAAACAAAGATTATCCAAAAACTAGTCAGTTACTTGCTGCACAAAATCAAACGACCTTGAACCAAATTTTATCATAATTGTTTAAAAACGAAGCTGTAGAGTGTTAAAATGGACAAAAAACTGTACAAAATCAGACGTTTCAAAATCTGGAGAAACCTGAGCCAGTTTGATCAATACACATAAATAATTTATCATTTCCTTGCATTTACTGGAACAATTTACCGAAGTTTAAGCCAAATCACTTCATAATTTTAGGCTGTGGTTTGGGTAAAGTCTTACAAAGCAGGAAGAAGGTAGCCAGGATCATTGAAAACATTACAATACCATTTAATCCAAGTCTCAGGACAATTTAATATCAGTACTTGAACTGTTCAAAATATTTAGACTGATTTCAGTAAAGCATTACGGGCGCGGTTCTTATTTGTGATTTCTTATTATGTATTATAATAGGTTTTTAAAGTTGTGATGTAAGAACAAGTTAAGTTTCACACATGCTGTTTGAAGTAGCAGGCCCAAAAAACATAATGTGCATGGTGCACATTTCGTGCACCTTTTTATTTTACTAATTTTTAAATATGATAGTGTAAGTATTTTTTTGTCTTTATTCAATGTTAGTTATGTTTAGTGTTAACCATTATAGCTTAACGTCACTGAATATCCGAAGATACCATGCTAACTAGGGAACTAGGGCTAGAGAGTAGTTATCAATTTTCTTTGAGAAATTTATTAACGTTCATTTAAAAGTTTTGAGGATTAAAATTATCAGGAAAGACCCACGAAGGTAAGGCATTCCAGAGATGAGAAACAGAAATTCTGTGAAAAAATCGCGTTGAAAAGCGACAATTCTACATCGTGTCACTCGAACCGTATAAGGATGGGCTGCTATTGAAGCTCTGATGAAACGCGCGAAGTTTGCTGGTTCAGGCAAAATCGATTTAATCTCCGCAGATGCCCGTTCGTCCATAATATACTTGTAAAATACCGTCAAATCAGCACTGAAAAAAAATTGAAGCTCATGACAACCTCATCTCGAAGTTGGCAGTTTATTATTCATGCAAAGAAAAATTATTTGCAAACAATTTCACTGTGATTGGGACAACTACACGATAACATTTTCCTAACAACAGCATGAGGTTTATTTAAAATATAAAGGGTCATTCCAAAGTGACTAACGTAACATTTATACCGAAATTCACAACTTTGTTTCCTTATAACTAAAATTGTAAAGATTATTTTAACCACTTGTTGACTTTTTAAAATGTAAATCGAGTTTATTTATCTAAATCAGAAAGCTTTTTTATTTAAATTAAATGTTTTAGATATTTTTTAAATAAAAATGTAAATGTGACTAACGTAACATTTTTTATGCCATTAAATTAACACCTAAATTATGAACCAAAATTCTCTAGATGTTGAAAATGTACATAAAATTTATTGATAAGTTTCTTCAATGTAATTAATGTATTTTTTAAAAAAGCCAATAACTTTTTAAAAAATTTGTTAGTTTTTCATAAATTGACGCTTTTGATTTAAATGATGTGTGACTAACGTAACACAAAAGAATTCATGTATTTAGAATGCTTACCTCATTTATTTGAAAAGCAAAGCAGTCCAATTCAGACACTCCAAACTTTAGCTTACAGAAAATAAAAAGTCTAAAACGATTCGGTTTATTATATTTGTGCTATGCTATATTCTTTTAGGTAGATTTCATATTCATTTCAAAATCTACCTATTGCAATGGGCTTCATCTCGGAATTTCGGAAAAATTTTTGTGCCAAACGACTATATATGATAAGCGGAGACAAAAAAACAAAAAAAAAAAATTTATGTATATATATATATATATATATATATATATATATATATATATATATATATATATATATATATATATATATATATATATATATATATATATATATATATATATATATTAGGGTGTTCCTTAATTTTCGATTTCAAAGTATTTTTGGTCTCACCCCTTAAATCGGTGTGTATACATATAAAAATGAACTGCAAGAAATGTTAGGTCAATCAAATAAAGTTAACCCGTGCCGACTTGAAGTTGAACTTTGGTTCCATATGAAATCATCGAAAAAAATAACAATTGTTGCTGTACTGTTTTAGATTTTACTCAAACTTTGTGGAAGTGTTCTTTAAGGTTCAAAAGCTCAAAATCCACAAGGATTTAATTTTTGCACGCGCCGCTTCCGGTCCACACAAAATAAAGCACTTGAAAAGTCGTATTTTTGTGTTTTGCGGTTTTAGCTGTAAAACTTTTTGTATTAAAGATATTGATTTGGTCAAGGTGGCATTATAAAGCTGAAAGACTGTAGTTTTTAAAACAAAAATAAAAATTGATATTATTCATATATTTGAAAAATGAGAGAGTATTGAAAATACGTGTATTTTATTGATTTCTTGTGATTTTCAATTGACACCAGTGTCTGCACTGTTGAATATAAAAGTCTAAATATTCTTAAATATCAAAGTGCACATATTGTTATAGTATAAAAAATTAAAATCGACTCGTTCGGTCAACTCGTAATGCAAAAACTCTTTACTTGAAATTTTGAAATTTCAGCAATTTGCATATTTCAGGCTACAATTTGGACGTGTTTGGTAAAAGACAAAAATTTGAAATTAGCAGGATATTCAGTTCTTACCTTTAACTTTAAAAAACTTTAAGGCTTGTTTTTTTATTTCCTCCTGACGCGGGTGTACAGCCGTTTAAAGAGAAGCCAACATTTGTTTCTTACAGCTTACCGCTTCTTACTTACAGATTACAGTTTCTTACATTTTTATTTTTGTTTTAAAAACTACCATCTTTCAGCTTTATAATGCCACCTTGACCGAATCAATATCTTTAATAGAAAAAGTTTTACAGCTAAAACCGCAAAATACAAAAATACGACTTTTCAAGTGCTTTATTTTGTGTGGACCGGAAGCGGCGCGTGCGAAAATTAAATTGGATTTTGATCTTTTGAGCCCTAAAGAACATTTCCACAAAGTTTGAGTAAAATCTAAAACAGTACAGCAACAATTTTTATTTTTTTTCGATGATTTCATATGGAGCCAAAGTTCAACTTCAAGTCGGCACGGGTTAACTTTATTTGATTGACCTAAAATTTCTTGCAGTTCATTTTTATACGTAAACACACCGATTTAGGGGGTGAGACCAAAAATATTTCATAATTTTTTTTTCCCCATATAGCTAAGGAACACCCTAATATGTATATATAAACGATATGAGATATAACGAAAACGACCGGCACTCTCACGGTCGCATTTGTTGAGGTAGATCAAAAAAATTTTCTGTACTTGTGTGTTCTAATAATATATTGAACAAGTTCGTGAATCAGCAAAATCCAACATGTGGTTAAGAAACTATAGGCTTTTTTCTGAAAAAAATTGATTTTTTAAAACCATTATAACGGCCGTTTGGATACTAATGTATCAAAAAATTTAACAAACTTAGAATCTTTGAAATCTTTTTTATCAATTTGTTTTAAAAGTAGACCTCTGAAGTTAGAGGTTCCTGAGGGAGCGGCTCCAACAAAAAAGTTTGCAAAAAAAATTTTTTTTCTGAAACAACCGGCACTCTCACGGTTGCATTTATAAGGCCAGATCAAAAACCCTTTTCTAAAAATGTGCGTTTTATTAATATCTTGGACAAGTTCGTAAATCAGCCCCATCCAACATATGGTTAAGAAACTAGAAGCTTTATACTAGAAAAAAACTCTGTTTTTTAGATCCGTTATAACGGCCGTTTGGATTCTAATATTTTTAAAAACTTCATAAATTTAGAATCTTTAAAACCTTTTTAATCAGTTTCTTTCAAAAAAAAGACCTCTGCAGTTGGAGGCTTCTGAGAGAGCGGCTCCAACAAAAAAGCTTGTAAAACACAAAATGCGTTTAAATCAACCGGCGCTCTCACGGTTGCATTTGTGGAGCCAGATCAAAATACCTTTCTTAAAAATGTGTGTTTTATTAATATCTTGGACAAGTTCGTAAATCAGAAAAATCTGACACATGGTTAAGAAACTATAGGCTTTATACTAAAAAAAAAAGTGGTTCTTTTAATCCGTTATAACGGCCGTTTGGATACTAATATTTTTAAAATCTTCATAAATTTAGAATTTGCAGAAACATTTTAATCCGTTTCTTATAAATATAAACCTCTGCAGTTAGAGGTTTTTGACTTGTTGGCTTCAACAAAAAAGTTTGCAACAATCCCCAACTACAATTTCCAAAAACCTTATAACAGTCAATGTCAACCTTATAACAGTCAAAAAAATAAAAGATTTTAATAGAAGAATTTAATTTTTTTTCTTAGAAATAAACTATTTTGATATTTTGCAGTAATTGCACGACATATAATATAGAGTAGGTTTGTGTCATAAATTGTCACACACATGTTCTGTGGTAGATTTGATATTTGTTTGTTGCAAAATTGGATAGATATAATTTTTCTTGTAGGTAGCTAATATTCTTTTTAAAATTTGTTCGATATCTGTTTGAAATTAGTTTGTTTTGTTTAAACTAATCTGATACATCAGATTCTACTGGCACACAAAACTGTCTGATCTCGAAATCTACCTATTTCTAGCGGATATACGTGCCGCTTGGACTTTTTTAGATATATTTTAATTCGTATATTAAGCCTTTTTTACAACCATGCGCTTAATTGCATTCTAAACAAAATAGCAATATTGGAATTTTCACAGTTGTTGCCATATCTTATAGTAAAATATATGAAAAAAAAATTATAGGACACATTTACAGTTTTGTGAAGAAAAAAAATTTAGGTTGAAGGTTGACTTTAAAATGGAATGACCCTAAAATGTTATATCCAATATAGAAGTAGTTGAATAAAGATAATAACTATTTCGCTGAAAAAAATTTTCTTTGGCCTTATATCATGAATTTTTCTGTTTAAAGTTTAAGTATTTCAGATTAATTGAACTATATTTTATTTTCACATAAATATTTCATGTGATTGTCTCAACTTCATCGATTTATAATTGTAGAGTGTTGAAGCGATTTCGTAGTTTGATTCGCCATATGTAACCGCACGGTGAGGTTGAGACAATTGCATTTCGATTGGAAATAGGACATGTTTTTTCAGTGAGCGACGTCTCTTCTATGTTGCAAGGAATCAAGCTCGTTAGTAAGATTTAAGTTGCCGATCAATTTAACAGCTCTTATTCTATTCTATACAGCTCTCTTCGCTGTATAGAATCAAGATATTTCAAACTACTTATGTAGGCTCCAACCCATTTGTGAGAACAATATTACATGCAGGGACGAATAAATGATTTATATATTAAAAGAAGCTGCTCGCTATTAAAAACCTTACGACAACGACCTAAAAATCCTAAATTTTTGAACAGCGTTCTTAGCTAGGCTAAAAATATGAGAATTCCATTTCATATTATTTTCAATCTCAATTCCTAGAAGTCTAATAGAGATTCTTTCTCTTCAAGATCATTTGAATCAAACTTTAATGAAAACGGATTAGGTGGTGATAATCCAGAAAAATGGCAAACTTGTGTTTTACTTGTGTTGAATTCAACACTGTTAGCAACTCCGAAATCTAAGATTGTTTTTAAATCCATATTTCAAGATCAAGTTTGATCTAGCGACATTAAGATTTGATGGTGCACAATTTGGTATTTCATGAGACGCATGAAGTGTGCTATCATCAGCAAAACTATGGATGTAATTAACTGTTGAATCTAGCAGATCATTGATGCAGAGAAAAAAAAGAGTAGGTGATAAAACGGAACCTTGCGGAACACCAGCATTAGTTGAAAATGTGTCTGATGAGACACCATCAACATTAACACGAAAATTACGCTCAGAAATAAAGCTTTGTAACCAAGAAATAAGTTGCTCATTTAAGCCGTAGCATCTCAATTTGCAAATAAGATTGTTATGCCATACTTTGTCAAATGCTTTGTCAAAGGCAACGCCGAAAGTCTCACCATGGTTTTCAAGCGACTTGTTTCAGATATGCGTGACAAAAGAAAGGAAATCTCTCGTCCTCTTCCTTTACGGAATCCGTATTGTCTTTCATTAAGCAGTTTGGAAGACTCTAAGAAACTCATTATATTAAAATTAATATATTTTTCAAATACTTTAGAAACAACCGACAAAATTGATATTGGTCTGTAGATTCTTGGATCCGTTTTAGCACCTTTCTTTGGAACTGGCTGTACACTAACCATTTTCCATATATCAGGAAAAATACCTTTCTTATATGACAAATAGAAAATTAATTGAAGATTGGTGCTAACTCCTTAGCAAAAGTTTAAGGATAATTGATATAGGTAGGAAATTGGATTCTAGTAATGTAGAATTTTACGAGAAACAGTTACCCAATAAATTAGCTTTTTCTTTATGGTCAATAACCGGTATATCTCTATCAATAAGAGGAGGTATAGAAGGCTTACAACAATTTCCTTGTATAGCCTTGGCGGCCTTATAAAAATTTCGTGAATTAGTAGGGTGCTCAGCAAATTTATTACCTTTTTTCTAGAAAATAAATGTTTCTCTAATCTATTAATTTTCTACATAGTGGGGTGGGATAGCAGAAAATTAGTAGGTTTCTGGCTACCAGCATGAAACTTTCTACACTTTGGCTTAATGTGTGTTAGATCAAAATTCTGCCCAGACCCCATTGGTCAGACCCCCTGATTAAAAATGGCGATGCTACTAGTTTAAAAAGAAAATTTGCTGAAATCGGTCATGTTTGATATCATTTAATATGCTGAAGGGTTATATATCTTGTTATTTTTGTCAATTCCTTAACCCTTTGTTGCATCATGTCCACTCTAGTGGACGAAAGTTTAAATTTTTTTACTCTACCGTAAATGCCTTAACAAATTGAATTCCCATGTTTATTCATTCTATATCATTTGAGCTTTGAACTATTGATCGTAGATGGCAGCACCTCACATAATACCTCACATATTATTTTAAATATATGAGTAAAAATATTTGTTGAGAAGCTCATTTTCATTCAGTTCTCATGGATGTCCGCTATGATGGAGGGAGCATTTCCCTCGACAAACTGCAAATACAGCTCAAATATGCAAAAAGAAGATATGCTCCAGAAAATCTACTTATTCTTGCATCAAATGTAAAGTGTATTTGTGCATTGATGGAAAGTTTTCTGGCTATAAAAATATATTTATGCATACTATGTATATGCATGGTGTCCACTGTAGTGGACAAATTGTAGCAATCAATTAACGAAATTTGAATAAAATAAATTTTTTAATTACTTCTGAGGCTATTTTAAATGGAAAAAACACAAACATTTTCTTTTAACTTCTCCAGATTATTTGTATGCAACAAAGGGTTAATCGTAATTTCTTAATTTTTTATTGCAAGTAATTGTTAAAGTACAGTAGCTATCAAAATGTCCAGAAAACGTAAAGCTCAGTTTGTGGATCTGAAGGATGTATCATCGCCTCCATTATCTCTGCAGCCAATGATCTCTTGGGAGCTCTGTTTTCTGTGTCAAGATGATTCATCCAACTGATATTGGCAATCTGTGTCTGGATCGTTAAAAAGTTTTAGTGATCACGGACTACTTCCAAAAACAGTCCGACTGCAACAGTTAGATGAAGGAGGGGGGGGGTGGATTTGATTTTTGATTTTTGTTTAATTATCACTTTATTTCATTGTATTTCATTTTTTTTTTCTTGTATTTTTTCCATTAATCCGCTATTTTGTATGTTACTTAGGGTTCCACATGGGTCCAGTATTAAATGATATCAAACATGCCCGATTTCATTAATTTTTTTTAAAACTAGTAGCATCGCCATTTTGGCCGTCATTTTGAACCAGGAGGTCTGAACAATGGGGTCTGGGCAGAATTTTGATCTAACACACATTAAGCCAAAGTGTGGAAAGTTTCATGCTGGTAGCCAGAAACCTAATAATTTTACCAAAAAAGGAACTATCCCACCCTACTAACATAAATTTCTTTCTATTCAGTATAATTTAAGGTTTTCATCAGTTTTGTTTTGAATAAACTTTTGAAAGGCCTTTTTTTTATTTTTATTGCTTTTTTGCATTTACTTGAAAACCATCGATCAACCTTCGGAACAATCAAACTATTTGGAACAAACCTACGCATACCCATTAGTATTACTTTTGAAAAATTAGAAGCAGCAATGTTTGGATCTTGGGTGGAAAGCAACTTAGTTGAAGTTAAAGAGTATTTGAGTGTTAACGTCATACATATATTTATTTTAATTTATGAAGTTTTATTTTACTGTTATAAAATTTCATATAAAAAATAGAAGAATAGCAAAAATCTTTGATAGAAGATTTTACTAAACAGACCCCAATATCAATAGAAAATGTGCTTAGAACTTTTGGCCATAAATAAAAATATATTTGATGTTTATCTTTTATGACTTTGACCTTCTAGCACGTTATGCATCTTTCCTAAACTAATATTTTTAGTAACATCATTGCGACAAATGAAGATATAACGGTCATATTTTAAGTTGTAAATTGAAAATGTATGTGTGTGATTCCATTTGTGAATGATGCGTTAATTTTTTCGCTATTTTTTAATGATACAAAAATGAAAAAAAAAATCAGAAATCAAAAACTTTAAATATTTGACTTACATATAAAAAATAATTTAATTTTCTGTAATTTTCTAAATATTATAAAAATAAACTTAAATATCAGTATACTGATATATAAGTTTATTTTGAAAGAAGCCAAACAAAAAATATTAAAATATACAATAATATTTTTAAATCACTAAAATTAATTATTCAAAGTGCCAGTTTGTTTTTTGTGTTTGGTTTCATTTCACTATAAAATTTCTTACATTTGAATTGCATTTTTTCAAAATTGTTTTACGAGAGGTACATTTATAAAACTCAATATATTCATAAAAACAGTCGATTGTTTTATAGGCCACTATAATGTTCTACTTTTTCTGTTGAGTATGTAGGTTTTACAGACGAGCTAAACGAGGTCGACAACTGAGGATGAATCACTAAAAGTAACCTTCGCGCCGAATAAAACAAGTCTGTTTTTCTCCAGTTCCAGAATTGATTAACTAATTATTTTTTATTTAAGAATGTAGTTATAGTAGGCATCTGCAATTATTTTTTTTTCTGTTTCATCTATATATTTTTTTTTCTAAACGGTTTTTAATGCCGGCGGAAAATAAGAGTTATCTTTACTGCCGCCATTTTATTTATCCTCCGACTGGAGAAAATAACAACTTTTGTAATTTAAAGCACCAAATCAGGTCAGTCTAATCAAATTTAGGGGCTTTATTGAATTCTTTAGTATTCATTACAGAAGAAGAATCAAATGGATCAAGTTTTGTTTTTTTAGACCTGACTTAAAGTCCTTAAAGTAAAAGTTTACTTGAAAGTTTACATGTGTAAATTATTAAAAGAAAAAGGAGTGTCAATAGAATAATTAATAATGCAGAATGAAAATACAAATTTTATATATCCACAACCACTATATATGCATGGATTTGGAAACAGTTATTTTTTTTCAACCAGCACTAGAACTAAATTTTGTTAGGGTGAATTACAATGATAGGAAAATAAAAACATGTGCAACGCGCTACATTGCGTAACTAAACTTTCTTCTATACATTATTTGTTGGAACTAGGAGTTATCGCCGCATGTCTACCGTAAAAGTTTGAATTTGTGTTAAGTGTCCGTTCCGCTTTTTCCCCTTCGTGCATTGTGTTTTAATTACCGTTTTACATATAAACTGATAGTTCAAATATAACGGGGCGGACGAAACGGCTCTATTCTGTTTGCACCTTACAGGGCGTTTTTAAAATTTTACGTCCTTAAGCCACAACTTGAATATTTAAAGCAATCACACTTTTGGTTGTTCTTTTTTAAAATGCCGATTAATTGTATTGCTATTTACCGTTTGAATCATAGGTAGTAAACGGTAAATGAAATTTATTATTATTAATTATGATAAGAAAATGAAATGAAAATAAACCATTTTGAAGTGGAGACATAGTTATTTGAACTGAAGAACTATTTACGTAGATATAATTGAGATATTGCTTATTTTCATTTGATAATATACAATCAACGAGATTGAGCTTCAAGATATAGATGACTAATTGCTTTGATACTTTGACTTAACCAATAATGACAAACAAAATTTATTGGCAGCTTTTGTCAAAATATTTTGAAAATTTGACTCAAGATATAAAGAAATAAAATTGAATTGAAATAATTTGACTATTTGTTTACGTTGATATATAACTTATTTAAGATCGACATTTACATTTATAACGTGTCCGACGTTATCTTGTTAATCAAAAATCGTTTTTTGTTTTAAGTACTTATTGCTATTTATAAAGTTTGTTTGTTTTATATTTAATCAAACCACAATACTTTGAAGAAATTGCATTATAAAGGAAGATAGTACATCGTTATTATATTGTGTACTTAATTGGTATTTAATTAAAAATAGGTTGTGAAATTTTTTATGTAGTTTGTCTTCTTACAAATCAACGAAATTATAATAGCCTGGAAAATGTATATGATGACTAAAATTAGATGTGAGTAATAAGGAACTAAGCAATATATATACAAGCACCATCAATAAGTTTTTGTTAGCAGAAGAACGAATTCAACAAGATGTTCATTCAGAACGAAAGTCAAGAAACTTTTTCCGTTCGATCAGGACATATGCTTTTTATATGCTTACACAAGTCCGCAACATAGTATCGAAAAATCAAATCATCGAATCGTGTTGTAGAACCGAAAATCAGTAGACCGAAAGTTTATACCACCGAATTTCATATCATCGAATGGTTTAGAAATAGCAAAATCATTATATCGAAATATCATATCACCGAAAACACATTTTGTCGAAAAGTCATTGCATCGAAACATCACATCACCGAAAATCAATTGAAAATTTAATTCATAAGATCGAAAAATCAGATGATCGAAATTCATAAAATAGAATAAAAATCATACTATTGAACATTTTCAAAACATCGAAAATTTTCGATGTAATGAATAAATATTTACATCAAAAATCATTCAATCGAAAAACTGTATACTCTCCTCAAAGATAAAAATATTGTAAATTGAAATGCCAGATGGCGAGATGGTATACTTAAGTAATTACTAATTATATTGATTGAATGTCTATTTCTTTGTTAATGTTTCAGGTTTTTGGTGTAATTTGAGAGTGTGGAGTGGAGCTCGTTTATGAACTTAATTCTATCCTATAAATTATCTACGATTAATTTTTCGATATTCTTTAACGGTTGTGAGTTACTTTAATTTCAATTATAATCAATTATAAACAGTCAGAATACAAATTTTTAGAAAATATTTTCAAAAAATCTGCTAACCGTATCAGTACAAAGTAAAAATTTATAAATATGATTTAAAAATAAATACGCATGTCATATAATTTATTATATGCCTACTTATGAGCAAAATCGGATATAAATATTAAACAATAAAACATATTTGTTAACAATTTACAGACCTATATTTATTCACATTGGTTGTGGAATTACCGTACAGTTCAACTCTTCAAACAATAACTTGCAACTAGATAGCTTCCATTTTCCAAAATAGCTTTTCCAAAAAAAAAATTTCAATTTTCCAAGATAGCTTTTCCAAAAGAAAAACTAAGATACTGTTTTTAAAGGAGATCATGTTTTTCATGATCTTTTAAAAATAAAATTGACGGCTACTGTTACATCTATATATAGCTAACCATGCACGATAGTACGTAGCCGCGGACTTGGTCCGTCAGATCGATCCATCGGATTTGGTCCGATTTGTCGTTCTCCACTAACGTAAAATTGTTTACTCTAACGATCTGTGGACCAAGTCCGTCGTCGGATCAGATCCTTGTGTTAATGGTATATCCGTCTTAAAATGTCAGATTTTCGATTCATGATTAATTTATTAGTTTGCTTTAGTTGTCAAAAAATAAAAACACTGTCTAAAATAGACATAAAAAACTGGCTAAAAGGGATAAAATCATTCGTGTTTATTTTAGGATAAGATATTATTATTAGGTTATTAAAAAATTAGAGGCTGAATTTTGAAAATGTATGAGTATTTGCAAAAAACATGAAAAAACAATAAGAAATGTGCTTAGGTGCGTTTTTTATAGTTTTGCTTTTATAAAATTTTCGATGTCCGACGATTTATGAGCAATCTAAGATTGATATTAAACTAAATATACTTAAAAAATGGACACTTACCCACTGCAACGAATTGGGCCCGATCGTTAGTGGAGAGATCCGACCGACAAGTCCTCGGCTTTAATCTGCGGATTTGTTCTAGCTTAATAGACGAATATTTTGAAAGACGGCCCAAGTTCGCGAACAAATTCGACAAAAATTTCGTGTATGGTTAGTTTTTTATGCTAAATTGGTGCCTTACTCAAATTTCCTCACCATTGTAATTTCATACATTCATTCAGTTTTATGTGTTGTTATGTGGCTTATTTGCATGCCAGAGTGGAAAACACATTTGTTCTGATCGGGATTTGAACCGTTAATCCTTCAAAAACAGTTTATTATTTACCTTAGCCCTTCAAAAACGGTTATGTAATTTATTGGGGATTTTTTGAGAACAATTAAACTGAAGCAAGTAAGGAAGTATGTACATAATTGGAATTTTATGTAATTTTTTTTTCTAGTTGTGATCTAATAACCAGAGCTTCACGGCAATTCGATATATCATATATACATGATAAACAAAGATGATTTACTTAATAAATCTAGTATTTGAACAATATAGATTAGAATTAGAAGTTCTATAAAGTTGTCTCATTTGATCCAGATTACTTAATACAGTATAATTACACAAGAATATTAAAAGCAAAAGACGATGACGTTATCTCTTATAAGATATATATCTACCTAATGATACTTTAATTTTTAACAATATCTACTTCAAAAACGTTCAAAATTGATAAAAATAATTTTAGACTGATAATTTATAAATAGCTATTTTTGCTATAAATAACTTTATTAAATCAGTTTAAATGGAAGATATAATAAGGCGATAAGAACTTTATCTTATCAAAATTTGAATATGTTTCCAAACGAATATTTAAAATAAAAACATTACATATTTTAGTTTTGATTTTAAATTAATTTAGGTTATTAACTGTTGGTTTAAATATATGATTATGAATAAGTTATTTTTAACAAATAAATAAATAATGTTAATTCAAATAATATGTTGAGGGAAGATGATTTCTAACTCTTCCGACAATTATTTTTATTTTTGTCAATTAGTTATTATATATTTTATTATGCCCTTTGACTGGCAACATTTTTAATTTTTCCACCCCACTTTAACAAACAAAATTTTAAAAAATTAGTTTTAAATATTAATTAAATTAATAATTATTTGGATTTTCAAGTGACCACACCATAGGGTCAAATAACAAATTAACGAACATATACTTATTTCCTTAAAGTTTCACCAAAATGATGTATGTACAAAGTTTTGTATGTATTTTTTAAATGTCAAAAAAATTGATTTTTTTTTGTTTTGGCCCTACTTTTGATGATTTACTGAATATTAGACCACTATTTACTGAATATTAGACCTGCTCCCCGCAGGAGTGATCGATTTTGATCAATTATGATCAATGTTGATCTACGGGTCTGACTACCCTGCGTACTCCAGTCCCTGCCATTGACATATGAGTTAGCGTGAGATATCACATACCACTGGCAATGGCAGGAGATGTCATTAGCCAAGATGATATCTTAGGGTGCTGGCGGACGAACTTTAATTAGTCAACGGCAGCACTTCCAGTCTTAGCTGGGCAGCGTTCCGTAGCGGTGCCGCTCATTAGCTCTTCCGAGGAATCGGACAAACACGTAGTTATGTGTGGGCCTTGTACCTCGATTGAGGTGGTGGGCGGTGCGTCTGGGGTGCGCTGCATCAGCTGGATTATTGGCATTTAGTTTTGTTTTGTTTTCTGCAAATTTCTCACAATTTGTTTTTCACTTATTATTTTGTTATTATTTCTTCATCTTATCATGAAATATTGGCATATGTCATATTTTGTTGTATGATAGGATTTTTTACTTAGTTATCCATTTTAAAATAAAACATAAAAAAATAAAATAAAACCCTTTTGATATATATACGGCAGTACAACCGAAAAAAAATAAGTCTGCAAGTGGTAAAGCAAATTTGCGCAATCCACCCGCCCATAAAGCGGCACGTCCACGGAATTTGCAGGGACAAAACATATATGATTCAATAAAAAATTTTAAAATACATGTTCAAAACATCTGTAATAATAAAAATAATTAAACATAAATTAAAAATTATTACATATAATCACAAAAACCTTAAATGATTTACCTTATCCATTCCAGGATAAAATAATCGATTTTTTATTGGTATAAGCGCTGTGATATTCAACAGCACATTTTATTTTTATATGTTTACCATCAATTGCACCAACAGCTTTCATAAATGCTGCTGAAGAAACTCGTAAAGCAAATTTCCGAACAATGTCTCAATTTGCTCTACTTCAGATGGTATAAAATGTATGATTGAGGGTAAAATTATTTGAAAATGTCCAAATATTTGCTGCATATTCGAAACGCTGTAGTTTTAGGTATGTTTAATGTAGCAGATAAATTTCTGTAGCTAGCCAAAATAAAAATAGTGCCAATTCAAGTTCGATTGACCATTCATGATGTTTAACCACAGCGGAATCAATTTTAAAACTTGCCGAAACGATTGAGTGTTTAATCTTAAATGTCGTTTAGTTAATAGGTCGTTCCCGTTTATGATCCCATTTACTATGGCATGAACACTCCTTAAACGTTGATCGTTGTAGTACCGCAATCCCTCCCTTAATGCACACGATAAAAATTTGTACATATACCATATGTAAAATATATATATTTTTATTAAACCTATACTACGCATTTCCAAAAACTCATATCATTCTGCATAGCTTCTAAAAAGCCTGATAAACAATTTCATTATTTTAGTTTTATTGCAAAACTGTCAATAAAAGTTATTTGTTTCTAACACCTGGTGTTCAAATTTATAATTATTTAGCAGAAATGAATTGAAACGATATCTTGCTAAATTTTTCAATTTAGCATGATTTAGAATTTGGAGACCATTTAGCATTCAATTAGAACGCAGTCTTAGTATATATTTTTAATATATCTTCTATCTATCTTCTATATAAATAAAATTCGATGTCTGCCTGTCTGTCTGTCTGTTCGGGATAAGCTCCGAAACGCATGAATTGATTTAGATGAAACTTGACATACATAAAGAAAGGAATGCCAGGAATGTCATAGGCTACTTTTTTTCATAGAATTTATAGTTTTTATAATAGAATTCTCCATTTTTTTTTTTTTTTTTTTTAATAAAATGTGTTGTGTAATAGGGTTTAGAATATGTGTCACAACAACACATAAATACCTTTTAAGACCTAGGTCTAGACCTGGGTCCCACAACAACTGGCGTTCTGAGGTGTAGATTAACGCTTTTTTTAAACATCTGTGGGTTGAAGCCACCTGAGACTAAGTGTTCCGGCAAACTATTCCATTTGTACGCAGTTCGGACAAAGAAGTCTCTCTGCGATCTGCCAGTATGACAGCGCGGGATCTTTACCGTTTCACTGGTTGCGGCAGCCGATTGCCGAGTGGAACGGGGGTAAGAATAAGTTTGAGGCATGATGCCGCTGATTTCATCTGAGCACTGCTGATGACGATATTTGTAAAAAACAACGAGGTCAGCAACAGTGCGACGATGTTGTAGGGAATCAAGTTGTGATGTCAAAGTTCGATCACCTACAATTCGTATAGCTCGCTTTTGAACAGAGTCCAAGAGGGCCAAGATGGAAACAGAGGCAGCACCCCAAACTTGACAGCAGTACTCCATACAGGGACGAATATAGGACTTATAAACATGGAGCAATTGGTATGGAGTGAAAAATCTTTTGCATCTATTTAGGAGGCCGAGTTTTTTAGACGCGCTTTTTGCCATCGCCATTACATGATCGTTCCAGAGTAGGTCATTTGAAACTGTGACACCCAATAAACGAATGTTTTTACATTCACCTATTGGTTCATCACACATACTAAATAAAATATCTTTGGGGAACTCGGTCTTTAATCTGGAAACAATCAACAGCTGTGTTTTGGTGGAGTTGAAATTGACAAGGTTTTGGTCACCCCAGTCGGCGACTTTATTCAGGTCTTTGTTCACGTTTATGGCAGCGTCTCTCCGGGCAGGATTAATTCGTTCGTGCATTTTACCTTTTGAAGGAAGGGGCTCGAACGACTTGTGCAGAGTACTATCATCTGCAAAACTATTTATCGGGTTGCTGGTGATTTTCAACAATTCGTTGATATAAATCAAAAATAGGGTTGGGGACAATACTGAGCCTTGGGGTACACCAGCGTTAATTAGTTTAGACTCAGAAGAATATCCGTCTAAGGTTACCGAAATGTATCGGTCGGATAGAAAATTTTGAATCAGCTTCACAACATTGGGATGAAAACCGTACGCAACGAGCTTGTTGATTAAGTTGGCATGCCAGACTCGATCGAATGCCTTGGAGATGTCTAAAGCGATAACGTATGTTTCACCACCTTTATCAAGTATGCTGTTCCAACAATGCGCTACATAGTTTAATAGATCGGTAGTTGATCTTTTGCAACGAGTGTGCCTGTATATGTTTTAAATCCTAACTTGCAAGATTTTCTAATATGTTGTTTATAAAGATTTTTTATTTAGAGAAGAATTAATGTGTGTTGTATGTATTGTATTTAGTTTATGTACATATTTGGTTTATTTATTTCGAGAGAAATTAGTAATTCGTTGTATATGTTTTAAATCGTAATACATAAAGATTAAATTTATTGCGTAGCTACTGGGGGGATCCCGAAGGCTTTCATATTTTATTGATAAAACAAATATGTACTTATGGTTATAAACTTATAAATACATACAAATACATATTTAAATTTTGTTAGATGACATGCTTGCTGGTAGATGGCATGTTTGTTTGTAGCTTGGCCGTGAATTTTCTGAAATCTGGTTCATAGTTTGTTAGCGCAGTACGAATTAATTCCGTTAAATGCTCATTTGTAACTTGGTTAGATTCGGTGGTTTGATTTTATAAACTTCATTGTTAAAAAAAGTGATTCACAACAATATGTTATACCAAATATGGACAGTAATCTGGCAGCAGCTTTTTTCAAATTGAGGTACTTTGATTGAGACACTAGTTTCCAAAACTCATTTGATTTCTTCTTGAAAACTCATCTGATCATTGATCTTCCTGTAGCTCTAGTAATTCCATTTCTCCTGAGGCACTGTCAAATTCAAATATAACAAGGAATCGATAAGCCCTCGTTTAATAATGTCAATCTCGAATAGATTTACAAGTAAATTAAGAGAAATATTATTATTATTATTCAGGTATCAATATTATTATTCAGGTCATTAAATCACAAGTAAAAGACTTTTAATAATTCTGTTAATTTACTGTCGTATTCACTCAGTTTGTTATCATAACTTTTAGAGAGTCTGTTCTTCAGACGAGGAAAGTGGTTGAACACTTTTGTTGTGAAATCTCGTTGAAAAAGTTGAATTTTTTTAATAAAACTCAGAATCGTTTTAATAAGATCAGTTAAAACTTTATCTTTTCCTTGTAATGCTAGGTTGAGAGATTGCAGATGCTCCATTATATCAGTCAAAAACATACAGTCATTAATCCATTCATCATCCTTTAAGTCCAGATAGTGTTTTCTTTTTCTTTGAGGAAATGTCTGATAGGTTCCATTAAATCAACAAATCGGCTTAGAACATTATAACCATCGCACAAGGCAGTAAAATGTTATATCTTAAGGACGATCTTCAAGGTCCAGTGATTCGATAAAGTTCTTGAATTGGCGATGGGTTTTTGAATTCGTCCGAATATAGTTCACCATTTGTAGCACAGTTTTCATTACGTTTTCGTATTTAAAAATATTTTGCAACTAAATGTTCACGATGAACAATGCAATGAAGTGGTAAAAATTCGGGTATTCTTGGATCATTTTTAATAGACCAATAAGGCCTACATTTTTTTCTAACACTGCAGGTGCTCCGTCAGTTGCTACACTTACCAAGTTATTCAGTGGAATACCTGTATTGACAATATATTATCAAGGGCACTCTTAATATCAATACCACGAGTAGTATTTTTAAGTGCTACCAAATCCAATGGTTTCTTCCTTTACGATTAAAGATTCGGAAACGTATCGGATAAATACAGCTAACTGTGGGGTGTCTTGTGTAACGATTGATTTGTCAAGGGCTAAGCTGAAAGCTACACTATTTTTTACATATACTTGTAACCGCTGTTTAATATCTTTACTTATTTCCGTAATACGTCGCTCAGTGGTATGACGTGATACTGGAACATTGCTAATTAATCTGTGCAATTTAATATTTAAAGGATCCAGCATTTTAAAGGATCAATCATAGAAAACCAAACGAATCCAAAAGGAAAGACTTTTGATTTTGAGAAAGATTTTTGTGCATTAACTTGAGACAAATACGAAGTAAAGTAGTATCAAACTAAAACAAAGCCGCAAAAAACTCCAATAGTAGTAACTTCGACAGGACGGACCTAAATGTGATAATATGATTGTATTAAATCATATTATATTAAAAAGCATTTAGTTAAATTTAGTTAAAGTTTAACTTAGTAAACTAATCTAAACTAAACTATTTAAGTTTAGTTTAGTTAAATTATGTGTATTACTTCTAATTTTGTTACAGTTTTTATGAATTATTTAATTTTTTCATTTCTTTTCGAGAGCCGCATTTATTCTTTCAAAGAGCCGCATGCGGCTCGCGAGCCGCGGTTTGGCCATGTGTGCTATATACAATGAAGATAGGCATGTTTAATCCAGGTGTTTTTGTAAATTAGTTAAGCAGAAGGTGCATGCATAATAGTTTAGAAGATATTGGATTGTGATGGATAGTAGCTGTATCAAAGTTGGAAGAAAAGATTAAGAGTACGTTCGCGTGCGGAGGGAGAGAGTGGGGGGGGGAGGGGGGAGCGAAGCCCGCGGGAGATCCCCTAGTTTAAAATAAGTTTGTGTCACAAAATTAATTATTTTCTTATTTAGTTTTTTATTTTTTTTCATAAAAAGAACATGCAAAAATATGATCCAGGTTTGTAGCTGTATTTGTGAACTGTCATTGAATATTTTTGTAATTAATTGTATTTAATTAATTAGTTTATTATTAAATTTTAATTTAAAACACGATTTAAACCATATTTTATTTAAAAAGTAACTATTTCACTATTAAAAAAAAAATAAGTAAATGGCGTTTTGTTTGTTTACTAATTTTGACAGATTTTTTAAATGTATTTGTATTCTTGTATTTGTATTTGTATGCTTGCTCTAGCTAAAAATCTAGATTCAAACAAAAGTTTTTAGGGCAAAAAAAATCACTTTTTTTTATCAAATAGAATACGCTATGTCAAAAAAACTTGATCTAGATCAAAAATGGGCGTGTTTAGAGCAAGTTTTTTGGCAAAAAGAATTCGACATTAATTTCTCAAATGTAAGGTTGCCCTAATGTCAAAACAATTTTGTTAGACACGCCCATTCACAGGAATTGTCATTGAAAGGTCATAGGTCATTAAAGTCATTGTTTGTTATGAAACGTGTGTGTAAAAAATATGAATTTGAATATGATTTAAATTTTAAACGGATTTGATCTAGAATTTTTAATAGTGAAATATATTGTTCAAAAATATATAACCATAAGGATTTTCAATTTAACTACGATGTTTATACATTTTATTATTAGTTTATTAGTCGAAGTATGGTTATAAACATAAATCAAAATCGAATTTTTAGATCAATAGACAGTACAAGCTAATTTCGTCAATATTTAGGAACAATCATCTTTTAAGGTGGGTTTGAAGGTACTTTGGAGTATTTTCAACCTATGCCAATTTCGTTATATTCTAAAAAGTCCGAGCGACAGGATGTCCGCTAGAAATAGGTAGATTTCGAGATCAGACAGTTTTGTGTACAAGTAAAATCTGATGTATCAGATTAGTTTAAACAAAACAAACTAATTACAAACAGATATCGAACAAATTTTAAAAGAAAATTAGCTACATATAAGCAAAACTACATCTATCCAATTTTGCAACAAACAAATATCAGATCTATGATAGAACATATGTGTGACAATTTATGACACTATATGAAAAACAAACGCCAACCTACTCTATATCATATGTCGTGCAACTACTGCAAAATATCAAAATAGCTTATTTCTAAGAAAAAAAGTTTTTTTCTTCTATTCAAATCTTTTTATTTTTTTTCATTGACTGTTATAAGGCTTTTGCAAATTGTTTTTCTTAGGGCTAGTTGCAAACTTTTTTGTTGAAGCCGACGAGTCAAAAATCTCTAGCTGCAGAGGTTTATGTTTATAAGAAATGGATTAAAATGTTGCTACAAATTCTAAATATATGAAGTTTTTAAAAATATTGGTATCCAAGCGGCCGTTATAACGGTTTAAAAAACCAATTTGTTTTCTAATATAAAGCCTCTAGTTTCTTAACCATGTGTTGGATTTAGCTGATTTACGAACTTGTCCAAGATATTAATAAAACACACATTTAAAAAAAAAGTTTTTTGATCTGGCTCCACAAATGCGACCGTGAGAGTGCCGGTTGTTTCAAACGCATTTTGTGTTTTACAAGCTTTCTTGTTGGAGCCGCTCACTCTGGACTTATAAATCCTATATTATGTCGTATATGTATAGATCCTAAATAGATCTATAGAATTGTCGTTAGACTATGCCAAAGAAAATCGCAATGAATTCTTGATAGATTGAATAAAGAATATGTTGTAGAGTATTCATTGTTGGATATCCTTAAACAGATCACGCTAATATATTCTGAGGACTACACTCACTTGTTTACTGTATATTTTACTATACAGTATTGTTATTAGATAAAACTAGGGTTTACCTTTAAAATATCTTTAAGGATATCGCAATGAAATCCCAAAGTAATGATTTGCGACTAAGATTGCGAACTTAATTCTAAATTTATAATAGTCCGTTTTATGTACGATGCAGTTTAGCCCACAGGCTTGGCGATGAGATATACCCTTAAGTTACTCCGACCTCGATTAATATTGGGACAGTGTCTTTTTTTATATCCTATTTGTTTTCGTAATGTGGTAATATTTCGGACACATTAGTCATTTTCATTATATGTATTTATCGCAAACAGGTCGCATTGCAATATCCTTTGGGATTCTTGGTGTAAACTGTATTATTTTTTGTAAGGTAATCAGTCCTTATACCAATTTTAAACAAGACAGACCTGTGTAAAATAAAATAAAATAAAAAACTCTACGTTATATACGGGACAGTTACTTTGTACAAAAGTAAAGTGTGTATTAAACATTATACATACTATCCGAGTCATTAGTATTTGTGATGAGAAAAATTTAAGGTACGTTTGTGTTTGTTGCCATGTAAAACCAATGAAAATCATTTTCTTGTAATTTTTTTCTCTTATTTAATTCAATTATAAATAACGTTTTATTTGATATAAATTTTATAAATAAAGTCATAACTGTAATGCAAATAAATTCAATTAAACTTGATGCAAAAGTATTTGTGATTCATATTTTTGAATCATAACTAATTGTGATATGCAGAAAATTTTTTAAATAATTAGTAAATCATAGCTATGAGTGAATTCGCGAAAACTTGGGGAGTGTCGAAAAGAACATTTAAAAGAAAAATATATAAATTAAGTGAGAATAATTATACAAGAATTAATGAAAGTTCGTCTGGAACGAATGTTTCGGTGCCTGTTACTGTAAATAATTCAGTCGATGTAGTTATAGAAGACTCTGTTTTTCGTAAAGAAGGAACTGATAGTAATAATTCTAGTAACGTTTCTAGTGAAATTGACGTTGATTTCAGCGAATCGTGGCAAACACTTCTTGCAAAATGGAAAATAAAAAATGTCATTACAGCACCTGCAATGAACGAACTCCTAGCAATACTTAGAATCAAAGGTGTTCGGTTACCCAAAGATAGCCGAACTTTATTAGAAACGCCAAGCAGTACTGCCATAACAATTTTATCGAAAGGCACCTACTCTCATATAGGTTTATTGGAATCGTTGAAATATCAATTAGCTCAATATAGTGACGCAACACCAGCAACTATTTTAATTGACATATGTATTGATGGACTTCCAATTCGTAAGAGCACGAACGTAGGATTTTGGCCAATTCTTGGATTTATTCGAAATTTAAAAAATGTTACGCCGTTTCTGATAGGCCTTTATTTTGGGGAATCTAAACCGGAGTATGCCAACGAATTTCTGAAGCCATTCGTAGATGAAATGAAAGTAATAAATAATTCCGATATTTTTGTTGACGGTACAAAACAACATGTGGTGTTGGCGTTTACTTGTAATGCTCCTGCACTTTCATTCATCAAAGGCACAAAGGGTCATTCTGGTTATTTTGGATGCACAAAATGCACTACGGAAGGGGAATTTAAAAACAGGAGAATTTGTTTTCCAGAGTTGAACTATACACTACGAACTGACGAACATTTTGTACAGAGACATCAGGAAGAACATCACAAAATAGATTCAATATTAGAAGATTTGAAAATTGGAATGGTAACACAATTCCCTTTAGATTACATGCATTTAGTGCTATTAGGAGTAACCAAAAAATTAATTGATTTATGGCTCCAAGGTCCGCTAAATTTTCGATTATCTGCATAAAATTGCAACGGTATAAACGACATGTTAGGAAAAGCTGAGGCTGGAAGACCAAAAGAAGTATGCAGGAAAATTAGAAAAATAGAACATTATAAAATGTGGAAAGCTACAGAATTTCGAACTTTTCTACTGTACACGGGGCCTGTATGTTTAAAAAATGTTTTAAAGGAGAAAATATATGAACATTTTTTGGCCTTAAGTTGTGCAATAAGAATTTTATGCGACAAAGTGATGTACCAAGAATATATTAACCTGGCAAAAGATCTTATTCAGCACTTTTTAAATGGATTTAAAAGTATTTATGGGTTGTGTTACATTTCATATAATGTACATAATTTAATTCACTTGCCGGACAACGTAATGTTATATGCTAATCTAGACGCATTCAGTAATTTTCCATTTGAGAGTTTTATGTTTCAAATAAAACGAATGATCAAAAAAGGACACAACCAGCTTCAACAAGTTGTGAATCGAACGATCGAAATGCAGAACTATTGTAAAACATATAACGACGATAAAGTATTCCCGTTTTTAAAATGTCAAAATAACAGAGGTGAATTTAATGAAATCGTTTTTGAAAATTATTCTCTAAAAAATAACATAAAAAATCAGTGGTTTTTAACAAACGATAATTGCATATATAAATATTTATTCAGTATTTATGAGAACAATGTTATTAAAATGTATGCCAACAAATTAACGCTAATTAACTCGGCTTTCGCTACACCATTTGACTCATTGAATATACATATTTATTACTCAAAAGGAAAACTGTCGTCAAAATTCGAATGTTTAAATGTACACAGTGTAAAATATAAAATGTTTCCCATTAAAAAAAGCGCAGATCAATATTATTTCTTAAAATTATTACACACGCAACAATCAGAAAATATTTCGTAGATAAATTAATATGTCCTAAATCCTAATACAATTTAAATTATTACTAATTTTAGAATATATATAAAAAATTATTGAAATTTACACGACCATGTATTATATAATAAAAACTGTCCAAGAAGGAAAAAAACTAGTATTCCGCTGCCCTTCCAACTGGGTGAAAAACGAAACGCTGCATTGGCCCGAAAAATTATCGCCAAAATCACTTATAGTAGCAATAAAATCAAGGGCAGAACCAACCTGTAACTGGGGTAAAATCGACCAATTTCAAATTTTGATACGTGATATACGTAAGTATTTCAAAAATATGTAATTATGTGTTTATTCAGCAATCTAACAATTATTATTTCATTTCAGCTAGCTATTCTGAAGCGGTACAACAGGAAAATGATTTATTAAGAATGACGTCGAAGTTAGAATCAGGATCTGAAACTCCATTTTTTCCTGATGACTCGCACTTAGCTGAGAAAATTAAGAGCTATTTTCCTTAAAATGGGGTAAATATTGTTCAGACGTCGTATCCAAAGCCAGAAAGTAGGTAGCCAAGTCTTTTCGCTGATGTACATATTAATATACAAAATATTTTGCAGGCCATTCAGCAGAACCAGACTATTTGAGGAATACTTTAATTTTATCTTTAGACTCAATTCAACAGCAGCACCAAAATAGTGTGGTCGCGGTGGTGTCTGAGAATAATAATCTTGATTATAAACAGAGTGAGTTCAAAATAAATGATTATATATTAAATTCAACTAATTTTAATTGTAATTTATTTTTATTAGAACTTGAGCTAATGGAAGTAAAATACAGTTGTTTAAAGGACAAAGTAATCTGCTTGGAAAAGACAATAGAAGAAAAAAATAAACAAATAGAGTTCCTCGAAATCAATGTTCTTAATCAAAACACCCAAACTCAAATAAAATTGGACTGGCTTAAAACGAGCCTAAATCAAATAGGCAATGCGCCGTTACTGGATTCCATAAACCAAATTAGTGTCGTACCTTACTTACCATTAAAAACCAGTGTTCAGCTGCAGACCCTGGATGAAAATATTTTAGCAATCGATGGATACAAAAAACAATTGGTAAGTGTTTTAAGACCGAATTTAATTAAATCCGAATTTATTCAATTATACATAATATATTGCAGACTGATAAAATTAATGATTACGGATTCAACGATGAAAGCAAGGCCCATTCCGTTATTTTAAAACTAATTGCGGCTGACGAATGCTTGGTTGATTTTAGCTGGGCAGGAACTACCAGAAAATTAGAGCTTAAAGCATTAACAAATTTAAGTAGTTTAATGTTTGAAACCATAAAAAAAAATTCACAGGCTACAATATTACAACACTTGACAAAAATATAAAAAGCTGGATAAGGCATACGGAAGAGCGGCTCTCGAGGAAGTCTCGTAAAGAAAATTTAAACGTTTTATTTTTTTAATTAAATATCGACGGTGGAAAACTAAAATGTTGTAACCCACACTTTTCCCAAAATTAGAGTTGCAAGGTAAATGATACCTGGCCGTAACTATAATGCGTTTTTTGAAGATTTGAAAAATCTTAATTATGGGGGTTAAACATTTTAACTTTCCACCATCGTATGAATAAGTCAAAAATATGTACTGAACCATGGTAAATATAATAGATGGTAGTAGAAGTTTAAATTTTAGTAAAGTAAAAAAAGAGATAGAAAAATCATAAAACAGCAAGCGAATTTTACGTCATCGCGTCCCATTTTGTATACAAAAAATTTAAATTAAAACAAATTATACAAATTTATACATTATACAAAGTTGCTTGTTTTAAACACGATGACGTCCTGCAATAATTTAATGGCGACTGCGTTTTCTATACTTCCACTACCATCTCTTATATATACCATGGTACTAAACATAAAAACAAAATAAATAAAAAAAATTTAAAAAACACACTTTTTGAAAAACGAACTAAAAAGTAGAAAATAAATTTTGCATTAACACCAGCGTTATGTCTTTATAATTATATTTCCTTTGAAATTGTTAGAAGAAAAAATATTTAAATGGGATTTAACACATCTTAGCATAGATGCAAAGATTAAATTTTTGACTAATTTAAAATGCTAATTTTCGATTGACAAACAGTTTTCCGTTCCCATTTGTTACATAAAATAAAAGTGGGTGACGCATACATTAATATAGAAAAGGAACAAATGTATTCTATGTTAATCTCTAACAAGAGAGACTACCAACGTTTATTCCCTTTCCTTTCTGAATGCGCCACCCACTTTTATTTTATGTAACAAATGGGAACGGAAAACTGTTTGTCAATCGAAAATTAGCATTTTAAATTAGTCAAAAATTTAATATTTGCATCTATGCTAAGATATGTTAAATCCCATTTAAAAATTTTTTCTTCTAACAATTTCAAAGGAAATATAATTTTAAAGACATAACGCTGGTGTTAATGCAAAATTTATTTTCTACTTTTTAGTTCGTTTTTCAAAAAGTGTGTTTTTTAAATTTTTTTATTTATTTTTTTATTTTAGAGTTTTTAGTTATATAATTTTACCTACAAATAAGTTAACCACATTATTTCACAGAAAATACACCATAAGTAAAACTAGCAATTAAATCACTTACCGAAAATTTAATATTCTTTGAAATTTAAAGTAATTTTAATAAGGTTAATTGCACTATAACGTTATTTAAACATCCAGTGTAAAATTTTAGTACGTTTCTTTGCTCATTGTATTAATTTTAAGTTGTACATAAATTATTAAATATGAGATTTCGCCCTTAATGTCAAGTTTTTTTCGGTAAAAAGGTGTGTATTATAAAGCTTTTTCCTTAAAATTCGAATCGTTATATTACTGTGTGTAATTGACAGATTACATACAGCAATGATAATTAGAAATCATTAATTATGTATTAAAATGTATTGAAAAAATAATAATTATGCAACTATAGTAAAAAAAACTTAACGAGAACACAAAGCAATCTGGGTTTAGAAGAAATAACAATTATTTAAAATGTTCGAAATACAAATCACTCATTATTTACAATTTAAGGCCATTTTTTCATATAAAAATGACAAAAATGTGTAATATGTCCTCTATTATAATGAGATACTAAGTATGAGCAAAATTTCAGCGCGGTAAATGGGCATTCAGATCTTATGAATTTTCATATTTTCATACATAATAACTGATTTTTAATTATCATTGCTGTATGTAATCTGTCAAATACACCAAAATAACGATTTGAACTTTAAGAAAAAAGGTCTATAAGCTTTGAGCGAAATGTCATACTTTTATTTTTTTTTGTGTTCATTATTTATAATGTAAGGCCTTTTATCCATATGAGATGACACAAACATGTATGATGTCTATGATTATAATGATATACACAGTATTACCAAAATTCCTTCGCTCAAAATGAGTCAACCAGAGGATGAGGATTTCAGTGCAATTTTTTTAGGTCTTTCAGAATGAAGAAAAATTTGAATTTTTTTTCTTCAGATTTATAAAGTTTTTTGCTTTAAAAGTTTTAGAAATACGTACTGACTGCTTCAACAAACTTGTCTTTTCAATTTGGGATCAATCACATAATGGGAAGTTACTGAAAAATGAATCACAAAATTCCACCCATCAAAGCTCTCAAGAGTCAAGTTAAATAAAAGTGTGTAAAAAAACCTGAAATGAATTGTGCCTTTTCTTATTAAGTTTTAATAAGTTTAAGAACTTAGTTCTTATTAGCTGAAGTATTTAAATTAAATAATTTTCTCTATCGAGGAAAAGTCTCGTAAAGATTGTTTTTATCTTTTCTTTTAATAAATATAAAAAAGTAAAAATAAACTGAGCCAAAAAAATTTGCTTAGAAAATGAATTATACCTTTTAATAAATTTAAAACTTATTTAGTCAGATCTTAAATATATATTATTTTATATTATGTAATTAAATTTTCAAAATATTTTATTTAAATTCATTTGTATATATTATATACCTAACCTACTCTATGTAATGTATATGTAAGGTCGTATATGTACAAATATAAATCCGAGTTGCTATCGCAATGCATAGCTAGCAGGTCTACCTACAGGCTTCCTTAAGAACGTAAACGGCATTCGCTGGGAGCTGAAACAGTACATTGAACGTAATTACCCCAAACCATTCCCAGGTTGTTCTCTAGGATGTTCTCCGGAAAGGTTTTGCGACAAACAATCAGAATAAAATTCCGATGTGGTTATCTCAATATATTCCTAAGCGGGTTAATCTAAAGACTTTTTTGCGTATGAATAAGGCTTTCGCTGGGAAAAGAAGCTGAAACATAACGCGGACCATCGCAAACCCAAAAAGACGTTCGATCGAATATACCTGCGAATACACCAAAAAGTGAAACCGTTTAATCTCCAGAATTGTTTTGCGGCAAACAAGCAGAATAGAAGTGAGTAGCATTATACTCAATGTATTCCTTAGCTGGCTAGCTTGCGGGTTTTCTTGCGAGTGGACACGGCTTTCGCTAGGAAGAGAAGCTGAAACAGAAGGCGAGTTATTACCGAAAGAGACTTTCTATCGAATAAACCCGCGTATATACCAAAAAACTAAAAATGTTAATTGGGATATATATATATATATATATATATATATATATATATATATATATATATATATATATATATATATATATATATATATATATATATATATATATGTATATATATATATTGTTACGATTCAGAAAAATCTAGACGATTACGGTCACTTCCAGGAAAATAAAATCAACAAAACACAACAAACAAATTAATGAAATGAATATTTTTGTTGTTGTCTCTTCTTAGAAATAGGGTCAACATAAACGATTTTATGAATCAAATCAACATAACGTAAAATAATCGAATATTCTAATATTTTCTCAAGGTTTCTGGAAAGTGATGTCGAATTATCTAGAAGTATTGCAGAAGGTATATAAGAAAATTACCCCTTGTAGTTTGGAATTAGTTTTATTTTAGACCTGTCGCAGGTGAAAGTGAAATTAAATGTAAAATTAGTGTTATTTTAAACCTGCGATAGTGAAGTTATAATTGTAAAAGTGATATTTAAATTAGTTTTTGTGAATAAAGTTTTGAGTTTTATTAAATAGAAATATTTTGTGTATTATTTTGAACGTTGCATTACTGGAAATTTCTACAATCAACCGTTGGAGTTTCTGAAGCTGTTGGAAGAATATTCTAGTTAGGAATATTGTTTGCTGTATTGTTTTCCTGAATTGTTGTGGAACAATTAAGGAGTTGAATACTTAATAAAACCTGTTGTGTTTGCTTACTAATCAGTGATCGAACTCAGAAAGAGATTGGGAATTGCGTTTATCGAATTGAGAGTAAGGCCAATTCGAAGTAAGGTTGGAAAAACGTAACATTGGTGACATCGGCGGATTAGTTAGCTGTTAATAATGGTTTTATTAAGTGATTTGAAGGTTCTTGAGTTAAAGAAAGAACTAGAACGTGGATTGTCAACAACCGGCAACAAAACTGAATTGACGATACGGCTTCGAGAAGCTATGGAAGCTAGTGGAGTAGTTGTGGAAAGTTACCAGTTTGGAGTGATTAGTACAAATGCTGACTCAGTAGCAGCTGATGAGGAGAAATGTTTTGTTGCGGAAACAACATCTTCATTGCCACCTGCAAATTGTGATTTTACGCAGTTAATGGCTATGATGCAACAAATGAGTTTGAACATCAGTCAACAAATAAATTTGAATATGAATCAGCAATTAGCTGCCGTAAATGCCAATATGAATGAAAAACTAGATGATGTAAATACAAACATGGCTACCACTAAGGAAGAAATTAGCTGTAACATCAATCAACAATTGGCTGCAAATAAAGAAGAAATCAGTAACATCAATCAACAGTTAGAAGCAATAAACACAAACATTGCTATGAGTCGCGATGAAGTCAAACAAATTATGGATGAGAAACTTCTACAAATGTCAACGGCATTCGATGGAAAAGTCGAGAAGATTCAAAGCGAAATCCAAGAATTAGAACAAAAAGTGCTTGACGAAAACAAAAAGGTACTTTCCAAAGTTGATGATTTCGAAAAACGGTTGCAGGATGTTGAGACGACCAAAGTTACCTCACAGGTGGTACATCAAGTAGCAAATATTAAATTAAAACCACCATCATATGACGGTACCACATCTTTCGGCATCTTCAAGTTCCAGTTCGAGACTGCAGCAGATCAAAATGTTTGGAACGCAGAAAATCGTCTTGCTGCATTGATAGTTGCGCTTAAAGGTGAAGCAGCTGAAGCACTACAGGCAGTACCAGAAAATGACCGAAAAAGTTATGCTGAGGTGATGAATGCGTTGGAACGAAAATATGGCAGCGACCACAAAAAGGAACTATACCGGATCGAGTTAAAGGGTCGCTTGCAACGGAATGGAGAAAGCCTTCAGGACTATTCTTCGGCAGTAGAACGGCTTGTACATTTGGCACACTCGAATACTCCACCGTATTTTATGGAGAAAATGAAGATCGAGGCTTTTACAGATGGTATCCGAGATCCAGAAACCAGGATCAAAGTAATGACTACACCTAAGGCGACTTTCCATGAAACTGTCGCATACGCAACGCAATATGAGATGGTACAGAGGATGTGTATACCATCTAAAGGATGCAGAAAAAGGAATGTAGAGGGGAACATCAAAGAGGAAGTTTTGGCACACAGAGATAGAAGCGACATCAGATGCTGGGTATGTGATGAAGAGGGTCACATGGCACGGGAGTGCAAGAAAAACGGAGAAGCAGACAGATTGTCGTCTTCTGTGAAGAACAGAGGAGCCGAAGAAATGGAGCACGTAGGGTTCAGGAACAGCAGTAGAAAACTCCTGTGCTGGATATGTAGGAAATCGGGCCATATCTCACAGGACTGCTGGAACAGGAAGCGTGATAGATCTTCGTCTCCTATTCAACGAAAGCCTGTTGAAGGTGCAACTGTAAAGCCAAAAAGTGAGGAGAATGCAGCCTACATTCCAATTTCAAGAATTGCGGTAAATGGTGAAAGCTTGGGTATCAACGGACAACTTGAAGGTAAAGGTTGCTTCATGACACTGGATACAGGTTCAGCTCGAACATTCGTTCGCAAAGGTTTAGTTGACGGTGTTTTGGAACCATCAGATGGATTGATACTCCAAACAGTAACTGGAGAATGCGCTGAAATAGAAGGTAAAAGAATCGCTGAAATAAAATTGGGAAATAACTGCTATCAACAAGAGGTGCTAGTGGCAGACATTATGGATGAAGTCATTTTGGGGATGGACTTCATGAAGGCGAAGGGATTAGTCTTCGATTTTGGATGTGGGATCCTAAAGGTTAATAATGTTCAGATTCCACTACTTGTGAATAAGGCAGAGTCAACAGATATTGGCAGCGATGAGAAACTATGCAGTGCAGATGAAAATACAGAACCATCATCCAAACAGATGACGGAAAGAAACGTCAACCGACGCAGACGTTTGAACAAACGCCGAAAGTTAAAAACGAAACAAATTCAGGTCCAGTACGAAGTGAGCAATGTAAATGAAGTGGTTCAAATAGCTACAAATGGAAACGAATCGCAGCTGAAAATGAGAATGGTTCAGAGACACGGCAGTGTGAAACACTCAAAGGGAAGAGACAAGGAGCACTTAAGAGATAATGAGTATCCATACTCATCACGGTGCGCTGACGTAGAACAAAGTAATGGCCAAGGACTTAGAAAGGGACCGGAGGTAATTCTAAACCGCCTGGGAAATAGAAAAAGAAAAAAAAAATGTTTGGATTCAACAATTGGAGGAGAGATCTAGATCCTGTTCGGGACGAACAGGCTTAAGTGGAGGGTAATGTTACGATTCAGAAAAATCTAGACGATTACGGTCACTTCCAGGAAAATAAAATCAACAAAACACAACAAACAAATTAATGAAATGAATATTGTTGTTGTTGTCTCTTCTTAGAAATAGGGTCAACATAAACGATTTTATGAATCAAATCAACATAACGTAAAATAATCGAATATTCTAATATTTTCTCAAGGTTTCTGGAAAGTGATGTCGAATTATCTAGAAGTATTGCAGAAGGTATATAAGAAAATTACCCCTTGTAGTTTGGAATTAGTTTTATTTTAGACCTGTCGCAGGTGAAAGTGAAATTAAATGTAAAATTAGTGTTATTTTAAACCTGCGATGGTGAAGTTATAATTGTAAAAGTGATATTTAAATTAGTTTTTGTGAATAAAGTTTTGAGTTTTATTAAATAGAAATATTTTGTGTATTATTTTGAACGTTGCATTACTGGAAATTTCTACAATCAACCGTTGGAGTTTCTGAAGCTGTTGGAAGAATATTCTAGTTAGGAATATTGTTTGCTGTATTGTTTTCCTGTTGTTGTGGAACAATTGAGGAGTTGCATACTTAATAAAACCTGTTGTGTTTGCTTACTAATCAGTGATCGAACTCAGAAAGAGATTGGGAATTGCGTTTATCGAATTGAGAGTAAGGCCAATTCGAAGTAAGGTTGGAAAAACGTAACAATATATATATATATATATATATATATATATATATATATATATATATATATATATATATATATATATATATATATATATATATATATATATATATATATATATATATATATATATATATATATATATATATATATATATATATATATATATATATATATATATATATATATATATATATATATATATATATATATATATATATATATATATATATATATATATATATTTATATATGAAAGTCGAGGATCTTACCCATTTAAAGTTTGAGAATAGGTTGAGGTCGTTTCGGCCCCAATTCCTCTAATATATATATATATATATATATATATATATATATATATATATATATATATATATATATATATATATATATATATATATATATATATATATATATATATATATATATATATATATATATATATATATATTTTTTGTTTTTCCGTCTCCGCTTATCATATATAGTCGTTTGGCACCAAAATTTTCCCGAAATTCCGAGATGAAGGACATTACAATAGGTAGATTTTTATATGAAATCTACCTAAAATGGCAACTGTTAGAAAAAAACTGAATGCGATAGAGATTTTAGATAAGTTTTTTTATAGAAGTTAGTTCATAGAAGTTTTGGAGTTAAATAAAAATATTTGTTTACAGAACAGCTTTACAAATCTGTATTCGTAAAGATGTGTTCATTTGCATTGCTGGTAATGATGTTAGACTGTTGTTAGTGTGATACTGCTATTATTGCTGAAGATGATGTCACAAAATTTTGCTTTTATGTATTTAATGTTTAAAAATATCGAGAAAAAAATTATTAAAATAAAATCAACAAAATATAATATAACTTATTCATTATCTTTTATTTAAGAAGGAAACGGGTAAAAATACATTTTAAGACAAATTTTTCCTAAAATAACGATTAGTTTAAATGAGAAATAAATAAAATTTTGAATTTTTTGAAAACCTACTTATTTCAAAGAACAGCTCATGCTGCCACCTAAGTTATGTTTGTGTAACTATATACAAATTATACACAGTACCACCCTACGATTAAATACAAACACCATCAAACGCACCAATGCTACAAATTAGATGCTTCACTCAAAAAGTCTAGTTACTCTTCCCTAGATATTTATTCAATGGTTTTATGGATATCATTTGCTGTTTATTCCCTAGATGACAGCACTATTCAGTTTATGGATTATTTTTGATATTCTATTATTCAAATTTATTATTCTATCAAAGTGAAATAAAGAACTTTTCTTTATTCATTACAATTTATTGTCATTTATAATAAAATCTTTTTGTTCATTACGCTCCGAAGTTATTTACCCATAGTTCCACAAATATTCAACACTTTTGAAAGATTAAGTAGAACTAGGATAAACGACTACAGCGATTCACTGTGTTCACAAATTTCTCCAATAAGGTTGTTGTTGTTGTAGCGACGAGTTGTGGTGCTATTCTTCCGGCTCCAAGTCCAGATTCAGGAACTCTGCTACTGCCCTTGGGCGGTACCACAGATCTTCCTTCGTCAGGTCGGTTGGTTTCTCTGGACAATTGAAAAGGTGGTTAGCATCATGTGGCGTGCCCTCACATATGGGACACTTGTCAACAATGTCATGTCATGGTCAATTCTACTCATGTAGTTATTTAAGATGCGTGACCAACCGGATTTTAACTGCGCTAGGATGGTTCTGGTGCTGCGTGGCAGTTTTACCTCTTCAGCAGCGACTTGTGGTGGTTTGCTATTAAGAACTCGATTCGGGGCGTAGTTCTTTATTGTGTCTTCAACGGTTTTGGTATGTAGATCTTTCAACCCCCTCTTATACGTAGGCTCGTCGATGTTATTTATGTCTTCATTGCTTCTAACATCTTGTAGGAAGCATTTCGCAGTTCTTCTTATGTCTCTAGGTGGTGTTGTCATGGATAAGGTGTCATTGCAGGGATGCTGCTCTCTATGACGGGACCAAAGATATTGTTTGGTAAGCATTTCGTTGTGTTCACGGACCGGCAATATGTTACATTCCTCGTGCAGGTGATCTCTGTGGGCCATCAAGTGACATCTAGTTGCTGTACGCAAGGCTGCGTACTGTGGTATCGGTTACTTATTCCAGTGGGTGTCAGCGACTTGGGGTGTCCATAGAGAGCAGCGTAATTAATGAAAGGCCTTCCTATTGCTTTATATGCCGTTATTATTGTGTTTTTATCCTTACCCCACGAACTGCCCGCTAGAGCTTTCAGTGCGTTATTCCTGTGTTTCAGTTTTGTATTTACTTGCTGAGCATGAGCGTTGAATTTAAGTAGTGGATCGAATGTTACCCTCAGCAGTTTTGGATTTTTAACAGTAGGAATTAGTATGTTGTCAATACAGATATTGAGTGTTGTATTTACCTCCTTCGTCCATGTGGTGAAAAGTGTAGAAGTGGACTTTTCAGTGGACAGTTTCAATTTTTTGGTTTTACACCATTCTCTCACATTAATAATAAGGCTTCTCAAGATGGACGGGTCTACGCCCCAGAAGTACTCGGAACCCAGTTCCGACCAAGGACCATCACAAAAACTTCGACGAAAGGTGCTACTCCGATCTCCAATAAGGTCAGCGACTGTAGTAATGACAGAATGATTCTTTCTAAAGTCCGATTGTTTGCTGGTGAGTAGCAAATGTTTATTAAGATGATCCAAAATTTGACTACACATCAGTTTTTCATGTTAACGATAACTTTACAGTAAAACCCTCATTTCACAAGTATAAATTCATAGTAAAAACGGTCAGTGGTATTCCTTAAAACAATTACAAATGTTTTTACAAACGATGAATCACATGCGTTAAAATATATTGATTGGAGGTAAAACATATGTAAAAACACATAATATAATAAGTTTTATTTAATTGAAATCAACAGTATTTTCTCAAAAATGTGTAAATATATAACGTACTTTTTTCAAATTTTGAGTTAACTATCCACTATCCATTTTGAAATTATTAATATGCACTGAAGGTTAATTTTAAATAAATTGTGGATAATTTTATGACATATTCACAATTATATCATTTCTAAACTTTTATCAAAATAACGAACGCACTTTTTTCCAAATATATTTTTTTTAGTTATAAGGTTATTATCTCTGTTCTTTTTTAAGTTATGGGTAAGGTTTATAATAGTTTGTGTAATGATATATTTAAAGTAAAGTTATTCTTCTAAATTATTCTGTATTGTTAAACATTTAAAACTAATATAATTCAATTGTATTGTGATTAATTAATAATTTTAATTCACAAAACAAATCGTAAATAATTACGCGCGAATGCCGATAGGTAGATTTTTTTTAAAGTAGAGCTGTCAAAAACCATTTTCGATTTTGTATTTAAAATAAATAATGTTTGAAAAGTAGAAAAGTGTAGAGATAAGAAAAGGTGTTATTATAAACTATAAATGAGGTAGCATTTAGATTTTTGATCTACAATTATTAATATATCCAATCTATGAAATTCAATTCACATTCGGAATCTTCATATTGATATAAATTTTCCAAGTGAGTTGTCAATTTAAGTTATAAATCAAACACTAATCATATTAAGTTCAATATTTTATAAAAAGATTAGTTCCATTGTACAAATAAATTTTTTTTTTTTCAGGAGATAAAATTCGTCAATAACGTTCGGAGGAATTATTCCACCGTTCGTCAATATATACCGACAATAATTTTTAGAAACTACTTGGAAATGAACATCTCATCAAATCTACACAAAATTAATCGGCAAGATTCAGATTTACTTGAAAAATCACAGCAAAATTTAAGACTGAATAAAGATAGAGACGATTTTAATGTTGTTAATGATAATCATAACAAAACATCAGTATATAGTGCACCAACCCAAATAGCTAAAACTATAATGATAACAAATAATATATCTCAAAATGGAAACTCTAACATAAGTGATAATAAAAATTCAATTACCATTGTCACGTCACACAATAGTGACGTCGATGAGGAAGATGTTAAATTAATTGATGTCGATGATAAAGGAAATCAACATAATTCTAAAAGATCAACTGTTGTTTTAGATAGAATAAATATTTGTATAAATAATCATTTTAATGATTCGGTTTTAAAAACCACAACATCCTCAACTGTGGTAAACACATCGTCTAGAAACAGTGCCACCATCAGCAATGTTGAAGTAAAAGATGAACCAGATTCAACAACAACCAATTCTTTGATTGTGAAGGAAATCGAATATAATATTGGTCAAGATGTTTTAGTGCAGCATAAAGATGGCAGATTGTATCTTGGTACGATTGTGGCAATAGCTAGAAATCAATGTTTAGTTAAGTTTGGTGATAATACTGAGAAGTGGTCATCATTTGATGAAATAAGTAAATTAAATGTAGTGGACACAGACAGTTCACCCATCTGTGTTGTTTGTAAAAAAAATAATGAAAGCGAAACAGTAGAAGTATGTGAGAAATGTGGGCGAGGTTATCATGGATCTTGTGCAGGAGAAGGATATGGCAAAAAGTTGATGTGGCATTGTCGTAGATGTACTGCACAAAATCATATTAAAGAATCCAAAATGATAAAAACTGAAAATGCTTATGTGGAAAATAAGAAAAAAATATTTCATAAAAGTCATCTGCCTTATAATGTAAGTAGAAATCTTTTCAATAAAGTTTTGAATTTGTTTTTCTTATCTTTTGATGTTATTTATATTTGCTCTCAAAATTTAACTTAATAATAACCAAAAGCAAACCCAACCATAGTCCACCTAATCCATTAATCTTTAGCATGATTTAGCAAATTTAATATCGATTTCGACTAGCATTTCACATTTGGCTTCCCGATATTTAATTTTTGTTGTTTTAAAACCAATACCGTAATCGGTGGTTCGCCATGCTAGTTAAGAGATTTATGCTAAATTTCAGTCGTGCTGAATCTCTACGAATATAAAGTTTTCTGTAAATTTCTCAGAATGTATTTTTTACAGATCTCGATAGTTAACAATCTCTAAATATCAGAAGAGTCATAACGAATATACAATATTCATTTAACTAAATAATAAAAGTAAAATTAGAAATTTGAAAAAATCATTTAATTATCATTAAAAAAAATCATTATCAATCATCATCATCAAAATCGTTTAAAAATCATTTAGGCACCAGAACCTTAGGCAGATTAAGGGACAGGAAGATGAAGGAGTGAGCCGAGATGCCAGACACTCGGAATTGACTGCTAAGTGCTAATGTTAAGTTAAGGTACAACGCTTACGAGGCAAAAATTAATACAAGACCCAACAGACGAGTTATAAACATGATGCGTAGGTGCGTTATTGTAAACTATGCTTAGACCTAGACGAGAGCAAGTCTCAAAGGCATCCGTCATGGTTGTTTGTATTAAAATGTTCGTGTTAAAATCTCCTATGACAACAACTAAAGGAAACTGAGATTCATACGAAGGCAAAATATCCTCAAGGAGTGAAAAATTGCCATTAGAAAGATATGCCACAACAACCAACACATTCATGCCACCCACCTGGACCTGCTCCAAGACAGCCTCTGCATCCGAATTATCATATGTGCCAATCTTTTTAGATTTAAGCTTCTCATTAACAAACAGAGCGACACCACCCCCCTGTCTACGCGGACGATCATGATGATGCACGCAATACCCATCAACTCACATCCAAGTTAGAAACATAAGACAGGTTTCTGAAACACCTACCAGGTCAAGGAAGTTACCCGACAGAAAAAACCTTACCTCTTCTAATTTAGTAGATTTGGGACTAGGTTTCAGACTCTGAGCGTTGAAATGACCAATATTAAGGGACTTGCGATACACACTAAGGGCGCTAGATAAGCATAAGATAGAATTGTCGCTCGCTACCAATGATTGGATATTGCTTGCCATATTGGACAACGACGGTGATACTAACGAGAGATGCATATCTGTGTCGAGTCATAGGTGAGGTAACAAGGAAAGAGGTAGCAAGGGATCAACATGATTTTTTTTAAAAAAATTATTGATTTAAATCAATTGAAAAAGTTTCTGCAAATTTTATACAAATTCTAAAAAGTGGAAATAGAAATGGCGTAAATACATGCAGTTTGACTGTTTGCACAACCTTATTCACGAATTAAACGGGGAAAAGAATATGTTTAAGGCATAATGTATTTGCTTTGATCCGAGCACTGCTAATGACGATATTTATAAAAACAACGAGATCAGCAACAGTGCGAGGATGTTGCAGAAAATCAAGATTTTATTTTAATTTTCGATCACTAACAATTCGTATAACACGCTTTTGAACTTGACAACAATACTCCCATACAGGGAGGAATATAGGACTTATAAATGTGGAGTACTTTATACGGAGGGAAATTTTTTTTACATTTATTAAGGAGGCCGAGCTTTCTTTGCCATCGCATTATATGATCCTTCAATAGTAAGTCATTGGAAATGGTGACTCCCAATAAACGAATTCTTTCACATTCGTCTATTTGTTCGTTACACATACTAATTGAAATATAGGTGAGGAACTCCGTTTTTAATCAGGAAACAATCAATAGCTGTGTTTTGGTGGAATTAAAATTGACTAAATGTTTGTCACCCCAATCGGAAACTTTTTCTAGGACCTCGTTTACATTTAAGGCAGCGTTTCTCCGGGCGGGATTTATTCGTCCATGCATTTTACCCTTTGAAGATAGGTTGACGAATGAATTGCTGGTGGACGAATGAATTGAATGAATGGATTACTGGTGATTAAAAATGGAGGGGAAAATTAAACTAAGCCTTAGTGTACACCAGCGCTAATTAATTTATACTCAGAAGAAAAGCCTTCTATAGATAACAAAAACTTACAAAAGATTACAAAAGAAACGAGAAATATTATTAATTCGATATCCTTGCTTTTCAGAAGAAAAGTTTGGATAGAGTTGAATTAATCTAAAATTAAAAACATTTGAAATAGAGGTATTATAAAATTAAGATATTTTCTAAAAGAAAAAAAAATTGAACAATTCCATTTAAAACAAAAGCACAAAACAAAAGAAAACCATCAATGGCACATAACGAGGCAAGCCAAAGTTCTGCTAATCAGAATAAATTTAGATTTAGATGCGTGCACTCAGACAAATATACTAAATAAGTGTTCTACATCGGAAATACCAAATAGCCATTCTTTGATAGATAACAAAAACAGTTTCAGTCCTTCGTGAAACTTTACCTTTCTAATAATTTCGGGCAACGAGTTAAATAAATACAGTGCAATAGCTAAAAAGTATCTTCTAACGTTTTCTATCCTGAATTTAGGTACTATAAACATACCAAGATTATTGCTACGAATATTATGTTGTTCCGAATGTCGAATAATGTAATTTCCACTTTTGAAATAAAAAACTCGTAAAACTTTAAATACGTATAGATGACGTAATGGCAATATTTCGCAACTTTTAAATCGTAACTTTCGTAACTTTTAACTTTAATTAAATCCTTAATAACAAGAACTAAAAAGAAAAGTATGTATATTATAAAATATTAAGTTATCTTTCTTTAAATTTTTAATTTAAAACTATAAATAAATTTATTTTTATTTTTGTTTACTTTGTGTATAGCTCTTAAAACAAATTTTGTATTGAGCATAATAAAGAAATCAAAATCAAAAAAAAAAAAAATAGTGGAAAAGATGGTTCCATTTTTTTTACCCAAAATTACCCTAATACAATGTTTCTGAACAATTAATAATGGCTTTAGCATGGTCTTATAAATTCCTCCCCAACACGGTATACCATATTCAAAATTTGATTGAATAAAAGCGTAGTAAAATGTCTTAAGTACGCCAATAGGACAAACTTTTTTAAGTATATAAATTTGTCTCAAGGTGGAACAAAAATATTTTTTGAGATAGCCAACATGTTGTTTCCAGCTAAGAGAAGAATCGAGAAATATACCCAAATATTTAAAAGTCTTCACTGTTTCAATGAATAAGCAATTACTCGAACATATTACGTTATCACAATCATGAGAATGACATATAATTCTGTGTGACAAATTGCTGCAGTTGGACACCTGTGGACTAAAAAACATGGCTTTTGTTTTTTCACTAATTTTCAACGAACGATTACGCAACCAGTTACTTAAGATTTTAGATCATAATTCATAAACACGGCTATATTATCATCTGTGTTCTTATCACTATAACTCAGGACCATATCATCAGCAAATGCAACAATATTTCCAATAAGAGGCAGAGGAAATATTGACTTTATATATATTAGAAAGATTTTAAAAATTGGGCCCAATACAGAACCTTGGGGAAAACCCTTCTCGATTTTTTGACTACTACTAAAGCAGTTATACTTCACCCGTTGTATTCTATCTTTTAGATAAGACTGAAACCAAGAGTATGTTACTCCTCTAAACCAATTGTTTTCAAGATACGCAATTCCTTATGTTCAACCATATCAAACGCCTTTTTAATGTCAACAAACAACCCAGCTGCAACTTTATTTTCGTTAATAGCAATATAAATTTTATCTAAAAACTCCAATAACGCTAACTCAGTACTGCGATTTTTAATAAAACCAAATTGATTCTTACTAAAGAAATTATGCTTATTAAGAAAACTTAGCATTCTATGTTTAACTAATTTTTCTAATATTTTTGATAATATCGGCAGTAGGGATATAGGTCTATAGTTTCCAGCACAACTAGTGTCTCCTTTCTTGAATACCGGAATTACCAGGGCAGATTTCAATTTATCGGGTACAATACCAGTCTCACAACTCAAATTAAAAACATGAGCTAAAACATTCGATATATTAGTTGTGAAATCATTTTAAACATATAGTTACTAAACCCAAACATATCATTAGATTTCTTTGAATTGAGAGAACTGATGAAATGAGAAATTTATGACATTATTTCGGAGTTTGAGGTTGGTGTCATAAAGAAACTAGACACTATAGTATTATTATACGTAGGACACGGCAAGTTATCAAGTACCGGCGCTTCATTAGTCAGTTGTTTACATATATCAACAAAGTCTTATTAAATTCATTCGCTATTTCTATTGGATCGTTCATAGTAACTCCTTGCTTATTTTTTATTAAAACCCACTTTACAACTTTATTATTACAGTTCTTAGTTAGAATTTCATTAACTAATTTCCAACTTCCTTTACTATTAGATCTATTTTGGATAAACTTCCCTCTATAAAACAATTCTTTTTCTTTCACAACCTCGACTGCAATGTCATTAGACATTTTTTCAAATTCTTGTCTGAGATTAATATTATTGGAATATTTTTTTAATTTTTTGGCGAAATGATTCTTTTTATTAATTTTTTTACACAATTTATTTGAAATCCAATGTTTTAATTTCTTAGGATGCGCTTTGGATACAACATTGATCGAAGTATTTAGTTTTACATAATCAGAAAAAGCATCAATAAATGAATCCAACGCTTTATTGGGTCAACGTTCATTATAAATGTTTAGCCAGAGCTCTTGCGACAGCAATTCATTGAGAATGTTATAATTTACGGTTGTTGTAGGTAGAGATTGTAATTCCGCAGATTCAGGGATTGATTCAAGTTTAATAGTAGCATGAATCAGATTATGATCAGTTATATTCAGATTAAGTGAATGAGTTTATATTATCACTTTAGAGGAGTTTTGAAGTCTTGCAAAAAGTGGTCAATACAGGTATTAGAAGCAGGTCGTGTAACTTCATTCAACAATGTTTCTAAGCCCTCTGCCGCTAACAAATACAAATATTCATCACTTTCTTGAGATGAACTAAGAATATTAATATCACCAAGAATTATTAAGTTTTTGCTGTTAATTTTTGTTAACACGAGAGTGAACTCCGATAGAAAAGTTTGAATCGGCATATAATTAAACCTATAAATACAAACGAAGGTAAAGGTTTTATTAAAAATTTGAAACTCCAATTTCAAAATGTCTGCAGATTTGAGATTCCAAGTTGCAATATTACACTCAACATCATTTCTTACATATACACACACTCCACCTGCTCTATACTTATTATTACAACACCCATACAAATTATAACCTCCTATATTATAATTCTTCAATTCATTGTCTTCAATCGAGATCTCTGACAAAAACATTAACAAAGGCAGACTATTTAGAACATCAACATGAGCTATAAACTTATCTAAATTTGCACGCATGCTACGGATATTCTGATGCAGAACAATAACCTCCTCAACTATGCTATAATTAGCATTTAGAGAAGCATTTGAAGTATCAAGAGGGGACGTAGAATCGTGATCAGGATCTATATATATTATATTTTTCTTATTTACTGGCATTTTTTTTTTAAATACTAACTTTACTTTTAAACTACTTTTAAATACTAACTTTACTTTTTTTTTAAATGCATACTTTAAAAATATCAAGATCCTTCAAATCATTGACACTATAATTCTACTCCCATCTTGTTCCCTTATAAATATATTTCCTTGACGAAACCATAAGTACTTAACACTAGCTTCCTTTTCAACTTTGTTTGCTGCCCTGAATAATTTTCTTTTGTTTGCGGTCGTGCTATCATT